>CAWUFW010001465.1:1200000-1800000 GCA_963921515.1 Calotriton arnoldi | reverse complement strand
TCTCTATAGTCCTCATCCGTCTCTATCTCGCTCTTACCTCTCCATGTCACTAATCTCTACTTCACCACTGTACCACATTTCCCTCTTACATCTCTCTCACTCCCTCATCTCTCTCAACCACACCGCTCTCTGTCTCTCACAACCAAACTCTCCATTTACTTCATCATCTGTTTGCTACCTCGCCGCTCCTTCAATCACACTTTCTTCCTTTGGTCCCTCTACCTCACATCTTTCACTGCCTAACTCCTTTCACAAGACCTCTCTTGCTCTACATGATTTCCATTATTACCTCCTCTTTCGCTCTCTCTCTTTGGTCCCTCTCTGCATTTGATTCTCTGTTTCAACTCAGCCTCCCTACCTCTCCACCTCTCTCTTTAAACATCTCTTTACCTCACCTTCCTGTCTGTACCTCTCTCTCTACCTCGCAAATCTCTCTACCTAACCCTCTTTCTACTTTATCATCTATACCCCTTTTTCTGTACCTCACATTTCTCTACTTCACCTCTTCTCCCTCTACACCTCTTCTGTTTTATGCTCTTCATCCCTTTTCTCTGTCTCACTAATATCGTACACACGAAGTGTCTTTCCATACTTTGTCACATTTTCCCCAATTTCTATTTCACCGCCCTCTCTAGTTTGCATCTCTCTATAATCCTTTCATTACCTCACCTCCTTACTGTCTACCTCTACCTTTCTGTCTGTGCCTCTCTCTGACTCACCTCTACATCATCTTTCTCTCTATGCCTATCTATCCTTCAGCTGTGTTATATGACCGCCAATGTCTCTTCCTCATCAGATTCAGAGGTCACTGACTAGCAAAAGGAATGTACACATAGAAAGAGGAGAGAACGGACAAGACACAGAAGAGAATTTATAGAAAGGATCATATTTCAGTCTAAGGTGAAAATCCTTCAAGCAGTGATTTGATTTTCTCTGTTGCAATGAGAACGCCTGTTCTGATGGAGTATTTACAAGTGAAACGTATATCTGGCAATTAAAGCTATCATTTCAACGGCTATATGCATATGTCTTATTTTAATACCATGCACTAGTCCACTAAACTTCCAAGAAGTCCCCCTTACTCTGTCTTTCCTACAACGGGAGGTACAGACTCGTTAGAGAAAACAAATCTAAATACAAGCTGAAAAATTAATGGCATTATCAATGCTTGATTAAACTACCTTTTTGTCCTACTTGGCTGCGTTGGGCTACGCAGGTTCAGAAAATTAAGGGGCTTAGTTACAAGCCCCTTGCGCCGCTGGTGCGTCACTTTTTGTGACGGACCGGCGGCGCAACCTGCTGTCCTATATTTACAAGGACACGTAAAGCCACCCTGCGTGGGTTTTCGTGTCCTTTTAAATATGGCCCCTTTATATGCAACACTTTGCATGAAAGGGGCATGCCATGAGTGTTGCTGTGGGTGTTCCCACGCAACACCCATGGCTTCTGCCGCATTTCAAGATTTACGAGAAATCGTAAACCTGGAAATGCGTCAAAATGCTACACCTTCCCAGAGGAGGCGTAGGGAGGCGCAACGAGGAGACATTTTTTAATTTCAACTCGTTTTTTTCCTCTTTCTATGCGTGCTGCATTGTACAGCACACATAGGTAGAGAAAATCACCTCTTGTAATTGTTTTTGTGCAGGAAGGTTTTCCTTTCTCCACAAAAGCAATCTTCCACGTGACGCAGGCACTCTTGCACCATGGTGCAAGGGTGCCTGCGTCGGCGCATGGCAGTTAATTGTGTGCCAGTGCAGGGGAGAGTAAAGGGATCCCTCATATCACTGTAGATATGACTCATCCCTTTGCTTCGGAATAAATGCTGCGTAGCACAGCAAATGGCTTGCGGCACCGGGCTGCGTTAATTCCTTGTAAATAAGGCCCTTAATTTATAATTCAATATTGTTTGGTATCGCAAGGGCCTGCATCAGCTGAAAAGGGTAATAAAATCAAATATGGTTTGCCCACGATCCCAAAAATCCTTAAGATGGCACTGCTCATCAGGGGCAAGCAGGCCCTTTTCCTGCCACCAGGCGACTCTTCTCACCGCAGCAAAACATTTCCATTTGAAAACTGGGAAAGATAAGCGAGAGGGAGAGTGTGTGGGAGGAAGGCTGAACCAAACAGCCTTCTAAAGGCAACGAATTCAAACCACCCTGCGTGTGGGAAAATGTGTTTTATTGCAGGAAAAAAAATCCTTTGCTCCCTCTTCAAACACTGTAAAAATGCACAGCCGGGCACATGATATGTGGGCTCCGCTTCTTCTGGAAGACCGTGTACTGCGGTGAGGTACGTTTCCTTGTGATGTGGTGGTTGCTAGGGTTATTTCTTGCTCTTAATTGAATAGCAGAGAAAATATTTGTGCAACTTATTGGCTCATAAATTAAGGTTTGCCCTTGAGCAACCTTACACCAGCCTCTTTTTCTGCCAGTTCATTTTCAAGCACTGCACTTTTAAGTGGGGTAAACACGTCTCAGCGGTGGAGGACATCCTGTATGTGTTGGTTATTTATTTCTTCTGTTTGTATCCTTGTCGAAGGCAAACAGTTTTAGGCAAATTAACACTCGCAGGAAAAAATAAGTCCTGCTTTCCACAATTTGATAAACTTCTGCAGCACAAAAACACTCCAGCCTAGATTTGCTAAACTTTAATGTGAGTGCTGGTGCGACACGACTCAAAGGGGCACATATTGATGTAAATTGGCGTAAATAACAATCAAGATAAAAAACTTTTCGTGCAGACTATTGACGCGAGAGCAATATTGCTTTGTATAGAGCAAACCCATGATGCTCTATGCAAATGTGCATAATGGAGAACGCACAGTGAAACATTTAGGCCCAGATTTACAAAGGTTTTGTGTCGGGTTTGCGTTACTTTTTTAACGCAGACCCGTTGCACAATCCTTTTTGGGATTTACAAACCTTTGCAAATTGATATTTGCGTTGGTTTGTAAAAAAAAAAGTAACGCATTATTCTGCGTTAAGGGGGTGTCCCATGGGTGACACATGAGCATCCCCGTTCAACCACCCATGGTTTTTACGCAAAACCCTATCTGCTAACAATAGTAGACAGGGCTTTGTGACAAAAAAAGAACACCACTTGAAAGCAGGCGTTTAAAGGAGAAATACATTTATTTCTCCTTTCTTTTCTGACTTTGCATGTGTGCTGCACTGTACAGATACAAAGTCTAGGCATGGTATTTTGTTTTGGAAGGGTACCCTTCGAGTACAAAACTTATGCTAGACTCACGCATACGCCCTTGCACCAAGGTGCAAAGGTTTGTGCGTGACACTCAGCAGTCTGATTGTGCGCCAGGGCTAGGGAGAGGGAAGGAGGGAGCCATATCTCTGTAGATATGGTGTTTTCCTGCTCCCTCACGGTCACGCAAGTTAGAGCAGCAAGTTCGGGTGCTGGATTGTGTTGTGTGAAAGGTAGGTAAATTTGGGCCTTAGGATTCCACACAAAGCCAAATCAACTACAGTCCTGCAAATTAGGGCGACCTGGCTTTATGTGTGCTCCTAGGCCAAATGAAATTAAAACAGGTGCAAACAATGACCAAAAGGAAAATCACATGATATTTCCATGTGTAATATTAGTAATTTCTGTGAATTTACATATATTGTGTGATTACCCCTTGGCAGTTGAGTACACATTTAGGGGCAGATTTCCTAATAGTTGGTGCAATGTAGCGAGACAACTTGCTGCACTGCGTCAAATGGAGAGGGCAGGAATGCGCAATATCTACTAAGATATGGAGACTTCCTGCTCTCCCTCTGCTCTGGCGCACTTGTGGCTGCCAAGCGCCAACGCAGGTACCCTTTCTTCTGCGGTAGAGCCAGGATTGTTTTTGTGCAGGAAGGTGTATCTTCCTGCACAAATAAAATCCTCTGAGGCTTTCTCCTCATTTAATGAGTGCTGCAGAATGCAATCCACATAGAAAGAGAAAAAAAGCGTGGACGTCATTTAGGGGTCACCAGGGGTTGCAGCTGCGACCCCTGGCTTGCCCCTTGCTAACTCTGGCACTGCTTTTGCAACCTATGCCTCAGAGGTGGCAAAATCACTGCCTGGAACACAGGAGCAGCTCATCCTAATGGACATCCTTTGGAGCTCCATTTTCCTGGTTTTCAGTCAAATGTTTTATTACACAAATACTGTATAACATTATTCACTATTAGTGTAATCAAAAATGGAGTATAATTAGCTGGAATATGACCCTATCTGACAGCTAAGGGACGTAAAAAATGCTTTTAAATGTGTGTTGTATGCATGCTTGCAGGTGAGTGTGTTTATCTGAGAGGGAGTGCGTGAATGTGTGTGTATGTTTAACGTGTATGTGAGTCAAAGTAAAGGCCAAATGGTATGTGATGTCCCTTTCCTAACCCCAGGCATTTTGGTGAATCGACGCACATGGAAAAAGCGAGGAGAAATAAACATATGTCTCCTTGTTAAGCCTTCCGTGGGAGGGCGTACCATTTTGACGCATTCCCTGGTTCACTAATGTTAGCAAATCTGGAAATACGCCTAATATCACGGGTGGATGCGTGGGAATGCCCATGCTCCACCCATGGAACACCTTCCCAGGACAGAGTAACGCAAGGCAACGACTTGCGCTGCCTTGCATTACTCCAGATTTACAATGCATCTGCATGACATTTTAATCTCATTTAAGGGCTGACATTGTCCTTGAGTCACCTAGTGTGACGCAAGGGCAATGCAAGCCCGTGATAAATATGGCCCATAGATTTGAACTGGAGAGTGTGGCTTCGGAACTGCTTGCTCGCCTTTGCACCGTTGCACAATGCAAAATTGTATTTATCATCATGCAAACAAGGCATTTGGAGCTCTTGTGTGTCCACAGCTGGACTAGGGAACTAAAATCAGCATCAGCAAAAATGCTTAAACCAACCCCACTGCATTGATCCAGCGCAATTGCTCTCTTTCCATCTGTCCATTTTCTCTCTCTCCTTCTCTCTTTTCCCCCTCTAATCACTTTCTCTCTACCTTGCCCCCTCCCTTCCTCTCATTAAGCCTCCCAGTGCCTTCTGCAATTAACCATGGGTAGCTGAAAGTGGCAGAGGTACCAGAAGGGAGCATAATGGCTTCAGCCCACAGGGAAATGCCCTGTGGAATAAAAGGCCTGTCCACCCCAGTGTGTGACCAATGCGATCATCGCAGTGCGAGATGTAATAAATAGGGCACTGCAGAAAGTTTTTGTTGCTCTCACAACATAATGCTGCAGATTTGCATGCAGCTTTGTGAATTCTGGTAAATCTGGGTTTAGTGTTGCTAAATGTTCAATATGCGCTCCAACACTCCGATGTTAACGATGGGTGAAAACAAACAGACACATTACTTCCAATTCCAGGATTATATATTAACTGGGAATGGGTGGTTTTATGGGAGTTTACCGTTGTTTTAGAGATTTAGGCCCAGATTCATCATACTTTCATCCAGCACAGCGCAGCAAGCAACCTTGCTGCGCTGCACTGCATGAAAGAGCAGGAATGCGGCGTATTTTACTTTATACGACGCATTCCTGTCCTTTCCTTGTGCTGGTGCATAATTTGCTGAATTGCGCAGGCACCCTTTTGTCATGGTGCTAGGGTGCTTGCGATGTAGGCAAGATTGTTTTTTGTGCAGGAAGGGATAACTTCCTGCACTAAAACAATCCTCAAAGGCAGACTGCAGCATATGTAGAAAGAGGAAAAAACGAGGAGAAATTAAGATATTTCTCCTCTTTACCCCTCCCCTGGGGAGGCGTAGCATTTTGATGCATTCCCAGGACTACCACTTATGGTTGTGGGAATACCAACGCTCCACCAATGGAACGCCTCCCTGGGCCAAAGTAACTCAAGGCAGTGATTTGCACTTCCTTGCGTTACTCCAGATTTAGCAAGACATGCAGGGCCACGCAAGGTGGCCTTGCGTGGCTTGATAAATCTGACTTTAGTGTTGTGTCATCCTCGCGCCCCCTTGCATGCTGCATGGGCGACGCAACACTATGATAAATATGGGCCTTAGCATGCTCCTGCGGATATACTGGTAAAGAAAGCCTGGCTAAATCGCCCATCAGTGGCCAGATTTATCAAGGTTTTGCCTCACCTTTGCTCCACGTGAGGGGGTGCAGGAGCGAGGCAAAACCTAAGTGAGATTTAGCAAGCCACGCAAGGCCTCCTTGCCTGGCCGTGCATGGCTTGATAAATTTGGCCACACACAAGGCAACGCAAATCGCTGCCTTGCGTTACTCTGCCACAGGGAGGAATTCCATGGGTGGAGCGTGGGTGTTCCCAAGCATCCACCCATGGATTTTGGCACATTCCCAGATTTACCATTACTGATAGACCGGGGAATGCATCAAAATGCTGCGCTTCCCCAGGTGAGGTGTAACGAGGAGAAATATGTTATTTCTCTTCATTTTAGCCTCTTTCTACGTGTGCTGAATTCTGCATCATAGTTAGAAAGAGGAGAAAGCGTTTGAGGATTGTTTTTCTGCAGGAAGGTGACTCTTCATGCACAAAAACAATCCTGCCTACAACGCAGGCACCCTTATACCATGACGCAGGGGTGCCTGCTTTGGCGCTAGGCAGCCAAAAGTACGCCAGCGCTAGGAAAGGACAGGAATGCACCACATAATGTTAAATACGGCGCATCCCTGCCCGTTACCTTTCACGCAGCGCCGGTGGCTTGCTGCATTACGCTGCGTGAAAAAACACTAAATATGGCCCCAGATTTCAAAGGTGATAGAACTCTAGAGCATAGACAGAGCAATAGTCAAAAAATACTTATGCAGATAATTGGTGCTTCTCCAGGCTGTATAAAACAGAACTTTGGGCCTTAAAATCACTCATAAATAAATAACAAATGAGCATACATTTATGAGGCACACCCAAGACAATAGGCACATTCCTATAGAGTGAAGCAATAATAATAGAAAAATAATACTTACTAGTGTTGGAATCGCCCTTAAAAATAAATATGTGTTCATTGAGGAGGGACGTCTGGGAGTGAAATAGTAGTCTCTAATAGATGTTATAAATACTGTGGCAGAAAAAGTAAAGATGTCCGAGTTCAGTCAGTGACATGAACAGTCAGTCCCATGGGCGGAAAGCCGGCCATTTAAACTGAACCCATGTTCATGCGGACATCACTCGACCAGCTGCCCTTCATGGCAGGGCCCCGTGGTGCCCGTTTCCGGAAGCCTTTGTGTCTGCTCACACAGTGGCCACAAATCAGGCCTTAGTTGCCACAGTCAATTTGTAGAGGACCTTAAAAGCAGCACCTTTGCCCCTACGTCCCTCTTGCCTTGTTGTCCTTTATCTGTCCTGTGCTCAGAGCAACTCCAGACAAATTGCAGACAGGGTCAAGGTGAGTAATATAGTGAGTGAGGCCGCCACTCTTTGGTTGCAAAGCAGAGCTTTCAGAGGGGCCGTGGGGGAGGGGTGGAAGGAAGAAGGAGGCGCGGGCATGGGAGAGGCAGAAGGGAGCCGCGAGTTCTCTCTGAGGTAATTGGCGTTAAATTAGAAAATCAAAAACACAATTGCTTAATCCTCAGGGGTTTAATTTGTTCGACGTGCGTTTCTTGCATAATAGGACTTCTGGATTGCAAAAAGTACAAAAAAACTAAACAAAACAGGAGGTTCCATTAGCACTGTGTTTTGTATAGTAGTGATAAAATATTCCCCGATATTACTCGCCAGGATCCGGATGGGACCCAGTGAAATGTGTTGACTGTGTCCTGGTGCACTTTGTGGACACTTGGACACGCTCGGCAGTGCTCACACTTTGGGTGTTTTGACTTCAGAGCAGCAACCTGATGGAGATGAGGTATGTCTCTTATTTTCTGTTCCATCTGGGGCCAACATAAATGCCTCACTTAAAGAGCCAGCAGCAAGTCTTTTGTTTAAATCTCACCCTGGCTGGGAGCTAGTTTGACCCTAACGCTTTGAAGCCAATGCCATGGAGGAAACAAAGACGCTCAACATGTCACTTCACAAGTGCTTAAGAGACAAATTAGGCGAACTTACGAAATATTTAGTAGGGAATATTGAATTAACATAAAGCCAGAATTTCGTCGACCAAAATGTAGGCAGCTAAGTAAATTACACCAATAATATAATGTAACACGCCATGATTAACGTGACATGTGAGGTCATAAGCAGTCACGGGGGGTGGGGGCAGAAGTTATAGTTAGCTCAGTAAATGTAACTGGTGAATTTCAGTGTTTTTTTGTTTTAAAACAATAGCTTTTATTACAAGGCTTAACTATAACGTCACTTTAACTCTTTGTTTTTTGGGTCAATTTCCAGGTTTTTTAACGTAAAGTTACATATTAGTACCATACCTAACTACAACGCCACTTTTACCTTTGTTTTTTTCAGTGAATTCCCAAGGTTTTTTAAACATACAGTAAGATCTTGTTACCACACCTAACTTTAACATCACTTTAACCTTTATTTCTGTCAGTGAATTTCAATTTTTTTTCATCATATTCACCCAACTCCTTTAAACCGTGCACAGCAGAGGGTTGGCTGTGGAGCCTGGCTTGCATCTAGACCATACGTCTAATCCCCTGCTGGAGGCCAACCGTCCACCGCACACAGCTTTTAGCTGTGGACGGCGTGGAGTTGGCCGCAGGGCCTGGTGAGTGGCCATGCTCTGATTTCAGCCTCCTGCATGCGGCCAATGCACCATTGCTGGCCAGCCTCCCACAGTCGCGCAACTCCCTATGGACACCTACATCTTATTTTTTTTAATGTTTTCTTTTTGATGTAGGGCAGTGCTCCAGCAGGACCACACAGGAAGGTCGTGGTGGGTCCTGCAAAAGTCCCACAGTACATTCCAGGGCCTCACTGGTCCCACGGGTCGTCTGATAGAATATCAATGCTAAACATATCGTGCGGACAGAATATTGTGCCAAAAATATCGAGGACCAAAATATTGAGAAGGTAGGTGAGTATAGATGTACTATTCTTAACTCCACATCGATGTACTATGACAATATATACATATATAGATAGATATATATATATGTATCTATATTTATATATATATATATAGATAGATATACATATTCAAGATATGTAGATATGTTAAGTATAGTAAAACTTTGCTTACCCATAGAAACTTACCTTCACAATATTTTTGTTCTCGATATTCTTGAATCTATATTTTGTCCACACAATATTTTTAACTCGATATTTTTCCCAAACACCGGTTCCATGGGAGCAACGTGAAAAACAATGAATTTGGCCTGGGGGGTGGTGCAACCCCGTACCCGTATAGCTTAAAATTTGTTTAACATCAAGCTACAGGAACCGAGTCACCGTGTCCTGCAATGGCACTGTCAACATTTCTGATGTTGCAGCCAGCCAATCCGATTCTTTGTTACCTCACGACCACAAGGTCCCGCTGTACCAAAGCGGTGACAGGAAAAAAGCCCTCTCAACTAATCAGATTGCTCTATTTTTTAAATTTAGGGTACCACAAGAGTACTGCAGTACTTCTGCGGGACCAAACATCCAGATACCACCAACTTTTCAACCTTAATTTCCAAAAACAGCTGAACAGATTTATACCAAATCACAAAATGTACACTTTCTGAGTAAAGAGCTAGCTTTCTGCCAAATTTGGTGTATTTTATTTTTATTTGAAAAGTTTTATAAAGCGCGAACAAGACCCTTCCGGATATCAGAGCGCTATACAGATTTGGCAAAAGAATGAGTAACCAGAACACAATGGTGCAGAGGGTGGAGCTAAGTCAAACATTGTAAAACAAAGGGGGGAAACAGACCCGGTCATGGGTAGGGGGGTTGGATCGACCAAATCTGTAACAAAAGTGCCCTAGAGCACGATAACAATTTAACAGACAAGAATACAATAAATCGCACCAAAGGAGTACATTAAAGATCAGATTTGTAGACAAAGCATGAGCATGAGAACAAGTTGATGCTGTTAAAGTTCATTCAAGAATAGCCGTTTGACAAGTTTCTTGAAAGATGCAGTGGAAGGATTGGATCCGATCTCAGGAGGCAGGGCGTTTCAGATTCTTGGAGCAAGACCGGTGAAAGCACGATTGTACCATCTTTTCTTTTTGAATTTGGGCGGTTTCAAAAGTAGGGTGGACGTACTTCTTATGTTCTGGCCTGAGCCCGAAAGTTCAAGCTTATTTGCCAGGTAGACCGGGTTGTTGTAATGTATGGCTTTATGCGTCAAGCATGCTATCTTGAAGCGTATCCTGGCTTCGATAGATAGCCAATTTAGTTGCAAAAGGTCGAGGGAGATGTGGTCATGCTTTCTAGAGCCCGTGATGAGTCTGGCCGATGCGTTTAGGGTAGCTGTTACCGGGGCCGAGCTAGCTTTGGGAAGTCCAGCAAGGGTCACCAGTCCATATTCCAGTCTAGAGATAACCAGGGATAGAACCGCCGGCCTGATGTCTTCGGGGGGGGGTGAGGCTTGATTTTCTTAAGGGTGTTAAGTTGAAAGTTGGCTCCCCTAATAGCTGCACTGATGTGCGCTTGCATATTTAGGTGTTTGTCCAAGGTAATGCCTAAAGATTTAGCGGAGTCTACCACATGAGGGGTGCAGTTAAGAGCAGTGAGTTGTTTAAGCCAGTCCAGGGTAGGTGCAGAGTGATTGGGGGGCAATCAGAAGGAATTCAGTTTTGAGAGCATTTAATAGAAGATGGTTCTGGGCTAACCATTGTTGCGTTTGTGCAAGTGCAGCATTTAGCGTTTTTATGTCTTCTTGAGAGGAGATCTTCAAGTACAGTTGCGTGTCATCCGCATACATGTGGTACTGAATGTTAGCAAGGTTCAGAATGACGGTAAGTGGTTCCATAAAGAGGTTGAAGAGAGTGGGCGAGCGTGCAGATCCTTGAGGCACTCCGATCATGACAGTGGGACAGGTTGCAAGGGAATGGTTAACTTTGATCCTTTGTGTGCGGTTATGTAGGAAAGAGGCAAACCAATTTAGGACCGGGCCAGAGAGTAATTCTGTTCAGCAGTTTTTCTAAAATACTTCTTAAAATTCCTACGGGAAATTGCATGGGGAAAACTTGCTTTGGGACCCCCCACCCTCTATTTCTTGGCCCTCGCTTGATAGATCACTCCGAAACGTTTCAGGAAGTAACTAAGGTGTATGAATTTGTTTGGAAAGTTTCATGAAGATTCATCAAAACAAAATAAAAGCTCTTCCTATGAAAACTCTGACCTAACTATAACTATGCAGTGGTCATATATAGATAGATATAGTAAATGTATATTTACCTCCTCGATTTTGTGGTCCTCTATATTTTGACTATGATATTCTGGTTCTTCAGTATTCCCTACTCGATATTCTGGGCTACAACTGGCAAACTCTGGTTTGGGAGTAGCTTATTTTGTACTTTTCCAAGCTTTGTATGTACTACAGGTCCCTTCAAGACAGCAATTTGTACGCTATCTGGACTTTGAAGAGGCTATTCACATCATTGTTTGGCAGGTACATTAGCAGGAGCTGAACATTTACTGATGGGGACAAGCTTGCATTCCTGGAAACCCTTGCTTCTGTCAGTCTGCCTTGACTACGGGAAGAACTGAACAAGATGATTTAAGGACCTAACAACACCCAAGAACCACAAAATCGGCTTGTGGAATTTCAGAGATTATTGCAATATTACTGATGAGCCTGTATAGTCCATGGCCCTTACCCTTATGGAGCCTTTTCTGTCTGTCCCAGTTCTGGAGTGACTATGAGATCGGGCACCTATATTGTGTGGTATGGTCTAGTTGGCTAGTGTCAGTCATCATGATTTTTAGAACAGCGTGATCCTTTTTTCTAACCTATGTGGGCCCGGGGATATCATTAGTTTACGTTGCAGTATGTGTCTACCACTAATGTCTATGGGTGACTATCACCAGAAATTCTTACTGCAACAAGTAGTTTCTGGTCAACTGATTGAGTTGGTTAAAAATAAACATCTGTTATTCAGCGTCAAGATGCCCACGGGTGAACGTTCGCTTTACAAATACACATGTAATGTTATGTTATCCCAACAATATTGTTAAGACCATCTGACATTCTTTGAGACTCTGATTCCTTTAGTTACAAAACAAAAAAACAGGGCTCAGTTGCGTTCAACTCAGAACTTTCACCTTGCCCTCCCATCATTCCACCAATACCACACTACATTCTCGACATTAATCCAAATGGCAATGGAAGATCTTGCATCTCTGCACACAAAGTTAAAGCTTCCTATCTGTCACCTGAAATGGCACAGTCTCAGGAATTTCACATTGGCAAAATTATGCATGACGTCTGAGATTATGCCATTATGCCACCTCTCGTAAACAAGATCTCTGTTTCGGGGAAAATCCTATTGACGGAGCACAGGAGCAATGTAATAGAAGTGCAGCAATAATGTGATGGACCCTATCATGAGCTGCATTTTTTAACACAACCATTAATAGAATTCCTCAAAAAGGCATTTCTTAAAACACGTGCACCAATAGAAAAACTCAAAAACTAATTTTCAGTTAACTTTTTTATTTTGTTTGTTTGTTGGTAATGGCCTGGATCAATCTAGGGAGGGCATAGGCATGCAGGCCCATGTGAGATTAAGGGATAATGGACATTTTTAATGGTGGAACCTGTGGTAATAAACGTTCCTACTTTTCCACTTTTTTTGTAATTTTTGTCCATATTTGTATTTCTACTGTGGTTTAGTTTAATTGTTAGGGCCTAGTCTGCTTTAGGCCTTGAATGAATTTTTTAATGTATTTTCAAATTCTCTGTCTGTGCTAGAGATATCTTTTTATTTTAGGGGCTTGTGAATGGCTTTGAATTCATGCCAAATTTAGGTTATTTTTTTGTCTGCATGTGCCTGTTGGTGGCTGGGGCCGGGGTGGCTCCAGGAATGCAGACCCATGTAGCCAGACATTTTCCTTTTTTCTTCCCCATTGTGTGTGAAATGGTTGATTACTTGATTTTCTTAAACTTTTAAGATATTTTCCAGGATTAATTGTTGCCTTGTGCTGTTTGTGATGGGCCATATATAAAGTAACATTTTTATTTTAATATTTTATCACTGTTTCCTGTGCACGTATTTGTAGTGTAGTGTGAGTTTGTAATGACAGAACCCTTGTGGCTTCTGATGGACTCCGTAAAACTGCATTAGAGTGTAGTGAAGTGAATGCAGGTTTAGAATGTTGAGTTTGCGGTTATAGCAGAAGAGTAAAAATACTAAGCTCTGTGTGTGGTATAGTCATTGGCGATTACCAGGGCTGCGAGGGCCCTACAAAAGGTGATGAGATAAGGGATAAGTAACCCGAAGATCGACAGTGCTCTCCCAGAGAGTTTGCCGTGGTCCAGCAAACTGCTTGTGCGTACCACGTGTGCCTCCGTCGAAGTGCAGAATAGACGTTTGGCGTATGTGGAGTCAAAGAACAGACCCAGTTCCATGTAAAGCATTTGAAGTTAATGAAAGCTTTATTGCGAAGTCTACACACCGGTGGCTGAGAACCTGCTGGGAAGGCCGCAAAGAGAGGTACTGCACTACTACGCAACTCAAAGCCATACATTCATGCAGCGTAATAATGCTATAGGCGGATGCAACCAGGTTTTGAAAGTGCAGCAAAGTGCTAGATTACACTGCGAACAGCAGCTCTGCAAGGCAGAGATCAACCAGGTGTTAAACAGCACAAAGAGATGTCTAAAGGCAGTGATACAAGAAACAGTCATTTGCTTACCAGTACTATGTAAAGAGAGTCATCATGCCACAGAGCTGGAGGGAGTGACCTCAGAGAAAGCACCCAGGGTTGTGCTTGTAGAGGCGTCAATTTCCGGAGCGGCACCCATCAAAGCTGCTGAGTGGGGATCAGAACAACTCCAAAGGTCTCCGAAGTTCAGAAAGCAGAGAGTGGCGATTGTAATCGTGGAAGTTTGCTTTTCCAATGGAGACAAGGAAAGGGGTCAAGTTACTTGTCAACATCAAAGATCATTCAGAGGCCAGCACATGGCAAGCCCTCAGAGATGGTTTGCATAAACAGGATCAACAAGCAGCGTCGGCGAGAACTATACTCTCCACGTCAGTAAGTTCAACCAATAGTTACAATGTCTCTGCCTTGAAACCACCACTGCCATTCGATACCGCCAAAAGGCTGAATATTGGTGACAGATGGACTGCATGGATAGAGACATTTGATGATTTCATTGATGCAATCGAAGAAGCAGATAACAAGAAGATTATCAAGTACCTTAAGAATCTTCCTGGTGAAGGTGTAAAAGGAGTCATAAAGAAAATGCCGCGAGCTGACGAAATTACATACAGTCAAATCAAAGCAGCCTTGAATCTCAAGTTCAATCCAATGCCAAATGTAGGTTACCAAAGGTACATCTTCAGTCAAGAACGACAGAAAGTCAGTGAGACCATTTACAAATTTGTTGAGAGACAGATTTGCTCATCAAACACTGTAAATTCAATGAATTTAATGATAAGGAAGCTATACATCTCAGAGTGATTGATGGATGCTTGTCAGATTCATTCAGATGACGAATACTGAGAGAAAATCTTAGTCTGGAGCGAGTTCTCATGGGTGCCAGAGTTGAAGAGCATGCTGATTGACAAGCTGCTGAGGCCAGAGGTGCCCAGAGTGAGTCAGCCATGAATGTGAAAGTATGCCGAAGCACAAGGCTGAGGGACACAGAGCAAATTCTCCACAGAAAAAGGAAGTGTGCTTCAGGTGTGGATTTCCGTTTCCACACAAAGGTAAATTTCCTGCCATTGGGCACATCTGCAAAGGCTCTGGAAAGGAGAACCATTTTGCAACGGTTTGCAAGGCGAAGGAAAAAGTATGTCGGTCACGGCACAAAGACAAAATGGCAGCCCGAACATTCCAGAAGTGGCGTTCAATGCACGCCCATAAGGCCAAGCGGCCACATCAGATGAGACAAATTGACACCAAATGAAATCGATCAACATCTAAATCTTCATCAAATAGTTCTTCTGTATTGATATCAAGTGAAAGTGAGCATGACGGGTGTGCCATGTCGATGTTTACCTCAGAGAAACATGCACATGTTGGACTGGCCGCCTGTGAAGATAAATACCTGTCCAAGAGAAGTCGACTAACAAAGCACCAAAGTCATTCCAACATTGTCCGAATATCACACTAAAGGTCAATGGTTGCTCAATACCTTTCGTTATCGATAGTGGTGCGTCAATAAATATTATGCCTGAGGAGAAATATAATGAACTGTTTCCATTGTCCGACTTATGCCATCGAAAACTAAAGTGAATACGTGGGCTGCATCGACGCCACTAAACAGTCAAGGTTAATTTGTAGCAACGATGAAGCATAAGAAAACAAAGGTTCAAGCACCCATTCATGTATTTCAAGGTACGGCGTCTAGCACCTGTTTACTCAGCTTCAGCACAGTTGCTGATGTGGAACTGATATCTGTAAACTATAGCATGAATGCTCATCACAAGATAGTAAGTCAATTACGCTCATTATTTCATGGGTTGGGAAAACTCAAGACTATAAAAGTCCAATTACACATTAATGAGGACGTCTGTCCTATTGATCAAAGACATAGACAAATTTCCTTTCACTTACAAGAAGCTGTTGAAAAAGAGCTTGAATCCTTACTCAAACATGATATCTTTGAGCGTTCCATTGGTCCAACTCCATGGGTTTCTCCCGTAGTGGTAGTACCCAAAAAGGACAGTAAAGGAGCTGTACGCATCTGCATGGATATGCATCAAGCAAACAAGGCAATTAAAAGAGAACAACATGCAGGTCCCAACATTGCCAACATGATAACACAATTGAATGGTGTGAAGGCATTCTCTCGCCTGGATCTGAATAAAGTATATCATCAGTTGGAGCTCGAGAAAAATTGCAGGTACATTGCAACCTTTTCCATACACGTTGGTGTGTTCCATTACAAAACACTAAGTTATGGAGTGTCATCAGCTGCAGAGCTATTTCAAGATGTCATTCGATGTATCACACAGCCTGTCATGAATGCTTTCAATTATAGTGATGACATATTGGTTTTCGGAGCTACACAGAAGGAGCACGACAAAGCTCTCACCCAAGTGTGTCAGTTGATCACTGATGCCGGTTTAACTTTGAATGCCGAGAAATGTGAGTTCCATAAGACAAAGTTAAAATTATTTGGCCATATCTTTTCTGATGGGGGCATGACACCCGATCCAGCTAAAGTGCAAGTGCTGTCAACTGCTAGTCCCCCACAAGATGTTTCAATTTTATGTTCATTCCTTGGCATGGACAGCTATTGCTCTAAATACATACAAGGCTTTGCCACTGTCAATTCGCCATTCAGAGACTTGACGAAGAAGAATGTGTCTTTTCTTTGGTCACATGAATGTGTGCAAAGCTTCCAGAAAGTCAAACAAGCTATCAAGAATGCTATTGAAATGGCATAATTTGATTCAAAGCTTCATAATGAGGTTGTTGATGACGCAAGCCCTGTCCGGTTGGGCGCCATCCTTGAACAGTACAGCAGACACCCAATTGCTCGAAGACGTACTGTAGCCTATGCAAGCTGAAATTTGTCTCAAACTGAGCTAGCTTATTCACAACCTCAGAAAGAAAGCTTAGCAGTGGTGTGGGCTTGTGAACATTTCCACGTATTCTTGTATGGGAAGCCCTTCACATTTGTGACCGATCATCAAGCATTGTTGACTATCTTTGGAAATCCTAAAGCAAAATGCCTCTTCGGATAGAACGTTGGGGTCTGCGATTGCAAGAATACAACAACACCATTGTGCATTGTCCAGGGAAAGATCAGGACCCTGCCGACTACTTCTCAAGAGTACCTCTACAATGCCGTGGCCCCCTTCTAAGACAGCTGAAGCTTGCATGAATTTCATAGTGAAATCAAGCACCCCAGCTGCTATTTTGTTGGAACAAATTGTCACTGCCACGAGTCAAGATAGTGACATGCTAAAACTGAAATACATTATTACACATCAGTCTTGGTACCAGCACCCTCGACCTCTTACCAGTGATAGTGATTATCAGAAGTTCAAAACTGTCAAAGGTGAACTCTCCATTACTCAGGAAGGTATTATTCTAAGAGATTCAAGTATTGTCATTCTGGAGAGTCTGCAACAACAGATAATTGAAGTGGCCCATGAAGGACATCGTGAAATAGTTGCAGCCGAACGAGCTCTACGAGACCAAGTCTGGTTTCCACATCTCAATGAGAGAGTTGAAAGAGAATTATAGGCCTGTCATCTATGCAACTGTCTGCCATCAAAAACAACTTAATACCCCTTAAACATTTCATAGGTACCAGCGCATGCATGGGAAAGAATTGCTGTTGATTTCTTTGGTCCACTTGACAACAGACATCATCTGATGGTGGTCATTAATAAATGTTCCCATTTTCCATTGATCGAAGATCTCTCATCTATTACTCAAGAAAGTGTTATTGAGAGATTAGACAACATCTTTACACCCTGAGGTGTTCCTGCGATCTTAAGGTCTGACAACAGCCCACCTTTCAACAGTCGAGAATTCAGAGACTTTCTCAGTCATTTTAATGGGAAGCTATAGAAGAGCACACCTCTTTGGCCACAGGCCAATGGCCTCGTCGAACATTTCATAAGTACTCTAAAGACAGCAGTCCAGCGTGATGTATGAGAAAAGCTCAACCTTAAAGCTATCTTAAATTCCACTCTTCGAGCTTACCGTTCAACCCTTCACTCAACCACAGGTGAAAGCCCTGCAACCTTGATGTTTGGGACAGCCATGACGATCAAGTTACCTCAATGGACCAACAAAAGAGCAAAAACCGAGGATCAAACACATATGAAAGACTTAGGGGCATATTTACGTTCCCTGGCGCATCCCTGCATATCAGCAGGGATGCGCCAGGGAAAATGCGTCACGCAAGTTTACCCTTGCGCCACGTCCGATGCGCCGCATTTACAATGCGGCGCATCGTGGCGCAAGGATAAGCAGATGCGTGACGCATCTGCCGGCGGAAGGTTGGCGCAGTGCTGAAGTCGTGTCGCAAGCGCGACGCAACTCCAGCACTGTTCCAACCTTCCCTATCCCTAACATGGTGCGTCAATCCTTACGCCTGCTTGAAGCAGGCGTAAGGATTTGGCGCACCAGCATCGGGAAAAGTGACTGCGTGAAATCTTGTAGATTTCACTACGTCACTTTTCCAAGGCGTACCTGCGCCGGAACGCCCCCCTGCGCCGGTACGCCCACATGAAACCTGACGCAGGTTTCATGTGGCGCAGGGGTTTACTACGTGACGCATCTCCCTAGATGCGTCACGTTGTAAATATAGCGCAACGCGGCGCATGGTTTGCGTCGCCACTGCGTCACTTGCGTGACGCAACGGCTGCGCAAAAGTGGCGCAAGAGGCTTGTAAATATGCCCCTTAGTTCGTAAGAAGAAAATGAAGCCCTATGCAGATCAGTGTCTGTTAGAAATGGGGTTTCTGGTTGGCTAGGGTGTGCACCTAAGTCAGGCAGAACCCACCACTCAAGTCAGGGTAAGGGAGTCACACACCCAAGATAAGCCTGCTCACCCCCTTGGTTGCTTGGCACAAGCAGTCCGGCTTATCATTAGAGGCAATGTGTAAAACGTTTATGCAACATACTCACACGAGCGGCACAATGACTACACCACAAAAGAGACTCGACACAGGATTATATAAAAATAAATAGTATGTAATGTGCATTAGACAAAGACCAAAACAACATGAATTATGAATACAGTGCATACTATGCCAATAATGACTGTACAGGCATCAAAATGATATACATTACTACATCAGGGCATTCTAGAATAAAAGCACATAAATCATCACATGAGTGCAAGACTGCCACTTGGTTTAGAGGCAAAGCGCATGAATCACACTGTATCACTCTATGTAGTGCAGTTATTGTAGGATAGAAGGAAGGCTCTCAGGTGTAGATGACATGCATCCTTTCCTAAATACAAGCAATATTGAGTCAGGGGGACAATCCTAGGTACTGCAGGTTGTGGGAGGAAACACCTATATATCTAGTAGGTAACCATGGGGCACAGAAACACCTGCTCGCCCATCCCCCTGGTTACAGTCATTTCTGGGAGCCTTGCTGAACACAAATGAATTGGGGAGAAAAACACAACAAGCAGATCGTGGGAGCGCTTGCAAAATTCTCCTTGTATTACAGTCATAAGGTTTTGCCCTCAGCAGGTTTGGAGTACCAATCCGGGCACTCACATTCAAACAAATCCCCCACCCCCACCTGAACCAGCCTGTGCTATTTTAATCCTTGCAGCCGTTTGGGAACTCAGCCTCCTCCTCCCCAATGGGGAGAGCGTGCGGTGAACCTTCCCCCAGTCTCCTGTGACTGGGCGGTGAAGGTAATTCCCGCTGTGATTTTAGAGTGAGTGTGGGGGGGGGGGCTAAAGCGACCCTTCAGGTCTTGTGTCAGATCCCTTTACCTTTCTGGGGGGCCCGTCAAAAGTGTCCAGGGGCTCGCACTGTATCGCAGAGACTCTCTGAGCTGGGGTGGCCGGTGGCATCTTGGTTCCTTAGGCCAACTCTGACATGGGGAAAACTTTGGAAATGTCAGCTCCTAAGAGCCAGATCACATGACGCGGGCTGACTCCCCCGAAGTGGGATCACCCGGGCAACGTGGTGGCCATGCCCTACAGCTTCCCTTGGTGCTGAGGCACTTTTCAATAAACCAAGTGGGGGATTTAGAGCTGCTGGGGAGCGACCTGGGAACCGCTAGTGTTCGGGTTGGAATTAATTGGTAAACTCAACTGCCAGAGTGCAGTGCTGCAAAGAAGGGACCGCTCGGGTCCGGATTTGATTTGAATTGCAAACTCCTTGCTGACTTTGGGACTTGGCGACGGACTCCGTTGGGTTGAGCTGGGGGGAGGAGCATGGCACTCGACTTCTCCGGAAGGCAGGCAGCAGAATGGAGTGCGAACCATGCCAACGAAGGAAGAACCGCCAAGGAAGGTTCCCCTTCTGATAATTGGCACAAGGGGTTGCTCTTAGTTTATTCCTTCAATGTACAGCACAGTACCTTAGTCCCAGGCACGCTCCCACAACACGGAGTGTTTGTCTTTAACAATGGGGGGGATGCTGGAATCACGAAGTCATACTGCAATACCCTCAGCGCACTGAGCCCACGGCAATCGGGCAGTTTTAAGGCAAAGATGTAGACCTTGCTGTGGCAAGGTCTTTTGTGTTCCTGAGACCTCAGGAAAGAACAGGGGGCAAGCCAGCATTGCCCTTGGACTGGAGTCACTCTGGATGCAATCTGTAGCCCTTCTTGGCAGGGCAAAGGTCAGCAGGCATCAGTGTAGCACAGCAATGCAGGGCAGCAGTTCCTGGGAACAGTCAGTCATAGCAATGGGGCAATCCTTTCAGCGCAGCAGCTTTTACTCCAGCAGAGGTTCTTCCAGGTCCTGAAGTGATCTGAAAATGTGGGGTCAGAGCCCCTGTACCTGTACCCTGGTGCCTTGCTTCTAGAAGACAGGAGAAGTTTCCAGCGAGGCCTATGAAGTTCCAGGACTTTCCCTCCTCCCCTGCCTTGGCTCCAGACATCTGTAGTTGGTAAACAAGCCCGTTGTGTGAGGGCAGGACACAGCCTATACAGATGTAAGTGTGCCCCGCCTCCCTCTCTCCCAGCCCAGGAAGACTATCAGTATCCAGATGGATGCAGATGCCTTTCTTGTCACACCCAGCCTTTCCTGTGTTGTGGCTGTCTGGAAAGTATGCACAAGCCCATCTGTCACTTTACCCTAGACGTGGATTGGAGTCAGGCTGCAAAGCACAAAGAGTCATAAGCACATTGAAATGCCCACTTTCTAAAAGTGGCATTTCAAAAATAGTAATGTAAAATCCACCTGCACCAGTAAGCATGATTTTTCACTACAATTCTAAGCATACCAAACATGACAGCGCTACTCCTTTTAAATCAGGCTTTACCACTGAAAAACATTTCAGGGAATTCCCAATGCAAATCTATGAGAGGAGAAGGCCTCACAGCAGTCAGAAACCAAATAAGCTGTTTGTCACTACCAGGACATTTTGCAGACTGGAAGAAAGAAAATGGAGATTAGACTTTAAGCCAAGTGATAAAGAACTATATAATACAGCCAGACAGATTTATAAACACTGATCCATGCTGAAAAATCTAAGGGGCATATTAACAACGAGGCGATAAGCAATTATCGCCGCTTTAGCGTCCGTTTCGGACGGAAAGCGGCGATAATTCTATCGCCTAATCAGCAAGGTCACGCTATCGCGTGAATCCTTGCACTATCGCCCTTTCCCCCAACGCCCATCCTTGCATCTCTAATGAGATGCAAAGTGGGCGTTACTGGCGTACCCGGATGGGCTACGTTGCAAATATCGCCGATGTTCACATTGCGATATTTACAAGGCAGCCCACAGGATTATAGCAGACGTTAGATTTCGGCGAAAACGGCCGTTTTCGCCAAAATCTAACGTCTGCTATAATCCTGATTTACCTATGTTAGGCATAGGAGGTGGATTCTGCTGATACGACCACAGGGTCGTATCAGCAAGAGTTATCGCCCTTTGCAGGGAACATCGCTGGAAAACCAGCGATGTTCCCTGCAAAGGGCGATAATCCTCGCTATCTCTGGAATTTTATCGCCCTGGAGTAACGCGTTGTTAATAACGCGCTACCAGGGCGATAAATGCCAGAGATAGCCTGCGATAATATAATTATCGCTAAGCACGGCCAGCGATAATTATCGCTGGCCGTTGTTAATATGCCCCTAAATACTTTATTGCCGAAATGGAAGCTTCCAAAAATTCCTCCAAAGAATTGTTTACCACTGTACAAAACTGTCCAAACTACCCAAGGTAAAAAACGTATCGACCAGCCAACAGTTTTGTGACACCATGGAAGATGCTTTCCAGGCCTAGGTCAAAACTGTATATGACTCCTTCTCTACCTCTAGTACTATAGGTCACCATATAACCAACCACATGACAGGAAACAGTGTCTCTCCAAAGAATGGATCAAATACTTTGCCAGGAAAGTCTATGTTGACTACCTCCCTAAGCGAGAGGATTTTATTTTATTTATTTTAAAGGTTTATTTTATTTTAAAGGTTTTATATAGCGCTGGCTACACCCAGAGGTATCAGAGTGCTTTACATGAGTATCAGACCATAATTGCAGGTTACATCGTTACAAAGGTTACACAGTTATTAGAGCCTGGCAACATAGTGACAAGTAAGGTCGAGACAAACAAAAAGGACATATACGTAAGGGAAAAAGCAGGCAAGGGGAGAGATTCAGGGGGGTAAGAGCAGGGGAAGTAGACAGAGAATGGAGGAGGGAAAGAGGAGGGGAGGGTGAGAGACACAGCATGGAAAGAGGAGGGTGGAGGGTGACGGGGACACAAACCGGTAGACGAGTCAGAGCTGCGTCCAAAGTCCAGTAAGCTGTGATCCCAGGGGAAGTGGTATCATTTCCCCATCTCTGTTGCGAGAGGCTCCCTATACGCAGTGGACTCTCTCAGAGGGGTCTCTGAGACTCCAAGGCCTACATACTGGATCCTTCCCCAAAAAGGGGAGAGGGAGTGCTTTGGCAAGGGGTGCCATACCATACCTCAACTGTGAGTGGCTCCCTAGGTGCTGTGGACTCTCTCAGCGGGTTCGCTGAGACTCCAGAGTATAAATATTGGATCTTTCCCCAACAAGGGGAGAAGGAGTGCTTAGTCAAAGGGCACAAAAGGACAGGGGGCTAGGCGCTGTAGCGGGCAAGGGGAAAGATTCAGGTGAGAGGGGATAGGAGCAAAGGAAGTAAGACAAAGAAAGAAAGAGTGCTAAATGGGAACAGATAGATAGATAGGAGACAAGGAAAAAGCAGAGTTACAGAAATACGATGAGGGGGGGGTGGGCGAGACAGGGAGACGGGGAGAAAAGCTGTGCCCAAAGTCCGGCTGGGTAGGTGACGGTCCGGGGATGAACCAAGGCCGCTCTCCTCAATAGCTGAACAGAGCAGCTCCACCGGGCATCGGACATAGTGCTCGGATTCCGCTGTCAGGATGGAGATCAGGAGTACTCAGAGATTGTCAGATTTGGGAGGGGAGAAATCATGGTCCGAATGAATTCCAGATGCCATCTTAAGGTCAGGCACAGTCCTGATAGGATTATGTAAGGAAGATTTCAGCTGGGGGAAAAAAGTCACAACTGGCGGCCATGTTAGGGTCAGGCAACCATCAGCCTCAGCTGCGACCCTGTTGGATTGTAGTAACATTTACTTAGGACTCTTGGAAGGCAAGACACTTGATAGGGATCACACGTCAGGCTTCCTACCGAGAGCATCTCCACAGTGGAGCCACCATCTCAGGGCCCTGATAAGGGACCAACTTACACCTTGTCCAGTCTTCCATCCCTAACGGAGGACCAAATCTTATCACTTGTTAAACAAGTTAAATCGGGGTCACCATGGGATCCCTGTCCTCCAAGGATCCTACATATGGCGCAGAAAGCAATAACTTGCTATCTTACCCCCTTATTTAATTCATTCTTTCGCTAAGGCTATTTTCCTAAAGAGTGGAAAAAAGTGTCAATTACCCCACTCCTGAAAAAAGCCAATCTAGATGCCAACGACCCAAACAACTATAGGCTGATATCGTACCTACCATTTCCAGCTAACGTGATGGAGAAAGCCATAAATCGGAACTTACAGCCTTCATCTGCATGAATCATATCCTTGACTCCTTCCAGTTTGGGTTCCGTGCTCAGAATAGTACAAAACTAGCCTTAATTACAGCTATGGAAGAATTGAGGCAGGCACTAGATCAGGGAGGGAACGCGGCCCTGATCCTAATGGATCTGCTGGCAGCATTTGATACAGTCAATCACCAAGTGTTGATTGACAGTCTAGCTTCCGTGGGAATCAAGGACAAAGCCCTAGCTCTGCTAACTTAATTTCTTGCAGATCGTACTCAATCAGTGGCCTTGGGAGATTTTCTATTACCTCCCTTCTCCTTGCCATGTGGGGTACCGCAAGGGTCCTTCCTGAGACCTACTCTTTTTAGCCTGTATGTTACCCCCCTTGCTGACCTCATTAGATCCTATGGATTCTCTTTAGTATCATACGCCGACAATACTCAAATCGTTGTGTCAGTAACATGCATTCCAGATGCCACAGCAACTCTATTCCATAACTGTATGCTACACATCGGATCCTGGATGCAGGACAACTGTTTAAAGCTTAATTCATCAAAAACGGAAATCCTACCTGTCCCGATTCCTAGTGTCAAAGCAAAAACTCTTGGTATAATCTTTGACACAGAACAATCTTTTGATGGACAGATCAATCATACAACCTCCATATGTTACTTTATTCTAAAAGTTCTAAGGAAGATCCTACCATATATACAATCGGCTCTGCAAAAAACTCTAGTCATAGCATTTATATCCTCAAGACTGGACTACTGCAATTCCCTCTTTACTAGTATCCACAAAAGAGGTTTAAGAAAGCTGCAGGTTCTTCAGAATACAGCTGCCCGTCTCTTCCTAGGCATCCCAAGACACAAGTCGGCAACCACCTACATTGGTTACCAGTCGAACAACGTATCAAATTCAAAGCCCCGTGCATTGTTTTTTTAATGCTTACATGGCCTTGGCCCAGCTCAACTTGCTCAAAATTGTCTTCCCTATGTCCCATCCAGATCTCTTCGCTCTTCATCTAGTGGCAATTTGGTCGTCCCCAACGCCAACACTGTCCGATGGGTCGAGAAAAGTTTCATCTTCAGCACTTCCAGGTTGTGGAATACCTTACCATCTATGGGTGAAAGCAACCAGAATCTCAGGGATTTTAGAAACATTTTAAAAACCTGGGGGCATATTAGCAAGGAATAGCGATATTTATCGCTAAACGCGCTTAGCGCGAATCCTGTTAACGCCGCCTATCGCTGGAAAATATCGCTGAGATAACACCCTATTAGTAAGGTTTATCTCCATAGCGATAATATTTCCAGCGATAGCGGCAAAATGCGAGAATATCGCTGGAAAACCAGCGATATTCTTGCATTAACGCTAAGGTGGATTCAGCATTAGAATCCACCTCCTATACCTTAAACAGGTAAGTCATAGTCAGTAGCAGGTGTTAAAATCTAGCGATAAACGCGCTTAGCGCAATTTATTTTATCGCTTCGCCTGCCTTGATAATAAGGGTTAGTGGTGTTAGCGACTGTTTACAGTCGCTTTTAGTGGGAACGCCTACCTTGCATGTCATTAGCGATAAATATCGCTGACATGCAAGGCGATGTAATTCCCGGCCTCTAACGCCTGAAAGCTGTCGCTAACGTCTGTTAGCGACAGCTTGCTAATAGGGCGTTAAAATATCGCCGATTTAGCGGCAAAAAGTGCCGCTAAATCGGCGATAAAGCCCTTGATAATATGCCCCCTGGTTGTTTAACCAGTAAATGCTATAAGGGTCTCACCGTTCTCCGTGGTTACTCTAGTAGGTAGCACCTAGACTTCTCAGGGTATTAGCAACGCTTAATAAATACTGGGGCATATTATGAAGGGCTTTATCGCCGCTTTAGCGGCACTTTTTGCCGCTAAAGCGAGCAAGCTGTCGCTAACAGGCGTTAGCGACAGCTTTCAGGCGTTAGAGGCCGCGTTTTCCATCGCCTTGCATGTCAGCGATAATTATCGCTAATGACATGCAAGGAAGGCATTCCCTACTAAAAGCGACTGAAAACAGTCGCTAACACCACTACCCCCTATTAGCAAGGCAGGCGAAGCAATAAAATAATTCGCGCTAAGCGCGTTTATCGCTAGATTTTAACACCTGCTAGTGAGGATGACTTACCTGTTTGTAGTATAGGAGGTGGATTCTAATGCTGAATCCACCTTAGCGTTAATGCGAGAATATCGCTGGTTTTCCAGCGATTTTCTCGCATTTTGCCGCTGGAATAATCATCGCCATAGCGCTAATTGTTGCTAATACAGCGTTAGCGTGGCGATATATTTCAGCGATAGCTGGCGATAAAATATTTCGCATTTTGTTGCTAATATGGCCCACTATTTTTCATTTCGTTTCACACAACGAAGGCACATGTCCTACCTTTTACCTGCACAGCACACTGCCCATAGGGCTACCTTGGGACTACCTTAGGGTGACCTATATGTAGTAAAAGGGAAGTTCCAGACTTGACAAGTAACTTTAAATGCCAAGTCAATGTAGCAGTAAAGTGCGCATGCAGGCCCTGCAGTGGCAGAGGCCTGAGACAGGTTTGAAAGGCTACTTCTGTGGGTGGTGCAAGCAGCTCTGCAGGCCCACTAGTAACCTTTAATTTACTGGCCCTGGGTATTTGGGATACAACTGTACAAGGGACTTACAGGTAAATTAAATGTGCCAAACAGTTCTAAGCCAATCTCACCAAGCTTAAAGGAGAGAGCACATGCACTTTAGCACTGATTAGCAGTGGTAAAGTGCCCAGAGCCCTAAAGATAAGAAAAAAGAGGGTCATAAAAATAGGAGAAAGACAAAACGTTTGGGAATAACCCTGTAAAAAAAGCCAGGTACAACAGTGTCAATATGCAAAAGATGTCACGTTCCTTAGAGGAGCTTGAGTGCTTGTTCGTCAGCATTGAAAATGAAAGTCAGATGTCCCTTTTGATGCTGAACCATTTCATGTTGGGACTAGCAAAGGACACATCGTGACTGCCCAAGTCCTGCGAAGTTCTCTATCACCCCGAATGCCAACATCCTAGAGACCTCCTCTTTGATGCTGGCTTTGACCCAGTCAGTCAACCTGTATTGTGTTTCACAGGAGGGTTGTCGCCAGGGACCACGTCATGGGTACACCAGTGAGTAACACCTGGGTCAGGGAGAACAGCATGGCGAACTGCCCCTGCAATTGGTGACAGTCACTCTGCTGCTCTGGGGTAAGTGCAGGGGAGAGGATCACACCTTCTATTGACCAATCGTGCTCCTTGGTAGACAGGAGATCAGGGAGAGGATCACTCTCCTCTTCCACCCCATCATCTGTCGCCAAGAGCATGCTCACTTTAGACCTCTCAAAGTGAGGCTTGAGGCGGTTCACATGGAGGACACTCAAAAGTTTCCTGGGAGTCTGCAAATTCACCAGGTAGGTGACATTACTTTTGCGCTCCACCACCTCAAAAGGGATCTGGGTTTAATCCATCATCATTCTTTAGCTCACTCCACCACCCCAGTTCAGACATGGCCATATGCAAATCAGTCTGACCCTGTGCCTCATGGGAACAGTCCAGCCCGAACTGCCAAGCCATGTCTTCCCTGGACCGGAAACAAGCATCCTGGGACCGGTGTCTGGCTATTCAGCCGTCATCAGCCAGGCTAGCTTGAATCCAGTGGCAAAGTGAGCAAGGGACCCACGTCTGGGCATACCCTGCCAACTTAGGGCGAACAAAGCGATACCAAAGGGGATGATGGACGGAGCGCTTGAGCAAATCAAACACTCACCCCCAGTCAACTGATCTGGGTTTAATCCATCATCATTCTTTAGCTCACTCCACCACCCCAGTTCAGACATGGCCATATGCAAATCAGTCTGACCCTGTGCCTCATGGGAACAGTCCAGCCCGAACTGCCAAGCCATGTCTTCCCTGGACCGGAAACAAGCATCCTGGGACCGGTTTCTGGCTATTCAGCCGTCATCAGCCAGGCTAGCTTGAATCCAGTGGCAAAGTGAGCAAGGGACCCACATCTGGGCATACCCTGCCAACTTAGGGCGAACAAAGCGATACCAAAGGGGATGATGGACGGAGCGCTTGAGCAAATCAAACACTCACCCCCAGTCAACTGATCTGGGTTTAATCCATCATCATTCTTTAGCTCACTCCACCACCCCAGTTCAGACATGGCCATATGCAAATCAGTCTGACCCTGTGCCTCATGGGAACAGTCCAGCCCGAACTGCCAAGCCATGTCTTCCCTGGACCGGAAACAAGCATCCTGGGACCGGTTTCTGGCTATTCAGCCGTCATCAGCCAGGCTAGCTTGAATCCAGTGGCAAAGTGAGCAAGGGACCCACGTCTGGGAATACCCTGCCAACTTAGGGCGAACAAAGCGATACCAAAGGGGATGATGGACGGAGCACTTGAGCAAATCAAACACTCACCCCCAGTCAACTGATCTGGGTTTAATCCATCATCATTCTTTAGCTCACTCCACCACCCCAGTTCAGACATGGCCATATGCAAATCAGTCTGACCCTGTGCCTCATGGGAACAGTCCAGCCCGAACTGCCAAGCCATGTCTTCCCTGGACCGGAAACAAGCATCCTGGGACCGGTTTCTGGCTATTCAGCCGTCATCAGCCAGGCTAGCTTAAATCCAGTGGCAAAGTGAGCAAGGGACCCACGTCTGGGCATACCCTGCCAACTTAGGGCGAACAAAGCGATACCAAAGGGGATGATGGACGGAGCGCTTGAGCTAATCAAACACTCACCCCCAGTCAACTGATCTGGGTTTAATCCATCATCATTCTTTAGCTCACTCCACCACCCCAGTTCAGACATGGCCATATGCAAATCAGTCTGACCCTGTGCCTCATGGGAACAGTCCAGCCCGAACTGCCAAGCCAGCAGGTAAAAAGTATACAGATCCGGAAGAATTAAGTAATCCATTACACACCATTTCCTTAGAGCTACTGTAGTTTAGTCATTCGATTATTTGTTGCATTTAGAAAGTAGGCGATTTCATGCTCTCATTCCTTCTCTGTCCATTCTCAAGCGTTTGCTCTAGGAAGTAACACTTTTGTTGCAAGTCTAGTCAAGCAAGCTACA
Organism: Calotriton arnoldi; assembly: GCA_963921515.1. NCBI lineage: Eukaryota > Metazoa > Chordata > Amphibia > Caudata > Salamandridae > Calotriton > Calotriton arnoldi. Next base: position 1,771,199 of record CAWUFW010001465.1, on the reverse strand, counting down.
AATGTTAAAGAAGGTTGATTGAGTGTTAGAAAACAAGTGGTAACTTTATGAAAGGTTCCCATAGGCTTCAGACTATAAAAAAATATATATTCACCATCATTTCACATATAATTTTGTAAATCTCTTTTGCACTTTAAATGTTATTACAGCATACAAGGTTTAAAGACGCATCAATGATAAACTTTACGAAAGGAAGTCATAACATATCCTCGTGTAGCATCTACTTTTCTTGTCAATGTCAGTACTCACGTTTATACATTCTAATATTGCCATCCGTTTTCTAACACATGAAGCATTTTATTGTCACATAGAAGTTTTCTGTGTTATCGTTTATCACGTTTGCCTAAGCATAAGTACACATGCCACTAAAATGTCAGTTTTCACATCTACTTATTGACTGTTATGTGTTATCAGAAAACCACTTCTAACGTTCTGCATGCTTTTACAATGCAGTATCTAAATCAGAACTTCATTGCATGTAGTTTTTGAAACATGAAGCCTAATAAACAGTTTGCCGTTTTCAAATAAAATTGTGTCATACATAATTTTCCATGGTAAAATTGTCGTAAATAGAAGAAAGGTAATACCTCTGCTCTATTAGAGGCTACTTATAGGGTAAGTCCCACTATTGTGTTTTCCCATTTAACCTAGAATAAGGATTAGATTTTTTCTTTTCAAACGTTCAAAAAACACTTTGATCAAATGTTTATCATATGGGACTCTATTATACCCACATAGGACATTGGACAAGATGTTTTTTAGCGTTAACAGGCTACATGTTGCAACACCATGCAACACGTACTACGTTGAAAAAAAGTTGTCAGCATTACTACATAGGTGTGAGTGGTAAGAGGGAGTAACTGGAAAAAGGGGATTACAAAAACCAGAGGAGGAGTAGCAAAGGGAAAATAACAGAGGAGCAGAACTTGGAACAGGAAAATACAAAAACAGAAATACAAAAGAGATTGATTCACAAATGTTACACCCTGCCACAAAGTAAGGGACAGACAGATTGCAACCCAGAGAAAGGAAGGAGGTGGGATAAGGAAATGCCGTCATGTCGAAGTCCTGTCATATAGGAAATGTCATGAACATTTACCTGGGATGGTGACGTGCATGTGGTTGGTTTCTGTGTAACGTATAATGACAGACCATGTCTCTGCTTCACCAGAACCCTTTCAGAACCAAAGTAGAGAGGGGGTAAGGAGGTAAGAGGCTCAGGACTTGACATTTAAATCCAGAACAGGGAGTGGAGTAGCAGACCCCGGTTACCTGACACAAGCCCCTTCTTCGTTCTTTGAGGTAAGTGGCGTTTTGGGAATACACAATAGGTCATGGGAGAGGGAAAGGGAAAGAGAGGACATGAGCGGACCATGGTGGTTACCTAACAGAAGCCACTCCTTCTTCTTTCTTCCAGAGTACGGAGGACTGCAAGCATGATGAATATCTCATTTTCCTGCTAACAAAGGAACAGAGTGACAGTTGAAATAAAAGCATCTTTAGTGTAGAATTTCGGCTGCATGGTAGGCTTTGTCACACCCACATCTGCTCAAGCAGTGCTACTCATACTCAGTCAAGCCCAGCTTCCCACTAAGGCACACACTACGCCAGGCAATTCACTGGTACTGCAATGGAATCACATAGAAAGCACTGGGAACGCAACAATGTCAGATCAAAATAAACAAGCATTGGCGAAGCCAATAGGTCTAGTCTTGGTGCAATGGATAATACATTTGTATTGGAAGTACATGCAGCAAAAAAAAGAAAGAAATCATGCCGCCACCTCAATGCAACCACTGTATGCTTGCAATAAAAATGTTGAATTAAAAAAAAAAAGTGATGTGGAAATTTTACTAATGATTTTGAAAGACAAGGCTTTTAGTAGTGTCATTCATTTTACTATTATTTTTTCAGAAGGCAACCGAATAAATTATTACACAATCAACCACTCAGTTTTCAGGCAGCTACAATGTTATTTAACACTTCATAATAGCAACTTTAAAACAGAGAAAGAAAGTAAATCACCATCTAACTGGGAACCCAAAATGCAGGCAAAATAAATAGCCATTTTTTTAAAGATAATGCACAAAAATAAAAGTGCTTTTTTACTGAATAGAAGGAACACTTTTTAAGCAGATGTGAGCAATGTCCAAAAGCTTTGTGCGGTCATTAACACTGAAAGGAGTAAATAGAAAAACTGGGCTCACACATTGCCCTATACTTTATGCTATGGTGTGCAGAAGCAAAATGTGAATGGCAAGTCAACTAACCAATGATGAAGCCTGCTGACCAAAAACCCCTGTATGTATGTATATTACGTTTAAATTATCTGGAAATCAATAGTATGGGAAGACAACTAAAGAGGTCTCAAAGGTCAGGCCTAAAAAGGTCAAAGGAGGTGATTAAACTACAATGCACATAAGCCCCGATAAATCACTATAATGTCACAAGGTCACAAGAAGCATAATTCCTAAATTCTAAAATTATTAAGAAGTTTACATTTAATCACAAATAAATATATAAATAAAATACAAAGAACTGAAACAAAAAAACACCAGTAAATATAGACTAAATGATCTAATAAAATATATCATATCAATGTCACTATGACGATAAGTGCTAATTTTCTCACATGCAGAACAGAAACAACATCCAACTGACACCTTTTTTCACTACAATTACACTAATACATGGATTTAAATATACAAGAATTCTGGGAAATCATGTTGAAAGGAATCTGTGATATAGTAATTCATCTGTTACGCTCTCTTTTGTGTAGACAGTAATCCAAGATTTTTTAATTGACTCAGTGTTTGTGTGGTTACAATAGATTCACTCCAACTTCATCATGACATACCATTTTACACACCATAAAAAAGAACATATTTCTGGGTGAAAAAAATAATCCCCGTAGTGAAAAATCTAGTTTAAGCTAAGGGGTATTCCTTCAATCACTGTAATTTGAAAGGTGGGCTGCAGTCCGACACTGTAGCACCAGGTTGGAATCATTCTTCCAAAAAACTCTTCTGTTTCTATACAACACCGGTCCCTTTCCTATTACTTGCTCAGAGTAGGTGGTAAATGGGAGTGGAATTATCCCCAGAATCAGTGTTAATTGTGAGAAAAAAGGGCCCGTAATTCTGGATCTTCATGACCCTATTACCAATTCTGGGGACAGAAACATGTAATTAGATACTTCAAGATTACAATTACCATTGGGGAATGGCAATTTTGCACCTGGTGATTTTAGTACCCCAGCACCATGAAACTCATAACATGTACTTAATTAAATAATGATGAAATTACACCTAATGTCATGGAATTGTCGTATGCAAATTATGCTCTTCCGTAATTTATCGGTTACAGGTCATGCAAACTGTCATCCCACAATCATCTTTTTTTCATGAGGACCACTGGTGTGGCTTAAATTCCTGTGTGCCGGCATGAGATTATGGCAGTGCGACATGGTTTAAGCAAGTGGAGCCATCTCGTTTGGGAGCAATATCTGTGCAATTTATGATATCTTGAAATTAGGCATGTGACAGGGTGGAACCAGAACATGCCACAGATGCTACATAGTTGCCACACAGATATGGTGCATGTGAGAACTCCACCTTTGCAAGGGACAAGGGAGTATCAAAGGTGTTTGTGGAAGTCTAGCAGGGCCTCCGAAGGACCTGCACGATGCCCGGTTTGCACACCACCAGGAAGTGATCTTTGTAGTCCTCCTGGACTACCAGCATGCCCTCTCCAGCCAAGCCATTCCTCACCACCCACTGTGTTTGAGAGGCCTTCGTCATCCACCAGCACTGCCCCTCCATCTCATTGTGTATGACAGTACTTAATAAGAGTCTGGCTATACCACGCCTACGCACATGCGCATGCCTGAAGAGTGGTGCTGGTCATTGACATAGACCTGGAGGATGCTCAGGACCTCTTACCACCAACCCAGGACAGCTCTAAGAACTATGATGCTGGCTAGACCATCCCCGAGCTTTGGGATTCTGCCTGCTCTCCAGAAAGACAGGCTTGCAGAAAGGCCCATGATGCATGGCTGGAAGGCAGCTGAAGACCCTGGGGCCTGAAGAGAACGACTAGATGACAAATGGCTCCTGAGCAGAGTGTGCATACTAATCCGGAGGATGGCCTCTAGCCTTTTCTGTAATCTATGCACACCAGGTGTTAGAGGGGATGTTTGAGCAAATGTCCTGAAGCCCTGGCTGAACATGAGCTACAAATGAGCCCTCATCTAGAACTCCATGGCAGCTGAGAATTCTGCACACTGAGTGAAGACAAAGAATCAACTATTTTGCTTATTTATTTGAGTTATTTTTACACAAAACATGACCGTTGATGTGACAAATTTTGCACACGCATGGGTGTGATAAATGTCACACGTGTCATTTTTCACATAAGTTGGTCTATGGCACCAGGATTGACCACTGTATTGTGCCTCGTTGAGCGGTGTTCCCTAAAATCTCAAAAGACCCCAGCTGTTGTGGATCCCCACAACTCATTTGATCATGTTGCAACATGTGGAAAAACGATGTCAATGTTCTTGGACATCATAGAATTCTGTTGAACAGACAACAGTGGGTTCTGAGGATGCAAGAAGCACCAGTGTGTCAGACTGTGCTTTGTGACCCGCGGAAAAAAACTGTTCAGTGTGCATGTCATGTAGCCTTTTTCCTTTTATTTACTTTTACACGATCTGGGTGTGTATCCATGTGTACTGCAGCATGACAAACAAATGCTGCTATTACTTATGGGCTTTCAAGTGGCAAAGCTGAGATCAATGACATGCCTCCCCATCCATCCTCGTGTGAGTCTTTGTCAGAGCTGTGGCCTCTATTGTTGTTCTCTGGAGCTGTCCTGCTTCCACTTTCAGCTGATAGATAGTGTATTATGCCACACACAGCAATCATGTCACAGACAATCTTGAGTAGAGAAGTCTCCACCCCACCATCCCCTCCCCACCCTCACACCCTACCCAGACAGGTCAATGCCGTTAAATCTTGTCTTGTGTACAGCAAACACAATGTTCAATGAACCACTTGTCCTCTTGTGTGCTGAGGTGTATGGTCCTTCAGCAGGTGTTTTGGGATTCACTGACGGATTCATCATTCATGATCTCAAGACTGAACTGTGGTCATCTTGAGTGGGTGATGGCTACAGGTTACACATATGTCTTTTCATCCAGCATGTATCTGTCAGTTCCAGGTGACATGCGTGCCATACCCAGTAGCAATCTTTGTCCATACACGCCGCTTTCAGGGAGGTGATTGATGGTAGTGTGGTATCCCACCTTCCATAATAGTTACCTTGGTTCATATGGAATCTCATGACATGCCGTAGTTATGATGTATAGAATTGTTAGTATGTCATGGGGTTCTAATGTAGAGAATGTGATGTGGTCAGTTGATGTCGTTGCTGGCTTGTAGATGGATGGGATCTTTTCCTGTAATAAACATCTTGGAAACTGCCTTCCTGTGTCATCGATTTATCTACCATGAATGCTTCACTGGCGTAGTCGGCAGGATGAAGAAGATCCCAACACTAAGGATTGGTGAGAGATAACCTTTCTTTTGGCTACTTCTGAACGGTTTATCTTATCTCACTAACTGGCAAGCCCTGACTCCTGATCCTCTCCTAATTCAGCGAGTACTCTTGTTTCCTGTGCTGTGACTTTAAACTGAACCCGGTACTCGTGGGACTGAAAGGAGTTCTTTACTTGTTCCCCTCAGACTTTAAGCTGAACGTTATCCTGCATCGTTATTACTTATACAGCTCGCGAGTGTCCTGGCTGTTTTAACGTTTGTGTAATCAATTGGGGACGTCCAATGCTTACTAGCCTCCAATGTGTAGCGACTTTAAGCTACCAGCTTGGCTCATTGTGAAGCACAGCGCGAGACTTGTTTAAAAATAAATTGGAGCGCGAGTCTCTTTTGAAATAAAACCTTGAGCGAGAAACGCTTACCTCATTTGGATCTTGGAGCGTCTCTACTCCTCGCATTTCGTGTGGATTTCAGGTCTGCGTTGTTTGGAGCGTCCTGCGTCAGCACGTATCCCTGGTAGACGTGGGGGCCATCTTGGTTTTCGTCGCATGGCAACGGAATAAGCATCGAGTTGCTGGCTAGAGGTTTACTTCTCTCGCGTGTGTTCACTCAGTGATACGCACACTATTGGCTCATTTGTGCCGTTTTAATTTTTGATCAGCGTGCACCGCGCAGGCCTCACGTGTGTTCACTTATCTTCAGTGATACACACACTATTGGCTTATTTGTGCCGTTTTAACTTTTGATCAGCGTGCACCACGCAGTGAAAGGCACAGCCCTTAATGAAGTTTTAAAAATACAATGTTTCCAGTTACACGAGCGCTAACGTAAGCCGGTGCATACCCATTTAAAGCAACCCTGTGTGTCTTCTATACTACAGTGGCACGCACACTTGAATTCAGTGACACTCACACTTATTATGAGTGTCCTTAGACAACCAGCGTGTGTGTCCTCAGCATCACAGTGATACGCACACTTGAAAATGAGCGTTTTTGATTAACCAGCGTGTCTTTTGCAGCACAGTGACACGCACGCATGGATCCCTCTATTTCAGTGGCTGGTTTAGTTGCTTTATTTAGAGTGTTGCTTTGATATTTCTATTCGTCCCTCATCACATCATATATGTATTTATAGGTAGTTGCTTTACGCGTATGAGCTTCATCAAATTGTTGATATTGTTTATTTTTGCAGTACATTGTCATGATGCAGAATGTTACAGCAGCTCCATTCTTCCTATCTTGTCCTGGATCTCCACCTATAAAGTGGAAAAAATGGAAAGTTGTTTTTGAGAGGTATGCTAGAGTATGCGGTCCTTCACTTAGCGCAGAAAGAAAATCCTCCTTGCTTCTTCATTGTTTAGGGTCCGTAGGACAGGACGTTTTTGACCATCTACCTGAGCTGTCTTCTACGGAAAGCAGCGATTTGAATGATTACGAAATATGTATTAAAAAGCTTGATAAACATTATCTTCCCAAGGTCAGTACAATACTGGAAAAGTACCAGTTTGCCAAGTGTATGCAAGCTGACGAAGAAAATATTGAAGCATATGTGACTCATTTGAGGAAGCTTGCTTCTTCATGCAAATTTGATAATCTCACAGATGAGCGAATCCGTGATCAATTTATGTTCGGTTGCAATATTGAAAAGGTTAGGGAGGAACTCTGGCTGCGTGATGAGCCTACCCTGGATGAAGTTTTAACAGTAGCAAAAAGAATAGAACATTCTCTTAAATGTGTTGCTATTATAAAAAGGATTATGAGAAGGATTTAAAGGTAAATATGGTTAGAAATAAGAGTGAAAAAATGTTAGTAAAGGATAAGAAGGAAGAGGTGAGATCTTGGATAGAAAGAAAATGTTATAGGTGTGGAAAGGCAAGTCATCTTGCCAATGATAAAAAGTGTCCAGCACTCAGTCAAACTTGCTCAAAATGTAAAAAAAGGGACATTTCACGGCACTGTGTAAAAGTAAACCCAGACCAAAAATTAAGGAAGTTGAGATTTATGATGGTTGTAATGCTGAATCCAGCTCTGAAGATTTTGAGTGTGGGCAGATAGTGGTTCAGATTGAAAACAAACAAAAAGGTAAATCTTGTCCCTTTGACGAAATCTTGGTTGAAGGGGAAAGCACTAGAGTTTTATTTGACTCTGGCGCAAAAATTACCATTGTTTTTAATGAATTTTATGACAAGAAGTTAAGAGATAAAATTGTTTTATTAAAGCCTGACATTGTTCCTTTGGCATATGGAGGAGAGCCTATTAAATTACATGGCTATTTCATAGGTCTCATAGAATATATGAACAGATTTGTTTCGGGGAAAATTTATGTGTCCAAGAAAGGTGACAGCATAATCAGCTGGATACACCAAGGTGATCTGGGAGTTTATCTTGACCCCAACGCTGATCCTCCCATACAACTTAGAGATGGAATTTATTCCGTAACTAAAGATAGTGATGATGAATACATATATAATTTAAAAGCTGAATTTCCCAATGTCTTCAAAGAGGATTTAGGGTGCTTGAAAGGGTATCGCCATAAAATTGTATTAAAAAAAAATGCCACTGCCATAAGTTGTAAAGTAAGAAATGTGCCTCTCTCTGTCAGGGAGGATATGCAGAAAGAGATCTTGAAATTGAGAGAGTGGGGCATCATTGAGGAGGTTGAGGGTACGGAGTGGTTGGCTCCGGTCGTTGCTGCTCGCGAATCCAATGGGGATTTACGTCTATGTATTGATTTGAGACAGCTTAACAAAAATGTGGTGGTAGATCGATATCCTTTACCGAATATCACAGAGCAATTGGTTCTTCTTGGTGGGGCAAAGGTCTTCAGCACTATCGATCTTACATCTGCCTACCATCAGATCGAATTAGATGAATCATGCAGAGATTACACTTCATTTATTACGCCTTTTGGTACATTTAGATTTATTCGTATGCCTTTTGGCCTAGTTTCAGCTTCATCTGTGTTCCAGCGTGTTATGGAAAGCGTGCTTAAAGATCATCCTGGTGTGTGTGTATACCAGGATGACATACTGATCTTTGCAAATGATGTACGTGAGCATGATGCAAGGCTAAAATCTGTCTTAAAGAGCCTGTGTGATCACAATCTAACTATTAAGGCAGAGAAGTGTAAATTTAGATCGAATTCAATTAATTATTTGGGCCACAATATAACTGGAGATGGAGTTAAGCCCAAGGCTGACCTAATCAACACTATTAATAATTTGTGTCCTCCTTCAAATAAAACAGAACTTATGAAATTTTTGGCCATGATTGAATATTATGCGAAATTTGTGAAAGGTTTTGCTGCTTCTACTGTAAATATGAGATGTTTGTTGCGCAAAGGTGTAGAATTTGTGTGGTCCAATCTTTGTGAACACGAATTTGTTAACATCAAAGAAAAGCTTAATGAAGCACCATCTCTCAGTAGCTTTAATCCCAATATTAGACATATTCTCATCACAGATGCGAGTGAAAAGGGGTTGGGAGCTGCCTTGCAACAACATGGTCCTTTAGGAATACAGACTGTAATGTTCTTGTCACGCAGCTTGAGAGATCCTGAAACTCGTTATTCTGTTGTGGAAAGGGAATCTCTAGCTGTGTTTTGGGCTGTCAAAAAATTTAAGAAAATTCCTTTGGGGGGTTGATTTTGAGGTACATACTGACCACAAGCCATTGGTAGAAATATTTGATAAAAAGGGCTTGGATTCAATCTCCGGTAGGATTTCAAAGTGGATTATCGGGTTACAAGAGTACAGATTTACGCTTAAGTACATACCTGGAATTGACAATGGTGTAGCTGATGTGTTGTCCCGTCTTGTATCCTCCGAACTCTCTCAAGATGATAAATTTGATGATGATGACGAGTGGGTTTGCGTTGTGGATAATGATGTTATTTCGGAGGAAAGGTGGTGTGAGGAAATAGTTAGTGATCCCACTTTGTGTGAAGTGATGTCTCTTGTTCAAAAGAAGTGGAACAGTTGTAAGGACGGATCTGAGTCCACTAAGCCGTTTTGGTTAATGCGAAATGAGTTGTCTGTTGATAAAGGTTTGTTGTTTCGAGGTATTAAATTGATTCATCCCATCAGTCTTAGGAAAGAACTTATTGACTTGGTTCACTCATCTCATTCTGGTATTTCTAAGAGTAAGGAGAGATTACGCATGTCATATTGGTGGCCTGGAATGGACAAGATGGTTGAGCGTGTTGTAAGAGACTGTGGGGCATATTAGCAAGACCCACGTTAAAATTATCGCCATTTTAGCGGCAGGAAACTGCCGCTAAAACGGCGATAATGGGCTTGCTAATATGCGTTATGGAATTCCAATAGAAGCCCAGGTTAGATGTGTAGGACATCTAACCTGGGCTTCTATTGGAATTCTATAACGCATATTAGCAAGCCCATTATCGCCGTTTTAGCGGCAGTTCCTGCCGCTAAAACGGCGATAATTTTAACGTGGGTCTTGCTAATATGCCCCTGTATTCCATGTTTCTTAAGTGACAAATCTAAGTGTACTCATGAGCAACCCATGGCACTAAGAAAGCGTCCTAATAAACCTTGGCAGGATATTGCTTTGGATATTGTTGGGCCAATTCACAGTAAGGGTTCACAATCGTATATATTAGTTGTGATTGACATGTATTCAAGATGGCCTGTAATTTTCTTTTTGTCAGTAATTAACTCTAACAATGTTATTCAGTGTTTGGAAAAACTTTTTGCTGATGAAGGTTTTCCTGAGTCTTTGCTAACAGATAATGGAGTGCAATTGATTTCTAAGGAAATGGAAGATTTTCTGCTTTCTAAGGGTATTTCACATAAGACCTGCTCTCTTTACCATCCCGAGGCAAATGGGATGGTTGAGAGATTTAACAGAGTTATTAAGGACACCATTGTTTTAGCGAAATCCCAATCTTTAGACTGGAAGAAGGAGGTGGTAAAGAAGGTGGAGGAGTATAGGCTGTCTCCACATGCAACTACAGGAAAGACTCCCTTCTTGTTGTTCCGTGGTAGAGTGCCTAATACTACTGTGGAACCACCTTGGGTCAACAGATATGAATTGGCTAAAGGCAAAGAGGGTGTGTGTGATGGATTGATGGTGCAAAGGAAGGATGAAGAGAAAGCTATTCTTAGGAAAAAGTATTTTGATTTTAAGAAAACGGTCAAGAGAAGCATTGTAAAAGTTGGTGATTGGGTTATGATTAAGCGGCCGGGATTGCTAGGAAGCTCATCATCCAAATTTATGAAACCTATAAGAGTTATTAAAGTATTTAACAATGCGATACAAACTCAAGACCATCGCATTTGGAACTTGAACAGAGTTGTAGCGGTCAAAGGAGATTTTGACCGCAAGTTTAAGGATAATTCTCTTAATGAAGATCACTCCCGTTTTGATCCAGTGGTTGATGGTGTCAAAAGGCCAAAGAATACACGACGTTCATCCAGGGCATCTAAACTACCTGGATATCTTAATGATTTTGTTTGATTTCCTTGTTTGTTTTTCTTGTTACACTAATTGTTTCTCTCTTTATTAATTTGTTGAGGAAGGGGGATGTGTGGTATCCCACCTTCCATAATAGTTACCTTGGTTCATATGGAATCTCATGACATGCCGTAGTTATGATGTATAGAATTGTTAGTATGTCATGGGGTTCTAATGTAGAGAATGTGATGTGGTCAGTTGATGTCGTTGCTGGCTTGTAGATGGATGGGATCTTTCTCCTGTAATAAACATCTTTGAAACTGCCTTCCTGTGTCATCGATTTATCTACCAGGAATGCTTCAGGTAGCCAGCCTGAATACAAGCGAGCCGCGTGTACTGCTCCGATAGTTAGCTATTCCAGGTATAAGTAAAATAACCTATGCATTTATCACATGTGTGCGTGCCACCTGAGCAGGTGGGACTCATGTACAGTGCTTTCAGTGTGGACGTTAGGAGGGTTTGCAGTAGCACGGTCGTCTGTTGTGACTTGGTGTTTGGGTCCACCTTTAGAGAACCTATGAAGCTATAGTGTGAGGGATATAATTACCTATAAAAGGTGGCAGGGAGGCAGGCAGTGTGATTTGCGCCACCCAGGTCACTTTGGCATGTGTAGACTGGAAGGAAACTGATGCAAATAGGTGCCGTACTGCAAGTAATTTAACATGTGCTGGCATTGCAAGTGACCTGGTTGTGCTGTGGTAGGCTCAAGAGACAGGGGTACAACGCAGGCCCCTGCACCCCTAGTGTGCAGTGGGACCTCGACCCATAAAAGGGCCCCCACCACTTAAGGGAGACCCCAATCAGCCCAAGCCCAATGAATATTAGTGATATATGGGACACACGGGGCTCTCATCACATAATGCAGCTTGGACACATGGGGGCAGATTTACAAGCCTCTTGCGCCTCCTTGCGCCGCCATTGCGTCACTTTTTTTGATGCAACGGCGGCACATACTATGCGACCTATTTATAACGTGACGCATCTAGGGAGATGCGTCACGTTGTAAAGCCCTGAGTTACATTATACCTGTGTCAGGTATAATGTATGCAGGGTGGGCGTTTCCACGCAGGAAGGCCTCGTAAAAGTGACGCAGTGAAATCTACAAGATTTCACTGCGCCACTTTTAGGACGCCACTGCGTCAAAACCTTACACCTGCTTGAAGCAGGCGTAAGGAGTGACGCAGTACAGTAGGTATAGGCCTCAAAATACATTGCTGGAGTTGCGTCGTGCTTGCGACACAACTCCAGCAATGCGTGACTTTTGGGCCAACAGATGCGTCAGAATTTCTGACGCATCTGTTAATCTTTGTGCCATGGAGCACTGTATTGTAAATACAGCGCATCCATGGCGGCGCAAGGACATTTGTCTCTGGCGCAAGGAAACTGACGCATCTATGCAGATGCGTCAGTTCCTTGTAAATCTGCCCCATCGTTTTGCGCCACATCCAGCGAGGGTGCAATTAGATCGAGGAGTCTCAACTTGAGGCCTTTGTTTAGCTTATACTTTTGTTGAATGTCTGGCTCGTGTGTCCGAAACAGTCACCTTCACTTAGTAGGTTTTCACCTTACGCCGCCTTCTACTAGTGTTGTTGCTGGCACTTTGTCCCTTTATCTGTTTCTTGATATTAGTATTTTGGGCTTCTAGGGAAGGAAGGCTGTTTTTCTGCTGGCTGTAATTGCATTTATTTAGCGCTTACTACCCCTGATGAGGCCTTGAAGCGCTTTTCGGCTGCGAGAAGTAGTTCAATGTGTTTGCTGCTGCTTTCCCTGTGTGCTATTCATTGATGCAATTTGCGCTCTGCTCGTCCGCGGAACTTTGCTTGGCTTCATTTGTAAGTGGTTGGTGCTGGTCGAAAAGGTTATCACCCAGAAAGGCCAGCTTTCCATATATTAACAGAGATTCGGTGCAACACAACCTCGAGGGGCTACAAGAGCAGCAACTTTCACAACAAAATGCCCCTTTGAAGAAAGTTCCATGAGGTTGTGGTGTCGTGGACTGCTAGGCCCACATGCTGGATGAATGACCACACGGACACATGACATGCGGTACTGGAACTGGCCACGAGCACATGCACCCGGGCCCTTTTATTAGCTGGGTCACGTCACTCGTGACATGTGATGGATGGGTGTGGGGTGCATGTCTGTCCACTCCCACAAGCGAGTGGCTGACCAACTCAGTGTCGGCTGAGACAATAGAACGTGTCCAGCATGACACTACAGAGGTCGTTGGCGTGACTGTGCGTCACAGGCGATAGCCTAGCATCGCACGAGCTCTGGTGGAATCCTGTCAGGCGTCTGGTGCTGCTTGACTCCTTATCCCTCTGAGCTGAGACGTTTGCCATGGGTTCATAATAGTCAAACCAATTCCCAAACACATAGTTGTAGGCTACCTTAACCACAGGACAGCAAATGTGGTTTATTTAACAGTAAAACCATATTTTATCAACCTCTCCAGGCGTCTTAAACTATCACATTTAACTTTCTGGCTTTAAATAATGTCGTATTTCTGAAACTAGGCCAGGAATAGCGTGCCCGTGACAGAAACGTGTCTAATGAAGCAATTGCATAAAACAGTGCTTTATCGCAGCTGCACAAACCACAGCAAGCTGTGCCCATGAATGCCCTGGCACTCTCAGGGGGCTGTGAAAAGGAAGCCCTATTATCTTGCTGTCAGGAGCTTGCCCTCATCACGAATAACCCATTAGATGGTGTGACTGCACACATCTGCCTGTTTCAACATGGCACCTCCTTTGGTGAAATGCTTTAGTCGAATTTGGGCAGATTACAAACAATGACTCATTTTGTTTGGATGTTTTGCTTGACTAGTAAAACAGATGATGTCTTTTACTTTATGTCACATGCTACAGTAATGCCCACTAGACAAACGGAGACTTTATCACCGAATGCATTACATTAGGATATACATTATTCCTGGTGCAGCAGCAGGACGTGAATAGAGTACAATTTAAATAATGGAACTTACCATTTTATGGATTGAAAGCTGACATCTTGTTAAACATTTTGCCACTGCATTAAATACATACGGATATTTGATAATGCGATCTTGGTTAAAGCAGAGGTTTATATCTGTTTATGTTTCAGCAAATTACCATGTATCAGAAAACATGATGCATCCGTTGCATAATATCATTTAAAAACAAGCATTGGCAAAGTAAATAAACAATAAGCCAATAAACACAGGCAAAGTCAATGTCTGGATTTGATTTTTATTCGAAATGTGCTTGGTAATTAGGGGATGAGCTTGTGTTTGTTTGTGTGGTTTTGTATGTGCGTGTTTGTATGTGACAGTTATGTGAGTGGGTGAATGTAGATGAAAGCTAATGGATGAATGGGAAATTGACTGATCACAGGAAGGTTGATTGGGCAAGAAAGGAGCAGCTGTCTTGAATGAGAATAACATAATATAACATATGTATTCGTAAAGTGCAGACATTAGTTGTTAATCAACTCAATAGTACTCACTTTATCGACCTGAGAAGCATAAACGATAAGCAGACCACCCAGGAGTTGGACCAGTGTCCATGAGATCAAACACAAATCCCTGGGGTGGGAGCATTGGTTCAATGAGCCACCAAGTGTACGTTATTGGCCTCCTGCCAACAAAATGACTGTGGCCATTCATGCACTCACTTGTCTTACCCACTCATCCATCCTGTGCATTTATTCACCCACTCGTCCGCCCATTTATTGTCTCATCCTCATCCATCGGTGCACATAACCATTTCTTTTTTCAAATGACTTATTGACTTCACCATTGATGGCTGTTGGGAGCTGACCCGGAGCTTCTCTCTGTCCATATATTTTTCTAGTGTTACAAACCGCGGCAGACAATTAAAGCCATCTTCACTAACACAACCCAAATCCACAGCATATTTACTTTATCCCATCCAGACACACACTACCTGCTCTAATTACTCCTAACAGACCTCCTTTTGTAACTAACCTAGACTCAGCCTCCCATCATTTCTCTGACCAACACCCTCCTCTTTCTATCACAATAACACAACCGCACAACACTTACACTCCACTGCACCACACATATTACCTCTTGCAGCAATCATGTCTAAGACAAACACTCTTAACTCCACTTCATCCCCTCTAGCACACAACATACACTCTACTCACAAACACATCACCACCCTCTTTTCTTTACAACTTCCGTTCACAAACAATATTATACAAACAAATCCATCTCATAAAACAAATACATCAGCACCTCGTTTCACTACTCCTCAAAAAACAAAACATAACAGGCACACCAGCTCAACAAAATCTCTCAAGCGCAACACCTCATAATACTTTCCATCACAAACTACAAACATACATCCCCCCTTTCAGACTACACAAATGAACAAACTCCAATGCCAAGCTTTCTCTCTTCCACCACACCTAACACATATACAGCAACACAGCAACTCTCTTTTAACCACCTCTCATCCATTGGACAATTTAGAACCTTACTACATGACCCACATGTTACACCACCACCCCTAACTCATACACTTGCCTCCCTAAACAGACGCAAACAAAATAAGCGGCATGCCACACCTCACAACTTCACTTCTCCATGTCTAATGCACACAAGGTTACACTACAAAAACAACACAGCACACCAACTCACTCTCAAACACTGTCTCCACCACCTACACACGCAGACCCATCAAAATGCCTTCTTAGCCTGCTGGACCAGGAGCACGATACAGAACAGCTACACAATTGCTATCCTCATACAGCTAATACCAACACTAAGGACACACCTGCTACAAGACCACAAAATACTGCTCACTCTTCCACAAAACAAAGTCATACTATTGCCAAAGCACCTTCTCTAAACTGTCTACTAATAAATGCTTGGTCGCTCTCTAAAAACAAACATCACATCTACGTCCTTCTCACTGACGCAAAACCTGACATACTATTCATAACTGAATCATGGTTAGGAGATGATATGGCTCCAGTCCTGCATGAAGCCGTTCCTCTAGGCTATCAAACTATCACCCAAAATCGTATAGGCAAAAAAGGAGGTAGCCTAGCTGTTGTGTTCAGACAAACATTACATATCACCAAAGCTGATGGCGTCTCCATAAAAGGTTGTGAGGCCATTTTCACCAAATGCAATCCTACACCATCTTCCTCCTGTAACTTTGTGCTCCTTTACAGACCTCAACCTAGCAATGAAACATTCCCAGACACACTTCTAGACACAGTTTCAAACCTGATAACACTACACTCCAACCTATGCGTTCTGGGTGACCTCAACATTTGGTTTGACAAACCCAATATGCCCCATCCAAAAACAATTATCGCTGGCCTAGACGCACTGAACCTGCATCAGATCATCCACAAACCCACACACATCGCTGGACACATCCTAGATGTCATTCTTGCAAATACAGAACTAGTTACCTCTCAAACGATGACTCCAGTTACATGGTCAGACCACCATTTGCTTGCTTTCAAACATAAAACAACACTAAACGACGCACCTAAAACCACCTTATGTGCATCCACCTATCGACCATGGAACAAATGCAATTTGGAACACTTAGAAGCACAACTAGCATCCAGTACAGATCTAGACACAATAAATTCTGTTAAAAAACTATTTGAGTGGCTACAAGAAGCTTTTAATATCCTAATACCACTAAAAATAACACACCAGAACAAAAGAAAACAAGCACCTTGGAAAAATACAGAGATAAAGGAGATAAAACAACAAATTAGAAAGCTTCAACGTTGGGGCATGGCCTGATGCCCACGGAAGATGGCGGACACTCCGTGAGCTCCGGCGCACCGGCACACCTAACATTCCTTATGTGCACTTCCTGAGTCTTCCTACTTCGTGGGAACGAAGGCTTACTCACCCAGAAACACTTGTCAGCGCAGGGGGTGAGAAGTTACGGCTCTAGCGCTCTCTTTCAGCGGATTTCTTGGGACTCTCGCGGCCGCCTCAGACGTGGCCGCCATTTTGCGAGTTTGCGATCATCATCCTGCTAACGCCCGCCTCATTAAATATGCAGCAGTAAGCACTTTTTCTTTCTTTTAACTTCCTTTGCCTCTCTCTTTTGTGCCATATTTTGATTATTTCCCTCATATGGCTGAGGCTTACTACTTGGGACCCTTTTTGCTTTAAATTTTTACCTGCTTTAAATCGACCGTCGTTCTCTCCACATGAACTCGGTCGCACCGTAAACAACTCCTGAGGCAATACGCACTTCCCTCTGCTTTTAAACGACCATCCCTCTTCCTTAATGGTTTGGTCGCAACGATGTTTTTGCCGCACATGAGATGCCATTGTAAGCTGCACAACTTGTCACTCTTTTTTTATCTTTTTTCCTCATTTAACAACGATCTTCTCTCAATGCAGTTTTGTTCCTTTATGGCACCATATACTGTCGAGTTGTGGGAGACCTGAGTCCTGTATGATGTGCCTGCCTTTCTGCTCCACATACATTTCTGGCTGTTTTTTTTTCTTTTTTCTCCTCTCCTTAATTTTCTGGCTCTTAGTCGCTTTTTGACTTGCCTCAACATCATTGTTTTTCTGCGTGCTTTTTCTGACGCAGTACATGGGACGTTTGCGGAAATTTTCTTCTTCTTCTGCGTCTCCATCTCTCAGATATATAAAAAACTCTAGGATTTTTACTTCACTTGCCATGATGGAGTCTGCCTCAACAAGATCTATTGTCCCTTCTCAACAGCAATTAATGACACCTGCTCCGGCCATCCCTGCAAAAGCCAATACTAAACGTCTCAAAAAAGACCCTCCCTCTCCGGCAAAATCACCTACTCCTGTCTCTATGGACTTGCTTTTGGAGGAGATATGGTCACTGAAACCGTTTATGGAAGAGACAAATTCAAAACTTCAATTTCTGACAGATAGATGGTCCCAACTTGATGAGCGTCTCGATGCGGTCGAGCAAAATGTCTCTTCCTTTCAAGCAACTGACTCCAAGGTATATACTCTTCAGTCACAAGTGTCCCTTCTGCAGAAGCAGGTTGAGAATTTGGAAAACAGGAATCGTAGGAACAACCTACGTATTTATGGCCTCCCAGAAAACACAGAGGGGGCAGACCCTCTCTCCTTCTTCGTCTCTTTCTTACCTAAATTGTTGGGCCTGTCTGCTGAACCAGCTCTGAATATTCAGCGTGCCCACAGACTGGGTCGTCAACATGATGTCTCTTCCACCTCTAATTCTGCTCGTCCAAGAGGAGTCATCTTATACTTCTTGGAATATACAGACCTTCTCAAGGTCTTATCAGCCTATAAGAAATTGTCTCGTGTTTCATGGTTAGGTCATACACTGTTTTTTTCCCAAGACTATGCTAAAAGTACTGCAGATCGCCGCAGAGATTTTCTGAAGATGAGACCGGAGCTACGTGATCTTGGTGCTAGATATGGTCTCTTTCACCCATGCCTGTTCAAGGTTACATACAATAACAGAACCACTACTTACGAAGATCCTCTTAAATTAAAGAGCTTTCTCAACTTCTGCAAAACTGACAATATGGATACCTCTGCTGCTTCCTCTTCTCATTGTGGCTGATCGTATCAATTTGATCATCATTGTTGTTCTTTTAAATTCCTGTGTTGCTGTTAACATGTTTTCTTTTTAAGCTTAAGAAGGTTTTAACCGCTTTTATGCCCCGACTTCTGTGTTTTATGTTATAACGTTTACGTTGCTTAGCTTGTATTTTAACTGCATTTTTCCTTCCCTGTAGGTACCTTCGTTCTATGTTCATCTGTTGTCTTGCACTCTGTATTATCCAGCCCTTTATGTGCCTCCCTACGTGAGATCTGGATGTGCTGCCCTTCCATGTGTTTCACCCTCCCTTATTTGAATTTTTATAGGTATGTGTTCTTCATTTTTTGTTCTTCTACATTTTCCCTTTCATGTTTTTGCTCCCCTCTTCTTGTTCCTTTTTTCTATTTCCTTGTCAGTTTTTTGGCATATTTGGTTCTTTCTATTTCTCTCTGACTCAGCTTGTTTTCCTGTTATCGTCTCCGTTCTTCTTTCAACCAGAGAGTTTTATCCTTAATTTTTTATTTCTTTACTTCTTTTTAAGTCCTCTGTTTCCATTATGCAAACAAATTCTCCCTCTTTTTCTTTGTCCTCAGCTTCTTCCTTTCTCCTCTCTTTTCTCACTATTTTTCTATATTCTTTTTCTAGCCTCCTTTTTCTAACTCTTTTTTCCAGTTTTCCAGTTCATTCTAATTATTTTTTTATTCATATTACTTCCTTCAACATTGAATTTTTTTTAACTTGCGTGATTCTTTCTTTAATTGTTGCTATATCATGTTCTAGTTATAGGCTTTTATGGTTACTCTTTCGTAAAGTTAATCTTTTATCTGGTGTTTCTGCATTTGTAGCTATATTACTTTTTAGATGACATTAAACGTTGTTACTTGGAATGTCCGGGGTCTGCATTCCCTGATTAAAAGGCAGCGAGTACTATCGCATTTGTCTAAACTGAATGTTGACATTGCCATGATTCAAGAAACACACCTCAATCAGGCTGAATCCCTCAAATTAAAAAGAGATTGGGTTGGTGATGTTTTCTTTTCTCCTGGCGATGGCAAGCGCAATGGTGTTATTACCCTTTGCCATAAATCCCTTCATGTTAAACTTGTGTCTCAGGAAACAGATGACATTGGTCGCTGGTTACTTACTGACCTATTGGTTGGAAAAACTCCTCTTACCCTCTTTAACTTATATGCCCCGACTACTGGTGACTGTTTGTTTTGGTCTCACCTTGCAGGAAAACTAATGCAACTTCCTCATGAAAACTTGATTGTAGCTGGTGACTGCAACCAAATTGTTGATCCTTTCATAGATCGCAATTCCACTTCCACGTTTATTCCCTCCAAGTCCCACAAGGCATTTCTACGCACCCTTCAGCAAAGACACTTAGGGGCCGATTCCGATCTCGGCCGGTAGGGCTCCGAATCGGATTCGGCTTTACCGGATCCGATTCGGAGCCCTGTTTCCCGACCGAATCGTACGCGGGTCCGGCCGAGCGAGTACGATGCGGGTCGCCGACCGACTCGTCCGGGCGTCCCGACCGCTCCGACCGACTCGTTCCCGGCTCGAACCGCACCGACCGACTCGCTCGGACTCGACTCGCACCGCGCAATGGAGACGTTCCCCGGCCGGGTAAGTACGATGCGCGCCGCGAGCAGTCCGACCGAGCCGCGCACTCCGGCTCGAAAGAGCTGTCGGAGCCGTACTTTGGGGGTCCGTGTCGGACCCCCTGTACGCGTAGCCGCGCGAGTCGCACACAGGGGGACCCATGGGTCCCCCTACCTGTGCGTGTACGGCGCGAATCGCTTCGCCGCGTACCCGCTGTAGGGCGCCCTTGTCCGCCTCGCACCCATTGAGTCAATGGGAGCCCGCGTACGCGTTGTACGACCGGCTCCCATTGACTTCAATGGGAGTCCGACCGACTCGAGTCCGATAGCATACGGACGCATCGTACTCGTTCGGTCGGACTGCACGGGTCCGATTCGGTCGGAAATCTCTCCGGGTCCGGCTCGGTCGGAGAGATTTCCGGCCCGAATCGGAATCGACCCCTTAGTTGATGCCTGGAGGTTATGTAACCCTACCTTGAGGGAATATACCTTTTTTTCTCCAGTACACCATACACAATCACGCATTGATCACATTTTCATGCCCCATGTCCTCTCTCAATCTCTACTCTCTTCTGATATTGGCTCTATCCTAATTTCTGATCATGCCCTAGTTTCCATTTCCTTAGACATTCTTCATAAATCCTCCACTCCTAGACGCTGGCGCTTTAATAATTCATTATTACTGGACCCTGTTTTTACCTCTTCTTTTATTTCTTTTTTCAATGAATTTTTCTCTCTTAACGATTCGGACGATCTCCAATTTTTGGTTGTTTGGGATACCTTCAAAGCGGCTGCCCGTGATTTCATTATTAACTACGTCTCCAAGAAACGCCATGCTTCCCGGAAATCTGCTACGGATCTTTTTGCTAAAATTAAATCCTTGGAACACGCGTATTACACTTCTAAATCACGAGATTGTCTAAACACTCTTATAGCTGCCAAACTTAAATTCAATAAAGACTCTACTGATAACGCTTCCTTATATTTACTTAAATCCAGTGCAAGGTTCTATGGAGGCAACAATAAATCGGGTAAGCTATTAGCAAACTACCTTAAAGTAAAAAAAAACAAATTCAATATTGATTCTATCCTTGACGCTCAGCAGTCACCCAAATTTAAGGACTCAGAAATCCTACATGAATTTCATTCGTTTTACCATTCACTCTATACACCCGAAACTACTCCTTCAGAAGATTCTATTAGAGAATATCTCTCCTCCATTAATAAATCCCCCGATCACACTTTAGATTTCCGGTCCTTGGAATTAGATGTTTCAATGAATACGTTCTCTTAAGAAAGATAAGGCTCCGGGTCCTGACGGAGTCACTGTCGAATTTTTTTCTTATTTTTCCCAATTTCTCCTCCTTAAATTGCACAAACTTTTGACCTGCTTCCTGCAAACTGGTTCAGCTTCAGGTTCTTTTTTGGAAGCCCTCATTTGATTGATACCTTAAGATAATAAGGACCCCCGTCTTTGCAAAAATTATAGGCCAATTTCTTTGGTAAACATTGACTATAACATTTTCTCCAAATCCCTGGCCTTGCGTTTAGAATCCCTTTTTCCGGACCTTTTGGGTAAAGAGCAATCGGGCTTTGTAAAAGGCTGTTTCCTTACCGATAATACCCGTTTATTTTTTGACATTCTCTCAAAATCCTCCCACTCTTCAGACCCCTTGGCTGCTATAGCATTAGATGCGGAAAAGGCATTCGACAGTCTATTGGCCTTTCATTTTTTCCTCTCTTAAATGGTTTGGCTTTGGTCCCAAAATCATTTCTTTGATATCTCTTTTATACTCGAATCCTAAAGCTGCGGTTTTCGTTAACGGCCTTACTTCCTCTTATTTTAATTTGGGTAGGGGTGTCCATCAAGGCTGCCCTTTATCCACCTTTTTGTTCAATTTAGCTTTAGAACCTTTCCTATGCAAACTGCATCAAAATACTGATTTCCATGGTTTCAACTATGGTAATTCACAGATTAAATTGGCAGCATACGCCGACGACATATTATTGTTTATGTCTAATCCTTCCTCTTCTCTTCCCACTTTTTTATCTGAAACTCAATCCTATTCCTTTGTATCTGGCTATAAATTAAATAACGATAAGTGCGAAATCTTACCCTTAACAAAATTTACCTTTAAGGAAGACTTTAAAATTACTAATTTCACTTGGAACACTACCCATATTAAGTATTTAGGAATATACTTTTCTTCCTCCCTTCATTCCTCAGTTTCCATCAATTTAGATAAATGTTGTTCAAAGATCTCTTCCCTTATTGATAGATGGCATCCCTTATATCTATCCTGGTGGGGGAGGTTAGATACCATCAAGATGATGATATCCCCAATTGTTTTATTTACCATCTCCAATATTCCAGTTACTATACCTCATAAATATTTCAAAAAGATTAATTCTTTCTTCTCCTCATTTCTTTGGAACAAGAAAAAAGCGCGAATGTCACTAGCAAAACTCTGCCGCCCTAAAACGGAAGGTGGGGTTAACTTTCCCGATTTTCCTGTTTATCATAAGGCTTTTAACCTCCGTCAGTCCTCTCATTGGCTTGCCACCCCCTCCTCAGATTCACCTCTTTGGGTCTTGCTTGAGCAATCTTTTATTGCTCCTTTCTTCTTTTTAAAATATCTCTCCTTCACCCAAAAACCTCAGAAATTATCTACACCTATTATTAAACACACGCACAAATTACTTGACCCGCTTCTATTAAAAACCTCCTCTACTATTAATTCACTTCTTCAGTCTTCCATTTGGCATAATCGTCGTATTTTGATTAAAGGGAAACCCATCTATTGGAAGTCGTGGAGGCAAAAAGGTCTTCTATGGGTCCATCAGTTATTCCAAAATGCTACAGTCATACCTTTTTCTCAAGCTAAACTTAAATTTAATTTCCCTTTTTCTAATAAATATCTTCTGTTGCAATTAGCTTTAAATTCAGCTGTTCAGGACGCTGTTCCTGATTCAATTCCTCCGACGACTCCTTCTATTAACTCTCACACATTTTTAAGTTCTGGCCCCAAAGCCTCAGCAATTTATAAGCATTTACGTACACCGACTCGCACTAGAGATAAAACCAAAACTGAACTAGATTGGGAACGAGATCTTCAGGTCTCCTGGCCCGTCCCGGTCTGGAATAATATTTGGCTCAAAATCAAGAAGACATCTAGAGCAGCTAATACCATGCAGACACTTTTTTTCATATATAACAGATTACTCCTCTCCCCTTCATTTTTACACAAGATCAATGCTGAATTTCCTGATACCTGTTGGTCCTGCTCATCCCCAAATGCTGATCTAAAACATTTGCTTTTTTCCTGCCCGTTCGTCCAGATTTTCTGGAAGAATGTTTGGAAACAAATCACCCAAATTTTTCACCACATAACTCCCTTTTCATTTGCTAATATTTTTTTGGGCTCCCTTTCTGAGCATTGGTTGAGTTGTTCCCTACCTTTGCGTATTTTGGACTTACTTCTGGGAGTAGCTTTTCAGCAGATCACCAAACATTGGAAGAATTTGTCTGACCTGTCCTTTCAGGCTTCGTGGTATACTGTGTGTTTTAACCATAGGTTAGATACTGTTTATGTATTCCCAATCTCCCTAGCCCCCAAACGTTTACTCCTATGGTCACAAGTTACCAATTTTATTGATTGTAATGCCAGGTTTTCTTCTGTACACAACATTTCTGACCAAGAGGTCTTGAAACCCCCTTGACATTCTTATTTGTTCTTATAATCAAAATTGTTCATATTACTATGTCCGTTGTATTTTTTTCAGTCTATGATATATCACGAGACTTATATTAATATTTACCTGCCTTTTCTTTTTATATTGCTATATGACTCTTTAGCTATGTTTGTTTAAGATTCCTGGAAATATAACTTACCTGTACTGTTATCATATCTTCCCCTTCCTTTTTCCTTTTCCCCTTCCCTTTTATTCTTCAATAAACTTTACATTTTTCAAACTTAAAAAAAGAAAGCTTCAACGTGCCTGGCTCAAAACAAATACCAATCAAGACAAACTTTGCCTACAGAAACTTAACAGGTTATACAAGTCTGACTCATTGTCAGTGAAATTGCTCTCCTCCCCTCGCAGCTCCACCATCAAGTGAGGCCTTCCCCTGAGCCCCTGCACTCTCGAGTGCTGGTGTTCGAGGCCCTCATCCACTCGCAGGTTTTACCTGCGCCTCATCCCTGGTGGTCCAGTGGACCTCTATCTCCTTTCTCTCGCTCCGCTCTCTCTCCGTTTTCACTTGTTTTTCACTGATTTCAATCTCCCCCTTTTACTCTCCTTCTGTGTCTTTCCTCCGTTTTCTCTAGTTTTTTACTGATTTCAATCTCCCCCTTTCACTCCCCCTCTGTGTCTCTCCTCCGTTTTCACTCGTTTTTCACTGATTTCAATCTCCCCCTTTCACTCCCCCTCTGTGTCTTTCCTCCGTTTTCACTCGTTTTTTACTGATTTCAATCTCCCCCTTTCACTCCCCCTCTGTGTCTCTCCTCCGTTTTCACTCGTTTTTTACTGATTTCAATCTCCCCCTTTCACTCCCCCTCTGTGTCTCTCCTCCATTTTCAGTCGTTTTTCACTGATTTAATCTTCCCCTCTCACTCTCCTTCTGTGTCTTTCCCCCACTTTTCTTGCTCCTTTCACTGCCTCATTTCCACTCTTTCCTCTCTTTTTGCCTTTTCTGCCCGTTTTTCCCTGCCGCTGCTGCCCCCGCCGCCCCTCCCCCCCAGCACGACCAATGCAACCGGCCCAATCCAGCTCCCCTCCCCGCTCCCGCCTCCCAGCTGTCCAGCCCTCCCCGACCCCTACTTAATGGCGGTCGCTGCGCGTCCGCGCTGCTGGCATGCCCAAGGTGTGCCAAAGGCAAGCCCGTCTGCGCCCGTCTGCGACCCGACCGCGACCAGCGCCAGGAAGCCTGGACCTCCTCAATGACAACGCTACGACCCAGCGGCAATCCACGCTCTCAACCCAGGACGCAACAACAACTGCAAGCTAGCATCACCAGCCGACACCCACGGACCCTTCAGCTGTCACCGCTGCTGGCACACCTGCAGCACCGCCAAGACCACGGACCCGGCGCAACCCGCCCGCAAGACCACAACCCAACCGAAGACCCTGCAATGCATCCTCCTCAACGTCCGATCCCTCCACAAACACGCCACCGAAATCTGGGACCTCATCGACAGCACCACCCTGGACGTAGCGTTCTTCACCGATACATGGACCAACACCACCTCGGGACCGGACATCGCCATCGCCATTCCCCAAGGATACAAGATCTCCAGGAAGGACCGCCCCACCCGCCCGGGAGGAGGAATCGCCATCGTCCACAAATCCAACCTCCGCCTGAGCACACTCCCTGACGAGCCCACAGACCTGATGGAACACCTTCACTTCAAGATACCTGCCAGCCCTACCACCACCCTCCGAGGAACCCTCATCTACCGACCCCCTGGACCCCATGGACTTTTCGCCAACTCCATCACGGACATCATCTCCCCGCATGCCATTGCGTCCACCAACTACACCCTACTGGGAGGCCTCAACTTCCACCTCGACAACCAACTGGACCCCAGCACCACATCCCTCCTGGACAACCTCCACAACATTGGACTCCGCCAGATCGTGACCGAACCCACGCACTCAGCAGGACACACCCTCGACCCCCTCTTCACAACAGCTAACTCCATCACCTTAAGCCACACCACCGAACTCCCATGGACTGACCATCGATGCGTCCACTTCACCCTCAGAACACCCACCATCCACAGACACCTGCACCTGCTCCCACGAAGAAACTGGACCAGAATCACCGACGACCAGCTAACCTCATCACTCAGCAACTCCACCCCAACCATCGCAGAAAACGAGGACCCCAACACTGCAGCCCGAACCCTGCACAGATGGATCTCCGACAGCGCCAACACCATAGCCCCCCTCAAGAAAAACAACAACACCCACGCCAAGAAAGCCAGATGGTTTACCACCGAACTTCGAGAGTCCAGACGTACTTGCCGCCGCCTCGAAAAGGCCTGGAGGAACACCAAATCCACAGAAGCCTACAACAACTTCAGAGCCGCCACCAACGCCCACCACCAACTCAACCAAAAAACGAGGAAAAAAGCGATTGAAGATAGAATCTCTACTCACGCACACAACAGCAAAGAACTCTTCAACATCATCAAGGAGTTCGCCCAACCCACCAGCGAGTCCACCGACATCCCTCCCTCACAAGACCTCTGCGACAAACTCAGCACCTTTTTCCACCACAAAATCAAGAGCATCTACGACAACTTCGACAAAGACAACCAACACACTGAACCCTCACCAACCACCCCCGACACCCTGAAGCCAGCGATCGACAACTGGACAGCCCTCACCACCGAAGACAACCTGAAGACAATGAAGTCAATCCACTCCGGGGCCCCCACGGACCCCTGCCCCCACCACATTTTCAACAGAGCCGCCGACACCATCGCACCCATGCTCTGCCACACCATCAACCGCTCCCTGGCAACCGCCACATTCCCCGACGACTGGAAACACGCCGAGGTCAACCCCCTCCTGAAGAAACCCTCGGCGGACCCCACCGACCTCAAAAACTACAGACCCATCTCCCTGCTCCCGTTCCCAGCGAAAGTCATTGAGAAAGCCATCAACAGCCAACTCGCCACATTCATCGAAGAGCACAACATCCTCGACTCCTCCCAATCCGGCTTCAGAAAAAACCACAGTACGGAAACCGCCCTCCTCGCTGCAACAGACGACATCCGCACCCTACTGGACAAAGGAGAAACAGCAGCCCTCATCCTCCTCGACCTCTCAGCGGCGTTCGACACAGTCTCTCACCGCACCCTAATACGCAGACTCCACGACACAGGGATCCAAGACAAGGCCCTCAACTGGATCTGCTCCTTCCTCTCCGGCAGAACGCAGCGGGTCAGACTCCCCCCTTTCCTCTCCGACCCTATGCCAACCACCTGCGGAGTCCCCCAGGGGTCCTCCCTCAGCCCTACACTCTTCAACGTCTACATAGCTCCGCTCGCCCCCATCGTCAGAACCTACGGACTCAACATTGTGTCATACGCAGACGACACCCAACTCATCCTCTCCCTATCCAACGAACCCAATACCGCCAGACACAATTTTCGAGAAGGCATGGAAGCCGTCGCCAAATGGATGAAAAACAGCTGCCTACAACTAAACACCAACAAAACAGAAGTACTTATCATGGGCCCAAACCCCGACGCATGGAACGACACCTGGTGGCCCCCCGTCCTCGGAAGCCCGCCCACCCCCACGGACCACGCACGCAACCTGGGAATCATCCTGGACTCCGAGCTCAAAATGGACCGCCAGATCAACTCCGTCTTGTCCTCCTGCTTCCACACCCTCCGCCTCCTACGTAAGACCTTCAAATGGATCCCCTCGAACACAGAAAGACCGTCACTCACGCCCTGGTCACCAGCAGACTCGACTACGGCAACGCACTCTACGCCGGAATAAACAAAAACCTCACCCGCAAGCTACAGAACATCCAGAACGCCGCCGCAAGACTGGTCCTCGACCTGCCAAGACACTGCCACATCTCCCAGCACCTGCGCACACTCCACTGGCTCCCCATCGAAGCTAGAGTCACCTTCAAGATGCTCACCCACGCCCACAAGGCCCTCCACGACACCGGACCAGCATACCTGACCAGCCGACTCAAATTCCACGCACCCCAGAGGACCCTACGATCTGCCCAGCTCTCCTACGCTGTGGTCCCCCGCACCAGAAAGATCAGATCGGGAAGCCACTCCTTCTCCTTCCTCGCGGCCGAGGCTGGAACGCCCTGCCGCTCCACCTCAGACAGACAACATTGCTCCCCATCTTCGCAAGAAACCTCAAAACCTGGCTCTTCGACAGACCCCCCCCTTGAAGGACTGGAGCCTGCTAACCCCCCCCCCAGCGCCTTGAGACCCTTACGGGTGAGTAGTCGCGCTTAACAAACGACTGATTAATTGAAGTCAGCTATCAAAATAGCTAAGAAAATTTAAAAATAAAGAATTCTATAAAATTCTCAATGAATTTCATAAACCAAATTGCCTAGAAGGAGCTCATCCCGTTAACCAAGATTTCACAGACAAACTGGCAAATCATTATATGGCCAAAGCAGACACGTTGGACTCATATTTAAAACAAAGACAAAGCACCAGCACCGACCCTTTTCCAAAACAACAATCCAAGAATACTCTAACCCAGCCTCTCTGTTCCTTCCAACACATTTCATACAATGAATTTATGGACCTGGTCTAAGCAAGTAGGCCTGCCGGCAGCCCTTCTGACCCGTGTCCACCACAAACATTGAAGACAATTCTTCTAACAACCTCTGCTGACACACCAGTAAGAAGAATCATCAACAATTCCTTAACTACCGGAAAATTTCCAGAAGAACTCAAAAGGTCATTACTGAAGAAAACAAACTTGGACCCGCTGAACCCTGACAACTACAGACCCATTACAAATGGACCTTTCCTGGGCAAACTGATAGAAAGAGCAGCATTCGCCTAGATGTCACATTTCATTGAAGATAATGCTATACTTTCAAACTTCCAAACGGGATTCCGTCCATGAAGAAGCACAGAGGGCCTGATTCACAGAACTAACTTACGTCAAAAACGTAAAGTTAGTACTTTTTGGTATTCACAGAATGAACTTACTCATTTCGGTATTCACAGAAGTTAGTAGTCCTAACTTTAGGACTCCTAAATGTCTTCTGTGAATACCGAAAGTCTTAAAGTTAGGATTTTTCTCAGTTTAGGAGTAGTAAAGTTAGGACTC
Organism: Calotriton arnoldi; assembly: GCA_963921515.1. Taxonomy (NCBI): domain Eukaryota; kingdom Metazoa; phylum Chordata; class Amphibia; order Caudata; family Salamandridae; genus Calotriton; species Calotriton arnoldi. The sequence continues at coordinate 1,742,187 of CAWUFW010001465.1, read as the reverse complement.
CTAACTTTACGACTCCTAAATGCCTTCTGTGAATACCGAAAGTCTTAAAGTTAGGATTTTTCTCAGTTTAGGAGTAGTAAAGTTAGGACTCCTAACTTTAGGACTCCTAAATGCCTTCTGTGAATACCGAAAGTCTTAAAGTTAGGATTTTTCTCAGTTTAGGATTAGTAAAGTTAGGACTCCTAACTTTAGGACTCCTAAACTGAGAAAAATCCTAACTTTAAGACTTTCGGTATTCACAGAAGGCGTTTAGGAGTCCTAAAGTTAGGACTACTAACTTCTGTGAATACCGAAATGAGTAAGTTCATTCTGTGAATACCAAAATGAGTAAGTGTATTCTGTGAATACCAAAAAGTACTAACTTTACGTTTTTGACGTAAGTTAGTTCTGTGAATCAGGCCCAGAATCTGCCCTTGTTGCCATCTAGGATGACCTGAAGAACACAGTTGACTGCAATGGGGTTGCTGCGCTACTTCTCTCGGACCTCTCGACTGTCTTTGAGACGTGACCATGACACTCTGATACAAAGACTCTACGAAGCCGGCATAGAGAGGACTGCTCTAGACTGGATCACATCCTACCTTCGCAACAGAACTAATGTCCTCCATACCCCCTCTTTCTCGTCCAAACCGTACTTCACGAAAGCAGGGGTCCCTCAAGGCTCTATCATCTTGCCCATTCTTTTCAACATTTACATGAAGTCATTACCGGCACTGATCAATCAATTTCACCTCATGTTCTATTACTATGCAGATGACACACAAATACTCCTTCAACTGGAATGCCCCAAAGACATTTGAAAGTTTTCTATTTTCAGCTATCTCAGTGCCGTGGATCAATGGACGTGGAGCAATCTCAAATTGAATGCTTCCAAAACAGAAATACTCACGTGTGGCGATTGGAAAAATTATGACCCGCTCGCTGCCTGGCCTGATGATCTGGGAACACAGTCTATAGTATCAAAGGAAGTAAGAAACCTCGGAATAACCATCGATTCCAAGCTATCAATGAATGCCCAAGTGGAAAATTAGCAAGATCAGGCTTTGTTACTATAAAACCTCTGCAGCAAGTCTTCCCCCATTTGGGATTTCCACACAAGGTCCAGACTACCCTCTCTCTTGGTCAGTCCAAACTCGATTACGCCAGTAGCTTCTACCACGGATCACCTTTAAAGACTATGAAAAGACTACAATGGATTCAGAACTCAGCTGCCAGACTATTCTTACATATAAAGCTGCAAGACCACATCTTCTCTGCCTTGAAAGCCCTGCATTGGTTACCGGTTGCCAGAAGATCCACGTTCAAGCTGCTTTGCATCACCCACAAAGCGATACATGCAACGGGACCGCTCTTCATCAGGAATGAAATCACTAAACACATTCAGCAAAGGAACCTCCTTTCTAGAGTGGCACCTCGCCTCAAAATCCCAACGTACAAGAAAAAAAACATGGGTGGCACATCCTTCTCTGTTCAAGCAGCCAAACTATGGAACTCTTTACCCCCCAACATAAGATCCACAGATAACCACCTTATCTTCAGAAAACTACTAAACAATTGGCTCTTCCCAACATAACCACCATATGCAAACAGAAAAATACAGCAGATACCTCTGTATCTAAGCATTTATTGGCACTATAGATGTGTACCTATATATGTCTATTGCTTTGTATAAACGTGTATAATAATTATGTTTTTTTAAATATAGATATTCGTTAGTTCTGCTTAACAAATGTACATATTACTGATAGTTACATTATTCTATGTTTTTAACATGTGTGTAAGTGATGGCATAAATACGTAAATCTTTTATCATAACTATCTGCAATTGCTTCACTATTGAATTAAAACAAAAAAAAAAAAATGTAAAGTACAACACTTGAAAGCTGGAGTTTATTGAATGTATCTTTAATCTACATATACTACCTTCCCTTATGCATATATATACCTTCCATGTACTTATGTATCTATATATTTATTATTTTTCTATGAATTCAGCATGTCCAATGCACTACCCTATTTCTCACCCAATACCTCTCTCAATATATCCTCGACCTCAACTCTCTGACTCATCTCAAACCTCATTCTACAACTCTTTACAATGCACTACCCTAGTTCTCATCCTATATATCCTCATCAATATATCCTCTACCTCCACTCTCTCATTCATCCCAAACCCCATACCACTACTATGATCCCCAAAATAACCCTTTCTAGACTCTTCCCTACTCTACCCCTCCTTGCATCATGAACAACAAGCCAGTTGCTTACAGTCTATCATTAGCTGTCCATTTGTGTAGTATTATATTGCCTATGAACAAATCAGAGGTACAATTCCACCGGTACAGAGTATAAAAAATACACATATTTTGAAAACACAAGAATCACTATGCACCAGAAGTACAAAAGATTGCAATATAGAGTACATTGTACCCAAAAATCCCCCGTCAGCGCCTGTCCCGTCGGTTCCACTACCATGAAGGCGTATCTAGTGTAAAGTATACATCATAATCCGAAATCTCTAACACTGCAAGGCTGTCAATTACCCTCCTGTGAATCCCCAGGAGCTCCTGAAGATCCCCCACCCTCCTCCTGGCGAGTACGTGCCCACTCCACGAAAGGACTCCATATGTCCCTAGGCCTGGATGCCGACGGCATCAATTCCCAAAATGTGGTTAATTGCGTTTGACCAAATGTGACATCCTGGACCCAATCTTTCAAGGTTGGTGCCCCCCTCCTTCCCCAATGCATGGCTACTCGGCGTTTAGCAAACAATAGGAGCATAGCGTGTATTTTGCGGAATGCAACTGGCGTGTCTTTAACATAACCTAATAACCCCAGTAGGGGGTCCGGGTCATCTGTCGTACCAATTATGTCATGAACTGTAGTGAATATGGCCGTCCAAAACAGGGACAACTGTGGACAACCCCATGTCATGTGCAGAAAAGTAGCCTGGGCCACCCCATATCTCCAGCATCTGTCGTCTTCCTTAATCCCATCTCATACCTCTTTACTATTCAGATCTCCCAAACAACCCTTTCTAAACCCTTCCCTCTGACTTTTCCCCCTCCACCTCTCTTTTACTCATCCCAAGCCTCCTCCTACTGTTATGAGCTCCAAAAAAAAAGGAAAAAAAGAATTCTAAATCCTTCCCTCTTCTATCCCTCTGCTATCCTTTTCAATCCAAATAACAGACTAATATGTCCACCACTCAAATTAATTTCATATTTCACTATACTAATTCACCAATAATCCTTTATGGGTTCCAGAGTAGCATGCTACTCGCCGAAAAAGAACATTAACTCCTCATCAGGGGTAGCAAGCGCTATATAAATGCAAACCTTTTTATTTCTTCTATCCCTCCACTATCCTCTTCAATCCAAATAACTGACTAACATGTCCACCACTCATATTACTTTCATATTTCACTATACAAATTCACCACTAATCCTTTATGGGTTCCGGAGTAGCGTGCTACTCGCCGAAAAAGCGCTTCAACACCCCATCAGGTGTAGCAAGCGCTATATAAATGCAAACCTTTTTTTCCCTCTTCTATCCCTCTACTATCCTTCTCAATTCCAATAACTGACTAACATATCCACCACTCAAATTACTTTCATATTTAACTATACTATATCACCTCTAATCCTTTATTGGTTCCGTAGTAGAGTGCTACTCGCCGAAAAATAGCTTAGACGCCTCGTCAGGGGTAGTAAGCGCTATTAAATGCAATTACAATACAATGTGTGAGTGCAAATTCTGTGCTGCCACGGTTGACACCACAAAATGTGGATAAACGGCTACTGGAACTGTGCAATATCCTGAGAGCAGTGGGAGCCCATGTCTGCAAGGCAGGTGACAAGGAGAATGTGCATGGCCGTCGTCCAACTCATTCAGCATCAGGGCCGGACAGGAAACAGCAACCAGCCCTGGCAGATTGCTGTTCGACTTGCCCTGGGAGCGGGGGGGGAGGGGTGCTAGTAAGAAGCACCGCTCCCGCTTTTTTTACAGGGGGCTAATAATGTACCATTGCTGCAAAACGGGCCCCCGGGGACAAAACCGGTCCCAACGGCCACAAAACGGGCTCCCACCCCTCCGGCCCACCGGGAATTCGCCCGGTGCCCACTACGGCCAGTCCAGCCCTGGCCTGCGCTGCTAGAGATGGAAGTGCAGAAAGGACAGCAGTAGCTGCAGACAAATAAAGAAAGCACATGAACCTGACTTCCACGCCCCGAACCGCGTTGCCCACTTTGGAATAGTGATTCGAACATTTCTTTGAAAAAGTATGTTCTCATCAATCTCAAAATAAAAGATTTTTCCCAAACTTTATATATTGCTTTTCTCCATTTTATTCAAATAAAAAGACATACAATACATTCAATCATAACACTGCAACATAAGCTGATTTACACAAATCACGAGTGCTAATGTCTCATTTCACCAAAACCTTTAAATAGTTTCAGGGGGAGGAAGTCCAACAGTGGTGTAGCCTGGGGGTCATGGGCCCTAATGCAAGGAATGAACCTAGACCTCTCATATGGTTTCAAAATACTGCAATAAATGAGGTGCAGTGCACCCATCACACTCCTCGACCCCGGTATCACTGCACCTGCTAAACAAATGTAATTTACGGGTCTCAAAGTTCCTCACTCCACTCTTTTTTCCTTCTCATCTCCCTATCGCCATCTTCCATCCTCTTCTCTGATCTCCTTCATCCAATTAATGCTCTCCCCTTCCTCAGTCTCTCTTCCCCCAATTCTGTCTCTCACTCATCCTGATCTTCTTCCTCCCTTCTCTTCTTATTTCCGGTTCCTTTCACTTCCTTTTCCCTTGCCCAAGTTTCTCTTTCTCAATCAAACATATTTTTCTTCTCCCATCCTGTAACCTGTCCCTGCCCTCCTCTCCGTTCTTTCAACCTCTCCTTTTCTACCATTCTCTTCCTCTCGCTTCTTTATTGTTCCCTTATCATCTACCATCTCTGTTCCCCTCCTCCTGTAAAGTAAACATAGCTAACCCCTGGCATGCACTATGTCTAAAGAAAAAAACAAAACAGAGCCTCTGAAATAACATCAGCTAGTTTGGGGGGCCCTCCCCCCCCCCGGACCTAGGTGCATTGCACCGGCTGCTTCAATGGTAGCTAAGCCCCTAGAGGCTAAAAAGTCCTAGGGGAAAGAGGGGAGAGAGGAGCAAGCTAGGAAGGAAACAGGAAGAAAAAACTTCAGACCCCAGGGCTTCCGACTCTGGAATTATTATTGGAGGGCCCTGATATTCTATCGTAGCGGTTTCTCTCACCAGATTGGACGCATGTGGGGGGAATCCTCCATCCCCACATCTGGCACCCAATGCACATCTTAAATGGCCTCCAAGTGTTTTCAAATGTAGGCATTCTATCAGTAGCCAATGCTGTTAGTTTTTCCATAGCATAAATGTGCCATATTTTAGTCCACCACAGATCCATTGGGAGCTGTAGCTTGTTTCCAGTGCTGTGCTAGGGTTACCCTATTGGTGAATAAAAAGTGTGTGAGCAGACGCCCTGATGCAGACATCATGTCTATCCTCTCCTAGATGAGCCAGTATTATGACTACCGGGTCTAGGAGCACAGCCACTGCAGTGATCTCTTTTATGAGGTTCAACAGGGTCACCCAAATGATTGGGCATGTTGACAGGACCACCCGATTTGTGACATTGCGCTTTGTTGCTGGCAATCTCTCCAGCACAGATTGGAGGTACCAAACATTGCCCTCAGCCTGACTGGAGTGAAATACCAACTGCTAAGGACTTAAATGCATTCTCCTTGTACTTGGTACATATTGAAGTTGTTGCCTCCCAGGTACCTATTGCTCCCCATGCCTCCTCATCTATGTCCATCACCAGCACCTCCTTCCATTTAATCATCCAATGAATTGGCTGCATCAATTTGAACCTGTCTCAACACACACACACACAGAAAACCACACACTCTGGGCACAACATCTGGCTATTGTTAAAAAAATATTTGAGCCGGCATGGTCCCGATCTGTCATGTAGTTCCTATAGTACCCATGCAGGACCTGCGCGTTTGGTAACATACACTGTGGGCTTGGTGTTAGACTGACTCTGTGCACCCCCACCGCGTATGTTAGCCGGATTTGCATTAGCTAGCTCACAGTGCCACTAGAATCTCCTCTTATCGGGGAGAGATTAGTTTCTGGCAACCTTAGATCATGACAACCCTGATCCCTCAGAATCGTGGAAACAATGTACTACTTTTCGCTCAGTCACTCGTGCTTACTTGTTCGGTTTGTCTCAGAGAGTTACACAGAATAAACAGCCTGGGCGTTTCAATAAGTATTTATTGAACAGTTGTTATTCTGGTGTAGAATATGTGTGCTGCAGCAACCAGCAGACAATAGCAGAGATATATCATCAGCAGTACGATGAAAGTGAAAGGATAGTACAGTTCTACCATATTGTAAAAATCATGGTTACATACATGAATATATGAAATGCATTATAAAAGTGTGCGTACTCCTACGATGCCTAACTAGATATACCTAAGTGTACCTAGCATGTGTGTAGGTCTAAAAGCCTAAGAGCCAAGAATCCTTCTAGGATTTAGTCGAACCCCTTTACCTGAATAGAGAGAGTGTGGGACCCCGTCCTGGTCTCGAGTTGGACACCCCGCAAGGGCTGTGTTTGACCGCTGTCAGCTGGAGCGACTGCATGCAGAAGCCTCAGCGTCTCTGGTCAGTGTGTCAGCATGGAAGTCTCGGTTCCCTCTATCTTACCATGGCAAGATGTGGTGTATTTATACCCTAAAGTGTCTCGTCCCTCAGTATGGTTTGTATTGGTCTTTGTTAGACATGAGGAAGACGTCAGGGGTGAACTTTGTACATACATATTATGCGGGAGATGTAGCTGGTGAATGCTCATGCATAATTTATGAGTACATTGTAGGCCTGTGTTCGGGAAAAACCCTGCAGTGTTCTAACCACAGACTAGATAACGTTCAACCCTCAGAGTTCGTTGTGTACTGTAGGGAACTAATGTAGGTGAAAGATCATGCCTATATTAGGGCATAGGAGATCATGACTATAATAGGGCATAGACGATTATGACCATAATAGGGCATATACGAATATGACCATAATAGGGCATATACGATTATGACCATATACGGCATATATGAATGTGTCTATATTAGGGCCTCTATACGAAACATAACACCCACTCCACTTTCGAATTGGATGACAATGACCATACTTAAAATCTGGACAATTTAAAAAAAAATCTTAAAAGCAGCTAAAAACATGGTTTTAAAAAGACATTTAAATTTTTTTTAAAATGTTACAAATCAGCTATTCTTTTGTTGCCACTTGAAAAAGTCAATTCTGTCTCACTTTTATAAGTTGCATTACTACAAGCAGAAGGCCATTTGTTCTCAAGTGAAAGTGTCAATTTAGGAAATGTTCCAAATTTAGTTCGTTTATTTATGAAACGAAGTGGAGAAGCCGAATTCTTTCCCAGGACGCGATGAGCCAATTCAAGATTAAGTGTCCTGGCTTGGAGTTACAGCATTATCGGTGTTAGCTACTGCAGACGACAAATCCAAGCCTCACAGAGAACGTCAATCGCACATAGATGGAATTCAGCACTGCCAACAGTCAGTGCTGCGGCAGCTTGTGTGGCAGTTGTTACCTGAGTGCCTGTGGAGGAGCCACCTAACCCAGCAGGAGCAAACGGCACCTGTGGATTCTCAAGGAATGCGTTCATCAGAATTGGAAGACGCTGGGGACAATGCAGAGCATGGGCCTTTAGGGGTTCCAGCATAGCATCCATGTCCGGAGGCGTATCTGATGGAAACGTTAGACAGAGATTCAACGCGCATTCTTCTCCGCAAAACAGGCATCGAAGAACAGGTAAGATGCAGTCCACCCAGACTGGTCTAAACGATAGGAACCAAGAGGTGTTCAGTTCTCTTAGGCAAGGTATACCCAGAAGCTGCACCATGCGTGCACGGTATTTCTGCTCCATGAGTATGTTCGCCATTTCCTTGGAAATTGGGCCGTCCATTGGGTAGCAGTAAGATTACAATCAGGACTCGTGCAATTAGGAACAGGATAAGCGGGAGACCTCCAAAGACGCTTCCCAATACGGAATGTATAAAATTTGGGATTACTCTGAGGACTGACTGAAAGGTGCTTAATAGTCCTGACCCTATGGTCTTAAATAGGTGTACAATACTGCTCGTATCAGACATATTAAAGATACGACCCACCATTCCTGCGAAATGAAAGGGGCAGTTCGTACGTATAAGCGCCTGTATCTCAGTCGAGTTCCTTGCAACTTGAAGTTCAAAGGTTTCTCGAGCGGAGGTTAAGGGCACGGGTTGCTGTAAAAGCATGGCTTTCAGTCTGCTCAAAGTATCAAACTGTATAAAGGAAACATTCAACGAAGGCCATAGCGGCGTCTCCCTGACTGTGTTTAGTGGCGGAAACAATACTTGCATACAGCAAGTAACCCTGGAGTTAACAGTGACCAGATAGGCGACGCCTGGAAGCATCCCACAGCAACCTTGATCGTTTAGCATCAAGTAACTCCCATTCGAGAGCAGCTGGAAAACCAGCGTGATCATGGCCGCTGAGGTCCCTGACATGTGACAAGATAGATTCGCTACTGAACCACTACATGCTCCGTGCAGAGAAATATCCTGACACATGAGAGAACCGCTTAAAGCGTTCTTGCAGTTTGTACCACTCAGATACACTTCTCGATCCCCATTCCGGCATCGATATCTATATGGTAACTCCCAAGTTTCCTTAATGTAACCCTTACCCATTTTTTCATATCTGCCTGCCTGCCTTTGCTCAAGGCAATATTGAAACTGAAACGTAGTGACCGGCAGAGTGATTTGGCCATGAATTAGCCATTCAGTTGATGGTAATTTGGCTACAGTGAATGGTAACCTTTCCAGTTTCTCAATACGCAGCATTGTATATTTGGCTCCCCTTTGTGCCATTTCTGTCTGTTTATCAGTTAGATTGTATTCTGAAAACAGATACGTGGTGTTTATAAAACGCCAGGGCACATAGCCTGCACGCAAAGATTGCAGCTTCCAGCTTAACATCACAATAGAACGTAACTGTGATTGCCCGTGTTGTAACAAGGCCAGATCTTGTTCTAATATGTCGATTGCCGAAGACACAATGTTGCCCAAGGAGTAAATCCTGGAGGTTAAAGTCGTTAACCCATTATCCACTACAGCTAATGCCTTCTCTAGGTTAATACTGTCTATTTCCCGTATTCTTTCTGCGGCCTCCTGCTGGGATATTTTCCAGTTTTCATTATAATAGGCATAAATGCCAGCATATATGAAACGTTTCTGACGTGTTTTCCTTGGGCCTGACAAGAAATCCCTAAGGTCCACATCAGGTGTGAGTAAGGTCAAGTGATGTTTTACTTCTGTGAGTGTTGAGGTCTCTAGCCAATCAAGGCACAACTTCCCAACACTATAGGATGTCACTACCCCTGGGTGTTGTCTTTGTACATAGCGTGTATCTGGCCTACTGATACTAAACCCTTCGGTTATACCAAGGAATCTCTGTTGACATGTGTTTGTGTCAATGGGCCAAATCAGCCATTCTGTCCAATTGGGATCTGACCTGTTGTACTGGAGAATGTCATCTAATCCTACCCCATGTGTAGTTGAATTCTGCCCCCCACCCATCTGTGATGGTGCTGGAAACCCAGGTGTATTCATTTCCTTGTTCTTGGCTAGTCCAAGACAGGATGTCTGTTGCACAGTGTCATTTAGAAATATCATCTGCTGTGGAATGCGGCATGCTCTAAAAAGCGCTTCTGTTCCCTGGACCTGCCAGTCCCTAGAACCCCAGATTGATTTTAAATCTATAGTGTCCTTCTATAGGTCGAAACCCTGTGTAGACAACTGGGCCATAAAGGAAGCAGAGTAAATCTGTTTGGTGTTAGTCAACATAATTTTCTGTGCTGATGTTGTTGCCACTTTGTAATAAAATGACTTCGGGTCAGATGTATTAAACCCTGAAAAGTATGTGAATTTCTGTGCAAAAGTTTGCGATTTTCCTTTTGGTGGTGTTGGGCAGTGATCCCACTGGTGGTATTCAAATACATTTCTAGGTGTTATAGATTTGTGCAAGAAATGATGACCATAATGTTGGTAACAGTACAATGTATCATAGTCTGAAGTACCTTCTAACATTTCGTTGTTCGGAAATGCTGCAGTTTTTCCTAAATCAGACATCATATTATTTACAGTTTCAAAGTCCCAATCATCAGAAATTGTACTGGATGTAATGATATCACTTAAAGAAATTTTAAATACATGTTTAAGCTTTAAAAGTTCAGTCGGACTGAATATATCGAAATCAATCTTGTCCCATACTATACCGTCCGGTATAGGAACTGCTGTGATGTTCACTGAAGACAAGTCTCTTGGTTCACGATGTGAAGACTGGTGTGGTTTTAAAATCAAATTGACTCTTTGGGCTGTAGAGCTATGCTGGAGATATCGTCCATTAATAAGCATACTAAAAGTTATTGTTAAACCTAGCCAGAAAAGAAAAAATAGAATCCCAGTGATATACCATAGTTCTATCCAAGGTGACACCAGGTAAGTCGTTCTAAAAAAGTTCAAAAAGTCAGTGAGTTTCTGTTTGTGTGATTTTTGGGCTGGCGTCATTTCCGGCTCGCTTGTATCCAGTGAAAACGTATCAAAGTTCATGAAGTAGCCAGAAGCAGTTCGATCAATTGTTGGAATTGCATCGGGATTTGTTGAAATCGGATTTTGCTCTTGACGAGGAATGTTGACGTAGACGTCTGTAGTCAGTCTTATTGCAACTTGGTTGTTAAGTTGATTTTCTTCTTGAAGTTGAACTTCTTGTTGAAGTGGAACGAGTTCCATAGCATTGTTGCTTAGTCCTTCATTCTGTACAGGTGGCTCTTCAAACGTGATGAGTCTTTCTGTTTGAACTTCTTGGATTGTAGCGAGAGGAGGGCGTCTGCTACTGTGGAGTCCACAAGGCCTACTGTTTAGTATCGGCCACATAGTGTGGTTTGATTAAGTCGATTGAGACAAATCTTTTCTCCTTTTTCTCGGCAAGAGGCGGCAGAAGTACAGATCTTGTGCCTTGGATTGCTAGGACCGGTACAGCTGTTCTGTAGGATGGTCCGAATTCTTTCTTGTCTGCAATCTTTTCTCTGACCAGGTCCCCAACTTTTGGGATCCAGACAGGTCTTGCCGTTACTGCCTTGACTTCCTCAGTGGCGGTCTGTTTTAAGTGGACGTCGCTTTGTTGTGTCCTGGATTCATTTAGATCCTGTAAAACAGCCAAACGATCATGGATATCAAATGGTTTTTCATCCGCCACTGTGCCCAGGGCCGGACTGGTAATTCCGGGCACCGGGCAATCCCCCGGTAGGCTGGATGGGGTGGGGGCCGGTTTTTTGACAGGGGGCCGGTTTTGTTGCTGGGGCCGATTTGTCTACACTCCGCGTCTCCTCGCTCCGCTCAAGCACAAACAACTATCTGCATAATGCTGGTGCTGCACGGATTTCATTTAATAAGGCCAGGCCTGAATAAGGCTCTGATTATTAAATTAAATCCACCTGCACCATGCCGCGCGCAGATGTCTCCGCCGCCGCGTCTGCGCGGTCTTACAGTTCACCCTTAGGGTGGGGCTGGTGTCTGGTGATGATCATGCGCATTGCGGGGCTCGCGCAATATAAAGTGCGCGTGATGAGGTCGAGGAGGCAGGCATCCCGGAGGCCACAGAGACGACAGAGAAAGAGAGGCACCCCATAATTTAATTAAAAGCCCCCCTGTCTGCCGCCCGCAGGTGAGTCTCTAGTGTCCACTGTTGTTTGCATGCAATACCTGTCTGATCATGGCACTGTCTGTCTGGGCGGGCATCCCGACCGGGCCGGGACCGGGATTAAAAGCAAAAGGTTAGGCCCCGGCCCAGTTCCACAGCGCAGTGGATTTGTGAGCAGGGCGGTCCGGAGCGAGGTCAGGCCTGTCAGGGGTGTGGTGGCTGGCCTGGCTCTAGGCTATGAGGAGCGGCAGCGCGATGATGTGTACACTAGCATTCTGGATGACCCAGATGCTAGTGTGTACACCAGGGCCAGAGCCCTTTTTTCACTGACACAAGCAGCATCCAGTGAACTTTGAATGTCTCCTTGACTGACCCGAGAGTGAGGGGCGCCGCCTTACCTGGAGCGGAGGTCGTGATTCCAGATTCCGAGTTAGAGCCTGGAGGAGCCTCAGCCCCTCCTGCAGGGACGGACCCAGGCAGCGCTCAGAGGCAGCAATCAGTCAGCTGTTACCAGTGCTGCGGCCAGTGGGCGGGCAACTGCCGGCGAGGCGCTTTGTGCCACGCGCAGCGCTGCATGCGCCCATCACTTTAGAAACACAACGGCACAACAAGACGAGGGAGGAGTAACAACCCTGAAACTGGAAGGGGTGGTCATCTGGCACAGGTGACCCCGAGACTAACAGCCTCTGGCATCTGCTGAAAGAAGGGCTCAGGAGGCTTGCACACCCGGAGTGGGTGAGGCAGTGCACACAGGTTGTGAAACACAGCCAGGCCAGGGTGCCACAGGAGGCTTTCACAAGAATCTAGCGCCAAGGACAGAGTATGAGACAGTGGCGCTAGGGGCGTGACAGAGAATGGGCACAGAGGGCACTGACAGGGCTCTTTCACAAGAATCTAGTGCCAAGGATAGAGTATGAGACAGAGGCGCTAGAGGAGTGACAGAGAATGGGCACAAGGAGCACTGACAGGGCTCTTTCACAAGCAGCTGCAAGGAGGGCATGGTCGGAGACAGTGGCGGTAAGAGCGTGACAAAGAATGGGTACAAGGAGCACTGCCAGGGCTCTTTCACATAGCCCTAGCGCCAAGGACAAGACCTGTGACAGCGGCGCTAGGAGAGTGACAGGGAATGGACTCAAGGGGCTCTAGAAGGGCTCTTTCACAAGGACCTAGCGCCCAGGACAAGGCCTGTGACAGTGGCACTAGGAGAGTGACAGAGAATGGGCTCAAGGGGCACTGGAAGGGGTCCTTCCCAAGGGCAGTTATGGTGGTGCTAAGAGAGTGATAGAGAAAGTTGACAAGAAGCACTGACAGGGCGCTTTCACAAGCAGCTGCAAGGAGGGCAGGGTCGGGGACAGTGGGTACCAGCAGGAAGCTAAGACAGTGATTCAGAAGGGACAGGATCCTCTGACTACGATAATAGCGCGGAGTGAAACTGGACAGTTGCATGTACAGAGGCATGTGACGGGGCTCTGATGTGCCTGTGATATTGTGCAGTGGCAGGGGGCAGCGACAGGTGCAGTGACATTAGGCAGAGACAGGAGACAGTGACAGAACCTCTGTCGTGGCCGTGAAATTAGGCAGTGACAGGGCCTCTGGCATGGCAGTGACATTAGGCAGTGAGAGGGGGCAGTGACAGGGCCTCTGGCATGGCCGTGACATTAGGCAGTGACAGGGCCTCTGGCATGGCAGTGACATTAGGCAGTGACAGGGCGTCTGACATGGTCGTGACATTAGGCAGTGACAGGGGGCAGTGATAGGGCCTCTGACGTGGCCGAGGGCCTGCACAATGGCACAAACCTTGGAGGAGCGAAGACAGGGAGTTATTTTGGGGTAAAGACTCGTTGCTCACCTTGTTTTGACCTTTCTGCTCTCTTGATCTGCGAAAGAGAGTTTCGAGCCAACCTGGCAGATCGAGGGGATATTTTTTTCATGGTCGGTCTCAAGAATTGTTAACTGACAATGTCAATAGAATATCTATATTTATTTACTTTGGTGCTTTTAGTGCAAACCTCACCCCTGGGCATTGGAGTGCTTTACGTCGAACAATTCAAGGTTACAATCAATGTTGTATCTCACACAGCAGGGAACGCACCAGCACAAGGGCCACCAGAAAGTGGGGACGCTGGCAGGAATGGTGAGCAGCTGTCTAGGTAGGGAGGTGTCTGAATTTAGTTGGAATGGTGGTGGGGTCTTAAACCAGGTAAACGTCCAGGTTCTGGCAGCCCCCTTGCACAGGTGACTTTGTTTTCTGTTTTGCTTGTTTTTTAATTTTAGAGTTCAGGTATGATTGGGTGTTTGTTTGGTGTGTGTTGAGTACCACCTGTAGTCTTTAGTTTCTCATGGAGGTTGGTGGATGAACGGGTAACGCTGCCTTTTTGTAGTGTTACAAATGTGGTGGTTTGCACCCGTGGCAGAACTGCATATTTCCAGCAGCCCTGGGTATTGTCAGCCCTTTTTTTAATTAATACTATTAGGAGCTGATTGGCAGCTTGTAAACATTGGCTGACCTCATTCAGACAGTCACTGCTGCACACAGGCCGCTTAAATAATGCTGAACCTGTTATGTGGTGGTTTTTTTGCAGTTTTAATACCAGTGACAACAGCACTAAACTCCGCCACAGAACACTTGTAAAGCAGCGCACATCCGGGATTTTTATAACTTGCTGCTAGTGATGGAGTGCAGGGTGTGAATGACGTCCCAGCAGAAGCAGACTGATGTACATGCAGTGTCAGTGTGACGTGGATCTGTGAACTCTGGTGTTGCCTCAATGCCTTTTCCTTCTGCTTCGCCCTGAAACACCAACTCCCTTCAATCAGCCAAAACAGCGTTACATAGAGACAGCTCCTACACTTACACAATGTGATTCTGAATTGTCACAGTGCAGCAGTCTATCTCTGGCTTCACCCAAGCTGCACCTCTGATGATTAGAGCCACGAGGTGGGGAGCATCGTGCAGTTCAAGGGCTACTCACTCACTGGGGCCGGCCCGCGCAGGCAGGGACACTGCCTTAAGATTCATGTGCTGCAACAATTTTAGTTATCCTGGACGCCCCCAGCACAATGCTCCTCCTGTTGCCTCATCACTTTCATTAACCTGGAAGCTAAAATCTAGGCCAAAATTCTGGCAACTAGATTGTGCAAAGCTGCTCAGTCACTGATACACAGTGACCATAACGCCGTCGCCTTTATACCCGGTCACAGTATGAGACACTCTCTAGACTAAGCCGTCTAATTGTCACCCTGGAATGATCCCAGTACTGCAATAAAAGCGGGCCCTTGTCTTAATTGATTTTAAGAAGGCTTTGACTCAATGCACTGGTTTTGTTCCAACTACCAGCCCGGATGAATTTTGGTAAACTTTTTCAGAGGCATGTGAGGGTCCTCACTAAGGACACCTGGGCGGTGGTCTGGGTTAATGGGACCTTGTCTGTCTTCCCCCTGCCCCATCCACAGGGGCACAAGGCAGTGGTGCCCCCTCCTGCCCCTTCTGTTTACACAGGTTATTGAACAATCAGTCGCATGGGTCCGGTGCTATTGTGTAGATCAGTCGTTTCGGTGAAGGAAGACAGGATTTTGCTAAATGCGGATAATATTTTAATATGCATAGAAGACCCTGAACGATCTTTGCCCAGATATGTATATGTGGGGACACGTCTGAATTCTTAGTTAAATGGGAGAAAACCATGTATATGCTGATAGCAGGTGACCATATAGACGTAGAGGAAGTGTCTACCCTTCTAAGGGCAAATGATCATTTTAAATACCTTGGCAATGTTGGGGCTGGTCTCACTTTTACTTTGTTCTCTCTGATTCACTACTCGTGTCTATTTTTGGTGCTCTCTGAAAGAATGTCTATGGGTACATATGACTGGGTGGGTAACCTGGTGCTCTTTAAGGTCATCATCTACTATTTACTGTGCTTTGAAAGTTGATACAATTGAATATGTAATGAAAAATGTGCTGTAAAAATCACCATTTTGGTCTGTCTTTTTCCAAACCCCCCTAGTAGTGGTCGGGCTCGCTCGCTACACGCCGGACGGGGTCTGGTCTGGCAAAATTTGCCAGTGCTGCTTTCAGTTCCCAGTCCGGCCCTGACTGTGCCTCCACAATCAAGATCAGGTACCCACATTCTTGTCCCAAATAGGACCTCGTAAGGAGTGACACCCGCTAGAGAGCTTCTTGGCTGGTTGTTAATTGCTCTTTGGACCCCATAAAGGTGACTGACCCAACTACCGCCCTTGCCTAATACCCTAGCTGTTAAAGATTGCTTTAAGTCACGGTTTTTCCTCTCCACAACCGAATTTCGCTCAGGATGGTATGGAGAGGAGTACCGCAATGCTACGCCCATTCCTTCCATGGCCTCTTTGTAAGCCCGAGAGCTAAATGCCGGGCCACGGTCAGAATGTAACGTGACAACTGCGTATGTGCCGATAAAGACTCGCAAATCTTTTATAACAGTTCGAGCGTCAGCCGAGCGCTGAGGCCAGACCCATAGGAATCTAGAGCAGGAATCCACTGCAACCATGATATATTTCTTGGCCCCATCCGATTGTATGGGTCCGCAGTGGTCCAAATACACACATGCGAGAGGTTTGTCTGATTTTAGTAATGGTGTCTGTGCTGGGCGTGCTACAGTGGAGCCTTTCATCTGCTGGCAGATGTCGCACTTTAAGACATAGTCTTTGGCCTGCTTTGTTAACCCTGGCCACCAGTAGCGCTGTTTCAGTAAAGAAATAGTCGCTGTAACGCCTGTATGCGCAGAACTCAAACCCTCGTGTGCTGCTAGAATTAAGCCTTGCCTATGATCCATATTTGGTATTACTCTATACCCCACTCCAGGAATCTGAGCATATGGAATGTTGTGTGCATCTAACTTGTAGGAGTACTTGAGTGGAAATTTTTTAGGTACTGCTGTGCTGCCTTTGCGTGAAGCATTGACAGCTACCAAAATCTCGCCGTGTATTCTCGTTTTTGAACGAGTGATTGCAGCTACGGACGCTGTGCGTACAGCCCCCTATGCGGCTTCATCAGCCAATGAATTCCCTTCAATGTGAACGCCATCACGCTGATGACTCAGTGTATGTATCACGTGAGCCCTTGGTAGTTCGTTTCTCAACTCCACTACCTGTTCCCATACCATTTTATGCTTTCGCGTCTTTAAACCCATTTTGTTCCCAATGATGTAAATATTCATTCTACGACTGTACACAGTAAAAGGAATCACACACAATTAGTGTGGGGAATTCGTGATCCGTATTTACGAGTGCTAGTATTAGTGCTTTTAATTCTGCCAACTGAGCCGTGCAGTCTCCTAGAGATTGCGTTTTAGTGCAATTTGGATGGAACTTTCCATGGCACATGCGACCTTTAATGATTGCACACGCTGCGCTGTAAGCTTGCTTACTCCTTGCTTACTCCTATGACCGGTTGAGCAGATCCGTCAGTGTAAATAATGTATTCATACTGATCTAGAGGCAAAATCTCATTTGGTAGAGGATATTCTTGTTCGTATTGCAGAAATGCTTGTGTTTTTAAATTTGGATCAAATCTGTATTCAACATCCGTTGCAGTAAGAGAATTAGCCCATCGTATCCATCTGGGATGTAAGGCTTTCGCATTTGGAATGCTAGCCTTTGTAACAGCCTCTAAGGCTGGTACTGGGGTCACGACTATTATGCGCTTTCCCTGAGCCAGAGCTCTTTCTCTTGCTACAGCGGTCTGTACTGCTGTCAGGATTTTTTCTGTTGAAGTGAAACGCATCTCTGAGTTTGTGAACAGGTGTGATTTGTATGCGATTGGTACCGTTTCGCCTTCATTGAAAGTTAAATGAGTGTACCCGCATTGACCCGCTATTACTCTGATCACTAAGTTGCGTACGTTTACGCGTGTCTGTAAATGTTTTGAAGGTATCATGTCTTCCTGTAATGAACGTAGGATATTTGTATGTTCCTGTGTCCATTGCCTGACTGAAAAATCAGGTTTTATTAAGTCGTAGAAAGGTTTTACTCTTTCTGCGTAATCCAAAATGTATGTTCGACCAAAATTTAGGAATCCCATAATTCATTGTAAATTCTTTAATGATTTCGGAGGTTGGAGCAGCGCACACTTTTCTAAAAAGTTAGCTGCTAGGCTTTTTCCTTCACTTGACAGCTCATACCCTAAAAACAGGACATTGAGATGGGCAATTTTTGATTTTTTGAAATTAAATTTATAGCCCTCAGAGGCGAATCCCATAATAATGGTGCTCACCCTGGTCAAGTGCCTTGGTAAGTCATCGTCCGTCAGATAAATATCATCCACATAGGACAATGCTTCTTCATCCAAATTTTGGCGTAACTCTGTTACCCTTGCTGAAAACAACCCCGGGCTATTCTTATACCCTTGGGGGAGTCGACAAAATTGCCGTTGTGACCCTAGCGCTGAGAATGCGGTCAAATACCTGCTTTCAGGTGCTATATTTTGGCAGAAAAATCCATTTGAGATATCAAGTGTTGTTTTGTATTTTTTTCGCACAATGTTATTCATTAATGCGGCACTGTGTGCATTTTGAACTGCAAATGTCTTTGTGCAAGTGTTTAAATGTCTGTAATCTAAAACTAAACGATATGTGTTGTCAGGTTTTGATACGGGCAACAAAGGATTGTTCATTGGTGAGGTGCAATTTTCTATCACCCCCTGGTATTCAAGTTGATCTAGGATCTCCCTGACTTGTTTTTTTGCTTCCTGCTTTATAGGGTATTGCCTTTGAGCATTTGGGGAAACTTTTAACGGGATCACGTGGTGGGTTGAATCCTCATCCCAACCAGCATGATTTTTGTACAATGCTGGAGCTAGGGCAACCGCCCACTCCTGTGCATATGCATTTTTTAAATGTATGGGAACGAGGTCGGAAAATGCTGGAAAAATTACCTTTTCTCCGTTAGGACACTCCATGACGAATGCTGGCGGCCAGTCTTGCTCTGCTAATAGGCTGTCATATCCAGATGACAGATTTTTCCAAAATAGACCTTTAATTTTCCTGGGCTTGTCCCCCTCCATCCGTAGTGTTATCTCATGTAACTTATGTGGGACACTTACCCGAGTATCAGGTGTTTCCACCGTGATATACTCACTCAACTCCGCTGTCACCAGAAATTCCTTCAGGTTCTGGCGAGCTATTGTTACTTCTGCCGCGCTGTCTAGCATCATCAGAGCCCATTCCCCGTTCAGACTCTGTGTCCTCAGAATTCTGGGCATGTCTGATCTTAAGACCTGCTACCTTCTTCTTTTTAACTGAGGTTTTTGTTTATCTTCTTTTTTAGTTGCGTAGTCCGCAGCGCGTTGCGTGTCTCTGGACTTTGTACGCTCCTCTTGTCTGTGTTCTGACCGTCCTTCCCTCTCGGAGTTTTTGATGAACCCTGAAAGGAACGAGAGGAACGTGTATCAGTATCCTGATACCTGTCAGGTTTTTTAATATTATCCCTATTCTGGAGGTTATACCTCCTTTCAGAGGGCTCCTGTTGATGAGACCTACCTCTAGATTGAGATCTGCTGTCTTTAGACTTTTGTTGTTTTTTATTTTCCCACTTCTTTTTAGAAGAAGTAGATGTCTGCTTTGTAGTGTCCTTTTCAGGACTGCCCACCAGTTGTGGTTTTAATGCTTTCCCACCTAGACTGTCTCTGCCTAGTTCTGCATATGCAGTTTCAATTATTTTGGGTAGTTCGTGTGGTTGATCTACTGGACTAAACTCCCTTAGGCGTTTGCGGATCACCACTGAAGCTGCTTCCCCCTTAATGTTAGCTAGTATTATGGCTGATACCTGTTCGTAGTTACCTAGTAACTTCATCCCTAAGTTAAGGGCAGGCTCTGCTCCATACTCATTTTGTATCTGTCTCAATACATCAGGTACTACTGCTAATGATGGGATACCATGCGTTCTGGTATATATGGCAGCAAAGACTGTACCCCAAGAGGTGCAGTCCTCTATTTGTGGTGTGATCCCCATGGGCAAGCAGATTGTTAGTATTCTGTGTTTATCACAGGTGGTAGTATTCGGGAATACTGCCTCAAGCTGAGTTATTTTCTGAGCTATCCAGAATGGTATTTGTTCGCGTGTAATGTTTGAGGAGTAATTTTATTTCCTGTACCCTGAGCTGGAGTACTATTTGCTGCACCTGGTGCAAGTTGGATTGTTAAAGTCCTCATGACAAATTGTGTTAAGTTTCTGAGGATTTTGATTAAATCTGTGTGTTGTACGAGTAAGTCTCCTGGTGGCATTGTGCCAATGTCAGGATGTGGTGTGTAGGCCGCTAATATTGGCCATGTGGCTCCTTCTCCTCCGAGTGGGCCTAACCTTACTCTTTCTCGTACGTGGGGTAGGGCGCCATTAAACCAGTAATAATGTTCCTGGTAAGTGAGTGGAATCTCTATGTCCTCAAATGGACAATATTCCTGTGGTGCATCTCCTTCTATATAGTAGTGAAATGTCTTTGTTATTGCATTTGCTGCTGGGAGTGTAACCCATGAATAGAATACCTCTGTTTTATTTGATTGGTGTGCCTCAATCACGAAAACTACAATGCCACCCTTAACTTGTAAACCATTTTCTAATAGTCTTATGGTGACTGTCCTTCTGAATTTCGGTGCAATCTGTATTGCATCCTCAGGATCTTCTTCCTCGACTGATGGGGGCAGTGGCATTCGTAGTGGATCTAAGACCGCGGTAGTCATCGTGTATAGAACACAGACTAATGTTTCAAAGAAACTATGATAAGGTTTTAGGCACAATTTTAGGAACACTATGTCCTTTCAAGCTTGAATAACCAACAGCCAATAAATAGTATTTTCGTACTACTCAGCCGCGGCGGATTTTGTGCCCACCCACTCCAGACGTCTCTGGTGTTTTGTGAGTAGGTTCTCTGAGAATAGCACGACTGAACTACTCAGATTCTACTGTTAAATAAGTACCCAACCAACGTTGGTGGCGCCATGTCGTGTAGTTCCTATAGTACCCATGCAGGACCTGCGCGTTTGGATAACATAAACTGTGGGCTTGGTGTTAGACTGACTCTGTGCACCCCCACCGCGTATGTTAGCTGGATTTGCATTAGCTAGCTCACAGTGCCACTAGAATCTCCTCTTATCGGGGAGAGATTAGTTTCTGGCAACCTTAGATCATGACAACCCTGATCCCTCAGAATCGTGGAAACAATGTACTACTTTTCGCTCAGTCACTCGTGCTTACTTGTTCGGTTTGTCTCAGAGAGTTACACAGAATAAACAGTCTGGGCGTTTCAATAAGTATTTATTGAACAGTTGTTATTCTGGTGTAGAATATATGTGCTGCAGCAACCAGCAGACAATAGCAGAGATATATCATCAGCAGTATGATGAAAGTGAAAGGATAGTACAGTTCTACCATATTGTAAAAATCATGGTTACATACATGAATATATGAAATGCATTATGAAATTAAATGAAATGAAATTCGTACTTGTAAAGCGCACTGCTGCCCCCAACAGAGGCGTCCTGGCGCTATACGCATACCGCTGTGGAACCCTTCCTGGCTATTCCCTGTGAGATGTCCACTCCTGGGCACCCCCAAGGTGAAGCCAGGCATCCCAGCGCTGGTGGGGCCGTTGTGGAGATTAAGCAAGCTATTGCCCAGAGTTGCAGAGTGGGACCCATGATTAGAATAGGCACCGAGGCGAGAATTATCAGGTCTGAGGAAATTGAGCCCAAGACCCGCCGAGGCGGGAATTGAACCCTGGTCCCGGGCCAGATCTCTGCATCAGGGTCTGCCGCTCTAACCATTGAGCCACACTTCTCCATAAAAGTGCGCGTACTCCTACGATGCCTAACTAGATATACCTAAGTGTACCTAGCATGTGTGTGGGTCTAAAAGCCTAAGAGCCAAGAATCCTTCTAGGATTTAGTCGAACCCCATTACCTGAATAGAGAGAGTGTGGGACCCCGTCCTGGTCTCGAGTTGGACACCCCGCAAGGGCTGTGTTTGACCGCTGTCAGCTGGAGCGACTGCATGCAGGAGCCTCAGCGTCTCTGGTCAGTGTGTCAGCATGGAAGACTCGGTTCCCTCTATCTTACCGTGGCAAGATGTGGTGTATTTATACCCTAAAGTGTCTCGTCCCTCAGTATGGTTTGTATTGGTCTTTGTTAGACATGAGGAAGAAGTCAGGGGTGAACTTTGTACATACATATTATGCGGGAGATGTAGCTGGTGAATGCTCATGCATAATTTACGAGTACATTGTAGGCCTGTGTTCAGGAAAAACCCTGCAGTGTTCTAACCACAGACTAGATAACGTTCAACCCTCAGAGTTCGTTGTGTACTGTAGGGAACTAATGTAGGTGAAAGATCATGCCTATATTAGGGCATAGGAGGTCATGACTATAATAGGGCATAGACGATTATGACCATAATAGGGCATATACGAATATGACCATAATAGGGCATATACGATTATGACCATATACGGCATATATGAACGTGTCTATATTAGGGCCTCTATACGAAACATAACAGATCCCTCCTGTAGAAAGAGCAGGTCTGTTCATCCTGGTTAAAGGTCCATGTTGTCTTTTTCCCCTCCGGGCATTGAGAGGCTAATGAACAGTAGCACAAACTCAAGTAGGGTTGTGACCAACATATTTCCACATTGGGGATGCCACAGTATAGGAATATTTGTAGGGTTTATATAGCTGACAACAGCAGCGAGCATCCAACATAAAAATTTCTATCATCGGTTGCGTGTTGTATTAAATTTCAATGTTTGTCACTATATGTTTAAAGCAGAGAGGGTGTTTATGGTCCTGAGGAATGCCAATGACACCTTGATGAAGGGTTAGAAAGTGCAGAAACATGTCGACCTACACTTAGTGGGTAGAAATATTTCCCACTTTTCTTTTAACGGAGCCTCTGGGGGATTAAAAAAAAAATTCAACCCAGTAGGTGTTTTCACTTTCACTTTTTTGTTTCCCCTCTGCACATAGTCTTCACTTTTGAGAGACCATTTGAGTGGCATAGCATTACAGCCATCAAAACATTCCCCCTAAGCTGCCCAAATAATTATATTTATTGGGTAGTAGCTTGCACCGTAGGACCCATTTGGGTGGGTGCCAGGAGATGCCTGATGATGAAGCATGCTACCCAATGGGTGGGCGAGGGCTTTCACCCTTAAACTTTATTAGTTCCCACTTCAGGGTACTCTTTTAGTGTTAGTCCTACATGAGAGACAGTCAGTTATTATGTGTTAATTAGTATTGGTAGGAGACCTGAACTGACTACTTTGATTCCTCCTGACCCTTTTGTGTTGAATGATCCAGGTTGTAAGACAGAAGGGAAAGGGCGGAATGATAGGCGGTAATTCCTGTCACCCTTGTGACACTATTCTAATAAGTCAAAAGATTCGACGTGGAATCAGACAATGTGTTGCTTGAAGGCCAACGGTACAATGGTAGGACAAGTAAATTCTGCAATGGCATGGGCAAAATTGTTCTTTCAAGATACATCCAGGGGATCTGTTTCAGAGGGTGCACCATTCGATCGCCAGGCTAATTTGGGCAGCACAGATATAGCGGGACTTGTTGGGCAATACCAAGCCTTCTCTTTCTGACACTAATAAAGGGTAGCTCTTGCCACTGTAGGGGATTTGGATGCACAGATAAAATGTAGGAACCTGGTTTGCAGTTCTATGAAAAAATGCCCGGGAATCCTTAACGGAAGTGTTTGTGCTACATACAAAAGACGGAAAAGGAAGCTCATTTTTTTGCTATAAATCCTGACACTCAAGGACAAATCCAGACTCCCCTATCTACATAGGTCTTTGTAGAGGATATCTAGCATTGAAGGCAGATTACAGTCATACAGGGCAGAGCTTTGGGAAAGCAGCCTTATTCCCAGAAAGCAAGCGGACCATGTTTTAATTCGGGAAGCCAGCTGTCTGAAGATCCAGTCCAGCCCCATGAGCAAGGTCTACTAGCCTCAATCCCAACTGATTCATTAAAATGTATTAAAATCCCCAATATCAGCTCCTGCTTGATTTAGTTAGAAACACAGGATGTCATCAGCAAGGAGCACAACCTTATAAACCTTATCTTCCACCCAAATATCATGGATGAATAGATTGTCATTAATTCTTTGGACTAAGGGCTCCATCGCAAGGGCGAACACTAAGGGAGATGAGGGCACATTTTCACCAATATGAGAGATGTCATGACGGGGCCAAGTGAGGTCTTGGAGAGTACCTTATGTATGTAGCTCAATTCCACCCTATCAAAGGCCTTCTCTGCATCCAGCGAGAGAAGGACCACTGGAGATTTTTGTTCATGGGCTAGAATGATCAGGGCTACAGCTAATCATGTGTTGTCAAGGGCTTATATACCTTGAATAAATCCTGATTGGAAAGAGAAGATTAAGGCCCTTATTATGAGTTTGGCGGTCCAATTGACTGGCGGTCTGCCCGCCGCATTAGGACTGTGGGGGTTGGACCGCCACGGGACAGCTGCTGCCGCCAGGGATCCATGGTCCCTGGTGGTGATGCAGCGGTCTGAGGCCCCTAATATGCTGGTGGTGTCGCTGTGGCACCACCAAGCCTATTAGGAGTTTCCTCACTGCCACAATTTTCATGGTGGTACAACCACCAAGAAAAGTGAGGCGGTGAGAAAACAAAGGGAACTCTACAGGGCCCCCTATTGCTTTTGCGCCATGTGGTGCATGCAGGTGGGCACATGTTGTGCCCCCCTGTGTGAATACATCCCCACTTCCTGCAGAGCATGGACTTCACAGTCCATACCCTGCAGGAACTGCCTTTGACGCTCCCATTGCGGTGCTAAAGAACCGCCCGCTAGAGTAAAAATAAGTCGTACTTTGGCAGGCAGTCTTAAATGGCTCTGGCAGTCTTGGAGCGGTGCGGCAGCATGGCGGCCCCGCTCTGAAACGCCAAACCCATAATAAGGCCCTAAGTTTGACCTAACAGTATTTAATTTGGAGACCAATACCTTTGTAAAAAAAAAATTACATTATTATTATTATCCTTGTCCAGTTTTAAAAAAACCTGTAATTATAAAATTGTGTCTGTGACCTGTCGGGATTCACCTATGTGGTTAAAGAGCTTGGCCAGCATTTTAATCATGAGGGTTTGTAAATGCCTTGTAAATTGACATAGTAAAGCCCAGGGCCTTAGTGCACAGAATATCCTTCAGTGCAAAGGCCACTTCTTGATGTGTGATAGGGGCCTCTAATTCTTGTATAAGCTCAGTACCCAATGTTGGGGGGGTGATAATAGCTAAGGTAAAGATCCTGGTACTCAGGGTTGAGGTCTTGTCTGGTTTAGAGATGCGTGTAATGAACTGTGAACTGTTTGAGAATTTCAAGAGTTCTTGGTCACTATCCTGCCCTTGGCTTTTGAGTAAAGTTGCGGTTTTGTTGGGCCCATAATTTAAAGGCGAGAGTATGATCCACCTTGTTTCCTTTTTAATAGTGCTTCTGGCCTATGAATAGCCTTTTTTAGCAATCTCCCCATCTATGAGTTGTCCCAGTTCCTCTCTAGCTTTGGACAAAGATCTAGAAGTGCAGGAGGAGCAATCCGTTTTGTGTTGAAATTCAAGAGTCTGCATTGTGGTTTCGAGGTCAGTTTTCTTTGCCCTACCTAGCTTCTGGAACGTCGCCGTGTGAGGAATTAGTATCCCCCCCCCTCCTAACTTCCTAGCATGCATCCCACAGTACAAGGAGGGATACCTCTTCTGTATTATTTTCCTGGAAGTAATGAAGAAGGGTGCCACCGATAATTGATCAGAGGGAGATATCTCAAAAGGCCATTTGATTCAAGCTCCAAGTCTGAGGTGCCGGGGATCTGGTATTAAGAAACCTTTCTGCACTAAGACTAGCACATGGGCTCTTAGCATGCATATACCTATCTTGTCAGTGGCTAGTGTCTCTACATAAGCTGTTCTTTTCACAAGAAAAAAGTCAAAACAGGAATGGTTCTTGTGTACCCTTGAATAGAAGGTGTAATCCCACTCATAAGGGTGTTGTAGGTGCCAGGCCTCTAGGAATCCCCTCTAATAATGCCTGATGGGAGGCTTTGGTATGTTGTCCGGGGGTTGATCTGTTTAATGTCTCTTCAAGGACTGCATTAAAGTCCCCTCCAATAAACAACTACCTCCTTTCAAAAGTTTCAATGAAAGGAAACAAAGATTGGTAGAAGGCATTCCTATCTTCGTTGGTGGCCATAAATTGTAAAAAGGGTAAATTCTGGTTTCTGTAATTGCCCTCTAATGTCTACCCTTCTCTCCTCTTGGTCCCTTGTAGGAGCCTCAAGTTGAAAATATAAGTCCCTTCTCAACAAGTTTGTCACCCCTTCAGCATTACTGAATGCATGAGAGAGATACTGCTGATGGAACTAGTGCAATCTCCTTCTTGGCACATCTTTTAAAAGATGTCTCTCTCTTACACTTATTTGTTTAAAAAAAAATTCATTTCATTTCCCTTTTTTCACTTTTCTATTTTTCTTTTTTAAGTTTCGTTTATTTTTATTTTTTAACCTTTATCGTTTTTATCTCGGGTTGGTTTCCAAACGAGGTATCGGGCACGAGTTGGTCGTAAATATTATTTTGAATTATAACATTGTGGCAGTCCTTTTTGTGTCTATGGACACTATAAGATGGCCGCCAATTTCTTTTCGCATTCCCCTCATAATACCATCTGAGTTTCTTTTCTATTTCTATACGCAGCACTTTGCGTCAGGCTGATAAAGTTGGCTTCCTAGCCCCGGAGTTTCAGTTTGGGAGTTTTGCGCAGGAGTAAATACCGCAGAGAGTGATACTTAGAGTCCGGGGACGGCAAACAAGTCAAGTAAGTGTTGGACAACTAAGTTTGGAACTTTTTGACCTTTATCGCTCACGCGTCATTATTACTTTTGCCGAGGTATATCACGGTAGCGTGATTTCTTACTGTGTGTATTGAGCTTGTAGCAGTTAATTATAAATCCACAATTCTTATGTGCTTTTGCACGCTCACAGATCTGTATTACGATATATACTGTTGGGTGCGTAGTAATAATATACTTCGTGTTTCCGTCTTAATGCACCCTTTCATAATTCTTTAAAGTCGAGTTGGATTAGAAGTTAATGAAGTGTGAGAGTTACGGGAGGTCGACTTTTGTTGCATTAGTTGCCATGCACACTTTATATCATTCGCGTTGAGAACTGCGGACTGACAATGCTTGTACAGTATATGCACATACGTTAGATTTGTAATTGTGTGCATTAACATGTCTATAGATTTATTAGGAAACTTAATGGGGCTTATTTTGTTATTCTTTCTTCCCATTTTTTTAGTCTATTGAGACCCACCGCCTGGGACTATTTGAACAGATAAGCTCTTGGATTTTGCATTGGACTCATTGTGGTTCCAATTACCAACCGCCACAAGGTGGGTGGTGCTGTTGTGCCAGCTTGTCCTGGCTTGTATTCAACTTTAGTGGCTGATGGAGTTGGTTACGATTACCATTAATTCAGGTTTATTCTTACAGTTATTAGGTGGCGAGGTTCTAATTTAAAAAAAAATCTTTTGGTCCAGTTCGGAATAATTGGGTCAACACATCTTTTTAGTATTATTTTTTGGTTTCTTGCATGTTATGGCCTATGGTGTGGTTCTAACCTTAATTTTATGGTTTATTTTTCCTTTTCACTTTCTTTTTCTTTGCACAATTAAGGAGAAGTGCTATGTGTAATAAATTATTTGTGTTTGTTTTTGATACCCATATGTGCACATTACATTGCAGAATTTTAAAGGCTTTTATGGACGCTCGAATGTCTATTAGTCCTGATGATGACCCTTGAGTCTACTGTGGGTTGAAACGCCGTCAACGCGAAAATGTGGTTCTAACCAATTGAGAACATATTCACTGTTTTGTGTTTCTATTTGTAAACCATTTTTCTGTGTATATGTTATTTTTGTCTCTACCACATTTTATTATGTATACACATGTCATATATGTTTAGTTAGTGTTGACACTGTTTGTGTAACTTGAGGAGCGCCATTCTTAATATATATATTTTTTGTAATAAAATCTCATATTTTGTATTATATGTAGTGTGTCAGGGTATCGTATCTGTGTTTGGAACTCTTTGAGTCCTATGTTTATATTGTGCTGTATTTAGGTTTATGTCAAAGTAGTTTTACTTGAATCACTGTTTGGATTTTCATTATTAGCCCCAGGTTCAAGTTCTAGGGCAGTCCTTGTTGTTTGTTAGCATTTCAGTACAGCAAGTTTGCTGTGAGGGCTTTTTGCCTTGGCATTACGTCTGATTGGTCATGACTAGTGCTTTAGCTCCTACTTATTCAGAGGAGTATATCGCAAAAATTAAAAGTGGACCGTCACTCCTTGGTCCTACTACGGCAGCACCGGTTGTAGGTGAAGGCCAGGCATTGCTGGACGAACTTGAACAATGCAGAAAAAAACATGTACGTACTAACCTTCATGCTCTGATGATGACGGAGTACCTTAAAAAAGACACTATTCCAGTCGGGCTTCAAGTTCGGAATGTACCAGTGATTTTCACCAATGATCCCAAATTTAAAAAGGGTTTCAGCCATATTGGGGTAACGTGCTCACGTCATTGGCTCGTACATGGTATAGATACTGCCCTCAAGCATAGTAAAAAGGAACTTGAAATTATAGCAGACCTGGAAAGACGAATCAATGAGGGTAATGTGGTCTCAGAGGCAAAATCAGCTTTGGAAAAAGTCAACAATACCATTGCTGAATTTGAAAAAATAGAACGTTTGAAAAAAATTAACAAGATCCAGAAAGATATTACCAACTTTGATCAAGAGAAAGCACATCCTTATCTTTGGGATGAATTTTTTACACCGCCGAGACAACAATATGCTGATAATTACCAGACTTGGGGTCGGTTCCGTAGAAATACGGCTATTACCTTCTCTGAGTCCTCGGCAAGTTCGGCTGATGAATCTGACATTCCATCTAATTTCGGACAGGGTCCATCAACATCCACTTTTAATCCCTCTCCTTTTTTAGGACCAAGGGGACGGGGTCGTGTGAAAACCCGCCCTCCGCCACAACACTGGAATTTTCAGGCGGGCGATCGCCAAACGCGCAGGAAATTTTACCAGTGGGGTCCTCCACAATAGATATGTTGGGACCTATACTTGATAATACGTCCAACAGTGACTGCATGACCGACATAATTCCTATTTTTAATTTGTCTGATTATACCCTTTCCTCTGTTGAGATTTCTCTCCTCAGTAAAGGGCTTAGTTTTGTCCCAACGGAAAAGACATGCCTTTTTGACATTCAGATGGAGCTGTTACAATTTTTTCGAAAACTACGGCTCAAATATTTCTTTAGAGATTGTGACCATAGTGAGAAATTTAATCCATCGCAACTCAGACCAGTATCAAAATTTAATCCCCCTAGCATGAAAATGCCGGTGGAACTACTGGCCTTTGAGGAAATGGTTTTGAAGGAAATAAACACCTTGGACCATGATTTTGAATACATTCCATACAATATTACGCTATTGGAACGTCAAGCCTTAAAATCCTTAAAAAACAACAAGGAGTTGATTATAAAGCCCGCTGATAAGGTTGGCGGAATAGTAATTCAATTGAGAGAGGATTATGAATCTGAAATATACTCTCAACTCTCAAATAACAATTACTATACAAGTTTGAGGTCTAATCCGCTCCCTGCAATCCAAAAACGTATTGCTAATGTAACAGCAAAGGCTAAATTGGAAGGCTTTTTGAGCACTAAGGAACATGACTTTTTAAATACCCAAACACCAAGGACTCCAGTCTTGTATACGCTTCCAAAGGTCCACAAAAACTTGACCACACCGCCCGGCCGCCCCATAGTGTCCGGCTGCGGGTCGGTATTGGAACCTTTGTGCAAGTATATCGACGTGTTCATTAAAGATCTGGCACTTCGGACAAAAAGCTATGGACGCGACAGTGGCGATATTATTGTCCAATTGGAACAAATGCAATTCAATCCGTCAACAGAATTTATGGTGTGTTTGGACATAGAGTCCTTATACACGAATATACCACAGCTTGAAGGAATTGAGGTGATTAGGATGGCACTTAACCAGAGGTCAGGACCAGTGACAGGTCCTACGGAATTTATCATCGAATTATTAACAATTTTTTTGACAAAAAACTATTTCCAATTTGATGGTAAATTCTTTTTA
The DNA here is from genome assembly GCA_963921515.1 of Calotriton arnoldi. NCBI lineage: Eukaryota > Metazoa > Chordata > Amphibia > Caudata > Salamandridae > Calotriton > Calotriton arnoldi. Next base: position 1,712,144 of record CAWUFW010001465.1, on the reverse strand, counting down.
CAGATTAAAGGAACTTCGATGGGGGCTTCTTATGCCCCCAACTTTGCCATCCTGTTTGTGGAAAATTTTGAACAGACTTTTATATATGACCAGGCCACTAACCCATACTTTTATAACGTCCGCCATTGGCGACGTTATATAGATGACATTTTTTTCATTTGGTCCGGGAGCAGATCCAATTTATATGATTTTCTTGATTGGTTGAATTTATGTTCTCCTCATTTGAAATTTACTTCGAAGATCAGCAGTGAGAGTGCTGACTTCTTGGATCTCACAATCGTCCCACATGATGGCAAGTTGGCGGCAAAGTTATATACCAAGCCTACGGCAAGGAATACTTTGCTACAATATACGAGCCACCATCCAAGGGGACTCAAAGATGGACTTCCCTTTGGTCAGTTCCTGCGGATTCGCAGGAACTGCCAATTTCGAGAAGATTACTTTAAGGAAGCTAATATTTTAGCTAAAAAGCTGCAAACTCGCGGGTATCCGAAAAGATTAATTAAACGCTCATTAAAACGGGCGTGGTATAACCACCACGAATTTTTGCTCATTCCCAAGGTACCAAAAAAATTGGAGCGGATACCTTGTGTGATGACATATAGTACCCGAAGCAATAAAGTAACTATAATTGTGAAAAAATACTGGCCTTTGGTTAAGTCAACTGGGATTACCAGTGAATTGCCACTTTTCTCTTATAAACGAGGAAAAAATATCAGTGACCATCTAGTGCGGGCGGCGTTACCTGAGATAGTTGCCCCGGATCTATCTACCATGTGGGGTTTGATTAAAATCGTAGGACACTACCGCTGTGGGGATTGCCTTATGTGTAATTCAACATTTAACACTAAACACTTTGTGCATGGTAACGTAAAACATGATCTACGGGATCACACAAACTGCAACTCGCAAAATGGTATATATGCAGTCTGGTGTCCCTGTGATCTGATTTATGTGGGGCAAACCACTCAAAAAATCAAAGTACGCTTGTCCCAACATAAAAGCCGCATAAAATGTAGAAAAGAACATGCTCCACTGGTGTCTCATTTTATTGAGCTTAACCACACACCACTTGACTTGCGTTGGCAAGTGATTGAGATGATTAAGACACCATCTAGGGGTGGTGATATTTCAAATCTCCTAAACCGTGCTGAATGCCGATGGATCTTTAGATGTGATAGCATTAACAAGGGTCTCAATACCCTTGAGGAATGCACTTCAGCATGACTTAGTTATGGCTCATTTATTTCTTCACATTTTACCTAATGTGGGAACTCCATCTGTTAATTTCCTATTCCGAAAACATCCAGAACAGCTTAATTGTTCATATGTATAACATCAAAAGATGGTCCTTTGTGGACCTTGTAATATCGATGTATTATTTGATTTTTATAATGATAATGAATTGTGGCAGTTTGCCAAAATTGTCTTGTGCTAATTGGTAAAGGAAATGTCAAGGTCTAACAAATTGTACATCTGTGCTCCCATTGATTATGTAAGACTAATGTAATATATGAACTTTTCATTAATAATGATGGGTGGGTAATAGCAAAAAATTTTGTTTTCTGGACAAATAAGACCTGTGTTGGAATTGTATTTTCACAATATGATGTTGATATTCCATGATTTACATGATCTCATTTCTAAGTTTTAGATTGAATATGAATGTCGTGTGACAAGTTATGTATTGGCTGGTATACTAGCTGATTGGTGACATTTATTCTCTCTGCTAGTAAACCAATGCTGTTTTGACTATGTTTTCCTAACGGACTTTGGTAGTAATAACAGGTTGTTGGGCTAGAAACATTGTTTAGCTAAAGTGGTAGTTAAAATTACACTTATTTGTTTAAAATTTGTTTTTTTATTTCATTTCCCCTTTTTTCACTTTTCTATTTTTCTTTTATTAAGTTTCGTTTATTTTTATTTTTTAACCTTTATCGTTTTTATCTCAGGTTGGTTTCCAAACGAGGTATCGGGCACGAGTTGGTCGTAAATATTATTTTGAATTATAACATTGTGGCAGTCCTTTTTGTGTCTATGGACACTATAAGATGGCCGCCAATTTCTTTTCGCTTTCCCCTCATAATACCATGTGAGTTTCTTTTCTATTTCTATACGCGGCACTTTGCGTCAGGCTGATAAAGTTGGCTTCCTAGCCCCGGCGTTTCAGTTTGGGAGTTTTGCACGGGAGTAAATACCGCGGAGAGTGACACTTAGAGTCCGGGGACGGCGAACAAGTCAAGTAAGTGTTGGGCAACTAAGTTTGGAACTTTTTGACCTTTATCGCTCACGCGTCATTATGACTTTTTGCCGAGGTATATCACGGTAGCGTGATTTCTTACTGTGTGTATTGAGCTTATAGCAGTTAATTATAAATCCACAATTCTTATGTGCGTTTGCACGCTCACAGATCTGTATTACGATATATACTGTTGGGTGCGTAGTAATAATATACTTCGTGTTTCCGTCTTAATGCACCCTTTCATAATTCTTTAAAGTCGAGTTGGATTAGAAGTTAATGAAGTGTGAGAGTTACGGGAGGTCGACTTTTGTTGCATTAGTTGCCATGCACACTTTATATCATTCCCATTGAGAACTGCGGACTGACAATGCTTGTACAGTATATGCACATACGTTAGATTTGTAATTGTGTGCATTAACATGTCTATAGATTTATTAGGAAACTTAATGGGGCTTATTTTGTTATTCTTTCTTCCCATTTTTTTAGTCTATTGAGACCCACCGCCTGGGAGTACTTGAACAGATAAGCTCTTGGATTTTGCATTGGACTCATTGTGGTTCCAATTACCAACCGCCACAAGGTGGGTGGTGGTGTTGTGCCAGCTTGTCCTGGCTTGTATTTAACTTTAGTGGCTGATGGAGTTGGTTACGATTACCATTAATTCAGGTTTATTCTTACAGTTATTAGGTGGCGAGGTTCTAATTTTAAAAAAAATCTTTTGGTCCAGTTCGGAATAATTGGGTCAACACATCTTTTTAGTATTATTTTTGGTTTCTTGCACGTTATGGCCTATGGTGTGGTTCTATCCTTAATTTTATGGTTTATTTTTCCTTTTCACTTTCTTTTTCTTTGCACAATTAAGGAGAAGTGCTATGTATAATAAATTATTTGTGTTTGTTTTTGATTTACCCTGGGCTTGGTTTGCGTAGTAGCACTACACGTAGCTACGCAAAGTGCATTTTGAACTACACGTAGCTACGCAAATGCGTAGCTGTGTGCTTGACTGCATTGTGCAATAATTGCCAAAGGCATCTTGCACAGTGCAAGTTAAGATAAAATAAGTATCTCTGTCTTTATATTGTTTCAAAAACCTTTATTAGTTTGATAAAGGCACACTTACATAGTTATAATGAAACAATGGTCATAAGAAGTACAAGGATACAAAAAAGCATGTGAAAAAGCATGTGAAAAAGCATGGTCGTAATCATCATGGTGCATTATCCATCCCTCCCAAAAAATGTACTAAGAAGTTTTATTGATGGCCTATATAAATGCCAATCCTGGTAGCCTGGTGGCAAAGGCAGAGAAAAAAACAAACAGTTTTTAAGTGACCCAACCTTTCCAATTTGTAATCTGCCACAACGTATTAGCGTCTTCTAGGCCTAGGGTGGCACGGTCTATATGAACATAAGTCATAAGTTTATCTAGAAAAAGATTGCGACAGGCTTTGGTGTCCATATCTTTGTGGAGATAGAGAAGTAAATTACGTGCATCCCAGAGAGCCTCTTTAGCAGAGTTTAAAAGCCGCCAACCCGTGGGAGGACGCTGAGCAGAAAGACCTTGTCCATAGAGCAGGGCGTGGAAAGATAAAGCAGAAATACCTGCAATATGCAACAGGAAAGGCTGTAATAAGGTCCAAAACTCCTTGGCATAGAGGCAACCCCACAGCAAATGATAAACAGTCTCTTCATTGCCACATCTGATGCGTGGGCAACATGCTGTGGGGGCCAATCCTCGCCGATGCTGAAAGGTTTTCACCAGAAGACAGCCATGCACAGCCATCCAGGCCAGATCACGCTGACTGTGAGTAATGTCCTTGTGTCCTACCATTTTCCACATCGCAAGTATTGCGGTTCGGACAGGGTATTCAACACAACAGGTTGCTCTTGCTTCCGGAGTTCCTGTTTCAGTCTAGTGGGGTGAATACATACATCCCGGTCAAAAAGTTCAGTGTCCAAAGTCTGCAAAAAGGAGCGAAACCCCTTGTAGTAAGGTGGGACAATGGTTGCCAAGGGGTACAGGTTAGAAGGTGCAAAGAGTCCAAAACGTCACAACATGGCTCCTAAAAATAACGGGTGAATAAAGCAGGCACTGAAACAAGATCTTCATCAGTACGGGATACTACATAACATAATAACTTAGAGAACAAAAAGGTTTTAAGATCAGGTAAACTTTTTCCCCCATTCTTCCATGTTTTACAAACTTTAGCACGACTGAGCTTTTCCATCTTAGAACTCCAGAGGAAAGTAAAAATCATTTTTTGAATTTTCTGCAAGGTACGGTGGTGTGGAGGGAAAATCATAGCAAGATACAACAACAGAGGAAACAAAACTGCTTTAATAACTAAGGGGCATATTATCAACGGCCAGCGATAATTATCGCTGGCCGTGCTTAGCGATAGATTTCTTATCGCTGGCTATCTCTGGAAATTATCGCCCTGGTAGCGCGTTATTAACAACACGCATCTCCAGGGCGATAAAAATTCCAGAGATAGCGAGGTTATCGCTGTTTTGCAGGGAACATCGCTGGTTTTCCAGCAATGTTCCCTGCAAAGCGGCGATAACTCTTGCTGATACGACCCTGTGGTCGTATCAGCACAATCCACCCCTATGTTAGGGATGGCTAAGTCGGGATTATAGCAGACGTTAGATTTTGGGGAAAACGGCCGTTTTCGCCAAAATCTAACGTCTGCTATAATCCTGTGGGCTGCTTTGTAAATATCGCGATGTGCACATCGGCGATATTTACAACGTAGCCCATCTGGGGTACGCCCAGTAACGCCCACTTTGCATCTCATTAGAGATGCAAGGATGGGCGTTGGGGGAAAGGGCGATAGTGCAGGGATTCACGCGATAGCGTGACCTTGCTGATTAGGCGATAGAATTATCGCCGCTTTCCGTCCGAAAACGGACGCTAAAGCGGCGATAATTGACTATCGCCTGGTTGTTAATATGCCCCTAAAACTTTTCCTTCCAGTGTAAGTTTACGCAAGGACCAGAGAGAGAGCTTTTTTAAAATCTTAGCGTGGACTTCGTCCCAATTCCTCTCCACATGCCCTTGCACCCCAAAATAGACCCCCAAAATCTTAGTAGGTTCGGTGGTAACAGTGAGTGGAAGGGGCGCCAGCCGATCCCAAGGACCAGTGGTCAGACAAACACTCTTTCCCATGTTCAGACTCAACCCTTATACCTCCTGAAAGAGAGAGGCCTGTAAAAGGGTCCTGCGCACAGAGGCGGTGGCAGGACATAATACAGTGACATCATCCATGTAGGCGGTAACCTTGGTGGGGACCTCAGAGCCGCCAGGAACAAAAACACCTTTGATCAGTTTGTCCTTTCTGAGTTTACACAAAAAAGGCTCGAGCACACAAATAAACAGAATGGGAGACATGGGGCATCCTTGACGGACTCCAGTGTGTATAGGAAATGCAGTGGTATGGAATCCATTGATACTCACTTGGCTGTAAGCACCATGATACAAGGTGCGGATTCTGTGAACAAAAGCAGGGGGAACATTCATTTTTGTTAAGATCAAAAACAAAAATCATGCCAAACTTTATCAAAAGCCTTATGGAAATCCAGGCTCAAAAGACCCAGAGGAAGGCCCCTCTCCTGATTGTACCATAAAGCATCACGCAAGGTCACCAGGCTGTCTACAATAGTGCGCTTGCTGATGGCGCAAGCTTGGTCTTGGTGAATGCAAGAATGCATAACTCCTCGAAGGCGGCGTGCCAGCACCTTAGCTATAAGCTTGTAATCAACGTTCAGGAGAGATATAGGGCTCCAATTTTGCAATGAGGTCTCGTCCCCCTTTTTATACAACAGAGTGATGATACCGGCTGAGAAGTCTGCAGAAAAGGTATTATTAGTAAAGCCTTCATGCACAACTGCCATATAGTCAAGACACAACAAGGCCCAAAATTTACGATAAAATTCCCATGTAAGCCCATCAATGCCAGGGCTAGAACCTCTGGGGGAAGACTGCAAGGCTGACAGAAATTCTTCCCCATCAAAGGGTTGCCCCAAGAGAGTGATTTGATCTGTAGTGAGACCTCCTTCCAGTCCAGAACAATATTCTTCCATATCCTAAAAAGAAGAAGTATTAGAGGGTGCAGCATACATACAAGAATAAAAATCAAAAGCGATCTGTTTACAATGCTCAGTGCCGTGCAAAATGGTACCATGTTGATCACGGAGTGTTGTGAGTAATTTATGGGAAGATTTCGCCTGCTTAAAAAAGAAAGATGTACATTTTTCATTCTCCTGGTAGTATTGGACCCTAGAATGAAATATTGTGGCTTTATTTCTTTTTGCCAACCAAGGGGCATATTAACAAGGCGGCGATAAACAATTATCGCCGCTTTTGCGGCCGTTTTCGGCCGAAAAGCGGCGATAATTATATCGCCTTATCAGCAAAGACACGCTATCGCGTGTTTTGCTGATTTTGCTCCCGTTTCCAGCACGCCTGACTTTGCATCGATAATGAGATGCAAAGTAGGCGTGTCTGTGGAAACAACATGGGTAAATATCGCGAAGGCAGCTTCGCGATATTTACAATGCGGGGAAGCGATTATTTTAATCGCGTTAAGTATGCTTTAACGCAGGAATTTAACGTCTGTTAAATTCCTGACTAAGGCATACTTAACATGGGGGTGGATTCTGTGGCTAAGACCACAGGCCCTATCATCTAGGATATCGCCGTTTTCCACATGGAAAACGGCGATATCCACGCTATCTCTGAAATTTTTATCTCCTCGGCGATGCGCGTTGTTAATAACGCGCTAACCGGGCGATAAATTACAGAGATAGCCGGCGATAAATATGCAAGCGCTAAGCGCGCTTTGCGATATTTATCGCCGGCCCTTGATAATATGCCCCCAAGTATTCATGTCCAGCATAACTAAACGAGTTTCCTCTTTCACATCTTTCCCCGCCGCACCCAATTGCTGGAGAAGGATGAGGCGGCAATGTAGCTTCTGGTAGGCATCCCATTCAATGCGGTGTTTAAGCCGGCCTTGTTCCTGAAAAAACAGTTTTGTTTTATGTTTGACCCAACACCACCATTTATTTTTAGTTGAGAAACGATTTTGCTGTGCAGCCCATGTATGGTATCGCTTGACATACCGAGCACAAATGAGTTCGTCTTGGAGCAGGTCATTATTAAGTCTCCAAAAGCCAGGGCCCCTTTGAGGCCGGCCTGGTGGTGTGAGCCGGACAGCCAGAACCTGGTGATCCGAGAAGGGGACTGGTGTGAGACTGCATTTGTCAGCGCTTAAAGTTTTGGATGCAAATACAAAGTCTAGACGGGAGCCAGAACCAGGAGGATGGTGCTTCCTATAAGTATCATAAAAGTCTAAATCATGAACAAGGGATAACAGCAGTTTTGAAGTCACATCCAAAGTATAGGTTGCCTGTGCACCCTGTCGGTCCTTGGAATGCAGAATACAATTAAAATCCCCCACCAGAAGGGTTGGCGTGGCACCTGCAAGAAATGGTTTAATAAGATGAAACAACTGCTCCCTTTCTGGTTTAAGGGCAGGAGCATATACAGCACATATTTTGAGCGGCAAACCATCCATCAAAACAGACAATAATATAGCCCGTCGGGCCATAAGTTTTTTTCCTCCGTGATTTGCCAATGCTTATGCCGGAAAAGAACAACGACCCCATCATTCTTGTTGGCACCTCCAGACCACGCCGAGGGTCCATAGGGCCAATGTTGCTGCAAGGAAAAATATTTCGGTTGATAAGGAAGAAAACATTCTTGCAAGCAAATGACATCAAAACGTGTATGTGCAAAATAATCAAGGACTGTGTTCCTACGCAAAGCTGTCCCCAAACCTCTCACATTACAAGAGGCTAGGGATATGGCCATTATGATTAGGAGAGAACAACCAGTCATACTGTTTAAAGTGGAACATGTGCTCCAGAATCATCATCTTCTACCCTGGCAACTTCTGCTGAACTCTGGAGAGTGGACGCCGAAAAAAGGGCCTCCAAGTTCGGCGTGCACTCCAGATCCAGCTCTGGACTATCAGACTATCAGAAATTTCTAGAACCTGGGCTATGTCCTGAATAACCTCCTCTCAGTCAGAGAGGTGTAGAAGAGCGTCAAACCGTCCCCCTCCAGAAAAGCGATCCAGAGAGGAGGTACGACGCTTAGCACCTGTAGAACAGGAGGAATCCACTACATTTTGAGATGTACGGGTTTTCCGCTTATTTGACGTATATGTAGAGCAGCCACTATGGTCCATTTCTTTCTCCTTTTGCTGGACTACCGCAGGCTGGGCTTTTTTTAACACTGAGGTTTTGCCTGCTGATTTTACCACTTTCACCGAACGTTGTGGCTTCGGAGCAGACTGCACTGTGGGAGAAATGACCGAAGGGATTGTCTCAGGCACAACTGTAAGTGAAGCCTCAGGAGTGGAGGGTGCCTGGCTTACACCTGGAGTGGGAACCACACCCGAGGCAGACTGTGAAGCATCGTTTGCGCGCTGCGCCTTTCTAGCTAAGGCCTCTTGTTTAAGGCGCAGGGTTTCCACACGTTCTGCCTCATCCACCTCTTCCACCTGTGGAGACTGCAGAGCAGGGTCAAACTCTGTGTCCGAGGGGTCTGCACCATATGCCTCAGCATTGTCCTCATCAGTCCCCTGAGACACCCTACATCGCCGGATCTCAAGACCATTAATAAACCCCAAAATCTCAGAGTCCGTGACATCCTGGCGTGCATCAGATGGGCCTGCTATAGTGCGCGGGCAGATGGAGGAGGTGGAGGTCCCTGCGCACTGGCAGCAGAGGCATAGGAGAACTTTCCCTTAGGACAGGTCTTAAACAAATGGTCAGTACCACCACATAAATTGCATTTTTTGGGAACCACACAATCTTGCGCTTTATGGTCAGCACCCCCACAATTCCTGCAGACCATGCCAGAGCACTGTTCTTTAGCATGGCCGAATTGCTGACAAAGTCTGCAGAAGAGGGGCTGGCCAGAATATACCAAAAAACCTTTATTAGCCCCCAGGGAAAAAGTCTGCGGAGGGTGCGCCAGGCCCCTGACACCTGTGGGGTCTTCTTTAAACATAACAGTATATTTCTGTTTACCATTCCAGATACCACAGATATTTTTTATCTTTTGCCCACCCCTGATGGTGCTGCAATAACGAGCCAAAAATACCTCAATCAACCGAGGATCAGTGTAAGGATTATACATGTGAACTACTAGAATGACTTCCTTCCGGGCAGATATGGAAGTAACAGTGAGGCCACGTAAAGGCGGGCTATCTGTATGGGCCACCACATGTTGCAACAAACTCTGACAAATGGAATCACTGGAAAATGTGACATCAAAAATACCTCTGCTGGAAAAGTCCTGAATACATTCAATAGCACGGTCAGAAATATTGCATTCCTTTTTGATAATTTTCTCAACAAGAAATAGCACATTCTTCTCCTTACGGTGCATCTCATTCACTTCTACACGTACTGTATTAGGGACAAAATCATGAATGCGGGAGGCACCCGCCATGCGGGAAGATGAGGCCATGAGGAAAGTCTCGTGGAGAGAGTCACCACACCCTCATAAGAGTCAAAATGGAAAGGCACAAGGTGGTAGGCATGAAATGGAAGAAAGGACGGCCGCCGCCCCTCAAATGCACAGCGCTGGGAAGTGAGAAAAGAGACGACACGTAAGTTGTATGCAAATCTTACCTCCCGAGGGAAGTGTAAAGGGCAGTAGATGGCACTGTTGCGCAAGAAAGCTGCAGGCAAGTGAGCCCTCAGCGCGCTACCACAGCGTCCATGGCAACACAAAGCACAACAGCCGGGGGAGGCCGGGAGCAGCCACAAGGGCCTCCCCCCTTCTGGCCAAGTGGCAGCTCCGCTCGCAGAGGCACCAACGTGAAGGCACGAGGAAAAAATGTCAATGCGGAGGAAGATTGGCTCCGCCGATCCTGCAACAGTGTAGCAAAGATGTCTGGAAGGCAGGCTGGAACCGAAGCAGTCTGTTCTCTGCCAAGGCTGGACAAACGCACAGTCACCCACCAGCTTCCAGGAGTGCAGCCAGGTCCCAGGCAGGCCAGGAGTCGCAGGCCCATCCCTTCAGCTGTAGGGAAACGCAGAAGTCTCCAGGCGAGAAGGCCCCCACCCGTCTACTACACCCAGAGGAATCAGCCTTGCCCCAGGCAAGCCAGGGTACGAAGGCCCAGCCCCCTAGGATAGGCAAAACAGCAGGAAACACTCCTCACGACACCTTTCACCCCCTAAAGACACAGCCTGGCTCTGAACACGCCAGAGAGACACAGACCCAGCCTGTTGGAGAACAAGAATCATCTCTTGCTCTTCAGCACCAACCAAGCTGACACTTGATCTTAGCCAAAAAGCCCAGAAGCTTTATATGCTACAATGCATATAGTCATTTCACAAAAGTGAAAACGATAAATTAACAAGCAGTGAGAGAGGTGATGATTTTGGGATCCTCCCTAACCTAGGGAGAGAACCAAGCAGATGCCTTGAAAACAAAAAGCACATCTTGTTGAACGATTCGGTGGTGGTCCCATCCTCTTAGGACCACCCCAAGCACAGTTATTGGCAAAAATACAATCCCAACCAAAGGCCCTGCAAAGCATTATGGAACGAGATTAGCAGTGGGCAGTGAATATTATAGTATCCAATATCAAAATAATTCTACAAAGAGCTGCAGTTCAACTAGTCGTTACTAGATGTCCCTCACGAGTCAAATGCAAAAGCATTGAAATTATTATTACATCAAGCTGCAGTTCCACTAGTCGTTACTAGATGTCCCTCACGAGTCAAATGCAAAAGCTTCATAAAAGGGTTTCAATGCTTTTGCATTTGACTCGTGAGGGACATCTAGTAACGACTAGTGGAACTGCAGGTTGATGTATTAATAATTTCAATGCTTTTGCATTTGACTCGTGAGGGACATCTAGTAACGACTAGTTGAACTGCAGCTCTTTGTAGAATTATTTTGATATTGGACACTATAATATTCACTGCCCACTGCTAATCTCGTCCCATAATGCTTTGCAGGGCCTTTCGTTGGATTGTATTTTTGCCCATAACTGTGCTTGGGATGGTCCTAGGAGGAAGGGACCACCACTGAATCGTTCATCATGATATGCTCTTTGTGTTCGAGGCATCTGCTTGATCCTCCCCCTAGGTTAGGGGGGGACCCCAAAATCATCACCGCTCTCATTGCCTGATGTTTACACTCTCAAAGAAGTTCACTTTTGTGAATTGGTTATATGCTTTTAGCATGCAAAATTGCTTCATTGAAGCATTTGTAGGTGTTGATGAGTTTGATACTATGCTATGTCAATTAGCACGGTTTTTGCACTGTGCTACATGCAATGTGCGTAGTAGCACAAGCTACTCATGCTCCATGAGAGTAGCGTAGTATTACGCCCAGGGTTAAATGTCTATTAGTCCTGATAATGACCCTTGAGTCTACTGTGGGTTGAAACGCCGTCGACGAGAACATGTGGTTCTAATCAATTGAGAACATATTCACTGTTTTGTGTTTCTATTTGTAAACCATTTTTCTGTGTATATGTTATTTTTGTCTCTACCACATTTTATTATGTATACACATGTCATATATGTTTAGTTAGTGTTGACACTGTTTGTGTAACTTGAGGAGCGCCATTCTTAATATATATATTTTTTGTAATAAAATCTCATATTTTGTATTATATGTAGTGTGTCAGGGTATCGTATCTGTGTTTGGAACTCTTTGAGTCCTATGTTTATATTGTGCTGTATTTAGGTTTATGTCAAAGTAGTTTTACTTGAATCACTGTTTGGATTTTCATTATCAGCCCCAGGTTCAAGTTCTAGGGTAGTCCTTGTTGTTTGTTATCCTTTTAGTAGTAACATATCAATATCGTTATAATGTAGCACTTTTCAACATTGTCCGTTCATTTGACTGGGGAATTCAGGCTCTGAATGTTCATGGTTGGTAATTTTACATTAGCCATTGAAATGGTGGGGGTCACCTATAATAAATACTCCTGGAGGGAATGTTCGGTGCCCTATAAAGCGGGAAGGATTTATCCACCTCACGTATACAGGGTACACTCACACTAGTGTATGAGTTTGTGTATTGATGCCCTCCCATGTAGGCCAAAGCCCCCAAACCCCTCCCTCCCCCCCAGATATCTTCCCCAGGTGGTGAGTCAGAGGCAAGCTATCAACATCAAACAGTAAATTAAATGTTGCAAGTAACAAAAACAGGCAAACAATATAGTATGTAATATACATACCTATGCAAACTTCTAGTCAGGAGTCTTCATTCATTGGTCTGCAAAATTGTAATTTACACGTTGCTTCACCCACCACAGCATAGAGGTCAGCCCACTTTAGACATTGGCTCTTTCTGTGTGAATGACAGCCTTCGGCTTGAAAGGGGCTGGGCCCATTTGTCCAGTTCTTCTTCAATGTCAATCCTTTGATGGTTCATTTTAGCAGCATAAAAGTGTAAAGGGGAGCACAATTTCGTAAATCAATTGAGCATACAGTGCAACTCAATAAATGGCTACACAATAACCCAGGTCAATAATCAAATGAAAGTTAGTCAAAATGTATTACAAATTCAAAAATAGTTGGACATATACTAATCTAAGCATGAGAGTATAAAATACAGAGGAAATAGAAGAAATCCAAATCTTCTGAAGAGATTCACTCAGTGCAGCTAGAAAAGAACCACAGGGCATATTATCAAGAAACGGCGTTAAAATTATCACAGCTTTAGCAGCAGAAAACTGCCGCTAAAGCGGCGATAATGGGCTTGATAATATGCCCTGGAGAATTCCAATAGAAGCCCATGTTGACACCAGAACATGGGCTTCTATTGGAATTCTCAAGGGCATATTATCAAGCCCATTATCGCCGCTTTAGCGGCAGTTTTCTGCCGCTAAAGCAGCGATAAATTTTAACACCTTTCTTGATAATATGCCCCCACAAGTTCTATAACTATTATGCATGAAATCAGTAAACAAAAGTTAAGGTTCCCCTGCATCGGCACTTCATTTTAGTAAAGCATTTAATTCTATCTATCCCTACTCTAGCTCTAGAGGTGGCATCCCTAAATTGGCATTTAGGCAAGAGATTCAAAAGAGAAAAGGTGTCAGTGGTTAGAGCCTTCCTAAGAAGTCACTCCACCATAAGATGGGTCAGCAGCATGAAGCCACAAACAGGAAAGGAGCAAGCTAGCACTCAGGTGCTCTCTGTCAAGAGAGCAAAAGGGAATGGGGTATCTGTCCTTCTCTACAATGCATCATATATTCAAAGTTGTATTCAGTGAATCACCCATAATGCTTTTCTCACACGTACTCTACAGTAGGCTCAGCCACGAAAAGTTCCATAACGTCGATTTCTTTCACGGTCTTCTCCATTTACGCACCTCTGCAACAGTTCGTCCTTGGTCTTTTCTCCTTCTCCCATGTGAAAGCACCTCCCCCCCACCTTATCTTCACCAGGCCAAGCTAACTGTAACTCCTTCATTCCTCAACTACCTAATAGAAACAATACCCTTCCTCTTCACTAACAAGCGTTTGTCCACCTGCAATGCAAAACATGGGAACGAATAACATTCTACAAGACTCGCATGAGAATCTAAGCATTCATTTTTAGAAACGAGAACATTTCTAACTGTACTGTGGATTCAGGCCTACAACTTATGCTAAAATAATAAATGCACCATGTTATTTACGGTACTATTTCCATAAAGCCATTAGCATGTTCAATAGAGGCGTTCACTAAACTATATTAAAAAGCTTATTTCAACTACATCATTGGCCTAAGAAACATTGAAATACGTTAATATGTCAGTGGATCACATCACTAATGAGCTCTATATGAGTGTGTTACATCGTTTATATGTATTCAGTACAATTCTATGAACCATTTATTAAGCTTCATAATAAATTGCGTTAATTCCACAAGAACACGTTACTTGATCCACATTTGTTCTAACATCTAGTTCACCAAAACCCTGAATAATATGTGAGTGCATACTACAAGCAATTACATTGCACTCCTACCAGGTACCCTATGTAGGATACAAATTTCCTCTCTATCAGGCTGGTGCTAGATGTGCCCTGCTGCCCTGAAAATAGTGCACTCCAGTGTCAGAGCTCCTAGTACAATGTGTGCTTTTATGTTATGGTTTTATTTTACATTTTTGAGGGCTCTGAGCCTCCCTGCATTTTTCTTCCAGGCTGCGTGCTTCTCTTAATGTCTTCATGTCACCTGGTGCATACGTTATTATCATTTTACTGTTCGCAAATGGCTTTTAGTCATCTTGGAACACTGAAACAATAATAGAGTATTCCAGAAAGCATTAAAAGGTGGCTGCCCCTGCGAATACATGCTCGTGCAAGACAGCATACATATGAGCGGCCATGGATTGTGCCATCAAAATAAGAAAAAATATTCCAAGATGTCCGGTATTGTGTCTGCATGTTTGCATGCACACACAGGTGGGCCATCTTTGCATCGTTTTTTTGCAATGACAAACCAGTAGCTCCACGTAAAGGCCAGACATAATGGCTTTGCCAATGCTTGCTTTTGGTGGAGCCCACTGCCTCCCATTATTAACTTTTCCAAAGGCAGTGTTCTACTGGTTACAAGCATAGACATTTTAAAAATTAGACTGCACAATATTTATGGACAGGAGTGACAGTCATGTAATAAGATTTATATAATACCTTAACAAGCATTAAAATGCATGTTGTTCATAGCAAGTGCATGTGTCTACACCTGACAAAGGGCCACCTAACAATTTCACCCAAGTATTGTTTGGCACAGTGTATAATATTCAGGACTCGAGAATGCAGATCAAGGTACTGGTTATTTAGCTCTGATTTAAACAGCAGGGAAATGTGTCCTCCATTTACAATGGCAAATACCTACTTTGGTATGAAAGAAGTACTAAACAAACCACTTTGTTTAGAAACCTCAGTGTTGAAGTAAGACACATTGTTTTCAAATGTAGATTCTATTGAAGACATGCCAAGCCAGAGAGCTCCAGCTCCTGTGAAGATGCAACTATCATGGTGAGGCTGATGAGGAGGAGCTCCTCCAACCTGCTCACCAGTTCCCACACCCCTTCCTACATTTGGCCAACAGAGTAACAAGCTGTCCACTCTGATGTGCTGCCACCTCTGAGCCCTACTCTCCAACAGCAATCCCTACACAAACTTGGAGCCCGGGCAGGAGGACACACAATCATTCCTTCTGTCTGGATGAACTCTGCTGGGCCGTGAGGGTATCGGATCTCAGCCTCCTTTCAAGTGGAAGGGCGCGTCACAGTCTGCGCACTGCAATCAATGCACTCTTTAGGCAGAATCTTGCACCAATTAAATGTTCGGAGGTTGTGAAAGAGAAGATCCTCCATGGCTTGAACCAAAATGTGAATTACACTTCCATCGTGCAATCGCTAAAGCAGACTGGCACAACACAACCAATGGCTGAAAGGGGCTGACCCAAAACAACTCTTTGTATACATTTCAATTCATGCCATAATCTCGGCCAAAAAACAAAAGCTGCTTCTGGTCAGAACTAACAAGCCCTTGATCAGATGGATTTAGAGAATTATTTTTGTTGTTTATTAACTTTCTCTTAATTTACATGTGTTGATTGGCATATTGCAATAGTGACCAAGTTCAATCCCACGCAAATTCAAACTCTCATCAAGTTAGCCCTTACAGACACAGACCCTACAAGATTATGGAAGGCTCAATGTGAGGTAGTATCAGAAAGATTTTTTTATTGGAAGATGGAACAGGTGGGAAAAAAGGGATTAGATGTATGATCTGGCCAGATCCTTATCACCATTTCCTCCAAATTCATTGCAGATTTTAACAGCGCTAAAGACCAACAACATATCAAGCACTTGTGAAGAAGGGAAAGAAATGGCCTAAATCATGAGCCCTGTGACTTTCTTTCTAAAGGTATGGAGATTATTATTCTTTTAAATCTCGTCAGATAGCTTATACCATTTCACACTACATTGAGAGATGTCATGGAGACTGCCTTATTGTTAATTTTAGTACTCGCAATCTGGCTGAAAGATTGCTTTATGGAGACCTGAGTTGTCAAATGGACTTTTCTAACATTGTTTTATTGCCGTTGGGTTATTTCTATAGGCAAGGGGTTCAACTGAGACAGGAGACCTTTAGTGCCCAAAGGATGTTGAGAGAGAATACACAGTTAGAAGTTAGAGTGAAGGAAGGGGGCATGGTGCACAAGAACAATTTCCCTGGCATAACAACACATAATCCTTTTGAAGTATTAGCAGAGATGGATTGACTGCCCAGTGAAGAGAATAATTCATCATGCTCAGAATCAACAGAGGATAGGCCCTACTGTGACAAAGACAAGACAAGGAGGGAAACAGGGGAGAGAACACCTAAAATTAGGTTAAAAAATATCCTATCCATATTAAGCTGGAATATTGCAGGGATAAGTACTTTACTTGCAGATGACCGAGGGAAGGACTATTGCAAAGGTTTTGGGATAGTGTGTCTACAAGAAACCTGGGACACAGTTGGGAACCTTATTATGGATGGGTTTACAGCTTTTCAGGTGAAGGCAGAGCCGTCCGCATTTGGTAGAGCTAAGGGGGGTCTGACAACGTTTATAAGCCTGAGAATAGAGTGTACTGCTGAATTGATAACATTCGAGTCTAGTAATATTTTGGGAGTATTACTATCGTTAACCCATTATACTAAAATCCTGATAATTAATGTTTACAATTCACCGTCCTCTAAGAAACCCCTGGAGACAGAGCTTAGGAGTTTTTATGAAAAGACCGTACTAGAGTGGTCCTTCTCGCCAATAGTTCTGTTGGTGGGAGATTTCAATCTACATCCCAGGCTGTGACACCTGTGCTGAGGAAAGAGACCTGGTCCAGTTAGAAGAATTAGAGCGGATTCATTTCAAGCATACCAGTCAAGTTGACAATTTTAATCTTTTAATCTCAGAATTAAATCTTTGTAATCTTTTACCTAGAGAACAGTATGTCTCAGCTACGGCGGTCCCAACTTTTAAGGGTAGAAATAAAAATTCAACTATTGATTATATTTTGGTTTCAGCTCGATTGCTTTGGTATTTGGAAGAATTCCGAATAGTTTGGAGTACTTTTAGTGATCATAATCCGATAACCGCAAAGTTCAGTTGGATTGATCTTGAAGCAAAGAGGCGGAACAGATATAAAGATCCGCTAATTACTAAAACTCAAGGGAGGCGTATTAGCTGGGGGACAGTTCTCCCGGAGGATTTTTTGAGGAATCTGGTCCAGAAGTGTAGTCGCGAAATTGAGGTCTGTCTGAATGTAGATGCATATGATCTGGCCATTCTAGACTCCTTTTCCATTATCTGTGAAGAGATCCAGCAAGCCCTGACCAGAGATAATGCTAAGGTTAGCAACTTAGGCCCTAAATGGTTTGACAAGAAATGCTCAAAGGCTCATAAAGATTTGATGATAGCAATAAAATCCATACCGAGGCAGTCATGCACAGTTAAGATGGCCAGGCAGGCATATGCGTTAGCCCATAAGGAGAGATTAGATGCCCTGAAGAGAGAAGCTTGGGATAAGCTTAAAGAGGACTGCAACACAAGGAATAGTGCAGACTTCTGAAGGGTAGTAAATCAGCCGCTGTTCCGTCCATCATCCCCTTTTGTATCGCGCTGTTTAATGAGGGCACAGTAGTGGATTTAAGTGTGATTATACCTGCGCAGAAATAGGAAGAGCATTTTGGTTGTATATACGCAGGGGACTGCGAATACACAATAACTGACCCCCCACCACAGAAAAAATTGTCCACTTTGAATTGGAAGAAGTGAGGGAAAGTATAATGGAATTATCAGCAGGGAAGGCTCCGGGCCCAGATGGGGTTCCTGGAGACCTTTTTAAATCATGTATAGATCTTTGGGCACCGTTGGTTACGCAATATTTGAATGCAGCAGCTCGGGATCATATCCCAGTCACATGGAAGCGATCGATTATAATCCCTGTCTTTAAAAAGGGGAACTGCGCTGACCCTGCATGCTTTCTCCTGATCTCTTTGATAGATGCGGAAGTAAAGGTGTTGGGTAGGGCTTTTTTGCAGCGTTTATTAGATTGGGCCAATGACAATAATAGTCTGTCAGATATACAGTATGGAACAGAACCTGAATCTATATCTGATAGTCAATAAGTATACAGTCGCCAAAAAAGAAAGCATACACTTAGCCTTCATGGACCTCAGCACAGCATTTGACACAGTGGTAAGATCTAAGCTATGGGCTGTGCTGAGGGACCTGGGGATGGATGAAGCTATAGTTGCACTTTTGCACAACTTACATATGGGGCTCGAGGCGAGGGTAAGATTTGGCCCATTAGGAGAATGCACTAAGCACTTTAAACTGGGAAGGGGGGGGGTTCGACAGGGCTGTATTTTAGCTCCTTTTCTTTTTATTTTATACATTAATCAATGAGATCGGTTTTTAAGGGACAATTTTAAAGACGTCCCAAGGATAGGTCGTAGAACGATACCCGCTCTACTGTACGCAGATGATACCGTCCTTATTTCTCGGACAGCTAATGGCTTGCAAATTTTACTGAATCACTTTTATGAATTTATGAAAAATTTGGGGCTAAAAATAAATTTTACAAAATCGTACACTAAGGGGCATATTATCAAGAACGGCGTTAAAATTATCGCCGCTTTAGCGGCAGAAAACTGCCGCTAAAGCGGCGATAATGGGCTTGATAATATGCTCTTGAGAATTTCAATAGAAGCCCATGTTGACACCAGAACATGGGCTTCTATTGGAATTCTCAAGGGCATATTATCAAGCCCATTATCGCCGCTTTAGCGGCAGTTTTCTGCCGCTAAAGCGGCGATAATTTTAACGCCGTTTCTTGATAATATGCCCCTATGACTTTAGGACCTATAGGCACCAAGTCTAGAAAATATCTGATAAAGAATAACACCATAGGCAAGGTGGATAGGTTTAGTTACCTAGGTATACTGTTGGATGATAGAATGACCTGGGCTCCCTTATTGAAATCTCACACCCAATCTTTTAATAGGGTGGCTTATAGTATCGATGCTTTCTCTAGGCTTTTAGGTCATATCCATATACAGTCCATATTAAGCCTTTATAATGCCAAGTGTGTCCCGGCAGTAACCTACGGGGCAGAAATTTGGGGTTATAAATCTCCCACACTAATACAAGTGGCAGAAAATAAATACCTAAGGAAACTGTTACGCATCCCACAGAGTGTTCCATCAGAAATAATACATGAAGAGATAGGGGCAGGTTACATAGCTGACTATATATGCTTGCGCCCGCTTTTACTTTGGTGCTCTATATGGACGAAAAAAGAATTGGATTTTAACAGATTAATATTAAGAGATTGTTTGGATTTGAATTTTAGTATGCGTATACCTTGGTTGAGCTATATAAAAACTTCCCTGTCTAATATAGGCTTATTGCATTTTTATAATTTTCCTGAGAAAATAACTAAATCAGCGATTGCGGAAGTCAAGAAAGTATTTTTGGAGTATGTTGAAGAACTTAGACTGCAAGACACACAGCGTAAACACTCTTGTATACATCACGCTATGGTAAAAAGCAGTGTTAGAATGGAACTTTACCTCACACTGGATATGCCAGTGAACCATAGAAGATTTCTAACATACTTCCGACTGAATATGTTTCCGCAGCTAGTAGTAGGATGGCATAGCCCACAAGACCCTCCTGTATGTCCCTGTGATGAGATTTCTGCACTAGACACTTTACACATTGTATTAATTTGATCCAAATGGGCTAACGTGCGCCAAAAGTTTATTCACCCTTTATTTGTACATTTGAACTTTAACCAAGCAAGACCTGCTCTTTTATATTTACAGTTTTTAGAAAATTCTACTGTCTGTTGGTATGTGGCAAGATTTTTAATAGCTGTATATTATGCTTATGCTTAAGTTTGAACGTTATAACATCTATTTAATGATATTACTTGTCATTCTCATCACTTATGCATGTATGTTTTTTATTGTACTTTTATGATTGCCAAAGACAATCGAATAAAGAAATTATTGAATTATTGATTGAGAGATGCCATATATGTCGGATGTATGAAAGGTACTGTCATATTTATGTTTTGACGTTTATTATTCTTTAAAAAAAAAATTGAATTAGAAAGCTTTGTCTGGCTGTGAAGGATGAGAGGAGGCTGTTCTATGTTTTGGGGTAAGGTAAGCGAAGGCGTTACTGCCGATGAGCACTTTGTGAATTGTTAAAACAGAAGAAAAACACATGATGGCTGTGGGCAGCAAGAAGGAGCAAGCCACTTAAAACAGGCTTGAAGAAAAAAATTGTAGACAGTGCGCTGACAAAGGCATTTAAGGGGAGCCCTCTTAAGCTGTGACTTAAATTGGAGGGGATGATCATGGGGAATTTACTGCACTCACAAAACCAACACTGCTGGGTGAAGTACTTTTTGGGTGGAGTAAATACCTACTCTGAGTTTTCTATCATAAAACGAGGTATAACATGCATAATTTGGTATATGTAGCACCAAATTCTGAAATTTGTCGAAGCTTTTTCTCCTGTAGCGATCAGAATTGTACAGCCCACTCAGAATTGTGGGCCTGGCAACAGGGAGCAAGTGAAGGACAAACAGGTGTTGTGAAATGTGGTCTTGTCACTTGAGCCCAGTGATGAGTGTTGCAGCTACATTTTTCATTAGTTGAACTTTGACTGCCCGTTTATCAGGCAGACTAAAGGTGTGATGAATTGGGAATTTAGGAGTATCTGTTGTAACTTAACTTGTCATTTTCAATATTAATAGTGTATCATACACATTCATAGGAAATTTGACATACTCCTGTTGCAGTGGCTTGTGTAGTGGCTGGATGTACACATTTTGCAAGGAGAGAGACAAACACAATGTTTGCATTATCCCACAAGCATCCCTAGATCTAACAAGAAGACAAACCATCCTAAACCACAGAGCTCAAGTGGCCTAGCCCATGGGTTTCAAACACTCTATTGAATGGGCTGATACTTCAGACACTTACATAACGCTTTCTAAAAATATGAAGTGGTCCAAGGTGTTAAAAACCACAGAGCAGTCCCAAAGCACTAACAACACAACCTTAGGCAAATATAAAACTTCCAGCAAAGAGCTCTGCAAATCTACTAAGGTCTAAATACTTCTGCTTGGTCAAAAGTCTCCCAAGCAAAATTAATGTTCAAGATACTGTGAAATGGCAGCCACCTACAGCAGGATTTTAAGGAAAAATGAATAGTAGATATATAAACTGATACTTACAAAACTGACAGATCAAAGGAGGGATGATCAAGGGCTTCTTCACAGATTCTGTTAAAATGGCTCTATTAAGGGAGGTGTCACAATGTTGGTGAGAACTGGTGACAGTAGTATAATATTTTCTTTAAACCCAACGCTGACAGAGGTTTGCCCGGCACACAGTTATCTTGAGCACACTAACCACTTTAAAGCGATTCAGAGACACTATCTTAAGAGTAAACTAGCTCATCCATCTGTTCCCAGCCCCTTAATGGATGACCCAATCTGGGACATCAATACAGTGATCAAGAGATCCATATCCTGAAACCATTCTTGTAATACTCTAGTTTGTAGCACAGGCACAGTGGGCTGTTCCTGCAACATAAGGACCGTAACAATTTCTTATTCAGGGAGATGTCTGCTGTTTGTGAATTTAAAAAGGGACCTTTAACAATAGCCTAGGGGTATAGATGAGAGTCTTTTTTACTTGGATTTTGTGGAAGAGGTTTTTGCCCAGGCCTTTTGGGCTTTCCATACTCTCCTTTTCATATTTCCATGATTCAAATTAAATAAAATATTGTGTTTCTATTTAGGTTTCACATATCCCCACAAACTGGAGTACATTTTTAATTGCTTGTGATGGCGCCAAATCAATTTTGTTATAAATGCTTGAATAGCATGTTAATATGTAACCCCCGTTAACGCTAGCATACATGATGGACACAAGATTCAATCATTATGTACTCAAATTATGTCACTTATTGGTTTCATGTTATTCACATTTAGATTTAGCAGAGTGAACTGTATACACATACTTGATTAACTTTAGTTAGGCAGTCTGCATTACCTAGACCCTCGGTCTAGGTCCACTCTCTCCCCACTGCTCCGCTGTGCCGTCTCTTGCCTCCAGACCCCGACCTCCTACTTGGGAGGTTCGAGGCTGCTGCCCGCTCCTGCGCCTGCTGCCCGCTCCAACTGGGACCAGACTGCCTCCAACCACCGTAACCTTTCTTAGACGCTTTTTTTCTTAATTTTTTTCCCTGTTGTGCCACTGTTATTGTGCCCATCTGTGTCTTGCTCTAATTCCACCACTGTTTTTATTTTCTCGTGCCTGCCTGTTCCTTTTGCCTTTCGCCGCTGCTGCCCCTGTGGCCCCTCCCCCCCGGAATTTCCCCTCCGGAATTTCCCCCCGGAATTCCCCTGCTCCTGCCTCCCAGCCTCACCTCCCTCCCACCTCCCCTACTTAATGGCGGCCGCTGCGTGGTCGCGCCACCGGCGCGCCAAAGGCAAGCCCGTTTGCGCCCGTCCGCGACCCGACCGCGGCCAGCGTCAGGAACCCTGGCCCTCCCACTACCCATCGCTACAACACCACCACCCTCCTCGCACTCAACCCTGGAAGACTTAGAGAATGCCAACAGGCCTCGCCGAACACGACCCACGGCCAGTTCTCCTGCCTCCACTGCCGCCAGACCCTCACCGCCACCCCGGCCTCCAACACCACCGACGCCAGCACCGGCGACACCCTAAAATGCATCCTCCTCAACGTACGCTCCGTACACAAACACGCCATGGAAATCTGGAACCTACTCGACTCTCTTTCGCCCGACATCGCCTTCTTCACAGAGACCTGGACCAACGCATCCTCCGCCCCCGACATCAGCACCGCCATCCAGAGGAAAGACCGCCCCAACCACCCAGGAGGGGGCCTCGCCATCGCCCACAAGAGCACCCT
Source organism: Calotriton arnoldi (assembly GCA_963921515.1). Lineage (NCBI taxonomy): Eukaryota > Metazoa > Chordata > Amphibia > Caudata > Salamandridae > Calotriton > Calotriton arnoldi. Next base: position 1,688,853 of record CAWUFW010001465.1, on the reverse strand, counting down.
CCGCCTCACCACCTCCAGCGAAACCTTCCCCTCCGCCGAACACCTGCACTTCAAGATCCAGACCACCCCCAAAGCCACACTCCGAGGAACCCTCGTCTACAGACCCCCCGGCCCCCGAAAACCCTTCGCCGCCACCATCACCGACTTCATCGCACCCCACGCGATCGCCTCAACAAACTACATACTCATTGGAGACCTGAACTTCCACCTCGACAACCCCAGCGACAACAACTCCACTATCCTTCGTGACAACCTCGCCAGCATCGGACTTAAACAACTCGTCAACACACCGACCCACAGAGCAGGACACACCCTCGACCCCATCTTCGCGGCAGGAAACAGCGTCCATTTCAGCCACACAACGCAGCCGCCATGGACCAACCACCACTGCGTACACTTCGCCATCAACAAACCCAAAGCACCCAAACCAGCCCCACGCCCACCACGAAGGAACTGGAGCAAGGTTACCGACGAGCAACTTAACTCAACCCTCAACCGAGACAACCACACCTGGGCACCCGACGCAAACAGCGCAAACGACGCAGCCAGAGAACTCCACACCTGGATCTCCAACTGCGCAGATGAGCTCGCCCCGCTACGCAACCCCGACAGACAACGCCCCAGGAAAGCCGCCTGGTTCACAACCGCTCTCCAAGAAACCAGACGCACCTGCAGACGCCTGGAGAAGAACTGGAAAAACACCAAGACAACCGAAAACCACACCACCTACAAGGACGCCATGACGGACTACCACAACCAGATCAGAGCCACCAAAAGGAACTTCATCCACAACAAAATCCTGGCCAACTCCACCAACTCCAAGGAACTTTTCAGTGTCATTCAAGAATTCACCAACCCACGCAGCGAAGCCACAGACATCACCCCATCCCAAGACCTCTGCGACAAGCTTGGAACCTATTTTCACCTCAAGATCAAAAACCTCTACGACAACTTCATCGACCATCCACCAGGCGCCACAGACGGCCCCCCGCCCCCCAGAAACACCAGCCAGCCCACCATCTCCAACTGGACACCGATCACAGCCGAAGACACCACCTCGACCATGAAAAGCATCCACTCGGGGGCCCCCACCGACCCCTGTCCCCCCTCACATCTACCACAGAGCCGTGGCCGCCATCGCACCCGAACTACGACGCACCATCAACACCACCTTCAAACAGGCACCTTCCCAGATGACTGGAAGCGCGCAGAAGTCAGACCCCTGCTCAAGAAGCCCACAGCTGACCCCACCGACCTCAAGAACTATCGGCCCATCTCGCTCCTCCCCTTCGCAGCCAAAGTTGCAGAGAAAACAGTCAACAGGAAACTGACACGATTCATTGAAGAAAACGACGTCCTCGACCCGTCCCAATCCGGATTCCGAAGCAACCACAGCACAGAGACCGCCCTACTCGCCGCCACAGACAACATCCGCACCCTCCTGGACCAAGGCCACTCCGCAGCCCTCATCCTACTCGACCTATCAGCGGCCTTCGACACCGTCTCCCATCTCACACTAGTCGTCAGACTACACGACGCAGGCATACAAGGAACAGCCCTGGACTGGATCCGATCATTCCTCACCGGAAGAAGCCAAAGGATCAGACTCCCACCCTTCCTCTCCGACCCCACGAAAATCACCTGCGGAATCCCACAGGGTTCATCACTGAGCCCCACCCTCTTCAACATTTACATGGCCCCCCTCGCAGCCATCATCCGACAACACGGCCTCAACATCGTATCCTACGCCGACGACACCCAGCTCATCCTCTCCCTCACCAAAGACCCCACCACTGCCAAACTCAACTTCCAGAAGGGAATGCAAGACGTCGCAGTCTGGATGACCAACAGCTGCCTGAAGCTCAACGCCAAGAAGACAGAAGTCCTCGTCCTCGGTACCACCCCTTCTGCATGGGACAGCACCTGGTGGCCGACCGCCCTCGGAAGCCCACCTACCCCCTCAGACCACGCCAAGAACCTCGGCATCGTACTCGACTCATCACTCTCCATGAACCGACAGGTCAACGCCGTCACCTCCAGCTGCTTCAACACCCTCCGCATCCTCCGCAAGACCTTCAAGTGGATCCCCCCTGAGTCAAGGAAGGCAGTCACCCACGCACTCATCACCAGCAGACTGGACTATGGAAACGCACTCTACGCCGGCATCAACAAGTCCCTACTCCGCAAACTCCAGACAGTACAGAACACCGCCGCCAGACTCGTCCTCGGCATCCCCCGACACGAACACATCAGCCAACACCTACGAAGTCTCCACTGGCTCCCCGTGGAGAAAAGAGTCACTTTCAAAATCCTCACTCACGCCTACAAATGCCTACACAACAACGGACCCAAATACCTCAACGACAGAATCAACTTCCACGTACCCAAAAGAAACCTCCGATCTTCCAACCTCGCACTGGCCGAAACCCCGCGCATCCACAGAGCCAGAGCAGGCGGAAGATCCTTCTCTCACATTGCAGCCAAGACCTGGAACGAGCTACCGGCAGACATCAGACGCGCCCCCTCCCTGAACACCTTCAGGAAGACCCTCAAGACCTGGCTCTTCGGCTAAACAGATCTGCGGACCCCCCCCCTCAGCGCCTTGAGACCCTCACGGGTGAGTAGCGCGCTTACAATTCCCTGATTGATTGATTGCATTTAAAGTTAGCGTGAGTGGGCCTGGGTGTTCCAAGCCATTTTGACATAAATGTTGCATTTCTGCTTGTCGTGCACAATATTTAACTGTTTCAGATGCCAAAGCCATGACCTGCTCATTCAAAATGTTATTCTTTGCTAGTTTGCATTTTGAAGGTCTCAGTATAGTGATTAGTTGTTTTGGACAAAAACCTCAACACCTGCAGTGGATGAGAAAGCTGAGGAATCGCTTCTACTCTGTGAAATCGTTATGGTTGTAGTAGGAGAAAGAGTTGGCATTTTATTATTTTGTGAGAAGAAGGACAGCAACAGGCCCAGAGAGAACACTGGGTTTTGATTGGTCATCATTTGGTGGAAAACCAAAGACTGTCTCATTTTGGATGAACTGTTATGTTTTAACATGTTCATAGCTTGTTAGTTCTTGACCCTGTCTACCTTTACTGGCAGACGTCTTCTCTCATCTCCTGAGCCCAGAGCACCTTAATTCCCTGGTCACAGAGATAATCCCGAGAGCAAGCGTCTTTCTTCTGATTCTATATGAACCTTTATCTAGTTCCTCTTTCGATTCTATACTTGTGGATACCAACTGCTTGTGAAATTTCCCGACCTACTCACAACTTTAGCTTAGAATTAGGGTGTTTCCTTTATGGAAACAAGTCTTTATTTCCCTTTGTACCTGTTGCCTTTACTATACTTAGGGCCAGATGTACGACCATTTTGCATGTGCAAAATTGGTCGCAAAACTATTTGCACATGCAAAAATGGTTGTACGCAATGTAGGAAAGGCTCTCGCAAAATACAAAATTGCGATGCGAATGAATACCGACTCAAAAAAATTCTGCCGCTTTTTGTGTTCCCAAAATTGCAAATCGCAAATAGCGAGTCGCTAATTAAAATGTACAGAGCAGTCGCAAATAGCGAATTAGCGCTAGGCCCATTTGCGCATGCAATTTATCATTAACCAGAACCAGGTGGTAACCAGGCCCAACCTATAAAAACAGGCCCAGAATGCATCAGAAATCTTTCCACAATGGCTGCCTTGTACGTGATAGCGAGGAGGATGCGGATAATGGCTGCCCAGCAGAGGAGGCGGAGACAGGAGAGGATATTCAGAGTCAGGCTGACATTGCTTGAGAAGACAGAGTAAGAGATTTATGAACAGTACAGGCTGAGTAGCACTGTCATCCTAGACCTCACAGACACTTCAAAGCCACAACTGGAAAGCAGAACCCTGCGCAGCAATGTAATCCCCACACATGTGCAGGTGTTGTGCTCCCTCCACCTATTAGCCACTGGTAGCTACAAGGATGTCATTGCAGTGGACGGAGGTGTGTCGCAGAGTGCGCTTTTGCGTTTCTTTCACAATTTCCTAGATGCCATGCTACACCACATCCATCAACACATTTACTTGCCCAGGGATGATGAGGAACTTGAAAATACAAAACTGGAATTTTACAGAATAGCAAGGTTTCCACAGGTTATAGGGTGCATAGATGGGACCTATGTGCCCATATGTCCCCCATCCCGCATAGAATACATATTCCGTAATAGGAAAAGCACACATTCCCTCAACATCCAAGTTGTCTGTGATGCAAAAAACATCATCACATCTGGTTGCCAAATATCCTGGAAGCACCCATGACTCATACATTTTCAGACACAGTGGCATATACCAGAAATTAAAAAGAGGTGACTTTGATGAAGAATACCTACTAGGTACAGATCTTTCAGGTCCCCAGATAAATGTATTTGCACTTTTATGTCTGTATGAATGTTATCTCACCATCATATATCTTTCACCAGGTGACAGCGCGTATGCCCTGCGGCCATGGATCCACACACCGTACCTGTCTCCCAACAATGCACATGAAAGGCGGTACAACAGGGCACATAGGCGCACGAGGACCGTGATCGAGCGCACATTTGGCATCCTAAAATCACGCTTCAGGAGCCTCCACAAGAGTGGCGGAGCTCTGCAGTATGCACCTGAGACTGTCTGCAAAATAGTGGCTACATGTGCCTAGCTTCAAACATGGCCTGCAGGGGTGGATTGCCCATGGATGTGTCTGACTCAGAATCGGGGGATGAGGATGCAGGACCACCTGCCCAACAGCAAAGGGATGGTAGCTCTGCAACAGAGGGGAGAAGGCACAGGGACCAGATAGCAAACAATTTTTTTAAAGGTACGTCCAAAGTAATTATCCACTACCCTCTACATAAGACAGGACAAATTGGCTTGCAGTGTTTCTACTGCTGCAGTGATTTGTTGGAGGCCCCGAGCAACATCCACACTTAGTGGCCCATCTCCACCTGGAGCCCCAGGGTGCGCTTGGTGTGTTGGCTTGTCTCATGGAAAAGCCTCCCAATGGCCCTGCTCAAAGTGTCCAATTTGTGGCCCCTGCTGCACTCCATGCACCTGTGCTGCACCCTTTCTTCCGCCAATTCTCTGGCTAGATCGGCAATGGTACCTGTTGGGCATCAAATTTGGCTTCCAGCCAGCACTGGTTTTCAGTCATTTTGTCAGCCCTGTGTCAGCTTCAGATTCATTAGCCTCTGTTGCAGGTGCTGTATTCTCAACATTGCCTGTTACAGATCTCCAAACAAGACCTGACTGGGTGCTCCAGCAGGGAGCTGACTTTGCAGATGCCGTATGGACTGCTGGGTTGGTTGCACTTGCCGCACCCTGGTGGCAGGAGAGCGCCTGGATGGAGATGACTGACGTGAGGCTGGTGTCACACGGGCTCTAGCCTGGGATGTGGTTGCTGCAGCTGTGGCTGGGACTTCTGGGCAATTTGGCCCACTTGAAACTCCCCCATCCTGCCCTTCCTCCATCTCGGCCTGATCCGGGCTTCCCTCTCTGTCCTCAGCACTGTGATCTCCTCCCAGTGATGTGTCTATGTGGCAAAAGATAGAAGGAGAAAATAAAATATGTGAGTCACTATCTCAGTGGTGTTGCAATGTTTATCAGCTCAAGTCACTCCTTCACTACACTGTATATGTCAGTGACTACATCTCCCATGATGCACCATTTGGGTTGATTCTTTTGTGGCAATGGGATTTTGGGTGTGGATGATTAGTATGCATGCACAGAACAGGCTTTAGTGGTGATTTTAACAATTCTAACGCATTTCACACTTACCAGGGTTTGGTGCTGTCTGGGATGTGTCAAGGGTCCCAAATCCTACAACAGCCGCCCTCTCTAGCGTACTCTCCACCATGGTCTCAGCTGCAGATGGTTCTGATACAGTGGATGGCCCTCCTCCGGTCCCTTGTGCCTCTTGCAGATGTGCTAACACCCGCTCCTTGGCCCTGGAGCGCACGTCATACCAGCGTTCGTTAATGTCATCCAGGGACCTGTGTGCCACACCCAGGGCATTGATACGCTGCTGCATTCCACGCCAGATCTTTCTTTTGTCCGCCTCAGGAACACTGTGTGAGACCCTCCCAAATAGCTCCTTATGATGATTGCAACATTCTTTAATGATTATGTCGAGCTCCTTCTCCGAGAACTTGAGCTTCCTCAGCCGCTCCTTGCCACCCTTGTCACTGGCCTTGCTGCTCATGGTTTCAGTGTTAGCCAAACAGCAGTGTTGAACTGTGCTGCTGCACCTGACCATGTGCTAGTGAATCTGCTCAGGACTATCCTTGGACACCACTTCCTATTTTGGGGTCCTTCAGCTCAACCAGGACGTGTCTCCCATGTTTTTTTTGTAATCGCAATTTGCGTTCGCAATATGGGCTTGTTTTTGCCGCGCTTGATATGTGCGTATGAAAAAAGGGCTTTTCTGAGGAGTACGCTATTTGCGAGCGTTTACCAACTCACAAATTGCCGCAACCAAAAATAGCGATACAAGTCATTTGCGACTCGCAATCATGGGTTCTCTTTTGGTCGTAGGTATCATTTAGCGACTCGCAAATTACAAGTCGCATTTTGACGCATTTTGCGAGTCGCTATTTTTACCAGTCATACACCTGCCCCTAAATCTCTGTAGTATCAATTGTACTGCTTGGATTATATTCCTCCATGTTGTATCAAAGTGAATATCAATTTTACTCAATTGAATTGGTTTGAGATGTAATTTTACTCATCTGATCAATAAACCTTCATGGTTTGCAATCTACTCCTCTCTGTCTTTACTTGTGGGGAAATATTCTGCTGCACTATTAATGAAATGCTAACAGATTTGTGGTTTCAGCATCAAGACAAAGACTCCTCTGAGTGAGATATTGGATTTTCGAGATTGAGCCAAGATTAGCGAGGCGCAGAGACCATCTTTGTCTTATCTAATCTAGCTATCACTTGTTAGGAGATGCAATCAACAAAATATGCCAGTGATTGAGGCCACTTGCACCGAAGTAGCCGTGAAGAAGGTCTAGCACAAGGGTGGCATATATGTTAGAAAGCTGGTGCTTGTCTCTGGCTAGAGGCTTTTAGGGGCTGGCATATTGCTCAAACTTCAATACTACCTATTACTCTATGATTAGTTTTGCTAATGTATCTGTGAATCTATAGGATAAGGGACCATAGAAGACATATGAGGATAAGAAATCACACATACACGCAGGCCGCAATACTTTTTACCTTCATATGTTGTTTACTTATGTAATATATGTGCTCACATGAAGTGGAATGTCTAGATGTACTGACATACACCACCACAAATTTGTAATTTTCAGGCCATTATTTTGGTTCCTCACACCATTGACTCAAATACACTAGCCTGGACTGATTTAATCCATAAATAACACCCAATATCAAATCATGCTGCTTCACCTTCCATACTAACCTCACCATCAAAGACACATCACCAAGATAACCTTGAAAGAATTCTCTCTACTAATGAAAGTGAAACCATCACTCCAGAAAGTGATTTCAGAGCACCACCCATGCTCTGGTACTTTTGAATCTGAATGGTGGCAACACTCTGCTCCATGTCTCCCACCCTAAAAGGCACCCTGAACCCAATAGCACTCGCCCCTATACAATAGGCTCATATTCTACATTAATTTTCCATTATTTTCTTTCATCTTAAACATAAACCAAGGGCCTCATTCATAAACCTTAAAACCTCAGTCAGTGTTCTAATGCAAAATGGTGCCCCACCCCCCTGCAGAATGTGATGAGGGGCCCCTCTGAGTTTCCCATATCTCACAGATATTAATTGAACTTAGGATGAATGGGGCCCCCTTGAAGGGTTGGGACCCCCGGAGGATTAGAGCCCCCTTGCACCGCAAGGGCTGCGTTACGCCCCTTACCTCTGTATACAAATAAATCCAGCATACCAAGAAAATAAACAAGTAGTCCTCTCCCGAGTACCTACCAAACTTTTACCCATAAGTCAATGAAAATCCTTGCACATACTGAGGTCCAGAGCCTTACGGTGAGAATACATTATAATATAATTTGGATCTGAAGACTGTGTAGGGCTGAATTAATTATTCTCCCCATACCAATAGATTGCAGAATTAATTATTCACTTTGATGCATTTAAAAAGCTTCACATCTCTGGGGCATATTCTCAAGGACACATCGCCTAGTTAGCGGCACTTTATCGCAGCCAAAGTGGCGATAAATTTATCGCACCATTCACAAGCTGGTGTTAACAGCCCATAACACCATTTTACCCGCGATAGCAGACGCAAAAAAACATTGCCACAGATGACCCCCGCAACTATCGCTAATTAGATGCAGAGTAGGCGTACCCGTGCAAAAAGCCGCGAAAACACCACTACGCAAGATTCTCAACGACCAGCCAGATCGGCGATAAGACCACAAAACAGGCGATAAGGCCCGTTAGCAGCAGGAAACTAACACCTGCTCTGACCTGGTGCAAAGTCGGACCACAGCCTGCACCACAAAATGGAGCCCAGCCCAGAGCCACACCTGAAGGGCAACAGATGCCATGGAGCCACTGATCATGCAGCTTGGAGCCCCAACAGGGCCACAACACCCACCGCCACCATACTATACGGAATCATGTACCAAATAATCCGCCTGATGTCGCACAATCACATTTGGTGGCATGCATGTGTCGTCACAAAAATGAGCATCACACATCCACCTTCGATGTAACAAATGAAAATGTATTCAAAGAAACACAGAACAGAAATGAAGACACATGGCGGCTCCCCTCGGGACAATCCGTAGGTCACAGCCTGCAAGACAAAAAGCATGATGAGAAGGTGTGTCTTGCGCACATCAAAGGACAGAGAGAGAGCGAAGGAGAGAGAGAGAGAAAGAGAGGGAGCGAGAGAAAGACGGGTGAGAGAGGGAGCGAGAGAAAGACGGACAGAGAGGGGGAGCGAGAGAAAGACAGACAGAGAGGGGGAGCGAGAGAAAGATGGACAGAGAGGGGGAGTGAGAGAAAGACGGACAGAGAGAGGGAGCAAGAGAAAGATGGACAGAGAGAGGGAGCGAGAGAAAGACGGACAGAGAGGGGGAGCGAGAGAAAGACGGACAGAGAGAGGGAGCGAGACACAGATAACAGAAGAGATGGACAGGGAGAGAGAGTGCCCACAATGCGCACCCAGGCCACACTGCCCACCTGCTGCCACCGGTGTGTCTCCAACCACGTGCCTGTATGTAGTGCAGTTCACCAGGTCACACATCTGAAACAGATCCGTCATCTGAAACAGAGTCCAGAGACATGAATGGCAAAGTACTTACAATTGCACAAGACATCATCGCCTGTCCGCCCCTGCACACCCAGGCAGATGTACCCCAGCCCCTCCCGCCGCCCAGCGGTGCATGCCCGCCCATGCACACCCAGGCCTCACTGCTCACCTTCCGCCCTTGGCGTGTAGTAATGATGGCCCACCACGTGCCGCTGCAAGCCACATGCCCGGGGCCCGCGGACATGGCACCCTCCACATCATGCAGCCCCGCTCTGCAAAGCGATACCAAAGGGGATGATGGAGGGAGCGTTAGAGCAAATCAAACACTCACCCCCAGTCAACTGATCTGGGTTTAATCCATCATCATTCTTTAGCTCACTCCACCACCCCAGTTCAGACATGGCCATATGCAAATCAGTCTGACCCTGTGCCTCATGGGAACAGTCCAGCCCGAACTGCCAAGCCATGTCTTCCCTGGACCGGAAAAAAGCATCCTGGACCGGTTTCGGGTTCAAAACCCTCATCAGCCAGGCTATCTTGAATCCAGTGGCAAAGTGAGCAAGGGACCCACGTCTGGGCATACCCTGCCAACTTAGGGCGAACAAAGCGATACCAAAGGGGATGATGGACGGAGCGTTAGAGCAAATCAAACACTCACCCCCAGTCAACTGATCTGGGTTTAATCCATCATCATTCTTTAGCTCACTCCACCACCCCAGTTCAGACATGGCCATATGCAAATCAGTCTGACCCTGTGCCTCATGGGAACAGTCCAGCCCGAACTGCCAAGCCATGTCTTCCCTGGACCGGAAACAAGCATCCTGGGACCGGTTTCGGGTTCAAAACCCTCATCAGCCAGGCTATCTTGAATCCAGTGGCAAAGTGAGCAAGGGACCCACGTCTGGGCATACCCTGCCAACTTAGGGCGAACAAAGCGATACCAAGCCACCAGGTCTCACATATGATTCTGGGTCTTGATTTCGCCATGGCATAGGACATACCAGTGCACCGGGCATCATCGCAGGCTGCACACCCGCTCAACCCTTGAGGTGCCACTAACTCTGTGATCCGGGATGCGATGCCACGTGGCGGTAGGCTTGCGCTGCCTGCTGGCTCTGGCCTACACTGCGGTCCAGCAGGGCACACAAATCCTGAGCAGTCCGGACGGCCGGGATGGGGCATCATCGCAGGCTGCACACCCGCTCAGCACTTAAGGTGCCCCTACCTCAGTGCACCCAAAGTCACCTTCCCGTGGCGGTGTGCCTGTGCCGGCCGCAATGTATCCGGTGCCACCAAGTCTGTGTCCCAAAGTCATGGACCCTGTATGATTGGGTATCGTGTTGCGGACACCATCATGTCACCTCCGGTCCTGGGGAATGTGATGTTGCAGGGCCCGAGGCCCACATGCCGACATTAACACCACACGGATGCACCCAGATAGAGAGTGGAAATGGCGTCGAGCACGTGCGCCCGTCCCTTTTCATTGGCAGGGTCACATGTCCAGTGACGCGTGTGCTAGATGGGTGTGGTGTGGGTGTAAACCAGCCGTGAGGGAGTGGCTGTGGCATGCTGACAACTAGACCTGTGAGCAGCAGATCACCACAGGAAAGACAGGGGACATGTAGCATTGCCGTCCCCCCCCTGTGAGCGTAAGCGGAGTGGCTGGCCTGGCGTATGCCAGTCCAGCCTAAGGGTTTGTATTTGGCCCTGGGCGTGGTTCCGTACTGGGCTGGACAAGGAAGTAACTCATGCGTGTGTCCCTGTTGTTGTGTCAGCGCCACCCGGACCGCATTGGGCAATGTGTCACCCTGTGACCCCTGTTCTACGACATGAGCCACATGGACGTAAGAGGAGTCCAGTGAGCCTACATTCATCCATACTTCCACACTTGAAAGACCATAGACATGACACATCTGTGTGAATATGAATGTTTAATGCACTTTCAGTGGAGTGTTGCATCTGGAGCAGTACAGGGCCATGCAAACCCCACATGACGATGTTGTCCCGTGGAGGTCCAGCCAGGGTCCTCCAGGGAATGACAAGTCCAAAGGAAGAGGAAGAGTACAGTCCGCAGTCTGATTGCTGTGTCAATGGCGATCAAACAGCATATGGCAGTCCATGTCGAGGTCCAAGGTGAGTGTTGGAGAGTGCATGGGGGGGACAGTGGAAGGTGATGATGCAGAGGGCAGTACCAAGCTGAAGCCGGACCTATGGATGAGATGCATGCTGCTGTGTCCTCCTTACCACGAGGGCAGTATCATTCGCATCTTCGTTCTCTACTGTTTCATGTGCCTCACGTGTGGGTGGTGGTGTTCTGTCTCCAGCACTGTGTGGCATTGACACATCAGTGGCCGGAGGTGGAAGGTCTGCCGCACTGTGTGGTACTGACACTTCAGGGGGCGGAGATGTGGATGGAGTGGTGGCAGCAGCATGCATCCGCGCCAGGCCTTGTGGCAGCAATGCCATGAGGAGGGTCCTGAGGTCATTGAGGAACCCAGCTACCTCTCACTGGGGTGCAGCCGTGGCAGCCGCTCATTCCGCATTCGCCCGCTCCATGGTCTCCATTAACCTCCGCATGTTTCCCAACTCCCATGTGACATCGCTAGAGCCACTCGGACTGGACAGTTGTACTATTCTCTGAGTCAGGGCTCCAGCAATGTCAGCCATGGTCCATTGGAGAGCATGGAGCGGACTGTGGGTGTCCGTTAGGGACCGTGAGTGGTCCCTCATGGGACTTAGACACCCACGTATGGCATCTAGTTTGTCTGCCATGCGGTCGAAGCCCACCCGCACCTGTTCAGCCAGATTCTCCTGGCACCCCAAAACACGTTGTTGGAAGGCCATGTGTTCTCCGTGGGGGTCCTGGGAAGCAGCAGTGGTGGTGGGTGCTGCCTGCTGTGTGGTCTGTGCAGGGGGAGGGGTCCCCTCATAGCAGCTGGGCTGCCCAGCTCCTGGAAGTGGGCTGCATAGGCTGTCCACGAGCAGTTGGAGGGCATCAGAGTCGAAGCTGGGGACGTCCTCTTCGTCTCCAGAGAAGAGAGGGTCGGGCTGCTCTGCAGGAGGTGTTGATTCTCCCTCTGCAATGTGAAGGGGAGATGCAGTTTAACAATGTGTCCACATGTATGTTGTCGCATTGTACATGTTTACATACAGACAGCATGACTGGGTACATTGTGGCTGTTTGGGAGGAGCTGCCTATTGGATGGGGACAGTGGACATTTCGACAACAGACGTGTGTGTGTTTGTAGGGTACGGTTACGGGCAACGGCGGACACTGTGACCGCACTCCCCTGCTGTGTTCCCTTCGTGTTTGTTTCAACAGTCAATCCAGTTGAGTGTGCACAAGCTACTCCAGCACCTGCCGTCGTCGGGTGCCAACTGCGATGCAGATAATGGATGAACCCAAACTTTTGGAGTGGTGCACCGCTCGATATTAAAAAGGTTGTTGGTCAAATAAGTCACTAATTCATATGGTCTTGTTAGAGTTGTCTTAATCAATCCTTTATTTTCATAAGTGTCCAAATACAAAATACCAGCCAACGCGTTTCGTTCATAAGAATGAACTTCTTCAGGGCATAAAATGTCGGTCCTGGGAGAGACAAAGTATGTGTGCAGTTTAGGCTGCGTGGGCCTCCTTGATAAGGGCCAGTATGCGGTGAGTCTGAAACAAAGTAGGTAGTAAGCAGTCCGCTTCGGAAGTGAGAATGTGTGTTTGTACTTGTACATTATCAACGCACATTTCCCTGCAATGCCAATTGTGATTGGCCAGTGTCTGCACCCAAGCGGCACCAGTTGTGTCCTGTGTTCTGTTGTAGGTGTTTTGCGGATTGTGTCACCTCGTTGTCAATGTAGATGTGCTCTGCATGTGATGTGTGTGCTGCATTTTTGGGGAGTTACCCCTGCAGCTCAGATTTTGCTGCCCCTTATCACTTTCATGAGGTGTGCCTTTGACTTCTGTGCTTGTACAGTGTTGACATGTTGCATACTTGGGTACGTTGGTCTCTTGGTGGGAGTTGGTGGTCTGGGGCATGGTTTGCCCGCAGATGTGCTCAACTTAATTGTGCATGTGTGCCATTGTGCCCATCTCCCCCCGTACCCCCAGGACCTGGTCGTTACTCACCCTGTTGCTGTTGTGTCGGGTCCTGTTGAGCAGTGTCCGGGCCCCCAACTCCTGCCACCGTCTTCCCACTGATGACTGTGGACACCATTTCCTCCATGTCGTCCAGCTGCCTTGAGGTTGTTGGCGAGTTTCAGCTTGGTTTTGCGCTTGACATCATTCCAGCGCCTCTTGACCTCGTCCATTGTCCTCTTCAGCACTCCGACTGCATTCACCTTGTCCACGATGGACTGCCATATTGTATTTTTTGTTGCTAATGACACAGTGGAGGTGACGAACAGTTGTTGATGGTGTTCTGTCACCTCCGTTATCAGGATCCTGTTTTCCTGCGGACTGAACTTCGTCTTCCTCTTCTTCTTGTCCTTGCCCTTCTCTGACCCCGAAGTCCCAGGATGGTCCTCCGGGGGGCTTGTGGGGTTCTGGCTCTCCTCCGTACTTGCTCCGGCAACGTCCATTGTGCTTCGCTGTTGTTTGGCATTTGTTTGTCTGGTTTTTTTCTACTTTTATGGTGATTGTTCCCGCCCGACGTGTGTGGATTACAGGCCTGTAGCTAGGTTTCGCTGATTATCGTATCGCGATTGGCCTCATCGCAGCTTTTTTTGCGTTGGTGTTTCGCATTTTTGCGGCGTGGCATTGATTCTAACGCGGTCAGTTGATGCGTTATCTGTGGACTATCGCATGGTGCCGCCGTGTTGTGAATACTTGGTTAACAAGGCGTTAATTTCCCGCGATGGACTGCGATATGCAAAGTTGCGTTAAGCTAAATTTGCGGTGGTTATCACACGTTATTGGGAATATGCCCCTCTGTTTCTTATGTCTTCCCAACCTGGAGATATTTTTAGGTTTGCTTTCCTTTTCCGACACTTACATATAAGAATATCAGGATTTAGTCTTTCATTCTTGCAGATGTTTGGAGCCATGCAGTATCATGAGAATAACCAGTGGTAAGCTGTTTAAAATGGGCAAATCAAGAGGCCTACACAATTTGGGGCAGATTTTTCAATGTCTTGCACTGGTGTAAAGTCACAAAAAGTTATGTTATGTTAATGATACTTATATAGCGCACAAATACCACTGGTCTCTTAATGCTTACCTTAGGACTATCATAACATGTTACTGCCAAGCTAGTTTAAATAAAGTCTTCAGCCTTTACCGAAAGTGAAGGAGAGCTACTTCTTTCCTCAAACTCAATCCATTCCAAGTCTGAGGGATCAAGACAGAGAATGCCCGACCACCCATGGTAGCTTTACTAAATTGCAGGCAGGTCAACAAATTTGCCTCAGAGAATCATAGATGGCTACCAGGCAGATAAGGCCTCAGGCGCTCCTTGATGTAGACTGGTACACTACCATAAAGTGTCTTATTTGCAATACATAAGCCTTTAAACAAGGCCCTCTGTTTAATCAGCAACCATTGAAGTTGTTGCAACAATGGAGTGGCATGCGCCCGTCTCAGCAGTTTAAGCAGCGTACTTGCTGCATCATTCATTGTCACCTGGCACTTGCCCACCAACTTACTAGTGAGGCCTATGTACAAGGAATTCCTGTAGTCCATACATGACAATATCATTGCTGCTACCACTGTCAGCATAGTTGAAAATGAGAGAACTGGGACCAGTTTGCGTAGTTGTCTGAGGAGAGCTGTACAGCTCCCACATACTGTTGCCACTTGTTTGGACATTGACAGGCTACTGTCTTGCTTATTGCCAAGATTTTTTGCTACTGGTACGGAACACGGGAGAGGGCCAAGCTTCAGTGGCCAAAAACTGCCTAACCAGGAATTCCCCTTCGCAGTGATTACCAGCATTTCGGTCTTTTCTGGATTGATCTTCAGAGAGTTTGCAGTCATGCAGTTAACTGCAAGATATTCTGCACTTTCAACTGTGACTGCGCAGAGCTCTCAATCCGCGGGACCAACTGAGTGTCATTTGCATAATTAAACAGTTGGCAATCCAGCTGTGCCAGAGCTGCAATCAAAGGCTGTATATAGATGTTTAACAGTAGGGGGGATATCGCGGATCCTTGAGGGACCCCACAGGTTAATGCCTTTGCCCTGGAGACATGACCACCCATCGGTACCCTCTGTGAGTGATCATTCAAAAAACGATTAAAGTTACACAAGGGCAGACCCTGTAATCCCACAAGCTAGCAACCCATGCACTATCAATTGATGAGTGGCGATGCACTAGCAATTGAAAATTGCTGTCAGCTGATGCAAAGTCTTGACAAACTATTTATTTACCAGCACAAAACTTGTTGCACTATTGTGTAAGGGTGTGTGCTTGGTGCATGGCAGGCTCAAAGAGTGCCAACACAGGGAGAGAGAGAGAAACAGCACCCTATCTTTGCAAATCGATGCTGTCCTGCTCACCACCTGTCACACAGTACAGCAGAGCAACTTTGTCTTTGAACTTGACATATTTGTAAATCTGTCCACAGTACTGAGGACACCCACAACACTAGATTTTCCTAAAGGTATTTGAAGGATAAAGATAAAGGCAGCAAGAAGGTTATTTTCAAATACTTATATGTTCCTATTGTCTCTAGTTTCATGTCAGTAAGCCACCAAAATGTAATAATCCCATTCTTCCCAAATACCAGAGTTTTGATTTGATCTGTATTGATAGTTCATATCTTATTTTTACCGTTCGTTTGGAGCACTTAACACTGCAGACCATTTGGTGTGTGACCCAGAATGGCAAGATCATTGGCGTACAAACGTTACTCGTACATATTGTCCTCCACATTTGGCTAGAGGAAACTCTTTGATGCATACTTCGAGCAGATCAATCAGGAATAGTATAGTAAGTGCCAATGTTAGGACCAAGCCTTATTTTAGCCTGCTCTCTGGGCCTAATGTAGCCCCTGGGGGGTGGAGGCCATAACCTTCACCACCCTAGGAAGACTGTCCACCCTATTTAGAGATCCTCACCTGCCTCGGGCATCTCTGTGCTGTGAAGGGAGCTGTAGAAGATTCCTGCACAGCACTCAAGGTTGCCTGCTCAGCAAGCATTTATTTGTAGAAAAAACAAACTCTCAAACCAGCATTTTGTTTTCTATAAACAAAAAATAAGTGCCTGCACCGCACAGTGAGTTTTCTCTACGAGTTGGGACCATACTGCCTTTTCCCTAACTGGCCCCATGCAAATGAGGGAATCAATTTGCCTCAGCGCCCGCACCATATTTTTTAACGTGAGAGCAGAGACAAACATGCCATTAGGAGGTGCACTGAAAGTGCGAGATAAAAAGGAGGCACACGTTCAGTGCGCCTCCTAAAGCCAGCCCTCTGGATGGGAGACCCCAGACATTCCCCTGCAGGTGGGTGCAGTCACTTACTGCACCTGCCTGCAAGGGGGTTCTTGCACCCCTCTTCAAAGTGCAGGAGACATGCAGCCTGCACTGTGCACTGTGCAACACAGAGCAGCTTTAAAGCAGCCGCTCCATATTTCACTTGAATGCGCTGCCCTGACGCCAGCACAAGTTTGCGGCTACCCTGGGGGCAGCACATTCTTTCTAATGCGGTGTACTGTCCCTGCTTGCATCTGGCACACCTTTTAAAAGGTGCACCATGGTGCAAAGAGGGAAAGTTTGCCATATACATAATACGGCCCCTGGTATACTGCAAATTTGGCAGGGTGGAAGCACTGCTGATTTACAGTGGTAGTCTCACTACACCAAACTCGAAATAAGGCCCTCTGTCTTTCTTCTTTCTGTGGTCCTTCCCCTTTATCAAATTTTACTTGTGTCTAATTCTGTTAGTAGAAACGTTGCAATATAGCAAGAAGGCTGTAGGGCATACTCCATGATATAAAGTTCTTCTACAAACTAAAGCCATCCAGTATATCCAAGACAGTCTCTAAGTTAACAAATCATCACTACACCAGGATCCCAATGTTCAAAAGCATTTTGGGGCTGCACACTCTGTGATTAACAAAATTGCAGGATTTGTAGCCTCAACATTTTTCCATCCAATGGTTTTCCACCCCAAAAACGATTCCAACTTGCAAAATATGTTTTCTGACTCATTCTGAATAACAATTAGGAGGTAACAGGAAAGAGACGTGCCCTCCTAATTCTGATTACGTTTGTGACCACAATTGCAGTGACAAACCATTGCAGACACCTCAAAGAGGGTAGTAGCTGATGAGGGGCTATGGGTGGGGGTGGAGGGGATGAGTCATGCAGGAGACTACTGCCTGCTCCTCACGATGTCTTCCTAAATGAGAAATATTTTTTTCTTAAATACAATACTTATTCCTTTAAGGAACATGGGCTACTTTGAAAAAAAAGGTTTCCCCTTGAGAATGTGAACTCAGGGTCCAAGGTTTCAAGTCCATTCATTCCACCATCCCTGATCTACTAGCCAATCACAGGGGTTGCAAATAGCGGCCTGTCTAAATAATGTTCATTAGACAGGTCATTCTATGACTCCCTGCAAATAAACATTTCGCAATGCAAACTCTTTGTACACAGGTCTCATCAGCAAATGATAGGAAGGTCTAAAAATTTGGCTTGCAATTTGCATCCACAGGGGCATATTTATGAAATTATCGCGCTGCATGATAGCGAAAGGGCAGGAATGTACCGTATTTAGCCATAATATGGCGCATTCCTGTAATTTCTCAGCGCTGACACACAATGTGCAGCCTAGCGCCAACGCAGGCACCCTTACACCTTCCTGCACAAAAGCAATCCCTGAGGCTTATTTCTCTTTCTATGTGTGCTGCAGAATGCAGCACACCTAGAAAGAGGAAGTGACAAGGAGAAATAAAGATATTTCTCCTCATTACGCCTCCCCTGGAGCCTCGTAGCAATTTGACACATTCCCAGGTTTGCCAGTAATGGTAAAAATACTTGGATTTGCAGAGCGCAGCTTATCACCCGTGAGGGTATCCAGGTGCTGTTCATAGGCACGGGAAGATTAAGTAATTTGCCCAGTATCACAGGATGTTGAGCCAACGCCGAGACCCATCTCCGAAGTCGGCAGCTCTGGCCGTTACACCACACCTCTCCCTGGGAATGCGCCAAAATCCATGGGCAGATGCATGGGAACACCCATCGAACACCTCCCTGGGGCAGAGTTAACGCAACCCAGCAATTTTAGCTGTGTTGCATTACTCTGGATTCATCAATTTACTCTGGACCACACCAGGTGGCCTTGCGTGGCTTGATAAATCCTACTTGCAGCAGAGGTTACCTTGTATATTGATCAGATTGTAATACTATCTGTTCCAGAGCATAGCTCTGATAAACTCAGTTTTCTCTTTCTCCCAAAATGTCTGTTGTCAATATATCTGATTCTTGCCTCCATGATCTGGGGCATTAAGGTCAAGGGCAAGGCAGGCTGAAATTTCCTGTGCGGAGCTTTGGAACGATTTATGTGTGAAGTGCTCAGGTTCTATCATTGTCCATCTTAGACGTCTGCCCTGACAATATGGCGAAAACACGTCTTGAGCCTTCTCCGATCTACATGCAGGTGAACATAGCACGTCCAAGGCTAGAGAGACCGGTATGATCACTGAACACACTATGCAAAATATTGAAATTGGCAATCATTCAATAAAAAGGAGCTGAAAAAAGATGTAGTCAAAAATATATGCACAACCCCTACCAGTAAATGTGGGAATAACTTCAAGCTTGTTAGAATTGACTAACGTGTCCAAGTAAAAACAAGATTAAAATAGTTTAGCAAGGTGTTTAAATCTGACCCCTCTTTAGAGTGTTCCATGTGTAACCCCATCATTTGCATGCACCTAGAGAGTTGCTCAGGTCTTCAATGGGGCTTTCACATAAATGAGTATTAAAATCACCAGCAATGATTAAGTTTATCTGCCTCATCTGTTTCTCAAATAAAGTGTGAATATATGCACCCACAATTTGTACATTAGAGGAAACCTGCGCCCACGATTTAGCATTGCAAAAAGTTAACAAATGCATAACATAGGAACCCGAGAGGGTTATTCTTAAAGCTTGCAAAGTAGGTGCCCCACTAAGCTCCAAGGAAGGGAAAATAATTTAGCCACCCTTTGCCCTACCAAATGCTGAATAAATAGCTGGGGTGAAAAAATATTTATAACCCTCCAAGAAAAAAGAGTTCATAGTCTCCCAGGTCTCTTGCAAGCAAATCATGTAAAATCCCTTGACGAAGGACAACCAGTTCAAGCCTTTGAATTTAGAGGTAAGTCCTGTGATGTTCCAGCTAAGCAGTTTAAGGTCATTACATGTACCAGTAATTGGCTCAGCCTGTACGGGGGTTGGGGGACCCACTAAAGTTGGAAGGGCTGGAGCAGGAAATGGTTCCGAAGTCTCGAGTCAGTCACAAGAGTCCAACTGGCTCAAAGGAGTAAATCTGTTAGACATCGCCACTGGAGTAATAGGAGGCTGCTTTGCAGAGCGGCCATACTTCTTAGGCCCGACTATAGACTAAGTTGAAGGGCAGACAGTTTCGGGTCTATAAAAGAAACCTGAATTGAGTATCACGTGGCTGATCCAAGGGAGCTAAATGCGGCAAGCACCTGCTTTGCCAGGTTAGGGGGGAGGGGGTATTGATTATGACACAGTCCCCACTGAGGGTCTGTTCCCCTTTTCCCAGCCAACTGACCCTTCGAACCATATTAATTCGATCAAATACTGCGGGGCCCAGGGGTAAGTGTGTACCCATCCAGTGGGTCACTTTATTTTTCAGCTGAGCATACGATTTAGTCGTGAAGCTGGTCAAGAGGGGCACGTTTCCAAGGACCACGACGTAGGTGGTTGCATCTGGAGGGAGGTTGATAATAGGCCCCGAGTTCGCACTAGATGGATAGTCCCGATGGATGATGCCATGGCTGACCTGGGAGTCCCTAGTGCCTACGTCGCATATCCCTCTTAGCTGAGTACAACTGCCCCTAACCACCACGGGCTCTTGCTTGGATGGCCATGCGTCGCCCAACAAGGGGTTGGATGCGAGTATACAAGCCAAGGCTGTTACCGATGTGCCTGCGGGCAGGCCAGCCACATGCGATAATATAGGTGCAGGTGATGGAGGGAAGGCATCCGTAATTCCTGCAAACGCTTTCTCAGTGTTTCTACAGTGGAGCTCAAACGGGTGGAGTAGGTCCTTGATTAATAGTCCTAACTTTGTGTACAGTGAGTCCATACTTTATTGGTAATGAGACCCACCATGGGCTTAGCGAGGGATTCATCCTTCAGATGGGCCTGCAATCCTTGACTCCCTCTGGGGGCGGTCCATTCCCTTTTTTCCGCTTACGCAAAGGCAGTAGAGGATCAGCCACTTGCTCAGAATCGCTATCTAACGGAGGCAGGCCACTCTTGCACCCGCTGTATCTGAGCAATGTATCTGTGCGCTGATGATATTAGAAGTACCCTCCCTAGTTACACGGGCAGCAGGGGCAATGATAGAATAACAGACAGTGTCCATGGATGCACCCACGACAGAGGGGGAGACACCTGGACCCCTCCCATGTTGAGCCAGTTTGTCCTCCACGCTTGTGATCTCCTCTTCTATAGCCCAACAGCGGAAGGTAGATAGGATAAGATACTTGTTTTATCCTGTCGTGATATAGTCTGGGTCAATTCCTTCCAAAGGGCAGAGTCCCTCCACTCTACCATTTCCCCATCTGTGGTGCTGTGTGTAATGAATGTAAACTCTGAAGGGACTCTTAGGGGCAAATGATGGAGGCCCCTAACACAGGCACCCATAGCACATTCCTGGGAAAGTGGCAAACACGAATAATGAGTCTCTAAAGGTTGTATCTAGTAGCCACAACAGTCTCAAAAAGAACCTGGGATAAGTGCATGTAGAGGGTTCCCCCCCACACCCTGTGTTCAGAAGTCAAACACAAATGATAAGGTATTTCAGGATTTAGTTTCCACAAGGCCATTCAAGTGAGGGAGAACTCTGCTATTAATTCAATCAGGGTTGTGGTGTCGTGGGCCCAGGGCCCACATGCTACATAAATAAGGCACACGGAGTCATGCTTAGTGTAGTGGTAACTGGCCCAGGGCACGTGCGCCCGGCCCCTTTTATTAACAGGATCACCTGACTGGTGACGCCTGTGATGGGTGGGTGTTAGTGTAAGTGTTTAACAGGGTGAAACACTAGAACGTGTCCAGCCGGACACCACATCACTCCCAAACTTTAATGAAAAGAAACAAACAAAAGTCCAACCTGTAAGAAAACAAATAAACAATACACAGCACCAAATGAGTCTCCTCAGGCCGTCAGCCAGGCAGCGCTGGAGCTTTGGACCGCATGGTCAGGATGCTTTTGTCCGCCTTGGCGATGTATTTCAGACCGGCCTGGTCTCGCGGTGTTGGAGTCTATTTACAAAGTTCAAGTATCGGTGCATCTGGAGCGGGGGTGGAGTCCACTCTGAAGATCTCGCAGGCGCTCAGGTTCCGGTGGATGACAAACCTGCAGCTGTTGGGGATGATCTCGGTGTATGAGGCCTTTCCTTGGAGGTGACGTGCTTGATGGTCTTTCTAGCTCCTGACAGCCGAGCAACGTCAGACTTGCCTCTCGTGCCTGGACTCCTCTCTCACTGGAGCCTCCTGGAGGGCCTTCCTGCCGGGCTGCCATGGGACCATGTGGACTGTGCGGGCTTCGTGTAGGCCGCGCGAAGACGTAGCTGAGGAACTGCCAACAGGACCACAGCCAAGTTGCTCATGTAGCCGCAGAGGGTGGTGTCGCAGTCTAGGTGTTTTCGCCATCAGGACTCAGGTTCTACACCTTCCTCCGATGGTCTTTGGGTGACCAGTCTTCAACTGTGACCTCCATGCTTCCCGTGCCTGTCGTGGGGCTGCTGCCGACGCATCTCTCCTATTCGGATTCCCCTCTCACAGGAACTCTGTCGAGGCCCTTGCCCCTGGATTGCCACGTGACCACGTGGGCTGTGCGGGTCTTTCGTAGGCCGCGCTGAGGGGTCGCTGCAGAACTCCCAACAGGGCCACGGCCAAGCCTTGTGTAACTCCAAGGGTGGATATTCCAATGGTCGGGTATGCTCTACTTCGGCGGGCTTCAGGTTGACGGGGGCACACAGAAGGTTCCTGGGTGGCTAGCCTCGTTGAACTCCGGTTGTCTGGAGTGTTGGGATCCACTCTGGTGGTGCGATGCTCCTTTGACGTCCTTGGTGATGATGCACCTGGATGACGATGAGAACACAGTGATTTTCCTTCAGTTGGGCAACAGGCGGCAATCTCTTGCCTTGGGTGACCTTGTGGAGTGAGGAGGGCTAGAGGGACTTCGTGGCCACTTGCAGTTGTCTTCCAGCAGGTGCACTTGCTAGGCGTGGTGCTATCGATACCAGGCAGCCGGTGACAGGTGAGAGGACGGTCGAACTGCGAAGCGTGGGGCCTGGACGCAGATCGCGCTTGCTAGCGGCTTACGGTTGGTCCTCCCGCGAAGCTGTCTCCAGTGACGTCTCTGCACCCCAGTGGCTGGCTTGGGCTGATGAACACCTTCTCCAGTGCTGGCATGAGTCCTCTGTCCTGTCGCTCTTCTCCGTTCCATCTTGCGCGCCTGTGGTGGTTGTCTGCCCTGTGGCATTGTGCCACTGTTCTTTCTTCCTTCGCGGAGTGGCGCCCTGCCACTCTCTTTTCCTCCTTCCGACCAGGTCCTCACTTGGATGTGGAGTTCTGCCACATGTCTCATGTTTGAGCCACATGGACATCATGCTGGTCACGTCCAGTTCTTGGGACGTTCTTCACTTTTCTGTGGACCTGTCGCAGGTCTGCCCTGTCAGTAGGACTTGCTTCTTTCTCTTGAGAACCCTTCACGGGCACCATGCTCCTCTTCTCTTCACTCGAGGGCGTCGTGCTTGCGCCTCAAGGCGGCGCCTTCGTGACGCTTGATCCTGCCTCCGTTCGGGGATGCTTGGCAGGGTTGGCCACTTCGAGTGAAGTGCTCCATGCTTGCGATGCGACTGTGGCGTCCGTCGTGGTGGCGGCTTGCCACGTGGGGTGTGCGACTCTCCTCTTGCCTGTCTTGGGCTTCTAGCGACTCCGTCTTGAGCAGTGTGAGGGAGGACACTCAGCTGTCTTCGGCCCACTGCGTGGCTTCGCTGGCATGGTGGA
Source organism: Calotriton arnoldi (assembly GCA_963921515.1). Taxonomy (NCBI): domain Eukaryota; kingdom Metazoa; phylum Chordata; class Amphibia; order Caudata; family Salamandridae; genus Calotriton; species Calotriton arnoldi. The sequence continues at coordinate 1,665,393 of CAWUFW010001465.1, read as the reverse complement.
GATGTAGAGGATCTCCCTGCGGTCTTCAGCATTGCTTTTCTCTGACTCTCCTTGGGTGTGGTTCTTCCTTGTTGTGTGGCCTCTTCTCTCTGGCCAGCACGTAGTGCGCCTTCACAGGGAAAACAGATCTCTGGCTGTCAGCAGTGGCAGCGTAATTTGAAGGCTTTTACAGTCTCTGGTGAACCACTATTACTTCCTCTGGGGGCAGGGCAACTTTGCTGCCGTTGTGGGCTATGCTGCTCCTTTTCTTCTTTGAGCTTTCCCTTGTGCGCGGAGTTACAGTCTCTTGACCTGCAACGAATAGGTAACTCGCTTGAGTGTGAATGGTACTTCTCTTGACTCCTCCACGGCAGAGTACGGCCAGTGTGTCAGGACGCACATGTTTTGTCAGTCCTGCAGTCACAGCAGGGTTCCGCTGGGAGTGGTGGGGGGGTACTCTCCAGGTTATGTGCGGCAGAATAGCTGTCTAGTCCAGCTTATATACAGTTCTGTTTGCGCTGGCAATGTGATTGGTATGACCCTCTTTCCTATTCTGTGCTTAACTGTTTGTGGCTATGTGTTGGGGCATTGCTTGTTCTCTTTCATGCCCAGTGTAGGGCTCGTGTGGCTGACATCTTCCTCAGGCAGATCAGCGGTCCTGTTGGCAATGCTGCCTTTCCACGTCTTGCCATACTGACTGGCAGATGTGTCTCTCACAGGGTAACCTTCCCTTCCTTCATTTACAGCATACCCTTTTTGCATGGAGGAGGCTTGTGGTCCTTCTCCTGGGTAGTCTCTGTGGTGCCTCGTGTGCCTTCACTGTGGCACGGGGAATTTGCTTTAGGCGACAGCTGGACGTTTCCACTTAAGATGTGATGCCGCAAGACACCACCAGGTGGCACTGCAGCTACCATTCCTAGCTTCGTGAAACTACAGGTCGCAGCTTTCGCAGGCAGAGCGGGAGGCCATCGTTGCTGCAGTGGGCTGTTGCAGAGGTATGTGCGCGCACTGCAGACCGCGCTGTATGGCAGGGCTTTTTGAATGTCGCTCGGTTGGACTGCAGTGTTTAGGTCACCCGGATCTGCTTACGTGGCTGTGCGGTGGTTTGAACCACCACCAGGTGGCACTGCAGCCCTTGCAAGGTCTCGGCTGCCTTCCTTCGCGTTGGGAGCACCACGGGACACGGGGAGGCCGGTGCGAGGAGTTAGCCAAGTAAGTGTTGCGGCTGCTTTAATGATGCTGGTCGGCTTATTTGTGGATGGAGGCTTATGCTTGTCACTTTTACTCTGGTGCTAGCTCAACGTGTCTCTCCTTGGGGCACTGTCGAAAAGAGTCCGGTTCTCCATATACGTGCCGCAGTGGCCGCAGGGAGGCATCGGGGGCGCGCTCCTCTCCCTCTGCAGCTCTTCCCTCTTCTCTGGGGCGCAATGGCCAGGGCAGGAAAGGCCGGTGCAGGGCTTACCTCGGGGCTGACACGGGCACAGTCTAATATCCCCCACGGGCATCGAGTACTGGTGCACCATTCATTGCTTGCTGGGCTCACTAGTGTCTAATATGCGCCTTGTTAGTGAAGCGATCCACTCCCCTCCTCCACTGGACAGAAAGGGGGCAGGTCAGGGTAACTTGCGGGCGCCTCAGTATATGAGGGCATAGGCAGACCTAGGCCTTGTCGTACCTCGAGGGGCGGTCGAGGCTCGTTCTTTCGTTGGCGTGTAGCCCTCCTTGTCACGCTGTTCATGCCGTGACTCACAAGGTGGGCGGCAACTGCAGCACCGGCCTGAGGGAGACGACCAGCCTCTTCTCTCCGCTCGCAGGGCCAATCAGGGTGGCAGGCTGCTGCAGGGGCATGTACTCGCCCTCGTGCCCGCCTTACTGGAACGCATGTCGGCAGGCAGGGCAGCTTGCAGGCGCCTCGGGGCATGGGTTAATCCCGCTGCTTGTGATCATACGTCCCGCTCTTTGAAGGGCCTTCACAGTGTGCTGCTTCACATCACACCTCCCCCGTAAATGCCTCGTACCTGTTGCTGGATGCAGTTTTCTGGCCCCACATGGGCGTTGGCAGGGGGGCGGGGGGTCACTCAGTGTGTGAGGGCACTTCACCTCTGCTTATCTCTCAGCAGCTCAGCACGCAGGCGGGCGGATGCAGTGGCAACTCTGTGGATGCGTGTCCAGGCGTCCCACGGCCACGGTGCCCTGGTTACTTCAGCAGCAGGTCCGGGAGTGTATTAGATACTGCTACGCTTCTCCCCTCACGGCGCACTGGAGGACTGCTGTCGTATGCGCGTGGATCGACCCCCTCGTTGCCATTGTGGTGTCGTGGGCCCAGGGCCCACATGCTACATAAATAAGGCACACAGAGTCATGCTTAGTGTACTGGTAACTGGCCCAGGGCACGTGCGCCCGGCCACTTTTATTAACAGGGTCACCTGACTGGTGACGCCTGTGATGGGTGGGTGTTAGTGTAAGTGTTTAACAGGGTGAAACACTAGAACGTGTCCAGCCGGACACTACAGGGGTCACAGCGAAACGGAGCAAGCAGGACGAAAACCTTACCAGTAGTCCAATGCAAGTTGTACCAGACCGATGTACAGAGGGCCCAATGAGTGTGCAGAGCCAAGGGGGTGGCCCTGCCTCTTCCTATCACGGACGGGTGCAGGACAGGCCCGCCCTTGGCTGGGGCTTTGCCCAGGCGTGGCCTGCACGCGTCCTGCGCAGCCGGCTGTAGTGTTGCGCTACATAGCGCCCGAAGCACTCTAATCAGTCCCAGGTGAAGGAGATAGCAGGAGTCGCCTCCAGGCCCAAAAGATCCCTGAGACACGTAGTCCCGGCCGTTCACCAGCTGTCCTCACTCACAGTATGCGTAAGGCCCCTGGACCATTGCTCTACTTAGTGAGGCAAAGCATGGTAGTCAAGAGATACAGGTAATTGGAAGAGAGGTAGAGAAATGTTTTGCTCCCCTGAAGTCCTGGGATATGTAGGGTCTCAACATCAGCTGAGGCATAAAGGGGAAGGTGCCCATCCCCCAGAGACCCTACAGGAATAACTCAGCATCGAGAGATGGTTTCCATAGCGGCTCAGTCCAAGTATGCACATCGGTGCTCATCAAGGCTCTATGTTAATGTTATGCAGCGCTACGAGAGAGCCGCCAGCATCCTATAATATCCAGGTAGACCGAAGTCGGACCTTACTGTCTCCAGTTGCTTCCACGCTGATTGCTACTCCACAGGAGGTGAATGCCTATCTAGCTCTGCTGTGTGTGCACGAAGATGTGTTTAATTCCATGGCATACATAGCTCGAAAACACCTCAACTGCTCTATTGCTCCTCACCAAAGAGGTTTACAAACTATCCAGCTGCCACCATACGAGCTAGGTCTCCTTTTCTGCATTAAAGGTAAGAAAGAGACTTTGACAAATAATTCGCTGATTAGACATTGATAAGAGTGCAGCAAGGCGTGTTTTCATACATGCAACACGTGCACTCGCTGACTACTATACCAAACGAAAACAGCTTCTACCAAACAAAAGACTTCCAAAGCCGTGCCACTGAAACTGTAAATGCAGCCCGACCAGGCTTAGTGTCAGCACTGAACCTATTCCTGCAGAGATCACGCGGCATAGTGCAATTTCATAATCAGTGTTTACACAAAAGGCGGTGCAGTTAACTTCCCGCTTTTTTCCCTCTCTTCCCGTAAAAACGTTTCCAATTCATTTGCTTTTTCTCAGAAAAGAGGGCCCTGTTTTTGTCATCAGTGCAGAAACTGACAGCTCTAATTACAGTGGCTCAAGACATGCACTTAATTAGCCTAATCAGCCCGCCAGTGAACTTGACAGGTAGGCTTTTCTGTCAGGTTAGTTCATGACATGTAATCTGCCATGAATAGCAGTTATTTTACAGCTGCTCGGGCAGTTGTGCGCGCTTCTCTTCCTCCCCTCGGGCCAATCACACAGCCTGGCCGCGCACTGCGCAGTTCACAAAGAGGAGTCATTACGGAGTTGGCTAATGCATGTCAAAAAGTCTTTCTTGGCTGACCTACTTTTCAGAATAGATATGTCCTGGAGGGTAACAGCAACTCCACAGGGTGAAGTTACGAGTTACAACACAAAACGAAGGGCTGTATTTCTCTAGTACAGTGTCTATTTTCCGACATTGAAGAAAAGACTGCACAGTGTATTCTTATTACTCCTCTTGCAAGTCAAGCCATTTGGAGTCCTTACTTAGCCAAATGCATTCAGTTCTTTCCATAATTATTGATTCCGATTTTATGATATTGTTTTTACCATGTCTGTCTATATTTATACTTATGTGTTGTACGAAAAAAGAAAAAACTGGGGGGCATATTTACGTTCCTGGCGCATCCCTGCAAATCAGCAGGGATGCGCCAGGAAACGTGCGACACGCATCTCAATCCTTGCGCCACCACGGATGCGCTGCATTTACAATGCGGCGCATCATGGCGCAAGGAAATGCAGATGCGTGTCGCATCTGCTGCCGTAACGTTAGCGCAGTGCTGGAGCTATGCCGCGGGCGCGACGCAACTCCAGCACTGTGCCAACCATGCCCATGTCTAACATGGTGCGTCAAGCCTCACGCCTGCTTCAAGCAGGCGCAAGGTTTTGACGCAGCGGGGTTGGAAAGTGACTAAGTGAAATCTTGTAGATTTCACTCAGCCACTTTTCCGAGGCGTTCCTGCGCCGGAACGCCCCCTGTGCCAGAACGCCCACATGAAACCTGACGCAGGTTTCATGTGGCGCAGGCTTACAACGTGACGCATCTCCCTAGATGCGTCACGTTGTAAATACCCCGCAGCATGGCGCTGGCTTTACGCCGCCGGTGCGTCACAGAAGTGACGCAACGGCGGCGCAAAAGTGGCGCAAGGGGCTTGTAAATATGCCCCTGGGTACTTCCATATGTTTTAAATAGCTACATGTGTGCTAACACTTCGAGTCCTGGTGGGTTTCAGTATTATTATTAACCAACCATACAAGCCAACAATAAAATTTACTAAAACCTAAGGGGCCGATTACGATGGTGGCGGGTCCGCCACCGCGAGCCTTGCTGTGGCGGGCCCTCCGCCATCGGACAGCAATTTTCCCCCTGCCATCTTACGATGGCGGGGGGAATCGTAAAACCGCCATGGAAAGGCTGGCGGGGGTTGGCTTCGGGGGCCCGTTGCGGGCCCCCCTTGTATTGGGGGGTGGTGGTGGTGCACTGCGGGGGTACCCATGGTACCCTCTACATTTCCCTGCACTGAGTGGCAGGCACCGCGTGGTGCCTGCCACGTAGTGCAGGGAAATGCACAACATGGCTGTTTAGCATTGCAGCGGGTGCTGCAGCCAGCAGCACCCGCCGCAATGGTAAACGGGCTGGATGCGACCGCCATGGTGGCGGTCGCATCGTAATCTGTGGTACGGGACCGCCGCCTTACAGGCGGGCGGTCCCAGTCACTGATACGTTGGCGGGCCGACTCGAGTACGCCCGACATCGTAATCGGCCCCTAAGCATGTGTGTTTATCACCAGCCATTAAAGCTTCACAATTCTTTATTCTCCCTTTTCTTTATAATGGTGCAGAGACAGAATATCGACAGAAAAATATCGAATTGCAAGAATATCGATTCAAGAATATCGATGGTGCAAAATATCGAGGTAAGTTTTCTCGTTGTTAAAAATATCGATTTTATTGTTATCTAGAAATATCCAATTTGTAATTATCGATGGCAAAAATATCGATGTAAATAATATTGATTTTTTTTTTCTAAAGTTCTATTTTTTTTTTGTAATTTGGTATTAGTAATTTTATAATGTTTAAAATATTTTGTTATGTTTAAATAATAGTATTTGTTTGGTTTTTAAAAATAATTTTTAGGAGCAGGATGTTGGGTTTATAGGGGATATGGGTGGGGAGTAATTTAAAAACATTGTGGGGTAAATAAAAAATTGTTTTAATTTTTATTACATTTTAGGAGTGGGATATTGGGTTTATAGGGGATGTGGGTGGGGAGTAATTTAAGAATGTTGGTTAAAACAATTAATGTAAATTAATAAATTTAGAACTATATAATTAATAATAAAAATGTATAAATGTAAATATTAAATTGCTTTAAAATTCGAAATTTTTTGGGTTGCAAAATGTTTGATGTAAATTGTGTGGAAACATGTTGTTAATTTTAAAACATTTTAACAATTTATTTAAAAAATGTATTAATAGTTATTTATTTAAAATGTTATATTAGAACTACCATTTCGTTTTCTAATATTTTTAGTGTAAAATGAGTTTTCAAAGGGTTTAATATTGGATTATAAAATTAATATGTTTATTTGTAATTTATAGTGTAGTTTCAAATATTTATTTTTGTTGTGACAAGTGTTTTTACACATTTTACTTTTTTTAAATATTGTAAAATTTATTTTCATAAAGTTGTATTTGTAAATTTATTTTTTATAAAATTTAGTGAATAATTCAAAAAAAATTATATTTAAAAGTTTTGTTAAGAATTTTTAATTAGTAAAAAATATAAATGTTTTAATATAAAAATTATATTACATTTTATTTAAAAAAAATAACTAGAAGGCTTATTACGATACCGGGCGTAAAAAATTCCGCCACCCATGAAAGCGGCATAAATCCGCCCGCCTACACCGTCTGAATACCGACCCAGCAATCATGATGCCTCGAACCGAAAACCGCCAGCGGCGGAAAAAACACACAAAATACCGCCCGCCCTTGCCCGAGTCGGAGTCAAACCGCCCGCCACGGACGGAAAGACGCACGACAACACAAAACCGCCCGCCCTCACGGTCGAGACACCGCACGTGAAATTACGATCGCACCGACATGAGCGCGGAAAAACAACAAATACACCGCCCGCCAGCGTAAACAACACTGAAGAAAATGGACACGGCAGAAGCCATGGCGGCCACGTCCCTGCACAGAAACAGCCGCGGACTCAAACAAACACACACAACATGGCAAACAAGTCCACACAGCAACCCACGCACAAATACACAGACAAAGTACACATCCCGAAAACACACCACCCCTGGACAAACAAATAAACCACAAAGCCCAGAACACCAGCCACAACACACCTGAAAACAACAGACCATCAGGACACACCCAAACAGGTAAGTACAAAAGCAGCCCCTCCACAGACCACAACCCCTTGCAACATTGCAAAGCAGAGAGGAGAGGAGAGGACACAGTGACACAGCAAGGACAGCAGCACACCACAGATACGCACACATCACACCCACCACCACCACCACCACCACCAGACACCGGCACCACAAACCCCCTGCACATCACACATCACACACCGCACCAGCACCACAAACACCATGGCATCACACAGAATGCCCAAGTTCACTTCCACTGAGCTGACGGTCATGGTCGACGAGATCGTCAAGGTGCACACACAAATCTATGGCAACCAGGTCCAGCACACACCACTAGCCACCAGAAACAGAATGTGGAACAGAATTGTAGACCAGGTCAATGCAGTCGGGACCGTACCCAGAAACAGAGGAGAGATAAACAAACGGTGGAACGACATCAAAAGCCTGGTCAAGAAGAAGGAGAGCAAAAATCGAGAGCTGGCTGCCACGACTGGCGGAGGGAATCCCGCGCATTACAAGACCTTCAAAGCGTGGGAGGAGAAGGTGCGAGTCATCATCCATCCGGAGATCCTCACCGGATTACCAGGGGGAGTGGAGGCTGGTAAGTACAAACAAATGTATACCAGCACACCGCTATGTACTCACATGCACTACCACCATGCCATAGCTCCGAGGGACAAACACCCCCATGTCCAGTACACAATACACAACACATCACTCACACATGCAACAGGCACCACCACACACACAGCCCAAACATATCAACTAACAAAACCATGGGGGCATGTGTACACCCAGCCAGCCACGTAACTACCAACAGGTCCCCTAGTACTCCAGAAGCGCCACAACGAGCACCCCCACACCCATGTGGCAGCCGTAGCTGCACCAACCGACAAGTAACAGGTAAGTAGCCGCAACACAAAGGCAGTGGGTGGGAGGGGGGACAGCTGAAGTACAACACACACCAGGCCCCTAGTCCCACAGCACAGCAAGGAGGAGCACAGCCCACAGCCCACACCCACGTAGCAGCCACTGCAGTGCACACCGGCAGCCAACAGGTAGACATCCCGCCCCAGGACAAACGGTGTCAGTGGGTGTCCAGCCATCACCACGACCCATAACACCGCCCCCACCCCCACAGACCTGCAACATGGCGCACCCCCCGCCCATAACCATGTTGCATCCTGTCCAGTGCACGCTCAAAAACAACCTGCAGGTGGGAAACTGGACAGGGCGGGGTGACTGGAGGCATGAGGACTGAATCACGACTAACACATGGGACATGTCAAGTAGCAGAGGAACACGCAGCACTGCTCCCTGCCACAACCATGTGAACAATGTGCACACGGACATGAACCACAGAGTCACACCCCACATGACCCATCACAGACACAGCAACACCCAAGGAGCCACGTCTGCATGCACAAGTCACACTGATTACAGAACCACACGGCAGGCACAGTGCAACCCATCACACACAACTGCAACACCATCGAAGTCCTGTCCATGTAGCCCCTACTGCCTGTCAACCACACATCCCACAACTACGCCCATGTAAGACATACCACACTAGACGCAACAGCGTGGAACAACATAAATGCACACGAACACCACTGGACCCATCAAACACACAGACACACAATGCACATACAACATACCATCCATCTCATCCGTCAGCCCCAGTCACATGAAAGGTATGTCATCCGAACAGCTGGTCCACATACAGTAGTCACGCAAAGAAACATGCCCATGATAAATCATGTGCCAGAAGTGAATGAAGCGCACGTCACACTGTGAGCAACTACACACATAACATGGGCCACACACCCCCGAGCACTGCAGTGATGCACATGGCACAGGGCAGCACGCACACCAAGGAATTGGACCATCTGCAATACGTCGTGTGGCACACAACCATCACTCACTCATAACAATGCGTCCAATTACATGGCCAGAAATCACAACAGACAGCAAATATGCAGGGTATGTCAGACATACACACACCTCAGACCATGCACTGTCATGTTGCCACAACACATGTCACGTTCTGCACCCATGGCACACAGTATGTACCCCAAAAGCATAGTTCATCTCAAATGCGTTTCAGGGGGCTGACCCCCATTATGCCATCTGCGTTTCTAAGCGTTCCATATGAACCCCCAAAGCATAGTTCATCTCAAATGCGTTTCAGGGGGCTGACCCCCATTATGCCATCTGCGTTTCTAAGCGTTCCATATGAACCCCCAAAGCATAGTTCATCTCAAATGCGTTTCAGGGGGCTGACCCCCATTTTGCCATCTGCGTTTCGAAGCGTTACATTTGAACCCCAAGAGCATAGTACAAACCAACCTCCACGATGGGTCTGGAGTCCGCATACACCAGAGCCACAAAAAGCAGGAGCACAGCAACACACCCATCGGCATTGCCAATCCGTCCCATGCCACATGTCCACAGCACACAGTCCCATTGGCATGCCCACACAACAACAAATAGCACAGCCACACACACGGCTCCGGGAAACCTGTGCACGACTGTGCACGAACTGTGGATGTCAGACAACCTATACATACTTTGTCATGTGCAACACAATAACATATCTCATTCCCCCCACAGGTGACGAACTGCTGGATGCTGGAGATGGAGACAGCAGCCAGCACAGCCAGCCTGCAAGCCCCCAACAAGGACTCACGGATGTGGAGGATCTGTCCTCCGATTCGGACACGGACCACCCAGCAGGCCCATCTGGTGTGGCAGGGCCCAACCGCACCCCAGGCACCCTCCCACCCACCAACCCATCATCCAGGGCTGATGACCACTCACAGCCCCCTGCTGCCACTGTCGTAGCGGCCACTACCACTGTTGTGGCGGCCACCCCCACGGTCGTTGCGGCCACTCCCACTGCCGCAACCACCACCACGTCATCACTGGCCCCAGCCCCAGCGCAAGTGGTGGTCCGGCCGACTGGGTCCACCCTGGGAGCCACAGCGAGGACCGTGGTGAGCAATGTGGCTAGTGGGCAGGTCGGTGGCAGCAGTACTGGTAGGAGGAGCAGGGCCAGGCCAACGCCAACTGTGCCTGGGAGCCAAGCCCTGCCGCCAATCGACAGAGTCCTTGGGGCCTATGAGGAGGCCCAAGGCGAATGGGCCAGGTCGGCAAGCGACACGCGGGAGGTCCTTGCGGTGTTGAGGTCCATGGACGCCCACATGGCCCAAATCGCGGACCTCATGGGCCAGCTGGTGGTGGGGGAGGGCACAAGCAAGGCCAGCAACACCACCTCCGCCACCACCTGCTGTGGCGCAGGTTCGTGCAGCATCGCGTTCCCCTGCGTCCACAGCGAGTGAGCACTCCTCAACCACCACCAGCGGAACATCAACACCCCCCTCCCAAACGTGGAAGGGGCCGTCCGAAGTGGAAACAGGTGTCCAGAGAGGACTTCGCCCGCACCAAACGCCAGTGAGTCAGCCAGCCACCTTGACCACCTACTGCATTGACTTGGAATACGATCCTAGCCCACACTGCCATGTGAATGGCATGTGTCTGTTGGACTGTGGACATAGAACTCCATGGGTACACCTTGACCATCACGCAGCCATGACCGTCAACTCATTGTCACAGCATGCACCACATTTGTCATCACCTTGCACACAATCACATGTCACCGCTGTTAATAAATACACCTTGATCACAATCGGCTTAATGTGTCCTGGGTTTATTCCACGATGTGCAATCGCCACCATGAGCAGAATAGCATCTGCTGTGTGGCATGTCGATGGGACAGGAGAGGCTGCAGGGACCTAGGGGTGAAAAACAGAACAAGAGTACATTCAATGAGTGTGTCACACACTCATCACACAGTACTTGTCACCAACTACAAGCAATGCACACACATCTCTGAGAGCAACAGGGCACAATGCTACAGCCACTGACAGTGGCATACCAACCTGGACATGGACCATTGACACACAGCACTCAGTGAACAAAAGGCCCCAGTAACAGAGCACACATACACCTGCACAACTACAGCCACATCAGCCGTCGTACATGGTCACTCACCGTCAAGTGAAGTAGCGGGCGATGAGCTGCTGACGCACATTCACAGCTTCATCCTCTCCACTGTCCTCTTCACTGGAGCTGTCCTGGTGTGCAGGCTGGGGCCCTGGTTGATCTCCGTCATCCACAATTAGGGGATCTGCTTTCGAATGGCCAGATTGTGCAGCATGCAGCAAGCCACCACTATCTGGCACACCTTCTGTGGGGAGTACGCCAGCGCACCCTCGGTGCGGTCCAGGCATCTGAACCTGGACTTGAGGAGGCCAAAGGTACGCTCGACCACACGTCTGGTCCTCCCATGTGCCTCATTGTAGCGGTCATCTGCTGGGGTCCGAGGATTTCGTAATGGACTGAGCAGCCAGGGCCCATTCGGGTAAGCCGAGTCACCTGGGCGTGGGGGACACAGAGAACCGTTGCAATTCAAACAGGACAGTAGACAGCATCCTTAAGCCAGCACGCTACACAACTCCACATACTCACCGACAATCCAGCCACGGTCCTGTTGCAGATTGGTCATCAGTCGTGGTAATATGCTGTTTCGCATGATGTGCGCGTCATGGGCCGAGCCTGGGAACTTTGCACACACGTGGGAGATGACCATGTCCGCAAGGCACACCACTTGCACATTCAGGGAGTGCGTGTGCTTCCGGTTGCGGAAGAGCTGCTCAGTGGCCTGTGGTGGGACAAGGCCAACATGGGTGCAGTCAATGGCACCAACGACGTGTGGGATCCGTCCAAGGGCATAGAATGCACCCTTCACTGCCGCCAACTCACGTGCCCTGGGGAATCGGATGTACCTGTTCCTGTACAGCATCATGGCTGCCAGTACATCCCTCAGCACCATGCTGAACATGGGCTGGGACATCCCACCTCCACTGCCCACTGTGTGCTGGAATGACCCAGTGGCGAAAAAATGCAGTGCAGCCATCACCTTAGCCGTGGGGGTGAATGCTGTCGGATACACCCTGCGAGGACGGAGGTGGGGTTCCAACATGGCACATAGTCGATGCAGGGTTGGTCGATCCAGACGAAATTTCCGGATGACCTCAGAATCCTCCATGTCCGCCAACAATTGGTAAGGGCGGTAAATGTTTGGTCTCCGCCTAGGAAAGATGGAAGTGGACACATGTCAAAGCAACACGCCACATGGCATTTTCACATACACATAACTGATATGACAGAGCAAGAACATGAGTCACAGAACAGCTGTCATGCAGGGACAGCACAGCCACAATACACTTACACAGGTCTCCCACCAATAGCAATGGGCAGTGACACAAACCATTGCTATGTGCATGCACATGGGGATCCAGGCCTCAATGACCTGTGAGGCGTGCTGATGGGGACTGACTGCATATCCGGCAAGCGGCAACACCACGGCAACATGACTGGCTGCTGTGCATCACACTGCTTCCGAGGCTGGATGAGTATGGCACACACCAACGACGATGTGGGCACAGGCTGAGCGGCCAAGACAAGTGGGACCTGTGGCACGAGGGGATATGAGACAGTCATTGGTGTCACCACTGCACCCTATGTGCAGCACTGTACGGATCACACCTCCAGAAGCATTGTCAGGTGTACACATTGACAGCCCCATGCCAACACGGCTGTGTGCTTGCAAATACACATCACATGTGACACGTAACCTTGCACGTGCCAAGTGGCAGATGTACATAGTGAGAGATGACATGCGTGTGCATATGCGTATACCATGCACCCATGCCAATGTGCAGATGATGACATGCTAACAGACATGTGGGGGCCGGCCACTGGCCGTCCCTGCCTATGCACACGGCATGTTGTGGCCCCGTCCATTGTGCACCTGCACCCACACGCACATCATGGCCACACCTGCAGATGCAGTGCGCACATCATACTGTGTGGTGCACATGGCATCAGCGGACTGTCACCAACATGGGCCAGGCCATTACGGCCAACTCCGATGACCCTCGCGGTTGCACCCTGCGTGTTCCACTATGGAGGTAGGCGTCCCGGGCCAGCTGGGTGCAGGCCAACGTCTGCAATTGCCAATGCAGGTCTCAGTGCACTTGTTGCTCGTGTGAATGTCAGGCTGGGCCATGCTGCCCCTCTCAGTCCCAGCAAGCCTGGCCTGCACATTGACTGCACAATGCCAGTAGGTGACAGCACCGACTGCCTAGTGGGTTGCATGTGTCTCCTGTTCAGGACCCTCCAGATGGGCGCTAACTCAGTACTGACTATTGGACACACCATGTCTCGTGATAGGGATGTGTGTGTGGGATGGTGGCACTGAATGTGACCTCCTTTGCGTGGTGGGCCATGCACAGGGCGAGTACGTCGATGATTGCGCAGTGTTGGTCACAGTGGGTGCACCCACACAGATGTGTTGCCCTATGTTCATTTTCTATGTCCGCATGATAATGGACTGTAGGTGTGGGCAGACTACACATTGGTCGATGTGCTGTCAATTTGAATGTGCCTTCACACCAGGCACAGCTGCCCCTGCACATGTGACCCCTGCTGCACTCGCTGCTGGGTCTGTGGAGCTGATGCACCATCTGTGCGTGGGGCGGACAGCTCTCCTCACTTCCGTCATTGCGCATGTCATCACTTTGCCGCAGGTGACATGGATCATGGAGGGCCCACATGTACGCGTGGGTGGCCTCAACAAGTGTGTCCAATGGTTGTCACCCCCAGTCAGTGCTTCGAATGTGAATGATGTTGTGCTGGTGCTAATTTCAATGTGGTGGGTGGGCGGGGCTAGGTGCGGGCTTACATGCAGGACATGGGAGGGTGATCGGATTAGCGACTAGTTGCAATACACACGGGGCACGTCTTTTCCTGTCCACATCAGGGTCATTCCTTGAACTCACTGACAGTAATACAGTCGTCTTTGTCCCTGTCCTCATGGCCTCCCCTCGCTCCCCCCAATATGCATTTGCACCTGTGGGGCTAGCGCATGCAGATGCAGCCCCAAGCTCGCCCCGGAGAGGCCAAGGAGTGTATGTGTGGGTCCAGTTGAACGAGTGGTCTGTCTCACGGCATGATGTGTGGCGGGACGCCGTCCACCTGCGTGGTGCCCCGACTCGAGACCCGGGCAACATAGACAATGCATAGCAGTCTCCGCAGTCCGGATACACCACCTGCGACACACAGAGGCTGTAGCTGCCCTAGCGGCCCATGCCGCGTCCATCTGGGGCTGATGGACCCACACATTCACTCTTTTGCCTCACTGGGGCGGGCTCGGAGGTGCTTGCGCACGCGCTGGCTTCTCTGTTGCAACGGCATGTGACGTGTGTGGAGATGTAGGCAATGGGTGGGATGGTGCGAGCCACCTTCCGTGACGTCACTCCTGCTCGTGATGTGTGCGTCCCCCCAATACTTCCATATGACTTGAGCCATGCTACACATTGAGGATGTTTTGCCTGCGTGATGTGTCCCGGAGGAGCGCGCCGAGTCCTCTCCCCCACCATGCTCCACTGCCATCCCGTGCCCTGGATTGCCTGTGCAGGTTGACAATGTTGGGGATACACCTGGTCGGCAGGGGCTGTGTGTGCCTTGTCAAGGGCCTGGCGGGCGCACAACAGGATCCAGCTTGTCCACAGAGGGTGGGCTGACGTGTACGCCTGATACCGCATTGTTCGTGTGCCCGGCTGCTGTGCACACACGTGTTCACATCCCCCCCGACAGGTGGCCTTTGACATTGCCCAGGGAAGCGGTAATGTGCAGTTCCGGACCCCTCCCGACACAGCGTGTTTCAACTTTGCATGTGCGCATCTACCCGTCACACCCACCCACCTGAGCGAAGCGTCACTCCCGCTTCACACGACACATGTGTGTCTTCCACAGTTGTGCTACTCATTTGCGTTGACATCCAATGACAGTGGACTACATAGTCATGTCACGACTGCCGTGTACATCACACACTCTCATCATCTCACATTCGTACTTGTGAAAGGAATCAGCAGAGACAGTTTCTTTCTTCAAACCATGTATTGTGACTTATGTCCTCTGTGATGCAGTATAGTGGACACTACTGGCAGCGGTATGCATGTGGAGGATATACTGAGCATGATTACACATAGCTAAGGGTGTAGGGGTACATGTGATTAGCTGTTGCATGTGGGATGTGGGCTTCAGAGTTACATCTGCTTGGCCGTTGCTGTGCTAATGTTCATTTGCAAATAGCTGCGGTGCTGCGGACTGTGACACAGACGGTATACATTTAGCCTACCAGACCGCTTGGCATCATGGGCACAGTCCATCTCAGTTCCATGTGACAGGTGTGCTGCTGTTGTTACTCATGCACGCGTGCGTGTGAGTTGACATCAGGGCATGGGCTTACGTGCATGCAACGGCGTCCCACTTGTTGTTGCCATATGGTGGCTACTGGACATGTCACAGTCACTGGGGTCGTGTTGTTGTTGTATGCACTTGTCGTCCATGCAAAGGTCCTGTTACGGGATTTCCGGGGAGGGGGAGAAGGGGTGCAGCTCTCACATACTCCAGCCGGGCGATTCCTGTCCACTGTGCGGTGCATATGTCCATGGGCGCAGGATCCATGTCATGGCATAGTTGTACGTGCAGTTCTGTCCATGTGGGTGCGATACACATATCCCATGCCACTGCCTCCCCCGATACATGCAGAGTTCCTGGATGTGATGGGGAACAGAGTGCATGTCCCGGACACATCCGATGTCATGGCAGTGTCGTTGATGGTGTGGTATCAGTTGCAGGTCGTTTGGTATGGCTGTTGTAGTGGTTACTGGCCAGTCCGTGCGGAAGCTAAGCATGGGTACAGTGTCGGACATCATGGCTCAATTGGGGGATTGCGTCGGGGTCCTACGAATTGACAGGTTGACAGGTATGCGATGGCTTCCTGCAGGGCTTCCATTTCATTGGTGGTATACATGTTTGCCAGCCAATGTAGCGGATGGTGGCTGTCACGGTGTTGTTCGTAAGTTGTCCCTTGTAGGAGCATGATGGGGCATGCTGGGTGACATTCGATGTAGCTGTGATCCATGATCCGTCGTGTGGAGGCACAGTGGTCCCATTGCAGTGTGGGTCCGATGTTCGCCACATACGCCATGCCCCCATAGGCTGAACAGACCCTGTCGTGTGCGTCCAGAGGGTGGAATAGTGGTAGCAGGTCCGCCCTTGGACATGCCGGGTTGGAGAGGCACAACTCCACAGGATGGTGGAAGGGACACCTCCGACAGTAGAAGACGGGTATGACGCAGCTGAACAATGCGATGCGGTAAGTCAGTCGGTAACTTACGTTCAGCAGGGATAGGGGTTCGCATCCCATTATCTGTATCAGGTTGTGTTTGTACAGCTTGACCTGTCTGGCGTAGTTGGGTAGGTGTGTTGTAGGTGCCATTTTGCTGCGGGGCGATGTGGTGGCGTGCTCCGGCTGTGTGTGCAGTCTGCAGTGTGCAAGCTCCGAGGTTGCTGTGAGGTCTGTGATGGTCGTAGGGGGCAGGACTTGTGTTCTGTTAGCTTGTGCGGAGGACACGGGCCCTCATCCCACGTGCTTCTCTGAATGTTCAAGGTCAGTGGTGTGTGACTCCTTCCAGATAACTTGCATGGGAACGGCATGGGGGAGTTTTATATTTTTTCTTTCCCGTTCGGTATGTTCTTAGGTGATATGCGCTATCTGCCCTGTGGTCGGTTTCCTCTGCATGCCTGTGTTGGTCTTTTTTTGGGACAATGGCTGTATTCTCCGGCTTGTTTAGTCGGGTTGTGGTTTCGGAGTTGGAATGGAAGGTCATTCAGTGCTGTCTGCTCTCCCGTGTGTGGGCGGCAGGCTGTGTTTCCGCTATGCGTTGGGCCTTGTGTGTGGGTGTCATTCTTGGGTCCACCTGTTGTCGGTCCCCGGGCTCTTTGGTGTTCCGTTTTGTATGTCTGGTTCATGGGTGCAGGGTGGTATGGGTGTTTCTGTGTGGTACTGGCGTACCTCTTCCCGACGGGGCCCATGTTCTACTGGGTGGTGTTGCCGCCGCTGTGTGCTTCGCCATGTTTGTCACACAGGGGTGTGTCCTGATGTTGCGTGACTTCACTGACATGTGGGCGTCGGTTGTGTGACGTTGGGTGTTGTCCGTGAATTGGGCGTTGGGGACATGACTGTGGCAGGCCTGTCACGTGTCATGTGCGTTCTGGGTGTGGCTGGTGTGTGTGGTGCTTGGTTGTGTCCCTGTGTTGTTTGTGTGCGACGCATACATGGCGTTATGGTTGGGCGCTGAGTTGTGCGCATGTGTGGCTGCGTCATCGCCGCTGTGCTGCGGTGCCGTGACGGGGTCGTTAGTTCCTGGTCCCAGGTGGTGTGCCCATGATAGTTGCGAGATGTTGCACTTTGCCCTGTGTTACATTTGTGGGTGCAGTGGTGGATGTGTCTTGTCCACGCAGGGGTGTTGGGGGGTGCCATGTCCTCCTTTTCCGCACTTGCACTGTGTGCGCTGTTTGCGTGCCCTTGTTGTGTGTGTGCCTACCTGCGTCTCCGCGGTACGTTGCCTCCTTGGTGGTGCATCAGGTATAGCATGGGGAGGGCCTGCAGTGCTGGATTCATGCTCGGGGGGGTCGCCTCTTCGGTGTCTGTGCTCGGCGTTCGGGTTTCCGCCTCACTTTCACGTGCGGTGTCTCTTAGCCGTGGGAGCTGTTTGTTTGCGGCATCGTAATTTGTACGCCGGGCGGTACGTGATTTCGTCTGGCGGTGTGTCTCCATTGGGCTGCGGCGCTACGTGAGCGGGCGCACTTTGATGGCGGACGGCGTCGCTGGCTTGCCGGCGGTGTTTGGCTGCCTTTTCACATCGTAATTTGGCGGGCGTGTGGGCTGCGGCATGCGGGCGGTAACTGGTGGTTTTTGCATCCGCCAGCACGGCGGTGGTGCTTCCGCCCGCCATCCTAATGGGCCCCTAGATTTTTGTTAATAATACATTTTTGGGAGTTAGAAAAATGAAAATATGCGGGGGGTTGATTCAGTACTTTCCTTGAGTTTAGTTGGATTTGGAGTTGGAATAGTAAATTATTATGGTTTACTATCCAGCACTTTCCCTGAGTTCACTTGGATTTGGAATAGTAAATTGATATGGTTTACTATCCAGCACTTTCCCTGAGTTTATTTGGATTTGGAGTTGGAATAGTAAATTATTTTGATTTATTATCCAGCACTTTCCCTGAGTTTACTTGGATTTGGAGTTGGAATAGTAAATTATTATGGTTTACTATCCAGCACTTTTCCTGCGTTTACTTGGATTTGGAGTTGGAATAGTAAATTATTATGGTTTACTATCCAGCACTTTCCCTGAGTTTATTTGGATTTGGAGTTGGAATAGTAAATTATTTTTATTTATTATCCAGCACTTTCCCTGAGTTTACTTGGATTTGGAGTTGGAATAGTAAATTATAATGGTTTCCTATCCAGCACTTTCCATGAATTTACTTGTATTTGGAGTTGTAATAGTAAATTATTGTGATTTATTATCCAGCACTTTCCCTGAGTTTACTTGGACTTGGAGTTGGAATAGTAAATTATTATGGTTTACTATCCAGCACTTTCCCTGAGTTTATTTTTATTTGGAGTTGGAATAGTAAATAATTTTTATTTATTATCCAGCACTTTCCCTGAGTTTACTTGGATTTGGAGTTGGAATAGTAAATTTTTATGGTTTACTATCCAGCACTTTCCCTGAGTTTACTTGGATTTGGAGTTGGAATAGTACATTATTGTGATTTATTATCCAGCACTTTTCCCTGAGTTTACTTGGATTTGGAGTTGTAATAGTAAGTTATTATGGTTTACTACCCAGCACTTTCCCTTAGTTTATTTGGATTTGGAGTTGGAATAATAAATTATTTTTATTTATTATCCAGCACTTTTTCCTGAGTTTACTTGGATTTGGAGTTGGAATAGTACATTTTTATGATTTACTATCCAGCACTTTCCCTGAGGTTACTTGTATTTGGAGTTGGAATAGTTATTGTTGTGATTTATTATCCAGAATTTTCCCTGAGTTTACTTGGATTTGGAGTTGGAATAGTAAATTATTATGGTTTACTATCCAGCACTTTCCCTGAGTTTATTTGGGTTTAGAGTTGGAATAGTAAATTATTATGGTTTACTATCCAGCACTTTTATTGAGTTTAGTTGGATTTGGAGTTGGAATAGAAAATAATTATGGTTTATTATCCAGCAGTTTTGTTGAGTATAGTTATTTTTGTAGTTGGGATAGTAATTTGGGGGGGGGGTATGATTACGCTGTTTCTCAGAATTTAGTTTATTTGGAAGTTAGTAATAGTAATTATTTATTATTTACTATGTATAATTTGTTGTACAGTTTTTATGTATGTTGAAATAAGTAAGTAGATGTATGTTAGTTTTTATTGGCAACATTTTTTTATGCAAACACATATATATTTTTATTCACAATTACATTCTTTTGATTTGCTTTTGTTATAAAATTTCTTATAATATTAAAAACAGAAATCAGAAATTCTGATGTTATTCATATTTTAATATAAAGTATAATATATTTGTAACATTCATTTTTCATGTATGTTAAATAAATCATATATTTATACATATAAATTTCTTTTTTACAGTATTGAAAAATAGTACATTTTTTGGTAGAATAGTCATGTAATAGTAAAGTAAAATATTTTTAGTTCTTTAATTATAAACAGTTTCATTTGTATTGTTTATTATTTTTTTGTACAGAAAAGAAAACATTTGTATACATTTTTGTTTACATTTTTTAATACATTTTATATAATTTTATGATTTTTGATAAATCGTATAATACAGTGGTTCCCAAACTTTTGACTCCTGAGGACCCCCACTGAATCACTACTGGAAGCCGGGGACCCCCAAGCAATTTGTACAAATAAAATTTCAAAAAATTAAAACAGTAATCCGCAAAAAATATACAAACAAGTACACACCAAACAAATACTTGCATTACTAAAGCTTTTATTATTTTATATTGAAAAATATGCAAAAATCAAAACATTTTAATGGGAAGGATGGTGCTGCATCTCGGCGACTAACTTTTCAATGTTTGGTTTTATTTCGGAGAGTTGAATCCTCAGGTCAGATTCTATAGTTTCCAAGCGATTTCTAGGTACATAAGATTTGAGAAAGCCTTTTCACATAAATATGTGGTGGGGAAAGGAAGTAAAACCTTAAGTGCTTTGTATGATAATTCAGGATAATCTGTTCGTACATGGAGCCAAAAATTTGTCAGAGACTTTTCCTTGAATTGAAGTTTAAGTGCACTATCTGTAGAGATTTCAATCAAACCGTTTTCTTCAGGTGCTGTCAGCCCCATTAAATTGTCAATATCTACATTGAAAGGATCTTTAATCCAGTTTTTGCTTTCATCCGGAAGTGGGAAGTACTGACGAAAACTACACCGCATATCTTGAAGATGCTGGATAAAAAATTTCAAGACTTTGTTCGATAATTCATCATTAGCAGACTCCAAGAATGTCTTCAGGTTCTGAAAAGAATCAACATTTCTTTGTGATAAGCGACGAGCCCATAAGTCTAACTTTTTTATCATTGCCTCAATCTTGTCTTCGACATTACAAATTGTGATACCTACTCCTTGCATACTCAAATTGAGTGCATTTAAATGGGTGAAGATGTCTGCCATATAACCCATCATAGCTAAACCAAGTATAGTCATGTAAGCGCTCATAAAGTGCAAATGGAGATTCCAGTTCAGTGACGAATACTCTGATTTCATCTCTTAATTCAAAAAGCTGAGACAAAACTCTACCATGAGACAGCCATCGGACATCTGTATGCAGCAAAAGCTGATGATGATCACTATCCATGGACTGACAAAGCTGTTCAAAAAGCCTTGAATTTAGTGACCTAGCTTTGATAAAATATACAATTTTGACTGACTCATTCAAGACTTGTTTTAATTCCTCTGGTATCTTCTTAGAGGCTAATGATTCTCGATGAATGCAACAATGATGCCATACAACTGAAGGGTTAATTTCCCTTATTTGTGCTACACTCCAGTTAGTCTCCCAGACATGGCACGTGCCCCATCTGTGCTGATTCCTATGCATTTGGACCACTGAATTCCATTTGATGTCAGAAAGTCATTGAAACTGCTGAAGACCTCTTCAGCAGTGGTATGTATCAAATAGCGGCAGAACAGTAAATCTTCAATAATGTTCCCCTCAAACTCGTATCTAACGTAACACAGGAGATGAGATTTATTTGCTATGTCCGTACTTTCATCTACTTGTAGGCTATAATGCAGACTTTTACAAATTCTTTCGATCAACTGTTCTTTTATGTTGTCTGAAATGTTGTCAATTTGCTTTTTTACAGTGTTGTTAGATAATGGCACCAAATTTAAATCTTTTGCTGCTTTTTCTCCAACCATTGCATTCACCATGTCTTTAGCTGCAGGTACTATTAGTTCTTCAGCAATTGTATGAGGTTTTCCAGCTTTTGCTATGAGCATGGACACTTCATATGAAGCTTTCAGAGCATTTTCATTAACAGATCCTGTTGCAGTTTTCTTAATTATTTTTCTACTTTTTAGGAGCTCTTGCTCTTTATTCTTGAAGAATTCTATGGATCTGGTTGCATGTTCTTTATGCTTAGTTTCCAAATGTGTTCGTAATTTAGAAGGTTTCATGGCTTCATTTGACAAAATTTCATAACATAGCACGCATTGTAGTTGCAGTTCATGTTCTGAACCTGAAAATGTGAAACCCATTAATAAATATTCACCATCGTATTTGCGACACTTCCTTTTCTTTTCACTTAAATCACTTTGTTTTGAGCATGATGGCCCATCATTGATCTCTTCAGTGGCTATCCGCTTAAGGTTAAGCCAGCGATCCATCTTCCTTATGTTTTTTAGGAAACAAATGACAAGTCTATTTCACAACATTCGGTTATGGAATCAATTTCTATCAAAGCTATTTGGTGAGGCACGTAGTAGACCTTCACTACTTTACCTACTACAGGTTGCCCTCATCAGATGTTTCCAGACTACATATGCTTTGACGTTTAGAGATGAAGCAGCACCTGTAAGAAGATTTTAACACTGTATCAGCACTGCTTTTGTTGAAAAGACAGAGGACACTAGCAAATCATATGCATGGATATGAGAATCTTATGTACGCTGCTTCGAGATAATTCCATTTGCTCAGTTTAATTAAAGATAGCTCATTCATTTGGCCTCCATTGTGGAAGCAGTCCATTGTTGATTGCACAGAGAGGTTCGCACAATAGTATGGGAAAATATGATCAGGGTTGGAGTTAAGCGAGAACACTTCAGAAAGTCATTTTGTCTGCTACACACTGACCGTAACTGTGTTGAGGTTGAGATTCAATTTACACCTGAGTGTCACAGAAGTTTCCTGTGTGGTTTGCTGGCAGCCATGGGACATGGCATGAACAGCTGATGTGACATTGAGAATAGTTAAATGCATACACATACATGCCAACATTTTAGAAGAGGAAAGTGGGTTATTGCCAAAAATATTTGGGAGAATGTATTTCCTCCATTTACATCTATTGAAGCAGAGGCAATTTCAGGCGGGAGACAGCCTGAATTGGGTCTATTGGCATGGCCACGTATGCATACAGCGGTGTATTATTTAGTGGTACAAGGCTCCTGCTCTCAGCCATAGCAGCACCTCTACATTCTCATTTCAGAGCCTATGAGTGGTGACCCTTCCTTGCCGAAACAGGTTGAATGACTGAATTATTAGCATGTTTACCTATTCACCGTTAAAGAAGGTCTAAAAATATTATACATTTATGAAGCATTTTATAATAAAGACATGCCCCAAGAAGCAACCAATGTTGTGAAAATTCTAACAAGATAGTGCACAAAGCGATGAGTCCAGTATATAGAGCAAATTCAAGGCCTATATTAGGAGTTCATCATGGAAGTGCAAGAGATGGCAGGATGGTATCTGCACAGGAGGCATATTGTTTCAGCAAGATCATGGAACAATGCTATTCCAATTACCATAAACACCTGTTAGGCATAATCTTTAGTCACAGACAGCAGAACAACATTTTACCACCAAGGGGTGAGCAGTGCAGTTAAGGCATATTTCAGAGAGGCCTCGCATTGCACCTGACATGACCCTTTCCTGTTAGGGTGCCCACTGCCTCCGTCCCCTGCCAACAACAAACCGCAAAGGCTACACAGAATAAGAGCTTGATATGTCTGAGTATGAAAGCTTGACAGCACACATAATTCACCCAAGGGCTTATGGAAAGTGAGCAATCGGACAGCAGCGCGAAAATCCTACTGCTGATCCTGGCTGCATCTATTTTTACCCGCCTGCAAAGTAACAGTAACCTATACACATGTGCCTTTCCACTGCAGCAGCCACAGACACAAAAATCAACATAACCAGCTCTGATGAGCCATGTTCTTGCTCACATGCTATAGGTGAGGATCAACGCCAGCAATGACGCACTTTCATCTCCCTGAGAACAGACACTCAGGGGCCGATTCCGATCTCGGTCGGAGGCGCACCCAATACTATTCGGTCGGGAAAAAAGCCATGCGAAAGCCAGTTTCCCGACCGATCCGTACAGCACACCGAACGAGCAAGTACGATGCGCACAACAGCAAAAATCCCGGCCGAGCCGTACTCACCCAAACCAGGTCCTGTTCTCCGACCGAGGCGAATCCGGGAAACGCCGAATCGAGTCGCACGGAAGGGAAAATGCAGCCCCGTCCGGCCGGACAAGTACGATGCGCTTTCCGTACGCGCCGAACCCGTCGCTACGCACGGCACGTCAAAGCATCCGGGAGAGGCGCACATAAGCTCCGAATCGCGCCACAACACGATCCACGGCTACGAGACGAACACAGCACAGACGAGGACGACGCGAAGCGACGAGGACGAAGCGAAGCGACGAGGACGAAGCCAAGCGACGAGGACGACGCGAAGCAACGAGAAGGACGAACGACACGAACCAACCATGAATCCCTTCGTCCCGATCATACCAATATTCTACATCTACTACCGGAACAGGCACGGACGCGTACGGCGCAGAAGGTAAGTCAGACACCAACCACAAAACACATACAACACGTACACGACACATCACACACATACACTGGGAATCTGAATATACTTACACCAGCAACAGCAGCACCATAGGGGCGGGATGCCCATCACCAATGCCACATATGCACACAGGGGCCTGAATGCGCGCCACCACCCCAACCCAGGGGGGCTGGATGCCTACCACTACTACCACCCTGACCCAGGGGGGCAGGATGCCTACCACTACTACCACCCTTAGCCAGGGGGCAGGATGCCCACCACTACTACCACCCTCACCCAGGGGGGCAGGATGCCCACCACTACTACCACCCTTAGCCAGGGGGCAGGATGCCCACCACTACTACCACCCTCACCCAGGGGGGCAGGATGCCTACCACTACTACCACCCTCACCCAGGGGGGCAGGATGCCTACCACTACTACCACCCTTAGCCAGGGGGGCTGGATGCCTACCACTACTACCACCCTCAACCAGGGGGCAGGATGCCTACCACTACTACCACCCTTAGCCAGGGGGCAGGATGCCTACCACTACTACCACCCTTAGCCAGGGGGCAGGATGCCTACCACTACTACCACCCTTAGCCAGGGGGGCAGGATGCCCACCACTACTACCACCCTCACCCAGGGGGCAGGATGCCCACCACTACTACCACCCTTAGCCAGGGGGCAGGATGCCCACCACTACTACCACCCTTAGCCAGGGGGCAGGATGCCCACCACTACTACCACCCTTAGCCAGGGGGCAGGAAGCCTACCACTACTACCACCCTTAGCCAGGGGGCTGGATGCCTACCACTACTACCACCCCCACTCATAGGATGGACAATGCATGACACAACAAGCACACCACAACCTAGGGAATGCAAGATTAAGACATCCCCCCACCACCATGACAAGCGTGTGAGCAGGCTGTGTCAAATGCCTACAACACCGAACATGACATTGAACATACAATGTGACCCCCTAGCACATGTGCCACACATATATGTGTGTGGCACCCACAATGCAAGCAGCCCATGACCATTGTGGCAATGGGGCCTAAACCCCCATCATCACAGTGACCAAAAGGCAAGTGTGGGGTCCATAGCTGAAGCACATTTTGACCATTGTGGCAATGGGGTCTAAACCCCCATCATCACAGTGACCAAAAGGCAAGTGTGGGGTCCATAGCTGAAGCACATTTTGACCATTGGGCAATGGGGTCTAAACCCCCATCATCACAGTGACCAAAAGGCAAGTGTGGGGTCCATAGCTGAAGCACATTTTGACCATTGTGGCAATGGGGTCTAAACCCCCATCATCACAGTGACCAAAAGGTAAGTGTGGGGTCCATAGCTGAAGCACATTTTGACCATTGTGGCAATGGGGTCTACACCCTCATCATCACAGTGACCAAAAGGTAATTGTTGACAAAGAAAGAGCTGCAACTGCCAAACTGCATGGATCATTCCTGGTCACAGAACCAAAAACTCATCTGTGGCAAAGTAGTGTATGTGTCCCATTGCAACATAAATTGGGGGAGCCAAATACTGCAGTGCAAATGAAACATTCCTTTGGCCATGTGCAGACAAACAACACCCATGGGGGCTGAGACCGTCAACAGTCATCAATGACACAATGACAGAAGTGACCATCAGAATGCAGAACCACATATTTGCACCAATGGGCACACAAATGCAGATACCCTGTGGAGACAGCAGATGTGAGGTGAACAGATACCATACCATGGCAGCAATGGGACACACAAACCATGATCACTGTGCTGACCGATGACCTAGGAGTCCCAGGGACAGCAGGGGAAACACACCAAACAACATACAGCCAATGGCACACCCAAGATATGCCAATGCAGTGGTGCAGATGCACAAACACAAACAGGCAGACCAACACTGTCATCATACACAGCAGGTGAGGGGTGGGGGTGCCAGTGTCCCCAGGCAACAACACAACACATGAGGAGAGCTGAATACCAATCATACAGATGTGCATACACTGCCACACTAAGGTAACTCATGGATCCAAATCCCCTATGTGGGCAAGCAGGCATTGACAGGTGAGAGGGAGCACAAAACACACATGTCACACAGGCACGTAGGAACAACAACTGACACAGCAAGTCACAGACACACCACAGCACCACCCCCAGGGCCCCCACAATGTGGTGACCCTGGGCTGAAGAAAAATACCACTGTGATGACAAAGCTAAATGTCGTTCACACTGTGAACCACAGTCAGGTGTCCTGAGCAACTAACTACCATCACACCTACACAAGCACAAATCAATCAGCATGGCCAGTAAGCCAAGGCCAACATGGAGGCAGGGGACTAGCCGGGCAACAACTCTCATCTGCACACACTCAAGACCACACCCCTCGACCTCCAACAATGTGCAGCAGTGAAGTACACATGCACTGGTGACATTGCACATGCACCCATGACTATTCCAGGGTGGTGGGTGGGAACCAAGGTGTAGAAACACATCACACATGGACACTCAACAAGACTCCTGAATGTCTGACACACTGCACACTACGCTGTACATGGACATGACGGCAATACCACACCGACCAATGGGATCCCAGCCACAGTCACACACCAATGAAGAAGCCAAGGTCACCCACAAAGAACACACATAGACAACAACCAACATTGCAGCCCGGACCCTAAGGAGTGCCAGCAGTCACACACACAACGTGTCACAATCACTGAAAGATAACACAAACTGGAAATCACATGACAGGGGCAAACAACAAGTGCCAAAGGGAAACCTGACTGTGACCCATCTGCGTCAGCACACAAACTCTGCCCTGACAGCAAACACACCTATGGGTGACACCCTGATGACCAGTAATGTGCCATGCACCCACATCACAGAGAACACAGGGAGAAGACTTTGGGGGAACATAGCTCAAGTCAGCAAGCATCACAAACAGGTACAACACTAGGGATCACAGCATGCGCAGATGAATGGAAGTGAACACACAGACATGCACATACAACACACACCTTGGGCGCAGGCAATGTCACACGTGTACACACTGCCATGAGGGGACTCCACTCCTGTGTGAGGAAAGCTGTGCCATATGTTGCCTCAGTAGGGCCCCATCATGTCAGCTGAGCACTTGGTCACACAATCAACAATTAGCACCAAATGAGGGCTCCCATCACATCAGCCTGGTCATGGATGTGCCAACGGAATCATCAGCACAGATCCAACACACTTGTATAGCAATGTTGCACTGACTACACGGATGAGTCCCTCCCCATTGATGCCCAAACCTGCATGTCCACTGGAGATGGCAACACGGTCAGGGAAGTAGACAAATGCAACGATGGCAGGCACAACAGATGTGCAGGGGTGGAAGCCACAGATATGAAATTGCCAATGTAAGTAGGAAACCCATTGCCAAATACTGAACACATGACACCCTCAGATGCTGCTATTGATGACATGGATACACCACATGATAGGACACATTCCCCCTGGACCACATGGGTTCCTGCACAGTAACACTTCATAATCATGAGACCAGATATCACCATCACTGCAGCAAGGGCATGGTTAGCTGCACCAACAACATGTACATCTGAAGCATGAGCACTAGAGAAAAGAAAGTTGCTTTATTCAGCATATGTGTTGAGGCCAAACGAAGTCCTGAAAAAGAGCAAAGGCCGATGGCCAGTCCATTGTCAAAGTTCAAACAGGGTGACACTGGCAGATGTCACCCTACGCATGCCTGCACAATACCAGGGACAATCCACTAGGAGGGGCAACCGGGGGGCAGGCCAGGCACCGCAGGGACAGGATCAGGGCTCACCAGGGGGAGTCAGGGAAGGGGTGGTGGGTGCTGGAGAGCCACTGACAACTGCAGTGGAGGTGTCTGACATGGTGTGTGCCGGCACAACTGGGGGCATGACACAGATGTCGTGGGTGCCAGCACAACTGCAGTGGACCCTGCAGATGGGGTGGACAGGTCCGCCACTGCAGTGCCCAAGTCAGACAGGGCGGTAGTGGACTCCACTGCAGTGCCTACCTCCAGGGGAGGAGAATGGGGAACAGGCAAGGTGGGTTGGACAGAGGGGGGGACACCCTCACCACATCAGTGGCACAGACAAGCGCAGCGGGGGTGTGGTGCTGGGAGAGCAAGTGGCAGGGGAGAAGGCCGGAGCATCTTGGGGATGGTATATCTGTGGGTGGGGGAACCTGGGGCAGGGTGTGGTGGGGGCACCTGTGCAGTGGGGGCCTGAGGGATGGAGGACAGAGACCTTGTGCCTGAGCTGCAGGGCGGTGGCGGGGTCTTGCTCTTAGCACTCCGGGGGACTTGCGGGTGGGGGCCTCAGTCCGTCTGCGCCTGGGGGAGGGTGTCCGGGGGCGAGGGGCACTCTGCTCCGTGTGGGTGGGCTTCCTCTTCCCCCGGGATGCTGGAGCAGCTTCATCGGTGGGGAAGAGGCCGAGGTCACAGAGGAAGAGCTGCTGTGACTTTGGGGTTGCAGGTGAGGCAAGGGAGGGTGCTTTGGAGGGAGAGGGAACTGAGGACTGCGCAGTGCATGTGGATGCGTGTGTGTGTTCCAGGGCCCCATCCCCTGTGAGTCTGGCTTCAGTCCCCTGAATGTGCGTGCGTGTGCGTTTTGTCATTGGCGTGTGTGTCAGTGTGCTGGATGTGTGTGTGCTGGTGTGTGCCAGTGTGTGTGTGCCTGGGATGGGTAAGGTGCTGGGGAGTGTGGATGGAGCAGAGGCAGGAGGGGTGAGGGACCGTTTGAGGAGGGACACTGCTGCCGTCAGGGAGGAATCCATGGACCTATTGCCCCTCTGTAGGTCAGACATGCCCGATGAGATGCCCTCCATGAACGACACCAGCTGAGTCAACAGCGCGGTGTGCGCATGGAGGACACTCAGCATGGCTGTCTGCCCTACATGGAGCTGGCGAAGGAGGTACACAGACTCCTCACTCAGGGCAGCAGGGGACACAGGGGCAGGGGGTGCGGTGCCTGGCCCAAAGGAGACACGCTCCCGGACATGGGAGCCTCCACGGACCTGGGGAATGGGAGCCGATGGGAGGGCGGTGGTGGTGCTGGTGGTGGCGGGGACAGCAACACTAGCTGGGGTGTGGTGGCTGCTGACACCCGCCTCCACAAGGGAGTCATCCTCCGAGTTGCTCTGGTCCTCAGCTGAGGTGGATGCTGCTGAGGACTCCTCGGTGTGGCTCCCCTCGCCCTCCGTGCCACTGGGTCCCTCCGACCACTCCTCGGCTGCTGACCCAGTCTGGCTCTCCGGCTCCTCCTGGTCCGTGGAGCTGTCCCCTTCCGTGGCCGTGGATGTATCTGCAAACAATGGGGAAACAGACAGACATCAGTCACCTGCACATAACGCACACACCACTGTGAGCACAGCACATCACAGAGCAAGCCCTGGCATCATTAGTTGTACATTGCTAAAAGTGCACTAATTGAACAGGAGAAGTCAATTGTCAGTCTGATGCCAAGCATGGCACTCACATCCCACATGGCCTTGCACCCATCTGTCTGGTGTCTGTTGGATTGCAACACCCCAGTGTTGACACATGCACCAAGTACACAGTAGTTGGACAGTGCAGAGGACACGGTGTGGACACATCACAGCTCTTGCCACTGAGTCAGTACAGGTTTACGGATGTAAGGGATGCCCAGAGTCAAATAGGAAATGCATGTGATGCATACCAGCGACAGACACCATGATGCACCCATGTCCTGATAGCCAGCGCCACTATGGTGTGCATGTAGCACATGTCACTCCCCTGCAGGATCACCAATCAGTAGACACATGCCATGGCGGAGGCATGACTGCAAAGTCATACATCACTGTCTCAGTGATGTATGACTTTGCAGCCAGACAACAACACTCTGCACTGTGTCACAATAGTAGGTCATGGGGAATGCAAGTCCTGGAGCTGCACAAGTGCACATGTACATCCCCCCACAACACATCCTCTTAACCCTCATCTGTCCAGGTCATACCTATTGGACATATGGGAGACCTGTGACACTACCCTCTGAACCTGAGCCCCTCACACTCTGCTGTGCATGGGGAAAAGCTGCCTGAACTTCACATTTACATGCCCCAGTCTGCATGGGCAGCTGATCAGACACCTATGTGTCACACAAGTATCGTCTCCTATGGTCACATCTCCAGTGGCATGCTGAGCCCCTACCAAGAAACTCCACAGCAGTCCTGGCGACTAATCCACAGCACACTGACACAGAGGCAGACACCTGAGGGGCAAATCACTGTGCACAATGTGTCCTCTGATACACGGGAGTGGGAGTACAGAGTGTATTGTATGGCCTGGAGTAGGCATGACTGTCCAGCCCCACATGAATGAGGGATGAGCCCTGGACTGTAGGCAGCTGGCTAAGTATGTGTGACACACGTCATATACATACTCCTGGGGCCCAAACATTGTTCCCACCCGCAGCATGGGTGTGTGCCAGGTACCCCAGCCACATGTGGTGGATCAGCTCAGCAATTGGACCACAGATCAAAGTAACACGCTGAATACATGTCAGAATACAGGCATTGTGTAAGCAATGGACCCACCCATGATGCCCACCACAGAGTCAGGGAAACAGATGCTGTCTCCCACCTTGAGTCAAGCAAACTGCAAGGACACAGTCCTAAGTGACAGAATTCCCTGCATGTAAGGGCCACACCTGGGTATCAGATGAGGAGTGGGCAGTGCACAATAGAGGGACATGGCTCCTGGACAACATGACTGCTGTACTGTGGCAGTTCAACCTGGCCCGAGGAGGGCACATAACATGTTAGACAGAGTACACAGTGCAGTCTTTGACTCACCCCCTCCTTGCTGCTCTCTGGCCTTCAGCTGCCCATCCAGGTCTGGAAAGACCACCGCCAGGATCCTGAGCATGTGGGGGGTCAGGGTCCGTGTTCCGCCCCTCCTGCGAGGAGGCGACAGCTTCAGCTGGACCCGTGCAATCCTCCGGGTCCAGCCCCGAAGGTCCTGCCACCTCTTTTGGCAGTTGCGGATCCGGCGCTTGTAGACCCCCACGGACCGGACAGCCCGGACGATGTCCTTCCAGATCTCATGCTTCCGATGGGCAGAAGCCTGTCAGGATGACAAAGTGATAAGGACATTACTACACATGCAACATATCCGTGCATGACACAGTTGCATATACATGTCGCAATCACAGGGGCACATGGTGTACCCAGGCAGTGCACGGCTGCCCATGGACAGTTTTCCAGAAGTCACTACATGGTATCATAGCATGGGGAGTAAAACCCTGTTCAGAAGCACTGTCACTGCACCATACCTGTCCAGTGCAAGTCACTACACACTATGGGGGGTGACAACTACTCAGTGAGCCTGCTAGCCAGTGGTGTGCTGACTCTCAGCCTTGCTAGTCAGACAAAATGCACATTCAGAAAGGCAGTGCACAGAACACTCACCTGCTCCCCTGGTGTCCCATACAGCTTGCTGTACTGTGGAAGTAGGCTGTCCAGCAGGGCCTGGTTCTCTTCAAGGCTGAAGGCTGGGGCTCTCTCCACAGTACGTGCCATTGCAGGGTCCAGAGGGGCAGAGACAGCAGCAGTGCAGTGGCAGATGTCGTCCTGGAGCATGTAGTGCAGGCAAGTGGGCTCTCAGGGGAACATGCAGCAATATATATGTGCTGGAGAGGCAGATACTGTCCCTTGTGTCCAAAGTGATAGGTCCAAGTCGTTTGCATCTTCTGAATCTGGCCAATCCATGGAATAGCAGCACCAAAACACGCCCACAGCATCCTTCAAAATTTCAACTTCATGACATACATGATTTTGCAACATTGTTGTGGGTGACCAACTGATTTTCCAGCAACCGACTCGTTCGAATATTCGAAAACGCGTCCGTTGCCAGGCAAGCCCATTGTCAATGGGTGCGCACCGATCGGTCCATTGAGGTACAACGCGCACAGGGGTACAACGCGTACCCGCACACATTGAAAGCAATGGGCCGGCCGGAGGCACCGATCGGTCCATTGCAGTACAACGCGCACAGGGGTACAACGCGTACCCGCACACATTGAATGCAATGGGCCGGCCGGAGGCACCGATCGGTCCATTGCTGTTCAACGCGCACAGGGGTACAACGCGTACCCGCACACATTGAATGCAATGGGCCGGCCGGAGGCACCGATCGGTCCATTGCAGTACAACGCGCACAGGGGTACAACGCGTACCCGCACACATTGAATGCAATGGGCCGGCCGGAGGCACCGATCGGTCCATTGCTGTTCAACGCGCACAGGGGTACAACGCGTACCCGCACACATTGAAAGCAATGGGCCGGCCGGAGGCACCGATCGGTCCATTGCAGTACAACGCGCACAGGGGTACAACGCGTACCCGCACACATTGAATGCAATGGGCCGGCCGGAGGCACCGATCGGTCCATTGCAGTACAACGCGCACAGGGGTACAACGCGTACCCGCACACATTGAATGCAATGGGCCGGCCGGAGGCACCGATCGGTCCATTGCAGTACAACGCGCACAGGGGCACAACGCGCACCCGCACACATTGAATGCAATGGGCCGGCCGGAGGCACCGATCGGTCCATTGCAGTACAACGCGCACAGGGGTACAACGCGTACCCGCACACATTGAATGCAATGGGCCGGCCGGAGGCACCGATCGGTCCATTGCAGTACAACGCGCACAGGGGTACAACGCGTACCCGCACACATTGAATGCAATGGGCCGGCCGGAGGCACCGATCGGTCCATTGCTGTTCAACGCGCACAGGGGTACAACGCGTACCCGCACACATTGAAAGCAATGGGCCGGCCGGAGGCACCGATCGGTCCATTGCTGTTCAACGCGCACAGGGGTACAACGCGTACCCGCACACATTGAAAGCAATGGGCCGGCCGGAGGCACCGATCGGTCCATTGCAGTACAACGCGCACAGGGGTACAACGCGTACCCGCACACATTGAATGCAATGGGCCGGCCGGAGGCACCGATCGGTCCATTGCAGTACAACGCATCACTGTACATGTGACTGGCATATGTCAGCATGCCTGTCTCAGATGGACATATGCCAGCCACAGATAGCTCCCAGGGAGTGAGGGGCACACCTACATCACGACAGCCTGTCCAAACCTTATCATAAGGCATGTAAGGCTGCATTTCCTATTGTGTGTATGTTGGTGTACATGTTGTCCTGTGGGTGTCACCTGTGGGCAGCCACCCCCAGGCTGTGCACGTGTTAATGGGGACAGGATCCTGGGTGTTACGTGTACGTGACCACTGTGATGTGCAACTGTTCATATCTGTGCATGTGCCATGGTCACATTTCACAGTGGTGTTTGTGTATGTCATGTCACATACCCCGTGAGTCCCATGTGGGACGGTATGTTTGAGCCAGGGTGTCCCAGTGGCACAATAGTGATGGCCCTCCACAGTCTTTGTGCATGTAGTGTTTACAATGTCTCTGATTTCATGTGCACAATGGGAGACAGTCTCCACATCCACGTTGTGTGTGCATGGACTCTGATGTTGTGCGTGTGTGTCACAGACGTCCATGGCTCTCCTGCCATGGCAAGTGTGGCCACTACCTGTGGGGGTCATGTTTGTTTTGTTGTGGTGTACACATGATACTCCAGGTGATGCCAGTGTCCATGTGGCATTACAGGGTCCCTGGGAATGTGCCTGTCGTTGAGCTGTGGTGCCTGGGGCACATCTGTCCTCACATGTCACTGGGGGTGACTGTGACACAGCATCATGATATCCAATGGGCCAACCTGGGACAAATTGATGCCACCTGTAGGACCGTGTTGACAGATGTTGGCCATGTATGTACCATAAATGTCGTTCCGGTACTGCACACTTCATGTAGTTGTGCCTCATGATGATGTATGTTGGGATCTTGAGTGTGTTCAATGCCGCATATGTGGGGTGACTGACGATCTTGCTTACTTCTCCTCTGCACTGCAGGGCTCCTGCTGTCCATCGGCCATTCCCAGACCTGGCAACGATGGTGGAACGGGACAGCATCCGACGGTACCGCTTCACCAGGCAGCTGATTGAGGATTTTGCAGTGCAGTTGTCCCCACATTTGCAGCCTGGCCGGCCGTATCCTACAGCGCTGACCCCCAAGGTGAAGGTGATGGCAGCCCTACACTTCTTTGCCACCGGTACCTTCCAACATACTGTGGCGTCTGCTGGTGGGATGTCACAGACCATGTTCAGCCGTGTGCTCCGCGATGTTTTGGCGGCAATGTTGCTCTTCCTGAACCGGTACATCTATTTCCCTAGACTGCGACGACTCACTGACGTGAAGAGTGACTTTTATGCCCTGGGGAGGATGCCGCATGTAATTGGCTCCATTGATGGGACACATGTGGCTTTGGTACCACCACAGGCCCAGGAGCAGGCCTACAGGAACCGCAAGCACTACCACTCGGTCAATTCACTGGTGGTGTGTCTTGCAGACATGACCATCACACACGTGTGTGCCCGTTTCCCTGATTCAGCACACGATGCCTTTGTGATGAGGAGTAGTCGCATCCCCAGGTTGATGGCACAGATGCAGAACCAGCGTGCCTGGCTTGTCGGTGTGTACTGACTTTGTGCCATTGTGTGTGATCTGATCTGTAGTATTCCGCCCACTTTTCCAAGTCAGCTGATGTGCACTTGTCTGTCCGTAGGTGACTCGGGATACCCCAACATGCCGTGGTTGCTGACACCCCTCAGGAACCCTGTGACACCTGCCCAGATGCGCTACAATGAGGCACATGGTCGGACCAGGAGAGTGATTGAGCGGACCTTTGGTCTCCTGAAGAGCCGCTTCCGCTGCCTGGACAAGACCGGAGGGTCCCTCCCATATGCCCCTGCGAAAGTGTGCAAGATTATCATCGTCTGCTGCATGCTCCACAACCTGGCAGTGCGGAAGGAGTTGCCTCTCATCCAGGATGACGATGACCAACATCCGCCACCTGTGGAGGATCCTGGCCTGGACCACGATGCCAGTGACGATGATGATGATGATGGTGATGGTGATGTCCGCACACAGCTCATCACCAACTTCTTTAGCTGAATGTGAGTATCCTGAGGTGTCATGTGAATGATGTGAGTTGGCATGATGTGTGGGTGGTGCTCTGGTGCTGTTGGAGTGTGTCCATGGGCTACTTGACAGGATGTGTGTTGCGATGTGTGGTGACAGGTGGGCTGTACTCCCCAACAGTGTTGACATGCTAACTTGGTTCTGGGTGGGTATCTTGTAACATGTATTGTGCATGAGTTTTGCTGTTCTGTCCTGTACTGCATTGCTTTTGACTGTGTGTCATTTCTGTCCTTCACAGGGTACTTTCAGATTCGTTTGGTCAACTGTGTCCACCGACGACGTGATTGCACATCCAGGCTGGTAGCTGTTGTGTCCCTACAGGTGATGTGCGCCACACCCATGGACTTCCTTCTGTCTACAGTTGTTGACTGTGTGCCCGCTACCAGGTGGGGTTACCTTGCATCTGTAGTGGTTACGGCATGTTGCTACTGCGAATAAACCTGTGCTTCACTTAGTGATGTGCGTTGTCTGTGGTCACACATTTGACTGCCATTTGCTTACTGCACCTGTGGGCTACTTGACTACAACTGGGAATGGGTGTGGTGTCTGTGCATTGCACCGTCTTCCCTGGCAACATCAGTGTAGGCAATGAGTCAGATGGCCTAGGTGTGTATGTGTTGTGTAGCCCTGGTGGTGTGTCTCCCTCATATGTGTCACGTTGCCTGTACTCACATGCCTGTGTTGTCCTTGCTGTTGCAGTTCGCATACACTGTGTAATTTTGCAGTTCATCATCCCCATAACAGCACCCACGTTGGAATCACGACAGAGGCAAGTATGGTGTATTAGTGTGTTTATTGTGATAATAGTGCATAGGATGGATTGTGCTGTACATGAATCTTGCAATCCCAAGTTCCTAGATGAATAGAAAGTCCAGGTAGACAGGATCCCCAGTATCGGGGCCACAGTTGTCTGACACATTGTTCCAACTTGTACTCCCCATGCAATGTGTGGGAGTAGTGTTGCCATCAACAGGGTGAACAGTCTGTGCACAAAGGCGAAAATCCAGAACAGGTTCAGGCTTCCTGGGAGTTGCGCTTGGCCATCAGCCTCTCACTTTCCCCTCCTCGGACGACCCCTCTTCTTGGGGGGGCCCTCAAGTGCAGGCTGCTGCGGTGCAGGGGACTCTCCGCCAGAGTCCTCCTCCCTCCCTGTGGCAGTTGCAGTTTGTTCGGTACCAGATGTTGTTGGCACACAGGGAGGTGTGGACTGGTTGCTGTTCATCTGGCGGAGGCATTGTAAAATGTCCCTGTGCACCGCCGTCATCTCATGTAGTACATCCCACTTGGACTCCACGCGGGTCATGTGGGAGTCCACACGTGACATGTGTGACTCCACGTGGGACATGTGGGAGTCCAAGCGGGCATGATGGGCAGCCTGCTGCTGTTTGATGTCTCTGAGGAGCCCCACTACCTGGCTGAGCTCTCCGGTGCTGGACTGGTACGCATCAGCTATGCGTACCAGTTGTGGGTCTTCATGCACACCAGCAACGTCTGCAAGCAGCGACCTCTGTCTCCCACCCCTCCCACCACCCCTGCTGACATGTGCAGTGTGTGCAGTTGCACGCACAGATAACCCTGGTCCACCTTGGGGGTTGGTGGTGGTGGTGGTGTCCATGGCCCCAGGTTGGTCCAGGGTCACTGCGCTGGTGTTGTTCCTTATTCTGTCCATGTCGGCAGGGATGGTATTCGTGGTGACAGTCGTTGGAGGGGTGGGTGCAGGGGGTGCAGCTGGTGGACCTGCTGGTGCTGCAGCTGGTGGTCCTGCTGGTGCAGCATGTTGACTTGCACCGGATGTGCCAGGTTGTTCTTCATCGTCCGAGGAGGACAGAGGCTGTACGACGCCAGTGAGCTCGGCATCCTCTTGAGCCTGGGACTGGGACTCCTCAGCGTCTGCTGCTGTGTCCCTATCATCACCTGTTTTTGGGAGACACAAACAATGTATGTCATGTTTCTGCAGGCATCAGTGGTTGACACACCTGACAGTTGTGACTGTGCCTCGGGGTGCGGGCCTGTACATTGTATTGTCCTAAGTCGTCACAGTCAGGGGTTGATATTGGTGTGGCACATTGTCCTGCATTATTTGGGCATTTCTATGTATTCTCTGGGGTGTGAACATGGTCTGCATTGATTGTGTTTGGTTGACAGCCAGACCTCCTTCCCACCCACCCACCCACCCAGTCAGTTATCCCACCATGGAACGTGCTTGCATTGCAGGGAGTGTAAGTTGTCTCTCAGGATGTCAGTCAGTGGTGTCCTGCTGTTTGTTGGTGCACAGTTGGCAGCAGGGCCTTGTGCTCCCCACAGCAGTAGCCAGTGTCAGCCATCTTGTGAGTCCTTCTCCACTCCCTGTGATGTGAGCATGGTTCAGGGTGGTGTTGATGGGCCAGTTGTGAGGCTGAGCAATGTCTGTGACTACGACTCCCATCATGCTATTGCCTCCACCCCCCTTCCCAGCATGCCCATGCTTCCTTCCTTTGACTCTGCTTCCCTGTGGGGTGGGGTGGCTGTGCTGACAGGATGGCTGGGAGTGTTGTCCTGGCAGTTGTTTGGCTAAGAGTCCCAAGAGTGTCCCTGTGCTTCACACAACATAACCCAGGGTGGTGGTGCTTTGTGGGATCTTGTGTTAGGATGGAGGGCATTGCATTCTACCAGGTGGGTACTGTGGAGTTTGTGTTGGGGGGGGTGAGGGGAGGTGCTGGTGACTATAGTCAGTGCTGCAAGTCCCCCTTCCCACCCAGCCAGCCAGATATCCCACCATGGAACGTGCTTGCATTGCAGGGAGTGTAAGTTGTCTCTCAGGATGTCAGTCAGTGGTGTCCTGCTGTTTGTTGGTGCACAGTTGGCAGCAGGGCCTTGTGCTCCCCACAGCAGTAGCCAGTGTCAGCCATCTTGTGAGTCCTTCTCCACTCCCTGTGATGTGAGCATGGTTCAGGGTGGTGTTGATGGGCCAGTTGTGAGGCTGAGCAATGTCTGTGACTACGACTCCCATCATGCTATTGCCTCCACCCCCTTCCCAGCATGCCCATGCTTCCTTCCTTTTGACTCTGCTTCCCTGTGGGGTGGGCTGGCTGTGCTGACAGGATGGCTGGGAGTGTTGTCCTGGCAGTTGTTTGGCTAAGAGTCCCAAGAGTGTCCCTGTGCTTCACACAACATAACCCAGGGTGGTGGTGCTTTGTGGGATCTTGTGTTAGGATGGAGGGCATTGCATTCTACCAGGTGGGTACTGTGGAGTTTGTGTTGGGGGGGGTGAGGGGAGGTGCTGGTGACTATGGTCAGTGCTGCAAGTCCCCCTTCCCACCCAGCCAGCCAGATATCCCACCATGGAACGTGCTTGCATTGCAGGGAGTGTAAGTTGTCTCTCAGGATGTCAGTCAGTGGTGTCCTGCTGTTTGTTGGTGCACAGTTGCCAGCAGGGCCTTGTGCTCCTCACAGCAGTAGCCAGTGTCAGCCATCTTGTGAGTCCTTCTCCACTCCCTGTGATGTGCGCATGGTTCATGGTGGTGTTGATGGGACAGTTGTGGGGGGCAACATGTGTGACTGCGACTCCCATGATGCTATTGGCTACACTGACTTGGCCAGCATACACAGAATTCCTTCCTTTGAGTGGTCTTCACTGTGTGTTGGTGTTGTTGTGGTGGCTACATGTGTGGATGTGTGTGTTAGTTCTATTTGTGCCACTGCCTAGCTGTAGTTGTGGTTGTGTTTGTACATGTGTTGGCACAGTTGGATGTGACTTTTTTGATGGCATGTGTTGTGTTTATCTGACTGACATACACATTTTGGGATGATTCTGTTCTAGTTGCTGTGTAATTGCTATGAGTGCATGGTTTGACTCTCCCCTTGACAGTGATGTGTGTGTGTTTTGTGGCAGTATATTGTGTACATTTGTTGTGTACTCACCAGGCTCTGGGATGTCCTCTAGTCCATATATGCTCACTGGCGGTAGTATGGCCCGCACCTTCTCCTCCCAGGGCCTGAGGTATATTGGCTTGGCAGGAGGGCCACTGCCGGTGTGTTGGCTGTTGATGTAATCTTGCTTCAGCAGTTTCCGTACCCTCCTGCGCACGTCATACCACCTGTTCTGGATGTCGGTCTTTGTGCGCCGACATGGTGATTGGGCGTTCACCCTGTTGATGATCCTCTCCCACATCTTGGTTTTCTGCGACATGGGGGTCTGTTGGACCAATGTGCCAAACAGCTGTGGCTCTACCCTGAGGATCTCGTCTACCAGGACTTCCAATTCACAATCTAGGAACTTGTGATTCTTCTTGGGGGGCATGGTGATGGGT
This sequence comes from Calotriton arnoldi, assembly GCA_963921515.1. NCBI lineage: Eukaryota > Metazoa > Chordata > Amphibia > Caudata > Salamandridae > Calotriton > Calotriton arnoldi. The sequence goes on along the minus strand of CAWUFW010001465.1, from coordinate 1,625,807 downwards.
GGTGATGGTGGGTGATGTGTGTGTTGGTGTGCAGGTGAGGGTGTGTGGGTGTGTGTTGTGCTGGGTGTATGTGAGGTAGGTATTTGTTGGTGTGCTGCTGGTGTGTGGCTTGTGTGAGGGATGAGCTGTGGGTGTGTGGTTGCTTTCTCTTGGGTGCTGGTAGTGGAATGGCATTTGCAAAGGCTCATGGTAGTGATTTGTGTCCTTTATATAGGTGGAGTTGTGGGTGTGTCTTTGTTCTCTGTCCCCACCCCCCCCAGTATTTATTGGCTTGGTAATTGCTTGTTTGGCCTTTTTTGGGGTGATTTTTCCTTTGTGCTGTTTGTGTATGTTGGAAACGTTCTTGTGACCGAGTCGGACCCTGCATTGGTCTCGTACGGTGTTTTCCGTTTCGCTCACGCTGTGTTTGTGCAGTTTTGTATGCTGCGTACGCGTCGGTCGCGGTGTATTGTGTTGCTTCGGCTCGGTTTTGTATGCGTGTCGGTCGTACGGCTTGTCCTCCGTCCGACTCGGTCGTGTTTTTCGCGCCTTGCATCGTACTTTGCGGGTTGGAGTTGGCGGGTACGATTCGGTCGGATTTGTTCCGGGTGCGTGTCGGTCGGTTGGATTCGCGTGTTTTTCCGGCCGGATTGCTATTTTCCGAGCGGCTCGGTCGGTCGGCTTGGTTTCCTGACGTGTCGGTCGGATTTATCGCGGCTTGCATCGTACTTGGCGTGTCGGGCGCCACTGGTACGTGTCGGTCGGTATTTTTTCCGGATCCGAGTCGGTCGGTGCTTTTTCCGGCCCGAATCGGAATCGACCCCTGATTCTGTAGTGCAGCGGGTTTTGTTATTCAAAGAGCATTTGTGTAGCCGTAAATTCGAAAAATGCAAGTAATGCAGATTAGTAAACCAGGTGACAGTTCTCCAGTCCTAACATGAGGCACTTCTTAATTAATTACTGGCAGACCAAGCGCTTGGCATTAGCAGTGCGCCTATTCAAGGAGCAGCATTCATTTCATGGAATGGCAAAACTACCTCACTGACTGAGTAAGTAACCCATAGCGAGCTAAATAAAAATTTGCGTGCAGCCCCTTGAAGTCATGTGTTTTATTTATTCTGCAGTAGAGCTGGGGCGGAGCAGGAGGTAGATCACAAGACCCTCGTAACTGTGTTTATTCAGATGCACTTTTAGAAAAAGCCTGGATTTTTATAGCGTCCACGTTCACTTACATCAGCCCTGCCAAGTATCACGCATCAGAGGTTAGACTAACGCATTTTAGTGTGGTGGTCCGCATCACTGCACTAAAATGCATAGACACGCATTAGCACCCCTTCCACACGACCAGCTTGCTGCCTGCTGAAGCCGGCCGGGAAAGCTGGAGAACATAGCAGCGCGGTGACTCCGTGTGCTTAATCTAATGGCCTGGCGCCTAATGAAAAGCAGCCTGTAAATATGACAGCTACTGGCTCTATTCTAACCCGAGGCCGCGCTAATCCGATGACGTCACGTGCACCCACCTCAGGAATCAAACTCAATGCCCAGCTGCCACTCTTGTTGAAAAGTAACCAAGAGGGGAAGGAAGGAACGAGAGTTTCATGCTTGCTTGTAGCAAATCCACAGCAAGCGCAGCAACGTGTTTAAATCCTTTCAATTGAGCAGAAAGGACAAGCAGGTTTGCACGCAGACATGAAAAGAAGGAAAGGCCTCTGTTTTTACAGTGCATTTCTTTAAAAGTGTCCGGCTCAATTGAAATGTAAAGAAAGAAAGTGTCACCTTCTCTTTGAAGTCTTGCTGTGGTTCGGGCAGACTCTCAACACAAAGACAAAACATGCCTCTTTCTCAGGTGCTTCTATGCCTCCTCCTATGCTTTTCTGATACCAACCCTTCCGTCTGATTTTTGGACACTGGTATGTCAAAGTACTCTGTGTTGTGCTGCTGGGGGAGAGGGGGTTGAGCTGCAGCCTGGTGCTCAAAAGGCACACAGGGACACGTTGTAAAGGCACAGGCTCTCAGAAGACATTTGAGCTCTCACCGGCAGAGTCCACTTGAGTGTGTGCACTGCAGAAGGTATGGCCCGAGGCTGGAGCCCAGTGCCAGGAACTCACGCTGTTGCAGTTTAAAGTTGGTAAGTGCTTGTGATAGTCTATGATTGCTTGATTTTTGCTCACAAATAAGTGTCACTCAAAATTACCCTGAAATTATGAAAAGTGTAATGTTCCATACCCTGGTCATCTTGCACAAAACTTTCCATTTAGGCTTCAAGAGGAACAAGGTCATGAGTCCTTCAAACCACTGCCTACTGGTTTTAAACTATCAATAAACAAGATACAGACCATAAGGTGGAGGCCTGCACTAAAGGTGGACTGTCACATGAGGAAATGGGGACAGGTGGCCAAGGTGCCACCCTGAGGTACTCAGGATTAGGTAGAGAGTGCATGAGATGGCTATATGCCACGGAACGGACATCAGTGTCATAAAACAAGGGGACTAAGCTACTCTATAAAGGCTTATCTTTAACATTTAGGGGTATGTTCACAAGAACGTGCGATAACTACCGCAAGAGTAGTGTAACGCAACTTTCAATATCGCAGCCTATCGCGGGAAAATAACCCCGTGTCAACGTGGAATTCACAACAAGGTGGTAGCAAGCGATAGTCTGCCGAAACCGCGGACAATGTCCGCGATACAACCACCACGATGGAGATAAAAACACAAACCACAACACCAAAAAACACGAGATGGGCCAAAGCGCGATGAGGAAATCAGCGACAAGCAGCGCCAGGCCTGCAACACACACCTGGCAGGCGTCAAAAACCACCATAAAAGTAGAAAAAAAAACACACACAAACTGACCAACACCCAAGCACCATGGAGGCAGCCGGAGCAGGTGCAGAGGACGAGCGCAACCCCACAAGCACCCCGGATGACCAGCCTGGGACCTCGGGGACAGGGAAGGGCACGGACAAGAAGACGAGGAAGACCAAGTTCAGTCCGCAGGCGAACAGGATCATAGTCACAGAGGTGATGGAACACCATCAACAACTCTTCGTCACCTCCAACGTGTCATTGGGCACCAAAACTGGAACATGGCGGGACATCGTCGACAAGGTGAATGCCGTCGGAGAGCACAAGCGGACAATGGACGAGGTCAAGAGGCGATGGAATGACATCAAGCGGAAGACCAAGGAGAAACTCACCGCCAACCAGAAGGCAGCAACGCAGACCGGAGGTGGGGGCCCAGCGCCACAGCTGGAGCTGGATGACATGGAGGAGCTGGTGTCGACAGTCATCAGTGTGGAGACTGTGGCTGGAGTCGGGAGACCGGACACTGCTCGACAGGACACAACACAACCGCAACAGGGTGAGTGACCACCAGGTACTGGGGGGACGGGGGCAGACGTCCACAATGGCACACATGCACAAGCAAGCAGGGCACAGTGCACACCCACAATGACCCTGGGTCCTCGCCCAGACCCACAGACTGTCACAATGTACAATGCCATGCTGTCTGAATGTCAACCTGTACCATGCGGCTACATACATGTGGACACATTCTAATACACCATCTCCCCTTCACATCGCTGGGGCATCGTCAACACCTCCTGCAGAGCAGTCCCAGCCACTCTTCACCGATGACGAGGAGGACAGCACCGGCATCGACACCCAAACCATCCAAGACATCATTGACCTCATCCGCCACTCACCTCTAGGATCAGGGCAGCCCAGCCACATCGATGAGACCCCACCCACCACCCAAACCACCCAGCAGGAGGCACCCACAGCCCCGGCACTCTCCCAAGACCCCCAGGAACAACACATGGCCTTCCAACGCCATGTGCTGGAGGGCCAGAGGGAGACGGCTGAGCAGGTGCGGTGGGGTTAGACCTCATGGCTACCAAACTGGACGCCATCCATGGGTGTCTACGTCTGCCCCATGGTCTCCAACCAGCCCTGACTGACATCGCTGGAGTCATGACGCGGAGAGAAGAACACCTGTCCGCTCAGAGTGGCTCCAGCGATGCCAGCCGTGTGCTGGCACACATGCGGAGGCTCATGGAGGACATGGTGCGGATGGAGGCGGAAAGGATGGCAGCCACCGCTGCACACCATCGAAATGTAGCAGGGATCTACCATGCCCTGCAGTACTTCATCATGGCATTGCTGTCACAAGGCGTGTCGCTGATGAATGCGGCTGCCCCCACACCATCCACATCTCCGCCCCCTGGTGTGTCAGTGCCTCCCAGTGTGGCAGGCGTATCCACTCAAGCCCCTGATGTGTCAGTGGCACACAGTGCCGCAGCCGGTATTGCAACACCCACAGGTGGGGCAGAGCACACATCCGAGGACGTGGATGGGTTGGCTCTCAGAAGGAGGCACTAGCATACATTTCCGCCACCTGGCCTGTTTCTGCTTGGTCGCGCACATGGCCTCATGACCTTCCACTGACCCCCGATACACTCCGATGCACTCACCTTGCACAGCGACATGGACTGCCACATCCTGTTTGACAACCAATGACATGGCGACCAGACTGCGGACTGTACCCTTCCTCTTCCGCAGTACATGTCATCCCCGGATGGACTCTGGCTGGCCCTCCACGTGCCCATATTGTGTTGTGTGCTCGGCATTGCCCTGTACCGCTCCAGCTGCATAACTGCACTGGATGTGCAATAAACATCCAGTGACGCACTGCTGTGTCATGTCTTTCATCATTCATGTGTGAATGTGTGGATGAATGTAGGGACAGTGACTTCCCTTGCGTCAATGATGTTCATCCTGTGGGATGCCAGTCAGAGGGTGCTACATTGCATTTTGTGTACCGGGTCCCGTGAACACTACAACAGGGACACACGCATTAGTCACTTCCTTGTCCGGACATGGACTGAACCACGCCCAGGGCCCACGAGTCATTGTTGCAAGCCCTGCGCTGGTCCAGCGTATGGCAGGCCAGACCACTCCGCTAACGCTCCGAGGGGGGGCCCTCATTGCTACCCGTCGCAGGCGTACCCGCTGGTGGTGTGCAGGTCACTGGTCTAGTTGTCAGCATGTCACAGCCACTCCCTGAGGGCAGGTTTGCACGCACACCACACCCATCCGGCACAGGCGTCACAAGCCATGTGACTCCGCCAACATAAGGGGTTGACGATGTCACATTCCCCTCTGCCGGTGGTGACTGGATGATGGACGCTCCACGGTTCTCAATCATTAATGGCCCATGAGTTTTTGCGCACAGGGTTAGTGGCACACGAGGCCTTGTGGACGGCACGGGCCTACCACCACGTGGCGCAGACTGGGGTTGCACAGGGTTAGTGGCACACGAGGCCTTGTGGATGGCACGGGCCTACCACCACGTGGTGCAGACTGGGGTTGCACAGGGTTAGTGGCACACGGGGCCTTGCGGACTGCACAGGCACCCCGCCACGGGATGGTGACTTTGGGTGCACTGAGTCAGTGGCACCTTAAACTGCTGAGCGGGTGTGCAGCCTGCGATGATGCCCCGCCCCGGCGGTCCGGACAGCTCAGGTTTTGTGTGCCCTGCTGGACCGCAGTGTAGGCCAGAGCCAGCGGGCAGTGCGGGCCTACCGCCACGTGGCGTCGCTTCCGGGATCCCAGAGTTGGTGGCACCCATTGGGCTGAGCGGGTGTGCAGCCTGCGATGGTGCCGGGTGCACTGGTATGTCCTAAGCCATGGAGTAATGAAGACCCAGCACCAAACGTGAGACCTGGTGGCCTGCGGAGCGGGGCTGCTTGATGTGGAGGGTGCCATGTCCGCGGGCCCCAGGCTTGTGGCTTGCAGCGGCACGTGGTGGGACCTCCTGTCTACGCGCCGGTGGCGGAAGGTGAGCATTGAGGCCTGGGTGTGCATGGACGGGCATGCTCCGATGGGCGGCGGGAGGGGTTGGGGTGCCTCTGCCTGGGTGTGCATGGGCGGGCAGGCGATGTTGTCTTGTGCAAGTGTGTGTACTGTGCCAGTCATGTATCTGGACTCTGTTTCAGCTGACGGCTCTGACTCAGATGTGTGACCTGGTGTCCTGCTATACATACCGGCACGTGGTTGGAGACACACCGGTGGCAGCAGGTGAGCAGTGTGGCCTGGGTGCTCAGGGGCGGCACTCTCTCTCTCTCTCCCTCTCTTCCTCTCTCTCTCTCCTCTTCTCTCCCTCTCTCTCCCTCCCTCTCTTCCTCTCTCTCTCTCTCCTCTTCTCTCTCTCTCTCTCTCTCCCTCTCTTCCTCTCTCTCTCCTTCGCTCTCTCTCTCTGCCCTCTGATGTGCGCAGGACACACCTTCTCATCATGTTTTTTATCTTACAGGCTGTGACCTACGTATTGTCCCGAGGGGAGCGGCCATGTGTCTTCATTTCATTTCGGTGTTCATTTTAATAAAGTTTCATTTGTTGCTTCAAAAGTGAATGTGTGCTGCTCATTTCTGTGACGACACATGCATGTCACCAGTTGTGATTGTGCGACATCAAGCGGAATATTTTGTACATGTTTAGGTGTGGCTGATGTGGCATGTCTTTGGTCGGGGGGGTGCCAGGGAGGGGTGGTCCTGGGGGTGGTGGCGGTGGGTGTTGTGGCCCTCTTGGGTGTCCGGGCCGCATGATGGGTGGCTCCATGGCATCCGTTGCCCTTCCGATGTAGCCCTGGGCTGTGCTCCCTTTTGGTTTGCAGGCTGCCGTCCCACTTTACACCAGGCCATAGCAGGTGTAGATTTCCTGGTGCTAACTCGCCTTATCACCTGTTTTGTGTTTTTATCGCCGATGTGGCTGGTCGTTGAGAATGTTGAGGTGTGATGTTGTCGCGCCTTTTGGCACGGGAACGCCCACTCTGCATCTCATTAGCGATAGTTGCGCGAGTCCTCTGTGGCGATGTTTTTTGCGGCTGCTATCGCGGGTAAACCAGCTTGTGAATGGGGAGGTATATTTATCACGACTTTGGCTGCGATAAAGTGCCGTTAATTCAGCGATAGCTCCTTGTGAATATGCCCCTTAGTGTCTTATTACACCTGGAAGCCGCTCGATGTCAGTTCACCTCTGCCATCCTCAGCAGCTGAGAAGTGACAGGCGGTGGGCTCTCTACCAAGCACTACTTACCTAGCTTTCCTTTTGAGTCACAAGTTGAGAAAAAGCTCTGTAAAAAAAAAAACACACACATGGAATTGTCACACATGAAAATGTCACACATAGGCAACCTGAATGAAACATTGGCAGCTATGTTACATGAGGCGCTGATGACATAAAAAGGAAACACGTTTTTAAAGCATGCGTGCGCTTTTACTGTAAATGCGTTCACACATTTATTAAACACTCACATGCAGTTCCAGACGGAGAAGAGCCCTCCTGCCGGTTCGAGGTGCTCCAATGCTCTTCAGCCTCGACACACGAGGCACAGCTGTACCCTGCTTTCAGGGCAAATGGAGACATATGGTAGCAAAATGCCCGGGGGCTGGCCGCAAACAGAAGAGGAAACGCACGCAGTGCCGTGCGAGCGCGACGTCGGGTGACGGGCAGAAGCGAATAATAAAATAAGGCCAATCACCCTTCAGCTTGCACCTAAAGCTGAATCGTGATTGGCCAAATTCTATTGTAGTCTCGCCACCCCTGCGCCAACATTCACAGCTCTTATGTGCTGTGAGGGCGCATGGGCGTTTAGTTTTTTACAACAACGGTAGGCACTCAAGTCCTGCGGACCCCCTGGGAATGTGTCATGGACCCCTGGGGGTCCGCAGACCACAGTTTGGGAAACGCTGGTTTAAAGTATTGATTTAGCAATCATGTCTAGGTATTCTAGACCTTGGGTGTTTGGATATAATCTAGTCTTATGTTGCAGGTATTCATACATTGTTTTAGTTTGTTTTCTTAGTTTTACTTAGGGATTGCTCTACTCTGAGTACTTGGTAGCTCTGTTCCTTTTTAATTGATTCAATTAGTTTGTGAAGTGTTGGTTGTCCCCTTCCACCGCGTTGTTGGTTTTGTCTTTTTGAGCTACAGTACTAGCGTACTTGTTCCACCAGGGGATCTGAAATTTTGGTTGTCTACGGTGCCCTGACCTTTCCCACCCAGGTGTCTTCGAAGTAGTCTAGGAAGGGAGTTAATCTACTTTCATTAGCTTGATAGAAAGGACATTCTATAAGTAGGTTATAGTGATTGGCTACTTCAGTTGTTGGGACATAGGCCAGGGCTATTAACTTTTTTATTTGATAGGCAAAGTTGCTATTTGTGGAATAATATATGCTCAGAGTAGATTTTTGTAGGTGCCTCCATATACTCTGATTAAAGTGGTAATAGCAACCTTGTATTGCAGTTTGTGGGTATAATTTTAAGATGGATTGATTCATTGCCTGTTTAAAGTCAATGATTATTCTTTGGGGACAGTAATTTTCTGTGAATTGTTTTACTATTGTTGGGAGTTCTATATAAGTGGTGTTCTGTTTATTAGGCAGTAATGCATATATGAAGGGGATATTTGTATCCTCATATTCGCCGTGGATGGTATACAGCTGGTAGAATGGTTTGGGGCAAACTTTAAATGTGCCATCCATCATCCACGTTTCGCAGTTCTTAAGTTTTTGTAAATTTGTATTTGTATTTGTTGCAAAGATGATAATTATTTTTTCATGACTTTCATTGTCATAAAGAAGGAATTTTTCATCTTTGTGGGTGATGGTATATTCAGGTAGTATTTGTATTTCTCCAAAAGTTTGGAGGATAGGTGGAGTTTGAGCTGTAGCTCTTTTAGTTCTTGCTATTAGTCTTTTTAAAGTGGGGATGGATGGTAGTTGTCCTGTGACATGTTCTGGAACTCGAGTCAAAACATTCTTAAGTATTTTGGTGCTTGTTTGTTGGGAACGTGTGCTTGCTTCCCTTATTGTCTCTAGGGCATCTCTTACTTCAACTTCAGTTACATTGGGGGGATGGTTGTGTTCTCTAACACTGACTACATTGGTTTCTACTGTAGTGGCTCTCCCATAACAAGCATTGGAATAATATTTGCTACATTTCCAATGGGTTTTATTTTGAATAACTTTTTCTTGTGTATAAGTGTAGCCCATGTAGCAAAGCAGTAGTTTCCCCTTATGCGATGTTATGAATTTTGCTCCGTCTGCCATTTTTTGTATATCTGTGAATATATATATATATATATATATTATTTAAGAATCAAATGTACCAGCAAATTCAAGGGGTGGCGATGGGGGCCAGCTTCTCCCCCAGCTAGGCCTGTTTATTTATGGGCTGGTGGGAGGAGCTGGTCCTCAGGAAGCAATTTGAGCATACTAACAATTCTAGGGTAATTTCCTGGCTCAGATTCATAGATGATCTGTTTATTGTGTGGTGCGGCAATGAGCAAAGTGCTATAGACTTTATTGCTCAAATTAATATCAATGATATGAACTTGAAATTTACATCAGCTATTAGCAAAGATCAAGTAACGTTTTTGGATGTGCAGGTCCAAATCATTAATAACCGCTTGTCTACATCCCTGTATCGCAAATCAACAGCAGGCAACACAGTGTTGCATGCGTCCAGTGCACACCCTCCCCATCTTATTAACAGCATCCCATATGGGGAAATGTTACCCATTAGACGCATATGTAGTGATAAGCAAGACACTGTAGTTAAGCAATCAGAAAGTCGAGCTCGCTTTTTAGCCAGAGGATATAAAACTGAGACAGTTGATGCAGCCATTGCTAGGTCCAGAGTGCGAGCAAGGGAGGACTTGTTACAATACAGTGTCAAATCAAGAGGTGTGACAAGCGGATTACCAGATGAGGCCCAAGAACCTACTAGATTAATTTTATCTTCCTCTAGGCAGGAAAAGCAATTGAGGGCCATAGTAAGACACAATTGGCCTATAGTTCTGGACGAACCCATAATAGGCAGATTTTTACCAACTCAACCATTGATCACATATAGAAAAACTGCTAGTATGGGGAATGCGCTGGTAAAAAGTAGCCCAGAGGACCAGGACAGGGGGATGTGGCTTACAGTTAGGAAGGGTTTTTATAAATGTTCTACCTGTAAAGCTTGTCCACACGGCGTTAACAAAATCTCATACCAAACTGCATTTAATACCAGAATACAGGCTATTAAACAACACCTTACCTGTAAATCTGAATATGTTGTATATATTCTTGAATGCAGCTGCAAGCTTAAATATATTGGCAGTACGAAGCTAGCCGTGCACAAGAGAATACTCCACCATATAAGGGCCATTGTCAATAATGATACAAGTTACCCGGTGGCAAGGCATTTTAAGGAATGTCACAATAGTGACCTTAAGCATCTCAAATACTATGCCATAGATGCAATACCACCTCAGAAAAGAGGTGGCAACCGGGAAGCTAAACTAAGGCGCCTAGAGACCAGTTATATTTTAGAATTTGATTCAAAACAACCAGGGGGCCTAAATACAAGCGAGGACTTGCACACCTACCTATGATATAGAGAGTCAATATATGCATCAATTAATTATGGCACCACGCTATTATATTAATAGTTGTATTAATGGTTTCAGGGAAGTACATGATCTGTCTGACCATACAATATATTATATACACCGTCTTTTAATGCATCTATAATTTATAACTTCGTGTGTCTTTTCAGTATGTACTTAATATGTAAATTCAATGTGGGATTTTATTCATGCACATATTTATTCATTTTAGACAGTTGTTTTATATATCATATTTATATGGATATTTACATATTTATGTATTTATGTATATGGAAGGGAATCAACTGCAAATGTAATATTTATGATATGTTTATGGATTGATCCTGGAATCTGACCCACATCATCTGCACTTTAATCATACTTAATTGGGCGGCATCAGTACATTATGTCAATAAGGTTGCTGCCGACAGTATGTAGAGCCTTTTTAGTCACTGGTCATTTGCACTTTTAGGTCTTATTACCGGCTGAGCATTTGGTAACATTTAGTTTTACATATAATGCTGCCAGCAACAAGTAGCACTCATCACATTGCACTTTAGGATTATTTTGCACACTTTAGGGAATTATTTATTTAGCACTTTGTCACTTTGTTAGCATTTGCTAAATTTGCACATGGATAAGTATAGTTTCCATAATGAACATGTTCTGGTAAGATTATTGATGTCAACAGTATTCATACTTTGAACACCCCTTAGGGGACAGAACCGAATGAACAGGGTAAAAACCTTTACTCATGGGCATAAATGTGGAGCACTTATGCAAACAGTAAGGATATTTCAATTGTAGGGGTGGGCACAATAAGATGTAATCCACCTAAGGCATATGGATATGAGAACCGGAGTGGTATATCCTGGCATTAAAGCCATAATAATTATGGTATTATACCTGGTTCATATTGTTACAAACATGCTAACCATGGCAAAAATTATTTTATTATTGTTATCACATTATATGTATGGATTTATTTCATATTATAATGCATTGATGCAGTTAATTGGAACCATGAATAAGTATGTTGTCTATGCCTATTATTCTGGTTGCGAGCATTGGCACTTTAAATTGGTGAAGCACAGTCTTAGCAATGTCATGTGATCAAGGCCGGTCATCGGCTGAAACGCGTCATGGCGGACTCAATGTGAGATTAATAAAACGAATTTGCACGCAAGCCGGGTCCACGCTCGTTTTTTTCTCCAGGAGGAGATTGGTAACTAACGAGGATTATATATATATATATATATATATATCACACCAGAGTTGTCTCCAACAAAGACGCCACCATCGGAAGGTTACAGCATAAAACACCACAGGTAGCAAAGCTTGCAGAGAGACGCAGCCTTCCCAAATGCCATACGCGTTTCGAGCATTGCGCTCTTGATCACTGGCTGGCTTGAACACAGGAGGCGGGCTGATAAGAACATCTAATTTATTAATTGACAAGCCCCGCCCCAATGGGCGGCAACAGTGGCATTCTGGTCATCGTAGTTTGTATACACCACCCGGCTTGTAAAGTTCTTTAACCAAGCGGGTTGATAAGAACATCTAATTTATTAATTGACTAGCCCCAAACCATGAATAAGTATGTTGTCTATGCCTATTATTCTGGTTGCGAGCATTGGCACTTTAAATTGGTGAAGCACAGTCTTAGCGATGTCATGTGATCAAGGCCGGTCATCGGCTGAAACGCGTCATGGCGGACTCAATGTGAGATTAATAAAACGAATTTGCATGCAAGCCGGGTCCACGCTCGTTTTTTTCTCCAGGAGGAGATTGGTAACTAACGAGGATTATATATATATATATATATATATATATATATATATGTTTAATAATTATGCAATTTTGAATAATAAACATGTTAGCATAATTAATATCATAGAACATATACCTACATTAGTTTTGCTTTACTTTTCTTGATGGTATGTTTTGATTGTCGTTGTTTATTCACTGTTATATTTTCTGTTGGTATGTTACATATATTTTTTATTTTATTGTACCGTTTTGTATTCAGTAGTATAATAATTAATACTTACTAATTGTAGTTGATGAACTTAATTTTGTTGATGTTGTTTGTTGGTGCAGTTTGTAGAAGCTGTGAAGAGAAAAGTATTTATTTGTTAAAATTGCTTTTTTATTTAATTTATTCTTTATTAGTTTGTTCTATTTGTTAGTTAATTTAGATACTTACTTAGTTTGATATTTTTCTTTAATGTAGATTTTGTAGTTTTCTTTGTAGTTGTTTGTTGTCACGGTTTTTGGTGCAGTTGTAGTGAAGTGTAAGCTGTGAAATAAAAGAGAAAAGATTATATTTTTAGTTAGTTAGATTACTTTCATAATTTACAACCATGTGTATGAAGCTAAAGAATTGCGAAACCTTAATAGCGATTTTTGAGGAATCGCTATTTAAGAGTCACAATTATTAATGCATGTAAGAATCACTAAATAAATTGCTATTTATACACAATCTGCAATAGGGAGTAGAATCTTTTGTCATTAATTACTATGGGCCTAGAGGGCCATAGGAATAAATTGGAAACTATTTGTAAGTACTTATTTTGCTATTCAGTTTTGAATTGATGTATCTTAAAAGTACTTTTACCAGTCTCAAATGAGGCTATCCTTAGAATCGGCTTGTTTGTAACCGGTAATAAGCTTGGTGTATGTGCTCATTAGTCTTTATTTTAAAACTTTTTGTCATACAAATTATATACTTACTATTTTTTGTTGATGAAGTGTCTTTCGTTGATGTTGTTGTTTTGTTGAATTTTTTGGAAGCTGGTAAAAGAAAAATATTTGTTAGCTATGTTTTGTATTTTTATTACGTTTAAAAAATCTAAATAATTTACTTTCTTTTTAGGTGAAGTTATATACTTACTTTGTTATATTTTTAATGATGTTGATTTAAATATTGTGGGCACGAAAATCTTTGTCGTGTATTTTCTAGGTGGATTTTTAATGAAGTTTAATCTGTGATATTTAAAGAAAAACATGTAATGGTTTTAGTTAATTAAATTAAAAAAGGCGAAGTATTTATATTTTGTTACAAAGTTTTGTTCTTACCTGTATTGTTGGATTTTTGAGATAGTTGTTTATGTAGTTCTTCTTCCTTCTGTGTTTTCTCTCTTGCAAAGTATCGTTCTTCCTCCTTGTTTGGCCGATATACGGTAACATTGGTGTTCATTAATTCATTGTTTTGATAGTGTTTATTTAATTAGTTAGCATTTTCTATTGGTTTGTGTTCCTTTAGTTTAAATGTATTGGTCGAGATAGCTTTTTTGAATTTTTTAGCAGTTACCTTTTAATTAGTTTAATATATAATGTTTATTTAATGTTTTTATTTATTTTATTTATTGTTGTTATTTAAATATATTTGTAAATAAATGTTATTTAAATTATTTATATTTGATATATATTAATATTAGTTTATTTTCGGTCGGTTTGATATTTATTTAATGTATTTTTAATTTATTTATTTGTGTTTGTATTATTATTGTATTTGTTTTAATTTTTTTTTTTTTTTTAAATATTGTTATACTTTATTTTAAATATTTGGTACATGTAATTTAATTTTATAATTCTAAATAGTATATTTTTAAGTTTGAATGTTATTTTCGTTACAGTTTATATGTATTTTATCGATATTCGTGTAGATCATATTGTTGGTATCGATATTTTTGGTGTGTTTCATTTTATTTCAATGTTCTCGATATTTTTGTAAGCTATGCTTTTGTTGTCGATATTTTTGTCATCGATATTTTTTTATACAATATATTTTTATCGATGTTTGTGTAATTTCTTTTTTAAATATAGGGTGTCGATATTTTTGTATACGATATTTTTTCCGCAATATTTCTGTTGTGAGGTTTTAGGAGTCGATATTGTATCAATGATCCCTTTATAGTTCCCCATGCTATCTATGTGCACAGCTACTAGTCTGGTACGCATATTAGGCAACAGTCATGGCACAATTAAGGTTTTATGTGTTTCTAAATAAAAACAGACAAGAAAAACAGATTGCTTTTTGTCAGGATTTATGTGTTAAAATCAGAGAATCGTGCATATTCTTTGTTAGTTTGCCCCTCCTTCCAAATCCAATGTTTTCTTAATTTTCTTTTTTTTTTGTTTAAGATGCTTTATTGAAGAAGAATGTGAAACAATACAGAGTAAAATGATATAAATCAGCTCAAGCATTATGTAAACATAAGATATAAAAGAGTGAAACATCATATATAAAAAGGAATAATAGTTTAGTATAAACAGCCAGAGGAAACCATAATGCCTAGAGTCAAAAAATCAAAACAAGTATAAAACTGTAGCATTTTTTTAATTTTTTAAGGGTGTAGATGAGAGAAAAGTAAAGACAGAAAAGAAGAAGAAAGGAAGGAGAAAAAGAAGAAAGTTAATTACAAAGTGTAAATAACAGAGTTAACAATCATCTATTATTACCTGGAACGAGCTCCCGGCGGACATCAGACACGCCCCCTCCCTGAGCACCTTCGGGAAGACCCTCAAGACCTGGCTCTTCGACTAAGCAGATCTGCGGACCCCCCCCCCGCGCCTTGAGACCCTCACGGGTGAGTAGTGCGCTTACAATCCCCCTGATTGATTGATTGATATTACCTGACCAACCAAACAAATTAGTGGCTACCTCATGGGAGGTCCAATGCAGTGCAAACAGGTCTGGAAGAGGTAACAGTTCTGGATACGTATGAAGTGAGAGGTAGCCAGAACAAACCTCTTTTAATCAATAGGTGTAGTGTGGAAGCGTGGGCTCTGTCTAACCTGTGATGGTGACATAGTAGATTCCACCAGGCAATGAAAGTGAGTTTTGAAGTGTCTTTCCAATTGGATGTGATAATTTGTAAAGCCAGAGCTATCATCAGATCAATAAATTTCCCAATTGTCTTTTGAGAATGCCAAAGAGGGGACGAACCACCCAA
Source organism: Calotriton arnoldi (assembly GCA_963921515.1). Lineage (NCBI taxonomy): Eukaryota > Metazoa > Chordata > Amphibia > Caudata > Salamandridae > Calotriton > Calotriton arnoldi. Next base: position 1,610,435 of record CAWUFW010001465.1, on the reverse strand, counting down.
GAATCGATTAACAATATTAAACGTAATATCTGTAGATAAAATGTTATTAATCTTATCCCAAATTAGCAACTAGAAACTCCAAACTCAAGGACATTTGAAAAACATATGCACAAAATCACTATTTTCTTGGGCACATGACCAGCGGTTAGTGTCTGTGATAAGGTGAAACTTATGTAAGTGAGTGGGGGTATAATATAATCTATTATAAAAATAAAATAGAGTTTGAGTAGTGGATTTTATCGAAGTCCAACTCCCAATGTAACTCAATTTTAGGTTTAGGTCTTTTCTTAGGCAAGAAACATAAAAGCTTGTATATATAGGATGCCTTTACTCGTGAGAAAAAATTAATGGGAGAACAGGGAGGCATAGGGTGGATCAATGAAGAGGAAGATTGTAAAAGAAGCTGAAGAATGGTGGGCCTAATACGGTTATATTGAACCGCATAAGGATGAGACGTCGCATTTAAGTTGGATGTCCCTAAATTCTAACACAGAGTCATTTGAAATTATATGGCCAAACACTATTAATGCTTTGTTAATCCATTCCTTCCAACAGAGAGCCCGATTATTTAATTTAAAAATGCTTATTGTACCATATCGGGGTTTGTAAAAAAACTTTCTAATAGGGAATTTGACTTAAGAAGTAAAGGTGTGACAACAGAAAGGGAATGTAGAAGTAGGGGTGTAAAGAAAGTCCTAGGAGCTTGAGAAATCTGGGCCGTCTCCATAAGTGAAAAAGGGGCAATACGTGCTTGTTCCAGTTGGCCCCAGACTGTACATTCATCCAAGAAAGGAACTGAAAAAGAGGTCCATATTTGCTTGAGAGAAAAAGCGGAGTGGTATCGTCTGAGATTGGGGAAATTAACCCCTCCATTGGAGCCTTAATAAAGAAATTCTTGATTTACGTTGGTTCCATAAAAAAGATAGAAGTAAACGATTGACAGACTTAAAGAATGCAAGAGGGAGTTTAACAGGAAGCATGGACAAATAAAAAAAAATTATTGGTAACATCATCATTTTAATCGTAGCTAATCTCCCCCACCAGGATAGATACAGAGGAAACCAAGTAAGCGACAAACAGGACATTTTTAACTTAACCTGATCTAATTTAACTTGAATGGTTTCTTTAATAGTGTTAGAATAGAGGATGCCTAAACATTTGATGGGTTTAGAAGTCCAGGTAAAACCTGTATCATTAAACATATCAGGGAGACAGTACTCACTTAATGGTAGTACCTCTGGTTTCTCTATGTTGAGTTTATATCCAGATACTAAGGAATATTCAATTAAAAGACAGAAAAAGGCAGGAAGCGTATTTTGTGGGTTTGACACATATAGTAACACGTCATCCGCATACGCAGTGAATTTTACTTCTAAATGCTTATATTTGAATCTGGAAAAAGCCAACGATCTAAGATTTTTTTCTAGAAAGGGTTCCAAAGATAAAATAAAAAGAAGAGGGGATAAAGGACAGCCTTGTCTAGTGCCTTGGAAAAGAGGGAAATATGAAGATTGTTTACCATTAACAAAATTTGAAGTGGAAGGCTGAGAGTATAAAAGATGAATATATCTATGAACGTGGGGACTGAAACCATGCCATTTCAAGGCACCAAACATAAAATCCCTATTAACACGATCAAAAGCTTTTTCAGCATGTCGGATTTAGAAGCCAGATTGATTATATTAAGGAAGGTTCTAGAGTTATCTGAAATAAAACGTCCTTTCACGAATCCTGATTGATGAATATCCATTAAATCTGGAATAACCTGCTTAATGCATACCGCAAGGGCCTTTGGGAATATCTTGCAATCCATATTAATAAGAGAGATAGGCCTGTAATTCCCACATTTAGATAAATCCTTACCTTTCCTGGGAAGCAGGCAAAGCATCGCCTATAAAAAAGTTCCTTGTGTGCAGTCTTGAGTGACAAAGTGGGAAATTAAAAGAACTAGTTTTGGAAGTAGGAGATGTTCAAAATGAGAGTCAAATTGAACAGAAAAACCATCAGGACCAGGAGCTTTATCTTTGGGAAGTTGAAGGACAGCATTTTTAAGCTCCGTCTCTGGAAAGGAGACCTCATTCTGTAACGATTCATGGTGGCCGTTGAGCATAGGCAATCTACCTACTCCGGCCAGAAAGTTCAAAATCTGGGAGTCATATTTGACACCGAACTATCTTTTTCGGAGCAAATAAACTCTATCACCTCATCTGGTTTTTTTGTGCTGAAGATTCTGAAAAATCTCCCCATTTATTCCCATTGACCTTCAGAAGACAGTTATATCAGCTCTTATTTTCTCTAAGCTGAACTACTGTAATGCTCTGTATCTGGGTGCTCAGAAATCTGTGATAAGGAAGCTGCAGGCTCTGCAAAATGCAGTGGCGAGACTGCTTCTAAAAATTCCTAAATTTAGTCCTGTGTCTGAATCATTGCAAAGTCTTCACTGGCTTCCAGTAAGAAAAAGGATTATTTTTAAAGCCATGTGCATGATTCACAAGACCCTTCATTGGACCGGCCCAAAGTATCTACAAGATCGTTTCTCTTGGTTTAAGCCAAGTAGGAACCTTAGATCCAGCTCCTTGTGCTTTGTTATCATTCCTAGATCAAACAAAGCAAGATGGGGGGGTAGGGCTTTCTCCATCTGTGCAGGTAAATGATGGAAACTACTCCCCCTCATGCTGCGAGGTCAATCCTCCCTGATGCAATTTAGGAAGCAGGTGAAAACATGGCTGTTTACTAAAGTAGTAGAATAAGCTGCCGCAAGTGCCATGTCGTGTCCTTACGACTCACCAGCATTCTGTCCGCCCTCTCTTTTCTTTTTTTTCAGCACTACGACACCCTCGGGTATGTGCACGCTTTATAAAATGTATTTCATTTATTCATTTCATTCAGTTATATCGGTGTCCAGTTTGGAGAGGTCTAATGTATGGTCTATTGATTTAGGGATAGTTTGGAAAAAAGTATCTAATTGATCAGCTGTGGGAGAGAACTCTACTGAATAGAGGTTAGTATAATATTGTGTAAAACATTCTAAACATTTTATGTCATTAGTGTGATTAACTCCATATTCATCTGTGATGACATGTATTTTAGATTTTTGTTTTTTTATTTTTAAATAATTTGCCAACATTTTCACAGCTTTATTACGGCCACCAAACATTTTTGCATTAATTTTAAGCAAAGTACCACATGCCTCATTCCAAGATTGTTTGTTGTATTGTAATTTAACTTGAATTAATTTAGGCAGAGTATCAGTTTTTTTAGAGGAAAAATAATCATGCTCCAACATTTTTTTAATTTGTTTAAGCAATTGTGAAGAATCTTTAAGTAATTTATTTTTCTTCGTTGCAACATAATCTATAATAAAACCCCTAGCAGTCGCATTATAAGCATCCCATATATAATTCATATGGGAATCGGCAATAAGATTGACAGCAAAACAATTGTTAGTAAAGTCTATAAATGCATCTGTGAACTGTTTATCTAGCAATAATACATTGTTGAATCTCCACCTATTAGAACGGGAAATGTTGTTAGGAGTGTCTAAGTCTAAAATAACAGGGGCATGGTCTGAAATCAGAATGGAACCAATTTCAACATTTGTAACCGATTGAAGAACATTTTGTGAGACAAATAAGTAATCTATTCTGGACTGTGAGGCATGTGCAGGAGAAAAGTAAGTGAATTCTAACACGTCTGGGTGAACTATTCGCCAAGCATCAATGAAACCTCTGGAGGAAATAACCTACTAGAAGGATTTTTGCATTTTATTAGGGATATATCTAATCTGAGATCGGCGGTCTATAAAGGGGTCCATTATTCGATTACAATCCCCCCTACTATAAAATTGCCTGAAGAACAGCCAGATAAAAGAGAGAAAAAACGGTCCCAAAATTGGGAATCCACCCCTGTAGGGCCATAAACATTACAGAGTGAGAAAAGAGTATCATTAATTTTAACATTCAATAGTAACCATCTACCAGCATCATCTTTGGTTTCATTGATCACTTGAATATTCAGAGATTTATGTACTAAAATTAAAACACTATTCTTATTATTAACAGCAGAAGAACTGAAAACAGCCAACTGCCTACGCAAAAATCGGTTTCACCATCCTTAAGATGCGACTCCTGTATAAAAGCAATCTGGCAGTTCAACTTAGAAAGGTGAGTAAGCACCCTCTGTTTTTTAACAGGATTTCGAAGTCCTTTTACATTCCAGGAAACAACACGTAAATTAGCCATAGAAGACATATACAGTAACTGATAACCAGAGAGACAAGAATGAGTTTTGACACAGGTAACCTGACACCAAGTATATGGAAAGTAAAGTAGACTGGTGGACTAAACAAGAATACAGGGTTATGAATAAAAGCAAGGATAAAGCCACAATTAGTAGATGTAAAGAGAAAGAAGAGAATAGAAAGAGAGAAAAGAGATAGAGATAGAGAGAAAACACAAACAGTAGGGAGTAGAAAAGACAACTCCCCGGTGTATAGAAAAGTAAAAAGATGACAAAAAGTCGAAGGACTTTAGTTATAATCGTCAATGAAAATGAGAAACAGGAAGGATACTGGTTAAGAGCGGGAGGACAAGACAAGATGCCCAGCTTGGAAGGGAAAGCCAAGAGGATAATGGATAATAGACAGATAATGCCAGGAACAATGGTTTGATACAGAACTGATAGAGGAGAGAATACCACATATCCAAATAAACAAGGAACACCGGACAAACCTGCCATACGGTAAAAGACTCGATACAGCAGACACAAAAAGTGAAGACTGAAAGTAGATGGACGACAGTGGCCACCATAGCAAGTTCCAACAAACCAAGGAAAAGTAGAACCTGTAAAGAAACATCAAAAACAGTAAGACATACAAGAATGAGAGTAGAGCAAATCAAGTTTTGGTAAGTTCCATATCTTCTCCCTTATGCTCACAGATGAACAGCTTAAGGTCCTTAGGATCTTCGAAGGTAGTCGTCCTGCCCTTATAGGTGACCTTAAAAAAACATGGATGAATAAGCCCATACCGTGCATTCATAGATCTCAATACTGGTCTCAAGTCCAAAAATTATTTTCACCTCGCGGCGGTGGCCTTGGACACATCTTGACAAAAAAAATGTTTGCCCCGTCCAGAGCATCTGCTTATGTTATTTGGCCATTGTAAGGACTTCCATACCATTTGAATATTGTAAAAACAAAGTAATAATCCCTCGAGGTCTATTAAAAGTTGCAGAAGTGCCAATCCAATGAGCTCTTTGGATGTTCAACTCCGCCGAAGATTTCAACCCAACATTTTTGGGGATGTGCACCGTAAGAAACGTAATCATATCCTGCCCTTCTGAACCTTCCGGAATACCGTAGATGCATAGGTTGTTGCGATGGTCACGATTCTTCAAATCTTCAGCCAGTCTTATGAGCTGTGTAACTTCCTTGGTTAAATAAGAAACTTTGGCAGTGACATCTTGTATGTCACTAACCCGTTGCTCCACCTCAGTAAGTCTTGAATCTAGAACGGACCACTTATCCTCAATCCGTTGTAAGGTCGCACTTGTCTCCACCATGAGAGGTTTCATATTTTTTAACTCCTCCATGATATCCTCCAGTGTTAAGGGTAATGGGGATTTCGTAGGTGAAGAGGGGTCTTTCTTTACTCTTTTATTTGCGCCGCCTTCAGACTCTTTACTAACCATAGCATTTGAAACAGTAGAGGGCAAAGACTTAGAGGAATGTGCAGTATCCATCATGAAACTCAGTGGTATAGCTTCGCCCAGAGAGGATTAGGTAATCCAGTGACCAGAGATGCAGCTAGGCGAGGTGTCTGTAAATAAAGGCAAGACAGTCAATACTTAACTGTGGGTTGGGAGATGAGGTACCTCTCAGAAATTTTTTTTTTAAAGGAGCCGTGTGTGCCATTTGGAAAATATTTGAGAGCGAAATAGAGTAAATTAATTCCATTGAAATTCACAGAGCAGTCTGAGGACCACTCAAAAGGGCGGCTACACCTCCTGATGTGACAGGAGCGGCAGGCAAAGCTTAGAAAAAAAATGACATAGAGGTTTAGAAGCTTACCATGTTGCTCCCCACCACTTCTGACATCGTTTCCTGCACCCGGCACACTCGGGCAAGCCAAAACTGCCCGATAGTGAAGGAATTAATCCTCGGCTCCCGCGGACGAGAATTAGCGAGTGGCCATCTTGTTTGCTGCCGGCGCGTGCTTTTCTTCTTCATTTTCTTGAATACGAAAGCAGAAGTTTGACTTAATATAAACCAAGATGGCCTGGAATATATGTTCATGCAAAATTATCTGTGCTGATTGTGTATGTGATGCTAATTTTATTTTCGGCTTAGCGTATTATTCGTATTTGCAGTTTGGAAGCACAATGATGGGACATTTTTCTTTTTGGTCTTACAAATGAATGTTGGTTACAGGGATAACAAGGAATGGGGTGCCTGTAGTCTCCTTATAAGACATGGCACTGAGACAGAACATTTGTTCTGAGTGAGGTTTTTCATCCTATGGAGGTGTTAAGTGCAGGTGTCGGGTGCATGGATTTTCTGTGCTGTTTCTTGGTATGCATGGTGTATGAATTACTGGGATGGTGATGGTTTAGTAGTTAACATTCTGGTCACTATACAAATCAAAAATAAAAGATGGGATTTTCCTGGTTGACCATAACTCTTTGAAGGATAAGGGATGCGAATAAATAGAATAGACTATCCAAGCTATTAAAGAACAGAAGATCGACATAGTCTTCTAAAGGAAAATTGGTCCAATAAAGAATTAAATATTGTATTATATCAACATTATTTCACCCTAATTCTCATCATACATAAGTCATATGATTTGTGTATGAATGAATAAATAAAGCTTATAGAGCTCACAGCTCCATAAAATGGCATCCCGATGCTGAGGGAAGGTGCAGTGAAGAAGGAACAGAAGAGGTAACTGTGTGAAAAGTCAGGTTTTGAGGTGTCTGGAGAAGAGACTGTGCTCATGTTGTGATCTCAGGACCAGAGGAAGCGAAGTCCAAACTTTGGCAGATAGGTAGGAGAAGGATCTTCCTCCCAGACATTTGTATCTGTTGATGGAAATGATAGTCAAGTATTTGGCTTCTGAACTGGGACTGGAGAGAGGTTTATAGAAATAGAGGTTTGCATTGTGGTACGCCGGGCCGACATTGTAAAGAGCTTTGTAAACAAAGAATGGAGATTTGAAAATGTTTATTTTCCAGATCAGGAGACAACGTAGAGAAACAAGATAGGATTTACCTGAAAAGTGTTTAGGAATATCAAGAATCAGCCTTGCAACTGCATTTTAGATGATCTGAAAGTGAGAGATGGCATATGAGGGAGTACCTGACAGCAAAGCATTACAGTTATCAATTCTGGAAATGATGGGAGCTTGAACAATGGTTTTCCTGGAATTTAAAGGAAGAAGGGGAAAGATTTTACCCAGAGTGCGTAATAAAAAGAAGCAAGAGGCAGCCATTTTAGAGGCATGGAGTGAGAAGGTGAGGAAGGTGTCAAACAAGATGCTAACATTTTTGGCTGAGATGACTGGATGTCTGCATGTCTGAGTACTCATATACACCTTCTTAAATGTATGGGTTTGGGAACTGTCTGAGCAAAGTTTTCGTTGTTTTATATGTCTACTGCAGTTAATAATGTATACCAACTGTGTACATCCGGATTATCTTGGTGCCAATGTATGTATGTAGGGCGTCTGCCCAACTGGTATCACGAAAAATCAATAAAATGTGTTATTAAAAAAAGAAAGAGACAATTAATCCTTCCTGAAAAAAGGTGTTCAAGCCTTTAGATATCGAAAAGAAAACAAAGTAGATATAAATATATATATATTTTTGTACTTACCACCAATTGTCGACTGAACTCTAAACCTAGAAAAGAAAAAGAAAAGAAAAGTGTTAATTCTGTACAGAATATAATTCTCAGAATTGAGTCAGCAGTATAATATTCCAGTCCAACCATTTAACGAATAACTTAATATCTAACAGAGAGCAGCTAGTCCACTGTAAATGACAGGTAATGAGAAAATTTTAAAGAGTGAGCTATAATGAGTTTGTAAGGTAGTTTTCTATAAAAAAGGAGTTGTAAAATTGTGTTTATATTTACAGGTGCCCTAGAAGACAGCTGTTAGGAACCAGTGTGGAAGAGGCACAAATCAGTGGCAGCCTCTCTTGTCTTCCCAATCCACTTTCCCCCTCTTTACTGTGAATGGATTTGTACTAATTTACTTGCAGTGGAGTTTGGGATTTGGGGAAAAGTTCTTCTGCTCCTGTGGAAGCCGAGTTGCAGGTGCGTGGTACTGACAGATTGAAGTGCCATTAACCAAAATTCCACCTGGGCAGAATGGCAGAGGGGATAGATGTCAAGGCTTTAGCAACAGTTTTGGAGGGGTTACAAAAGCAGCTAAGTGAAGCCATGGAAGAAAACAAGATCCTTAGAGATGAGGTTAGGAAGTCAAGTCAGGAAGCCAATTACCTCCATCAGAGATTTGATGAGTTTGTAGTAGGAACCAACCCCTTGACCAAGGAGACCAAACCCCAACAATTTGCTCCGTCCCCTTCAGCAGCTGAATTAACTACACAAGTAATTCACGCTATTTCTCCTACTATTCCATTAGCAGCCCCAGAGAGATTTAGCGGTGACCCCCACAAGGCACAACTTTTTCTCACTCAGTGCTCTCTGCAGTTTCTGTGTAGGCCCATTATCTTTAAGGAGGATCAATCCAAGGTGGCCTTCATATTGTCTTACTTGAGCGGAGATGCAGCAGCCTTGTCAATGCCACTGGTTAACTGCAATGATTCCATTTTATATGATTTTGAGAGATTCATGTTGGAGTTCTTACGCATTTCCGATCGGTGAACCATATCACAAGCCACTGATAATGAACTTCTTGAGTTGAAGCAGGGAAATCATGTTCCATATTTAGCTCAATTTAATGAATTGATTGTCGAAACAAATTGGCCAGAAGCCAAGAGGGCTGTAATATTCGATAGAGGACTAAAAGACGAGTTAAAATATGGCTTGGCACAAATTCCGAAGAGACCCACGGATGTTTCCGAATTAATAGATTTGGTATTACAAATTGATTAACGACAAAATGAGAGAAAGAGTGAACGTAGAAAAGACGTCCGTCATTTTCCCCCTCAATTTGACAGAATTAAGCCAGACTCCACAAAAATCAGTGAAACATCTTCCAGAGAAGAACCCATGCAGATTGGCTCCGTTCGAGGCCCATTGACTAAGGAAGAAAGAGAGAAACAAAGAATTGGAAAACTGCATGTACAGTGGAAATTCCGGGCATTTTGTCAAAGAGTGTCCTAAGAAACCCAAGAATAATTCTTTGGTAAAAGACAGGCCCCATCAGTAAGAGGAGTTGCTCTGGTGGGTGCTTCTGATAAGACAACTCCAGATTCCCGAAAAAGTCGCTAACACGTTACAGTCGTCAGCTCCTCATCTAATCATTTCCAGTTTGATAAAATTTGGAGTTTCAGAAGTGGATGTTGTTTCAGTTATGATCGATTCTGGAGTGACTGGAAATTTCTGCAACATCAAATTTGCTAAGTTGCTTGGAATTCGATTTCTCAAAAAGGGGAAGCCAGAACCAGTTCGGGCAGTAGATGGAACTAACCTTTCTTCAGGACCCATTATCTACAATACTGAGGAAATTTCTTTAATGGGTCCGGGCCGACATCTAAGCATACTGAGGTTCAGTCTTATCGATGCCCCTCAATTTCAACTCATTTTTTGATTACCTTGGCTCACCGAACATAATCTAAAGATAGATTGGGCAAAAAGATCTGTGGAATTGAATTCTGAATATTTCATAGAACATTGTTACAATGTGTGTACTACTGCGCACCAGCCATCGCCACCGTCAATGTTAGCTAGCCAGCCTCATAGGATTTGTGACCTTGAATTTCAAGAGATTCTACAGGAATATCAAGATCTAGCACCAGTCTTTGATGAACAGGAGGCCGAAAGATTACCCCCCTATCGGGACTATGATTGTAGGATCGAGTTGGAACCAGGTGCATCTCTGCCATGTAGCAGAATTTATGCTCTCATAGAAGCTGAGAACCTCCACCTAAAAGAATGTCTGGACCAATATTTGGCCAATGGATTCATTCGACCTTCCCAGTCTCCAGTATCATCTCCATTGTTTTTCATTCCAATGAAGGATGGGAAACTCAGAACTTGTAATGATTATCGAGCCTTAAACCAAGTCACCAAAAAGAATCGTTATCCTCTGCCTTTAATCTCAGAGTTGTTAGATTAGGTCAAAGAGGCCCAAATATATACAAAATTTGATCTGAGAGGGGCTTATCACCTTGTGCATATTGCGGAGGGTGATGAATGGAAGACAGCTTTCCGAACTCAATTTGGTTTGTTCGAGTATCAGGTCATGCCCTTTGGCCTGTGCAATGCTCCTGCAGCATTTCAACATTTTGTTAATGACATTCTAAGAGAGTTTTTGAATCGTTTCGCTGTGGTATACATTGATGATATTCTAATCTTCTCAGCAAATCTAGAGGAACATGTCCAGCATGTACGTGCAATTCTGAAAAGATTGCTTGATAATCAGCTTTTTGTTAAGCTGGAAAAATGTGTCTTCCACACTAATCAAGTGGAGTTTTTGGGTTTTGTCCTATCACCCGATGGAGTTTCCATGGATGACGCAAAGGTGAGAGCGATCAAGGAATGGCCTCCTCCACGAAATGTAAAGGAAATACAAAGTTTTATTGGATTTGCCAATTTTTACAGACGTTTTATTTTCAATTTTTCAGAAAAAGTCAGTCCTCACACCCGTTTACTGAAGAAAAAAGAGAAATTTGTTTGGAGTACTGCAACCGAAAGGGCTTTCAATGAATTGAAAGAAATTTTTACCACAGCTCCGGTTCTTTTACATCCAAATCCAGACGAGCCCTTCTATGTTGAAGCAGATGCTTCAAACTTGGCAATTGGTGGAATTCTGTCGCAAAGACATAAGAGAACTGGTCAACTTCATACAGTAGCATATCGATCCCGAAAGTTGACAGTTGCTGAAATCAATTATTCAATCGCGAACAAGGAGTTGTTGGCAGTAAAGGATGCCTTTCAAGAATGGAGGCATTATTTACTGGGAGCAAAACATGAGGTGACAGTTTTTACTGACCATAGAAATTTGCAGTTTCTAAAGTCAGCTCGTACCCTTACCCCAAGACAATTGAGATGGTCGCTTTTCTTTGCAGAGTTTAACTTTGTCTTAACTTATATGCCTGGATCGGTGAACGGAAAGGGGGACTCCTTGTCTCGTTTGAATACAGGAGAAAGTGAAAAAACCTCTGAAAAAGGATTGATTACCCAACAAAATAAGATTGTAGCAACCATACAGTACACAGATTTGGAAGCCAGGATCAAGAATTCACTTTCTGAAGAAGAATTGCTTGAATGGGCCAAAAGTGGATCTGGAAGAGAGATAAGGGATGGAAACCCCTATCATCATGGAACCCTTTATGTTCCCAACGAAGATCTCTGTAAGATGGTCCTAAAACATTGTCATGATAATTTGCTAGCAGGACACAAGGGAGTGAAAAAGACTCTTGAACTGATAAAACGAGAACTTTGGTGGCCAGAATTGGAAGCTCAAGTGAGACAGTATGTGGCATCTTGTGAGCAGTGCGTTAAGGGGAAGGTCACTAGACTGGCTCCACAAGGTTTGTTGATGCCTTTGCCTATAGCTCCTTACCCATGGCATACAATTTCCATGGACTTCATTGTTGATCTTCCTTCCAGTCAGGGGTTTTCAACCATTTGGGTAGTAGTCGATCATTTTTCAAAGATGAGTCATTTCATTCCCCTAAAATCTATCCCCAATTCCTCACAGTTGGCTACCCTATTGACTCTACATATTGTAAAAGCACATGGTATTCCCTGGGTGGTTATTTTCGATCGAGGCCCTCAGTTTGTCTTTCATTTTTGGCGAGCCTTCTTAAAAAGATTGGGTGTCGATTCTCGTCTGTCTACTGGTTTCCACCCGGAAACTGATGGCCAGACCGAGAGAGTGAATCAAGATCTGGAGCAATATTTGCGCCTGTATTTGATGGAACAAGAAGGGGAATGGACAAGCTTAATTTGGGTGGCAGAATTTGCTTATAATAACGCAGTACACACTTCCACTGGATATTCACCATTCTTTTTGAATTCTGGGAGACACCCCAACATGTTAGTAGGTAAACAAGAGAGCGATGTACCAGCAGTTGAGGTAGTTGTAAGAGATTTACAAAGAGCTTATCAAGTAGCCACCAGTAATTTAGCAAAGGCTAAAAGAGCTTACAAGAAGCAGGCAGATAAGAACAGAAGGGGTAATCCAGTTTATGTCCGAGGTGATAAAGTTTGGATCTCTACTCGTAATATGCGTCTAAAAGGTAACAGAAAATTCCAACCTCGATTTGTGGGTCCTTTTCAGGTTGAAAGAATGATAAACCCAGTGAGCGTAAAGTGAAAACTCCCGCCTAGATTAAAAATACACCCAGTGTTCCATGTATCTCTGATTAAAAGAAACCCACCAGATTTGAGAAAAGATTTACCACCAGCCCCTGTTCATGTTCATTCTGAAGAAGAATTTGACGTTAAGCGAATTTTGGATGCAAGAATGAGAAGAGGGAAATTATTTTACTTAGTTGATTGGAAAGGTTTTGGACCTGAGGAGAGGTCATGGGAACCAAGAGCTAATGTCCATGCCCCCAGATTGCTTAGAGAGTTTCACAAGACCCAAGGAGAGAGGAGAGGGGGCTTTGGTGGGGGGTACTGTCAGGGCTGGTCCAATTTTAGCACAATCTTCACAATGTCATCTCCTTGCAAGGTTTAGAAACAAAAGATTACCTAATTACTCGTGGGCAAGCGCCATTGCTCCATTTCGCAGAAACTCTTGCTGGTGATGTTTAAGCTGATTCAGGATTCGCAGCGCCGGAATTCCAAGATGGCGGCTGCTGATAATAGTCTTAACTGTTGCCGGTCTAGTGTTTTGCCATCTCGTGAAGTGTTGCTGTAATCGCGCTTGTGCACTACGCGCTAAGCGCACTTCAACTGTTCAATTTTGAGGAGAAGCAGCGTTTTCTTTGTGCGCATGCTTCATGACTAAAAATTTCTTCAGGGGAGTAGTGTTTTCTCCAGTAATACTCCGCCTGACTACTTCTGGTAATATCACGACATTTCAGTCTTCAAGAAACTTTAGAATATTTATCCTTAGAGGTTTCATAGAGCGCAGGGCGTGAGTAAACAGCTTACGCTTCTTCCGCCTTTAGTCGAAGAGAGAGAAGAGTTTTCAAGTAAGTCAAGACCCTTGATTTATAAGAAAGAGACTATGTGAGCATTTTTTAGCGCTCCATCTATTCATTCCATTTTTTTGAGAAAGAGAGTGGAAATTTTCTATTGTACAAGAGATGTAATAGCTTGCTAACAAAAGACTATCATTTCAATGCAGAGTTTTGTCTCGTATTATTCATGAGGAAGGTTCTGAACAGAGTCAAGAAAGAGACAATTAATCCTTCCTGAAAAAAGGTGTTCAAGCCTTTAGATATCAAAAAGAAAATGCAGTAGATATAAATATATATATATATTTGTACTTACCACCAATTGTCGACCAAACTGTAAACCTAGAAAAGAAAAAAGAAAAGAAAAGTGTTAATTCTATACAGAAGAATATAATTCTCAGAACTGATATAGCAGTATAATATTCCAGTCCATCCCTTTAATGAATAACTTAATATCTAACAGAGAGCAGCTAGTCCACTGTAAATGACAGGTAATGAGAGAATTTTAGAGAGTGAGCTATAATAAGTTTGTAAGGTAGTTTTCTACAAAAAGGAGTTGTAAAATTGTGTTTATATTTACAGGTGCCCTAGAAGACAGCTGTAGGGAACCAGTGTGGAAGAGGCACAAATCAGTGGCAGTCTCTCTTATCTTCCCATTCCCCTTTCCCCCTCTTTACTGTGAGTGGATTTGTACTAATTAACTTGCAGTGGAGTTTGGGATTGGGGGAAAAGTTCTTCTGCTCCTGTGGAAGCCGAGTTGCAGGTGTGTGGTACTGACAGCGCAGAGGAGTCTTGAAACGTAATCAGTCTTTCCATCTGAACTTCCTGTATAGTAACGAGAGGAGATTTGCGGCTACTCAGGACTCCACGCGGTCTGCTGTTGAGAATCGGCCACATAGTGTGGTTTGATCAGATCAATGGAGACAAATCTTTTTTCTTTTCGGCCGGCAAGAGGCGGAAGAAATACTGTTCTTATTCCTTGAACTGCCAGGACAGGTACAGGTGTTCTGTAGGATCGCCCAAACTCCTTCTTGTCCATGTTCTTTTCTCTGACCAGGTCTCCGACCTTTGGGACCCAGACAGATCTTGCCGAAACCGGTTTCACTTCCCCAGTGGTGGTGAGTTTCACTTGGACGTTGCTTTGTAATGCCCGGAATTCATTGAGTTCCTGTAAAACAGCCAAACGATCATTCAATTCAAATGGTTTTACATCCGCCACTGTGCTGGTACAATCAAGGTCAGGTACCCACATTCTTGTCCCAAACAGGATATCATAGGGGGTACGTCCTCCCAAGGATTTTCTTGGCATATTGTTTAGTGCCCTCTGGACCCCATATAGGTGATTGACCCAACTACCGCCCGCACCTAATACCCTTGCTGTTAAGGATTGATTTAGGTCACGGTTTTTCCTCTCCACCACCGAATTTCCCTCGGGATGGTAGGGGGAGGAGTACCGCAAGGCCACGCCCATACTTTCTATGGCTTCCTTGTAAGCCAGAGAGCTAAACGCAGGGCCACGGTCGCAATGTAACGTGCCAATTGCGTATGTCCCAATGAAGACTTGCAAATCCTTTATAACAGTTCGAGCATCAGCCGAGTGCTGAGGCCAAACCCATAGAAATCTAGAGCATGAATCTACTGCCACCAAGATGTACTTGTAAGCCACCTCCAAATTTAAGGGGCCGCAGTGATCCAAATAGACACATGCGAGAGATCTGTCTGAAATGAGTAATTAGCTGAAAAATAATATGAACTTTGTGCGAAAAACTGAACTACAGCTCCCAAGACACTATGGGATAATGGCGCTGTTACATGCAAGCAATGCGTTCCTACCCACCTTCACTGATAAAAGGCTTTCACGAGCCACCCCCAAGCTAACGAGCTTTGGAACGCCTGCACGCTATGAGTGGGATTATACCTGAGAAAATTGGCAGCATGTCCAGCAACCTGCAAATATTCTCTGCTGATGAGGGAGGAATCCCGAAATACTGGTGTCTAGAGATACGATTTCGAAAGACTGCATTAGCTGAAAAATAATATGAACTTTGTGTGAAAAACTGAACTACAGCTCCCAAGACCCTATGGGGTAATGGCGCTGTTACATGCAAGCAATGCGTTCCTACCCACCTTCACTGAAATGAGTAATGGTGTTTGAGGTGGCCGTGCTACGGTGGAACCTTTCATCTGCTGGCAGATGTCGCACCTTAAGACATAAGCCTTTGTTTGTTTGGACAAACATGGCCACCAGAATCGCCGCTTCAGTAACAAAACTGTAGTGGTGACTCCTGCGTGTGCAGAGCCCAGACCCTCATGTGCAGCTAGAATTAAACCTAATCTGCGATCCATGATAGGTATTACTCTATCCCCCACTCCTGGAATTTGAGCATACGGTGTGTTTTGCGCATCTAACTTATAGGAATATTTGAGTGGAAAGCCTTTCGGAACTGCAGACCCATTCTTTGAGGCGTTGACAGCTATCAGTATGTCTCCGTCTATCCTCGTGCTAGAACGAGTGATTGCAGCAACAGCAGCAGTTCGCACTGTCACCTTGGCGGCTTCATCAGCCAGTGAATTCCCTTCAACGTGTATGCCAACATGCTGGTGACTCAAGGTGTGAATAACTTGAGCCCATGGCAGGCATGCTTTCAGCTTTGCCACTTGTTCCCATAACAATGTATGTTTAATTGTGCAACCCTCGGAGTCTCTAAACCCAGGATTTGAGGATTTGAGGATTTGGAGAATCGATCGCGACGCCACAATATTCGCGTCAGAGGGGCTCGCACCGATACTGAGGCGGGGGACGTCTTTACCTATGCGCGGGAACTTTTTAACTTTGTCCTGGGCAGAGCGTCGGACGCTGAACTCACGTTGGACAGGGCCCACAGGGTGGGTCCTCCGAGAGCGCCCTCGGCACCCCCGGCGGACATCCTAGTATGCGTGCAGGACTACCGCACTAAGGAGGAGATTCTTCGTCAGGCCCGGTTGAAACAACCAATCACATTTCGAGATCAGCCGGTGGCTCTCTTTCAAGACCTCGCTGCCATCACGCTTCAAAAACGCTGGATGTTCCGACCTATCACAGAGGCTTTGCGCCAAAAGCAAATCTCCTATTCATGGGGCCACCTGTTTTGCTTGGTATTCAGGTATGATGGGACACTCCATCAACTCCGCTCGTTCACTGAGGCGTGCAGGCTCTTGGGCGTCATGCCTCCGGCGGAGCAGGACACCGAAGAACGCACGGACCGGGAAGCTCCTGACGACCGTCCAAGGTGGCGGCGGCAACACAGCCGACGCCGCATCAGAAGACCCGACCCGCAAGAGGTCAAGAGAGAACAACTGGCAGCTATAGCGGCGGTGCCGGGGTCCCAGACCAACGTGACCTCCTAGAAATGCATCCGGGCCTACGTGGTTTTTGCACTTAACAGATGCCTGGTGGGCGGGGGAGGCGGGGGGGGCATCTTTTGTTGGCCACCATTTCACCCCAACGACATTCTCCTATTTCCAATTCATCCTGGGATGACGGACTACTGATAGACTGGGTACAATTTTTCTTTTTTCATCTTTTTTTGGTGCCAGTTGCGCCTACAGGGTGTTCCCTTTTTGCCCTTCCTCTTCTTCTGTCAGGGCTTCTCTTCTTTTCTTTTTCTGCCTCTCTCTGGGCTTCTTCCGACTTTGTGGGGCTCCGGTCCAGGCCCCGAGCAACTGCCTCCTTCGACATGGCTGTGACGCAGTCCGGCGAGCGGCAGCAGGGCTTAGCTAGGTGGCTACTGACTTGCTATACCGATGACATCTCCAATTAAGGTACTCACCTTCAATGTTAGGGGGCTCAACAATCCAATTAAAAGACGGGCTCTGCTGTCCTTTTTAGAGAGCACACAAGCTGACATCTGCCTCCTCCAGGAGACACACCTCCTTTCCAAAGATTGTCATCGTCTCAAATCCCGAGCCTTTCCGAGCCAATTCTTCTCCTCCATGACTACTAAAACGGCTGGGGTGGCTATCCTCGTCTCCAGGGCTTTCAGGGGGAAGGTGCTCCAGAGGGGGGCCGAGATCAAGGGCAGATTACTTACCTATCACTTTTCAATCGGGGGTCACACAGTGGTGGTGGGATCGGTATACGCTCCTAATGAGGTACAGGAACACTTTTTACAGACTGCCCTTACGGCAGCCACTGCAACACAAGAACGTCACATCTTGATTGGGGGTGATCTTAATCTAGTGTTCAATAATGACATGGACAGGTCTTCCCAACGCACCAGTCAGGTGGGCACACTCTCTCACACTGGGACCCAGTGGCTCCGCGACCTTGACCTCACCGACATCTGGAGACAACACCATCCACCCTCCCGAGCCTTCTCCTATTACTCCCACGCACACAAGACCTAAGCGCGGCTAGATTATTTCTTGGGCATGAAGGCTGTTTGTGCGGCCACCCTTGACAAGGACATCCTGGTTGCATCCCTCTCAGACCACAACCCGGTGGAGATTTCATTGACTCTTCCCCAACCCTGCCGTCGCCCCGGACGGTGGCGATTTCGCGACGCACTGCTAAATAGGCCGGACACGGTCACCCAACTGCGACGCGTCATAACGGACTATCTCGCACACAATGATACACTGGACACGTCCCTTTCGACGCGTTGGGAAGCCCTTAAAGCCGTCGTCCGGGGGCAGATTATCGCCATCTCCGCCGCAGATAATGCGGATCGGAAGGCCAAAAGGGGGGACCTGTCGCGACAAGTTAGGGAGCTGGAGCAGATGCACCAGCGGACCGGAGCGCCTCGAGTGTGGCACCAACTGTCCATCGCACGGAAGCAACTGCTGGCCCTGGACCAAGACAAGGCTGAATATGCTGCTTTGCGCCGGCGGCATGCTTTTTATACTGGGGGGGACAAGTGCGGCCACCTCCTGGCGCACAAACTCCGTGAGGCTCGGCTTCGGGAGGGCGTCCGGGAGATCACAGACAGCGCCGGTGTGTTAACCTCCGAGGACGCGAACATCGCAGACACCTTTCGCACATTTTACGCTCACCTTTACGATAGCCAACACCTAGCAGAAGCCGACATTACCTCATACCTTTCCGGGGCGGACCTTCCGATGCTGACACCGGAACAGGCAGCACACATCGAGAGGGAAATCAGGCCGGAGGAAGTGATCTCTGCCATAGCGCGGCTGAAGCTTGGTAAGTCTCCGGGCCCTGATGGCTACACCGCAGCCTTTTCTAAGCAATTTGGTGCCGTTCTCACCCCCTTACTGACGCAGCTTTTTAATTCATTCGCGGAGGCACGGGCGATACCCTCATCCATGCTGGAGGCGGCGATAGTTGTCCTCCCCAAACCGGGGAAAGACAGAACGGCGTGCGGGTCCTACCGACCCATATCGCTTCTGAATTTAGACTTAAAGCTTTACACCTCCATTTTGGCGAGTCGTCTGGGCCCTTATATGCAGGGACTGGTGGATCCCGACCAGGCCGGGTTTATCGCCCAACGGCAGACAAGCCACAACACGAAACGGGTGGTACACCTCATTGAAAAAGCTTCCCGCGTCCCCGGGAAATACATGCTGCTCACAATTGACGCCGAAAAGGCCTTTGACCGGGTCCATTGGCCGTTTCTCGAACAGGTGCTATGCCATGTGGGTCTCGGGGATAAGATGCGGACTCACATTTTTAACTGCTACCGCTCCCCACGGCGACAGTAAGGGTTAATGGGCATACCTCGGTGCCTTTCTCCATCCATAGAGGCACACGGCAGGGTTGTCCCCTATCACCCTTGCTCTTTGCTCTCTACATGGAGCCCATGGCACAGAGGGTCCGACGACACGCACAAATCACCGGCATACGCTTTGGGGGGGACACCCACACTGTTAGCCTCTATGCGGACGATGTTCTTGTTACCCTGACGAACCCGGACAGAGCCCTAGGAGCCATGCTGGGGGAGCTGGATGCCTTCGCGGAGGCTTCTGGGTTTAAAGTTAACCTCTCCAAGTCGACGGCTCTAAATCTGTCCCTGCCGCCTAGCGAACAGGCGGATTTAGAAGCTCGCTACCCCATAGCCTGGTCCGACGACCCGGTCCCGTACCTGGGCATACACCTGACCCCCACCTTACAGGGCATGAGATTGGCCAATTTTTCGCGTCTCCACGATCAAATCCAGGTGGAACTCAGGCGATGGAAACATCAGCAGATTTCTTGGCTAGGGCGTGTTGCCGCTATAAAAATGACCATCCTCCCCCAACTCCTCTATGTATTCCAAGCTTTGCCTCTGCCCCCCCTTAGGGTTGGCTCCAAAAGGTACAATCGGATCTCTCTGCCTTTATATGGCAAGGCCGTAAGCCCAGAATGAAACGAGCAGTTAGCTTCCTTCCTCCGCATGAGGGGATTCCTGACCTGGCCCTATACTACAAAGCAACGCAGCTCCGCTACCTGGTTGAATGGAGCCGGGCTGAATCTGAAAAGAATTGGCTCTTCCAGGACCGAACGGTCGCAGGTACTTCACTTAGAAAGATCCCATTCCTCAAGAAGGCTCACCGGCCCCCTAACTTATATGCCTCACAGGTGACAGGTGATACTCATGGCTTGGGACCAGACAAACTTAAGTCATGACTTAACGTCTTTTCCCTCCCTTCTCACATCCATCTTGGACAATCCGGAGTTTAGTCCGGGGCTGGATCAACAATCTTTTCGCCGTTGGCGGGAGTCTGGCTGCTGGGCGCTGGGCCCTCTGTTTACCGATGGTGAGCTCATCACATTCGAGCAGTTTCGGGAGGGTTTCGACCTGCCGGAAATGGAACGCATGCGCTACCTTCAGGTACGCCACTGGGCTCTTCATCCTTCCAACCGCCTACAAGCGTCCAGACGTCTTACCACATACGAACGATGGCTCGTAACGAGAACATCGGATAGAAAACTGATCTCAGACCTTTACAAGCTCTTACAATCTAGATACACACACATGTATCATGCGGGTCGGGCGCGGTGGGAAAAGGACCTAGGGCGCGATCTCACCCCGGAGGAATGGGACAGCGCCTGCTACAGGGCACGGCACACGGCAACGCATGTTGGGCTCACAGAAACACTCACTTAATTAGTATACCATTGGTACTACACCCCGGAGCGGCTTCACCAGACCGACATGACACTGAGCCCGGATTGCTGGCGAGGATGCGGTGGGAGGGGCACCCTGGTTCACCTACTGTGGGACTGTCCCCAACTTCGGTCATACTGGACACATGTCCTGGACGAAATAGACAAACATCTAGACACTGAGATCCCTCGCTTTCCCGCATACGTTCTGCTGGGGGTGCCCAACCCGCTCACATATCCTCTTAAGGCTCGGAGAGGGAAACAAATGGCTATTGCATTAGGCTCCGCCACCCAGAACATTCTAATCCACTGGAGGTCCCCTCAGATTCCTACACACACGGGCTGGTATCACCGACTGTGGCATGTCTTGGGGATGGAGAAGATCTCCCTCACACTGGCGGGGAAGGGTGCTTCCTTTACAGAGCTATGGCAACCCTTTCTTACACTTCTCGCACAAGAGTTTCGGGAGCTCACCTGCCCGAGGTATTTGCGCCTCTTACGCCTTAATTCACCGGACCCTAACCAGTAGCAGGATAGAGCCCTTACCCCGACATGCCGTTCACGCCTATGCATTGACACTAGCCTGGACCGGGAGTGGGTGGGGGGAGGTCTTTCTTCTTTTCCTTTCCTCCTTTACTGTCGGGGTGGCGGGTGGGGGTGGGAGATGTTCGAGTTCTTCAGCATAACATGTTTTGCTTACCTTATCGCTAGGCCCTGCGTGGCCCTAACGTTATGTCTGCTTTTCCTTGCAACTGTCAATAAAAAAGAGTTAAACCATAAAAGAGAAGAGAAAAAGTTAAGAGGTAGGGTTTTGCACAATGTGGGAATTGTTATCCTTACAAGCTTGCTAAACCTTCAGCCAAAACACAGAGTATATCTGCTCAGCTGAGGCGGATTTCCCTTCCCCCTTCAGACGTCTCTGAAAGGTGTGAGGAGGGCTTTCTGAGAAAGCACGACTGAACTACTCAGATTTTCACTGTTAATATAAGAACCAAAACAAAGTTGGCGGCGTCATGCCAGAGGACTTGCACGTTTTAGATTACCTAAACTGGGGGCTTGGTGTCCCAACCGCTTCCGGACACTCCCACAGGATATGTCAGCCGTTAGACCAGCTAGCTCTACAGTGCCACTACCACCCCCTGTATCTAACAGTGGTGTAGGTAGTCTCTGGTAACCACTGAACCTGACAACCCTGATTCCTCAGGGATCGTGGAAAACAGTACAGTACGACACTCATGCTTGCCTACTCTCAGAAAATACACAGGTTGGCGATTAGGACGTTACAATAAGTATTTATTGGTCCCGCGACAATCTGGTGTAAAACATATGTGCTGCGACAATCAGGAGACAGAAGCATATGAAAGAGATTGCTAGTACCAATATAGTAAATAGTAGATACATTTCTACCATAGTGCTAATAAGATGAACAAATGCAGTTCATATAAAAACAGTAGCACTTGCATATTCCTAAAATGCGCGCCCTAAGTAATTTGCCTAAATGTACCTAGCCTAGATCTGTATATGTAGCATGTATATGTGTGCATGTAGCTATGTGTATCTGTAACCAAGAAACCCCTGGGGAAGCACCAATTCCCTCACCTGATGGTTTAGAACGAAGGACCCCGTCTCTGCGTCGAGGATGACACCCCGCAAGGGATGTCAGACCGCTGCGTGTCGAAGATTCAGCATGCAGGACCCCGTGTCAGCTTGGAAGGAATTCTCTTCTAATTTGTAGGGGGGAGTGAGGGTCTTTTATGCTAAAGTGGTCACTCCAGGGTTTTTTCTAGAATCGATATGTTTTTAAAACAATCATGGATGTTTTGAAAACAATCATAAATGTTTTGAAAACAATCACCAATGCTTTTCTAAACATGTGCGCTCGTTCACAGCTGGCTGTTGACCAAGGATGAAAAAAGTGGTGACCCTTATACAGAATAATTCTGCCATGCCTGAGGACATGTTTATGTACGTCAGGTACAGGGATTATGATAGACTACCGAGAGCCTGATGTCGAAGAGACATGAGCAAGCTACCAGGTAAATGGTCACCTGTTTAGAATCGTTATTGTTGTGTGGATGGGACAAATGTATGTAATAGGGGTATGCATGACAGGACTAGCCTAAAGGACATGACAGATTGGATCCTAATTAAGAAGCATGACAGCAAGAGTTACCTCGTGCCCAGGTGGAAGCGGCCACGTCAAGTTTTGCTTGTGACTAACACTGCTGTAAAGTCTGCTGGAATCCGGCAGTGGATCCATGTAGCTCACACAAAAAGAGTAAAGACAGCAGATGAAGAAGTAGTGACAACAACCACTGATTGAGAATCAAGCTCAAGTTCACAATGTCGATCCAAAGGGGAGAGAAAGAGAAGTGAATGTAAATACTGAAACTGGTGAAGTTGGTAATGCTGATGAAGTTGAAAATCCTAGTGAAGATACTGGTAGTCAGTTTCAGTTAGGGAATCAGAGTGAAGAACTGTTGCAAAGTCATGAGCAGCAGTAAGTAATAGTTTCTGATCCAGTTCATGAAAAACTCCAGCTGAAAATTTGAGTCTTGAGAACTCCCAATGGAAAAAATCCATTCATAGGGAGTTTAGTTACTGTTGCTGATTAAAGTACAATTTTGACTGTGAGTGAATAAGGCTCAGCAGTAGTTGCAAGTGGAGAAGCAAGAATGAAGAAACTGCATCAAAGAGATAAGTGGCCTAAGGCAGCAATGGAAACTTGAAAAAGTAGACACTGGGAAAATGAAAGAACAGAATCAATCAGAGAAGAACCAGAAATAATTGAAATCAATTAAGAGAAAGGTGTTAGTGAATTGCCTGCTGTCAAGAGGCGAAAAAGAAAGAGAATCCCGAATAGAAAGTACACTTCACCTGTGTGGGCATGTGTGCCAATTCATCATTGAAGATGAATTAGAAGAAGAACCTCCTTGAATTTTGCTGATTGTCATGAAATTTTGAAACTCAGATTTTGAACTCTGCAAGAAAATTATTGTTTTGTAACTACTAAAAAATCCAGATGAAGAATTAGAGTCTTGATTCTATGGACTGAATAAATAAACTGATAAAAAAAACTCTGAAGTTTGATGTTTTAATTTTTGACTATTGTTTAAAAAAGAAAAGAAGGGGGGCGTGCTCAACTGCCGACCGTAATGGCCACAGCTTAGCGGAGCTCCGACCATCCACCGGGGAGATACCTGCATAAATCAGCCCAAATATCCGTAAGCTGCCAACCACGATAGCAGCAGCGGGCACGAACACCAGAAGTGCCCGGGCGGGTGCCGTACGCCAGAGAGAAGGTCCCGAAAGCACCCGATCTGTAGCGGCCTGTCAGGATGCGGAGCAACGCAGAGCAGTGGTGAGGCGGAGCCGGAGAGACGTGGCGTGACGGCGGCCGGGTGGCTGACTGCGAGGGCCTCACGCAAACAACACCGAGTGCAGGGACGGCGAATCAACCGGGGTGTCGCGATCATCCGTGGGCCTTAAGGATTAGATTGTGGCATCAGTGAACGGACCTGCAGTCGCTGTGCCCCCAGAGGGGCTGTGAGGTGAGCGGGCGCTCTGGCGGTGCAGGGCTTCTAAAATCCAGGCCCTCGGGGACATTCTGAGGATCGCCAGGGCCCAAGATGAGCAATTGCACTGCAGTGTCTGGAGCGGGGGGCCGCGGGACTTGATCCTGGCCCCCGTATTAAAACTCCAGACTGTGGCGACGGCAGAAGGGCGGCACGCCCAGGCTCCCATAGACCGGAGCGGGCCGAGAACTGCAAGGGCGAGGCGCTGCCATGGTGCTGTGCTCCGCCCACACCTAAGAAGATTGCCGCTCCCACACCGCCCAGTGGGCCCGTTACTGCACACTGACTTCACTAGCAGTGAAGGTGTGGGGCACACTAGAGCATTGATGCCCAGTGCATGACACCGGAGGCTTATTGATGCAGGGACCGGTGTTATACCGGACTCCGGCCCAGGGCACAGGTTCGCAATGCCAAACAGGAGGTACCAAGCCAACCGGCAGGTGGCACACCCTGGGGCACACTGGCGGACAGCTAACCTAATAGCACAAACAGCAGGACCCTGACTAGGTGCGGCAACGGAGGTGTGGGGTTCATGTACCCGACAGGCCACAGGAGTTGTTGCACCCTTTGGTAGGAGGCGGAAACTCCCCCAGCTTTAAAGGAAGGGGGCCCCAGGGGCACGAGAGGTGAGGGAGTTGCATCATGACCGCGAAAGGTCACCGGACTGCCCTCCAGACAAAATGGACAAATACGCCCACCCGAGAATGGAGACCATCACTGGGGATGCTGAAGACCGGCCACCCCCTACTCTGAAACAAAGCTTGAAGAAAGAGGAATTCATGACCCTGCAGGACATAATATCTGCAATACAGAACGTAAAAACTTCCTTGGAATGCAAGATTGATACAGTGACCACTCCAGACCGAGACCAAAGCGCTCCGAATTCAAGTCGGAGAGTTGAAAGAAGTGGCACAGGTGTTGGAAATTAGAATGGAAGACGCCGAGAGATGCTCCAGACAAAATAATGTATGCATCATTGGAATACAGGAAAGAGCAGAGGGCCCAGCAGTTAACCTGTTTGTTGAGGACCTAATACTTAAACACCTCTAACCCAGAGGTCTGTCAAAATATTTCTCGGTAGTGAGCGCCCATCGGGTGCCGGGAGCAGCGCCAAGACCGGGAACTCCCCTGCGCCCAATTATAGCCCGCATCTTCAACTATAGGGATAGGGACGTCATCTTGCAGACAGCACGCAGCGCCCCGCCGGTCACCTGGGGTAATAGTACCGTCACATTCTTCCCGGACTTTACCCTCAGAGTACAGAAAATGAGGTGCTCATTCCTGGAAGTGAAGAAGGCTCTGAGAGAAAAAGAACTGAAATATGCAATGCTATTTCCAGCCAGGTTGAGGGTAGAGGCCGACAATAAGACTTGGTTCTTCGAGACTCCTGAAGAAACATGGAACTGGCTGGAGGGATGGAGTACGGTCAGTGGGGGGAGAGCCCCGGGAAGAAGAAACACAGAGAAATCTGGGACACACCATGGCAGGCCCCGTGGGAACATGGCCACAGAACAGGCGGATGGGCAGGAACAAGCAAGGATCGGTCCCTCTAAGTGAATGTCCCTGAGGCGCTAGTATGGACAAACGCCGGGAGGTGGCGATACTGCAGAACATTCACATTCTAATGAGGGTCCCCTGGAGCTTATGCACTTGGGTACCCTCAGAACATGATACAATGCAGAGACATTTTAGAGAATCCACTGTGGCTGGACATTTAACGGTGGACTAATAGAGGTGGCAGTGAAAGGATGTTCTTGATTTGATGGGGCGGCAGATGGGAGGAGGCGGGGTTTATGCTTCTCATATGAAGGCGCTCTGCATAGTTGGGGGAGTGGGCAGTTTAAAGCTCGTTGTGCAGGGAGGCGGGGAGGGGGGCTCATATTGGGGGTAAGTTTGAGCTGTTTGTTTGTTTTACTGCCACTCATGTGGATCTTTTCAATGACATACTGGGGCCAGCGGCTGGCTGCCCAGTTAACCGACCCTATACATTCACGATTTCTCAAAACCCTGGGATGGGTGGGGTCGGCCCTATGCTTACTGGTGCTCTACGAATTAGGGAAAGAATTCTTTACCCTCAGTCAACTCTACAATGCCAGGTACTATATCACCCCCGAATATGAATAAAAGATTCAAGATACTTTCTTGGAACGTAAATGGGTTAGGTGACAAAATAAAGATAGGGGTAACCCTACAACACCTGAAGCGACGTGCACCAGACGTGGTCCTTCTGCAGGAGACACATGTCCAGGTAACACATTATGGAGCACTTGCTAGATGAGGTTACAGATTGGTAGCACATTCAGGCTACACCAGGGGCTCTAGGGTAGTGGGCATCCTAATGCACACTTTCTTCCCCTTCATGAACCAAAAGATTACAAATGACCCGCAGGGACATTTGGTGGCGGTCTCTGGCTGCTGGGAAGGCCAACCCTTTAATATAATCTCGATCTATATCCCTCCCAGACGTCAGTCTCTGGTGTTGCCAGAACCAGGGGTGCTGCTCCTGAGTCTCCCTGAGGGCAAGGTGGTGCTTGGGGGGACTGTAATGCGGCTCTGTCTCCAACGATCGACCTATTGCCCCCACTACAACATGACCAAGCGAGCACTGTACCAAAAGATTTTTTGTCTGTAATGGGTCTTCAGGACATATGGAGAGGCCTTAATCCCACCACGCAGCAGCATACATATCTCTCTGGAGTACATGGTAGTCTGTCACAAATAGATTACCTTTCACCCTGGCCCACCAACTGCCCCACTTTCATGATGCCCATCACCTAGCCCGTGGAAATTCCGATCACTCCCCGGTGTGTGCCTATTACAAGTTGGGTGAAGTATGTCAGTCACGTAGGGGTGGGATAAGCTCCTGGTATTTCCAAATCCCCCTCTTTAGGTCAAAAATCCAAGAAGCAACAAACCTTTATATCTCTGAAAATGAGAGAACGGTAGACTCAGCATGTACTCTCTGGAAAACATACAAAGCAGTAATTAGAGGACAGGGTATTTCACTGATAGCAGGGGAAAAAAAGACAAACGCTCGCAGAGAGATGCGTTAGAACGGGACCTCCATGGGCTGGAGACTCTTTTGGACACTGACAATAACGTTCAGGCGAGACACTGTCTAGAGCTTAAATGGGCGGAATTTAGGGCGGTGGCTGAGGAGACAGCAAAAGTCAGATACCATCTGACACAACATAACCTCTATGAAGTGGGGGATAGAGCAGGCAAGCTTCTGGCATGGCTGGATAAAAAGACAGCGGCCGTGAGATGGGTGTTTGAAGTGAGAGGAAGGGATGGAGCCATAGTCCGTGGAGGGGAACAAATAGCAGACACATTTGCTGACGATTACGAGCAACTTTACACACCGGCCTCCACCGCTTCAATTGAAGAATCACGAGAGTTGCTTGCTACTCTCCAGGTGCCTAGCCTTGGCCCGGAAGACAGGGACCTCCTTGAGCAGGATCTGACGGAGGCCGAGATAACTCGGGCGATTCAAGTCCTAAGATCCGGCAAAGCGGGCGGCCCCAATGGCCTGCTAATTGAGCTGTACTAATCAACTGCGATGAAAGTAGCACCCCTTCTACTACATATGTTTAATGAGAGCTGTGATAAAGGGAGGCTCCCAAGACCAAAGAATAGCTAATACTGTGGTAATTCAGAAGGAAAGTAAACCCCCAGGGAATGCGGCTCATATAGGTCTATCTCCCTTTTAAATACCAAGTTACTTGCAACTCGCCTGACTCCGATGTTGCAAACTTTAGTCCACCCTGATCAATCCAGCTTTATGCCGGGATGAAGCACGGCACTCAATCTCAGGTGGCTGCATGGGGTTATAGGTAGAGCGGCGACTATCCGTGAAGAGGCGGTGGTGGTATCTTTAGACGCCTGCATGACGTTTCACATGGTGGAATGGCCATTTCTATCTGCAATGTTGGAGAGGCTGGGCCTTGGACCACAATTCCTAAAGTGGATTAATCTTCTATATTCGGAGCTTCTGGCGCAGGTCTCGGTGAATGGGAAAGTATCCAGGGTCTTTGCACTGCAGAGAGGGACGAGGCAGGGATGTCCTCTTTCCCCCCTGCTATTTGCGTTAGTATTGGAGCCCCTGGCGGTATGGATACGTGGAGATCCCATGATCCGGGGACTGCGTTGGACTCTGGAGTGGGAAGATAAAATTTCCCTATACGCCGACGACATTTTAATGTATGTTGCAAGCCCCAATAGCACGATCCACAGGATGCTGCATATATTTGACCTATTCCGTAAATACTCGGGTAACGCCATCAATCGGGAGAAATCAATGATATACGTCCTAGCAGGAGACCCACCCAGACTCCCCAGACGATGTAAGATCCGTAAAGACGCAAATGGGTTCCGGTATCTAAGGGATATATATTACTAGAGATCCTACAATTTTCTATGAGCAAAATCTATCACCCCCACTGGACTGCCTGAAGAAAGACATCCAGCACTGCCGTTCACTGCCCCTGTCCCTCCTGCATAGAGCAGCACTTTTCAAAATGATGGCATTGCCCAGATTTTTGTATGTACTTCACAATACGCCCTACGTGGTGCCCCCACCCTACTTTCAACAAATAGACGCTGCAGTGTGACAGCTATTATAGGATGGTGTCGCGTCACAAATCTCCCTAACAAAATTGACCAGGGGATGGTATGACGGTGGGATAACACTCCCCTCCCTTGAGAGATACTACTGGGCGGCCCAACTCTCTGTAATCAATCACTGGGTACATAGACCACCGGATGATCTGCATACAGAATGGCCTGTCATAATATGCAGCCAGGTGGCCATCTTAGAGCACTCTATGGGTGGAAAACGATGGGTTTGTCCACGTGCCGACCTCGACCACACTTCAAATCAGGCAAGAGGGAACAAAGGCACTGGGCTGGCAAAACGGAATCACCCTAATGACTCCACTGTGGGACTCTAAGAAACTGGGTCTAATGGTGCAACAGACATGGTTTGACAAGTGGGACATGATTGGAATCTCCAAGGTGGGCAACTTGTGGGAAGGAGGGGACATTAAATCCTTTTCAACTCTGCAGAACGACCACCAGATGTCGCAGTCCGAGACCTTTAGATATCTCCAGATTACCAATGCACTGAAAGCGGCCATACCAAATGGAATGGTGCTACCCGCAGCTTCCCCACGGGAGGATAGATTGTTAGATGACTACTTAGACAAAAAAGTGATCTCCCTAATATACCGTAAAATTATCAACAACGCCCCGGAGCCCTTGTGAGTTCTTCGAACTCGCTAGGAGGGAGACCTGGGCTCCCTTGAGGATGAGGATTGGTTGGAAGCAACGGCCTCACCCAGAGAGCTTGCCATACGCTTGCGTTTTAGGTTAGTGCAGATTAAGATTTTACATAGAGCCTACTTCGCATGTGCCACTCTGGTGAGGATGGGGATAACGGACTCACCGCTCTGCCCTAGGGGGTGCAGACGGGATGGTACTTTCTTCCACAAGATATGCGATTTCCCACCTCTCCAAGAGTACTGGGAGACAATACTGGCGAACATAAGAGAAGTATATAAGGTAGAGGAGACTAAGTCGTCGAGATGGTGTCTGCTGAATATATGGGGGAACGCTGACCTCCTCAACAGTGAGCGTCTATGGGTAACGCTGGGGTTTATGGTAGCAAAGCGCAATATCGCACAAATGTGGAAAGCAGTGTCAACCCCGACGTTGAGTGAATGGAAGGCTGATATGGACTGGTGCATGCTTGCAGAGAGAGCGGTCTACGAGAGTAGAGGCTGCCCACAAAAATTGACTAAAGTTTGGGGGAAGTGGAACGAATATGGGGGGGATGATTTGCAGACAGGTTGAGAGATTAAGACAAGATCGAGAAGCAGTATAGCCAGATGAATGAAACAAAAGACTGGAGAGGGGATGGACTGGGGCAAATCAGCTACTTTACGATAAATTTGCATTATCCATTGTACTGATGTGTTATCATATTATTGTGATGTTAAATATCTCATCATGAATAGCAAAGTTGTTGTTTTAATAAAAAGAATTGCGCCACACAAGGGAGCGCAGGGGAACGCAACTACTAAATTACATTTATCAAGCCACGCAAGGCCACCTTGTGCTAGTTATATTAGGGGCTATAATGTCATCTATTGACAATGAATGATGTGGAAATTAGAAGACTATCTTCACTTGTTGATCCATTTGCTGGTCTGTCCACTTCGATCGCTTTATTGAATATTTGGGTGTGTGTGTATGGATGGATGGATGTGTCTCCGTGTGAATGGATTGGTATAAGTATGTGTTATGTTACGTTATGTTAATTATTTTATAGAAAGCACTGTTACCTATTTAGGTGTTCTGGCGCAGAGGTAATGCCAAATAGGAGAGTAATGCCTGCAGCTGGGACAAGAACAACTATTGAGTGTAGAGCCAAGTTTCTGAATCCTTGCTAAAAGATAGCAGATTTTGTATTTTATACAGTGAAGGGGAAATGAAATTTCAAACTCAGCCCACTATCACTGAGAAGGATCTGACACCCAGCCATGCCTTCTTGAATTTTGAAATAACCACCAGGTGAGCATCCAATCAGCACAACCTGCAAACAGGCATCTAATGTATAAACATTTGCTCAAGATAAGAGGGGCATGTCCTAAAGAAGGTCCTATGAACACAGCATAGAGATTTGAAACTGATCCTCTTAGAGAGAGCCAACCAATGCAATAAATTTAGGGTGGCAAATATGGAGGAATTACGAGGCCACCATAACACAAGTCTCGCTTCTGCATTTTAAATCTGCTGTAGCCTGTTCACCGAATATATGACGTTACAACACAAACAATTACAACGCATGCTTTTACATCGCAGTTTTTACAACGCAACTACCATTACATCGCATGATTTTACAACGCATACCATTACAATGCATTTTTTAAAACTACCATTACAACGCATACCATTACAACACATAATACTTTTAGTGCAACAGTAGGGTAAGTGTTGGATAGCGTAGGGGTAAAATTTACTATTCCCCTCCAGTGAGTGCAACAGTAGGGAAAGTGTTGGATAGCGTAGGGGTAAAAATTACTATTCCCACTCCAGTGAGTGCAACAGTAGGGAAAGTGTTGTATAGCGTAGGGGTAAAAATTACTATTCCTAACTACCCCAAAACCTATACCCACCCTAAAACTTAAAAAACTCCATTACTAACCTTATAATGCATTGTGATGGCGTGCGTTGTGATGGCATGTGTTGTAATGGCATGCGTTGTAGTGACATGCGTTGTAATGGCATGCATTGTAATGGCATGCGTTGTAATGGCATGCGATGTAAAGGCACTTGCGTTGTAAAAGTTGCATTGTAAAGGCATTGCGATGTAATGCCTACGTTGTAATGGACGTTTCCCCTGTTCAACACACCTGCTGGAGAACCAAAGAATAGAGAGTTACATTAGTCCAATCAGCTCATAAAAGTCAATTAGACCCCCAAAGGATGAGCAGATGTAGCAGGATTTTCTGCAGAACTCGAAAAAAAGAGAAACAAGTAGCAGATAACTAATTAACCTGTGTTGGGATGGAAAAGTCCTCTGCATGGTAAGATATGTGTTCCCTACCCTGAGGGCCCAACTTTACTGTTATCTGGATCCCTAATCCTGATTTGTTCTCATAGGAGAACGTGGATCATGCGTGTGCTCCCTGACATAGGCCTGCCTCACGGATTCTGGTCTTGTTGGACAGGGAAGGGGACCCAAAGCGCTGCCCTCATAGTGGTGGAAGGCTACCACCTTCACCAGCAGGTGTTAAGCAGCACAAGCGTGGTGGTGGAAGCATACCTTGTAGAGATCAGTAGTAGTGAACAGGACCTTTTCACCCTGTGTCACTAGACTGAGGCCTACAGGCTCACTCCCCTTTTGAAAAGTTCCATTGCTGTGTGCTTAACTCACCCTTGGCCTACATCAGGTAGATGTGGAAGGACGTGCGTGATGCAAACATTCTGAGTGCATGTGTGCTGACAAGAAGTACATTACACAAAGGCTGAAGTGTGGTACAGTGCATGCATGGTAAATGTGTGTATGAAGGCAGTGTGTGCTTGTAGAATAACATTCACTGGTACAAAATAGAAAGGCTGCAGTAATGAACAGTGCGTGCAGACTGTACCCATTTGCTGCATGTAGATATGCTTGCCGTGGCATAATACATGAGGATAACAGTGCTGTGAAGAAAATGTGTGCTGTGGATGTACACTGAGTGAAAGTATGCCTGCACTGGTACATTACATGGAGGACCTAGGGTTCCATTTTAGGAAACCCAGGCCTGCCGGGTGGAAAACATGGGGGGGCAGATCTACAAGAAAGTGCCGCAGCGCTGCACCAAAAGCCCTTTGGCTGCGCCACGCTGCGGCACTTTCAGAGCACAGGAATGCGACATATTTACAATGATATGTTGCATTCCTCTGCTCTCCCCTGCGCTGGCGCACAAACAGCTGTCATGCGCCGGCGCAGGCACCCTTGCACCATGGTGCAAGGATGCCTGCGCCATGGGGAAATTGTTTTTGTGCAGGAAGGGGCACCTTCCTGCACAAAAACAATCACTACAGGCATTTTCCTCTTTCAATGCGTGCTGTAGAATGCAGCACGCATTGAAAGAGGAAAAAACGAGGAGAAATGAAAACATTTCTCCTCCTTGCGCCTGGCTACGCCACCTCTAGGTGGCGTAGCAAACTGACACATTTCCAGATTTACGATTTCTCGTAAATCTGGAAATGTGTCTGGTTCCATGGGTGTTGCGTGGGAACACCCACAGCAACACCCATGGAACACCCCTTTCACGCAAAGTGCTGCATGTAAAGGGGTCATATTTACAAGGACAGGAAAAGCCACGCAGGGTGGCTTTTCCTGTCCTTGTAAATATGGGGCAGAGAAATGCGCTGCCAGTGTGTCACAAAAAGTGACGTACGGGCAGCGCAAGGGGCTTGTAAATCTGCCCCAGGGAGTAGAAGAACCCCCACAGACAGATGTGTGTATTGCTGCATTCCAGGCTCTCACTGTGCATTTCAAAGGGCTCTTTGATTCAATGATAGACCAAAAGGAAGGGGCCTAGACACATCTCAGGACGAGAGGGATGGGGCTGATAAGAGAACCATAGAGAGTAGGGCTGGGAGGCCAGAATTAACCTGTTGATGCACATATCACTGTGGCTTACAAAAAATAGTGGTTCACTTACGCAATTAGTCACACAAGCGAGAGAAAATGTGGTCTTAGGTAACTATAAGACCAGGCAGTTATTAGACCACCAGGACAAACAAGGAGCAGGCAGATAAACGATGTTGCATTGCCAATAATATTTTCATTGCACATTATTAAGGAATTTCAGATTTTTCTCATGGTAGTGTGATAAAAGATACAGTGCTCACAATTGGGTGAGAGAACGTGCAGTGATAAGTGTGTGATAAAGAAAAGTGGATCATATAAAACAAAAAGACGTTTGACTCCTTTAGTTATTTTTATATAGGAGAATGGGTCTATGTATGTCTGTAGTCTGCAGCGTTTTAACCTCTATTGAAGTGAGGTCATCATCAGGACGATGTGTGTGAGCACCTAGTATCTAAAAGTGAAGAAATATCGGAGTCAGATATATGTAAGGGGAGAGGGGCCTGAGTATGTGTATGTAGGAAAGTAGGATCTGCTTTTATGGTTACCCCCTCTTTTTGCTGATATAAGGCTGATTCTAACTAGTCTGACTGGGACCCTGCTAATCAAGACCCCAGTCTCTGTGCTTCTTCCCTAAATTGGTATGATAAGTACTTAGGAACATCCCAAATTGGATACTGGTGTACACTTATCAGTCCCTATTATATGATACTAATGTAGCCAGGGCATAGGTACACCAGGGGTCCCCCATGGGCTGAAGCATGTATTATGCCACCCAAGGGAGACACTCAATT
The DNA here is from genome assembly GCA_963921515.1 of Calotriton arnoldi. Classification (NCBI taxonomy): domain Eukaryota; kingdom Metazoa; phylum Chordata; class Amphibia; order Caudata; family Salamandridae; genus Calotriton; species Calotriton arnoldi. The sequence goes on along the minus strand of CAWUFW010001465.1, from coordinate 1,576,521 downwards.
TGTAACTACAGGCCTGCCATTGCAGCCTGTGTAAGCTGGTGCTAGCACCACTTACGAAAGATATAGGTGCCTATATCTAAGGTCACTGCACTTAAAAACTATAAGTCACCCCTAAGGCAGGCCTTACAGTCTTTAAGGCAGGGTGCTCGGTTCTAAGTGTGAGGGTGCCGCTGCATGAGCAGGACACCCCTACAGCCTACGGAGTCCATTCTCCTGGGTTGTAAGTGAGACAGCCATATAACATATAGAGGGGCACCGCGTCATTACGCGACGACCATCTCGAAACTGGCTGTAACGTACCCTATCATGTTTGGTATCAAACATGTTGGAATCATACATACCCCCACACCGTAAATGGTGTGGGAGGGATGATTCCATGCACTATAAAGCTCCTCCGGGAGGCCCTCAGTGCTCCCGGTACCAGTCTTCTAGACCTGGATAGCACAACATGGCTGCTACCGACCAGAGACACGATTCTGCTCTCCTGCTGCTGAGCCAAGCTTGAGCAGGGGAAGACAGAACAGTAGGTATTCTGTCACAGGGAGGTGTGACCACCTCCCAGACAGGGTTTAGTGTATTGGGGCCGGGTGGGAGCGCTTGCTAGTGCCACTCAGTCTGCTTTAAGGGCACACTTGGTGCTCTCCTTGCATAGTCCAGTTCAAACCAGCTCAGGGAGCCGTTGGTTCCCGCTCTGGCGCAAACCTGGACAAAGGACATGGGAGTTTCCTCCCCACTGTCCAACCCCTCCCCTGGGAGGGAGCCCTGATTCATCCCAACCCTTTCCTTAGGGTACTTAAGGACTTACCTGAGGGTGGGTCCCTAGATTCGTTGTGGGACAAGATTAATTTCAAGACACCATTTCTTCGACCGCCTGGGCACTCTGGACTTCGCTGGACTTTGCTCTGGGCATCAAGGCTGCAACTGGGAAGACTCCTGCTGCTCCTGATCTTTTTGCCCTGCTCGTCTGCTGCAACATCCGTGCCTGTGCCCCATACAGGAACCTTCCAAGGCCTGTGGGCATCCAAGACCCCTGAAGGAATCTCCCTTGAAGTGAAGGAGTCACTTCCCTGCATCAGCAGGCACCGCAACTAAGCTGACCGGTCTGCTGATCCTGAGCTCCCACGGACTTCAAAAGGCTCAGCAACACAGGTGGTGGTTCTTCACATCCCTCGAGGCCTGCCCTGTCCTCTCATCAAGTTTGAGGCCAGTATCCCTCGTCGGAGCCACAGGAACTGAACCCCTGTGCACCGCGTCGACTTGAAGTTGCAAAGGCGTGTTGGCTTCCTTCCACCAGGATCTTCAGGCTCCAAGTAGCCCCAACCTCAAGCATCTCCTGTGACCAAGATCTCCATCCTCACCAGATCACTTGCATCGTGGGCTTGCATCTTTGGTGAGCTGCTCGAGGTCCTCTTGCGACTCAAGTGTCTCCGGCCTGTGGGTCCTCTTGAGGGTCATCTATTAATTCTTTGGACTCCCCTGATTGCTCGGGGCCTGCCCTGACTCCCCTGCTTGTGGAGAGTCCCCTGGACCTTGCTGGTCCCGACACTGCACCTTCTTCACTTTCCACGTTGTTTGCAGTTGCCAAGGCTTGTTGGTGCTCCCGCCGGAAACCGACCCCTCAACTCTCGACATCTGACGTGGGACAGCTTGTAAATGGCTCCTGGTCTTCCACAGCAACGTCTGGTCCCCACAGCTGCAGCTCCACGGTCACCGTCACCTCTCCTGCAACACCCGACTTTAGTGGGCATTCATCTTCCAGGTCGCCTGGCACTTCCAAGTGGCATAGACTCTGTCCCCTCTGCTTGCAGGTACTTCTTGACTTGAATCCACCTTTGGGTTCCACCGGACACTTTCACTTTCTCCAGCAGCGGCATCTTCCTGAAGTCCTCCATTGAGTTCGACTGTGGTTTCCGACGCCACTTCACACCTATGCACCCGGCTTCCCTGGTGCAGGTATCCTGGTTCCTAGGGTTTTCACGGGTGGGGTGGCTCTCCAACCTGCTGTCTTCCACGGGGTTTCTTCAGGGTTCACTGGGAAGGGTCCTTCTTCTTTAAAATTGCAACTGAGACTTACGCATTGACTAGCATTGAACGTCGAGGTCGTGATCCTACTCTGCACACGGCCTCCGTCGGGCTCCTGGTTACTTACCTTGGATGGTTCCTTGGGTTTCCGGCACTTCTACATCTTCTGGGTATAGTCTTGACTCGAGTGGTGGTTCGCATACCACTATTTTAGTATATGGTTTGGTCTCCTCCTGGTGACCACTGTGTATAACGTGCTACTTACCTGTTTCTATTGAAACGTATTGTGTGCATTGTGTATATCTCCGGCTAGGAGATATCTGTATGTGTTAGTGAGCGTCCTATAATAAATACATTTTTTTTATAAATACACTGTATGGTTCTTTTTCACTTAATCTATATCAATAAGATTATGTTCTGATACAACAAGCTGCTTTACACTCCTTCTGGACTAAGCCTGAAGGCTGCTCTCCACAGCTACCACTTAGAGAGCTTTCTAAGGTTGTCTAAGACCACTAAATCACCATAAGGGTTGTCTGGATTGGTGCAAGGTACCCACTTACATAAGTGTACACCATATACCAAGCCAGCTTCTCACAGTATATATAAGCTTATAAATTGCACTTGCCTGGTGGGAAAATAAGGAATTAATCAGTGAACAAGGTAATCCCGGTTGGGAAAACACAATCTAAGGGGAATCAATTAGCCCTATGGGAGAAATGGAAGAAGGTATAAATGCTTCTATTCAATTGGAATAACAACAGGAGAATAAGATTAATAAATAATTTAATTCACCTGCGCATTGGTAGTGTGCACGTTGGAATAAGGGTGGAGTGAGCGATCAGTCTTTCGTGAAGAAAACCTCTGTGATCAGCGGTGATGAGCACGAAAAAATGGGACTGTAACAGCTGTTACACCACTATTGCATTAGGAGATATTCTGAAAGGATGTTAAATTCTAATGAGTACACAGAAATTGCAGAATTCACCTTACTTTTAGTAAGGCCCGGGAGGGGGGAGGGGCCTCTGGTGAACGACTTGCGGGCTAGAAGTATTGAGCCTGCAGAGAAGCTCTGCCGGGGACTGAGTTAAGAAGGTTCGAGCTTCTCGAGACGCAAATTCGTCGATGGCGAGTGGTAGCATTTTGACTAGAATACCTACTGCACTGGCCAGTGTGCCTGTGTGACGGGACTGAGTCGGGAGAGACTTACAAAGTAAGTCGTAGTCAAGGGGAGACACTTCTCTAAAGGGGCAGAGATAATGCGTCATTACTAAAATTAATTGCAGAACTTATGGGTTTCAGAAGGGTTCTTGGCCTGAGAATGCCCCAATTAAATAAGGCGGTGCGTAAGGCATAAATCTGTGTGTCCCATTGCAAACAATAAGGTAACTACATTTTATGTACATATTACTAATCATTGAGTACTGAATAAGTGACAGTAGAAACAAATAACAAAGAACGGCCATAGCAGAAGGCTGAAATGACTAACATGAATAAATCATGAGCAGATTCAATCAGGGATTGGACAGAGTAACACACATATGTACAAGAGAAATAAAAACGTAATTAAAAAGGCAGAGCAACTGAATATAAACTAGGAGGAAAGGACTTATAACATATAAAAATGACATATGAGTATAATAGCAGGTATTTCAGGTTACATCTAGAAGAACCATATGGGCTGCAGAGCAATAGTAAGGGTTTATTCAGGTATTGCAAAATCCTATAGGATTGCATTCCATTTTTCTTGCATGTTCAAACCGTGGGACATCGACTGGCATTTGAAGATTCATTTACATTCCAGTTGTTGGAAAACGAGGCAGTATCTGTGAGGCCTGCACAAATAACATGACTACATTTGTCCTTCACTGGGAACCAAACACCCCATTGTAGCGCCTGACTCTCAGAGGGTAGCGTTGCAGAGCAGTCTAAAGCTTACTCAAGGGAGGTGGTGAGGGCTAGTAATCGCCATTTACCAGTACGCAGAAATAACACTCAATAATTGATTGTCCAGTCTGTACTTTGCATTATAAAAGGAAGGGTACATTTATTAAACACACACACTACTCAATACTATGCAACAATTTACAAATATACATAAGCTGTTGGAATTAATTTGTGTCACTGCATAACATTCCCACCCCTCCCGCAGGGCGGGGTGGGGTCTAGTACCACCACTCCCATGTATGCACATCATCTTGCCCCCCAATGCAGTAGGTTGACCATAACCTGGAGTGAGGGCCTTGCCCACTGGCACCATCCCAGTGGCGACCCACCCCATTATCTCAACAAGCATTTAAAATGGGCACACCTGCCATGGTGACACATAACCCTGTCTGAGCATCTCATACTGACCATACAGTATACACCTCTACATCTTAGTGGCTAACAGTCTGGGTTGTTCTTCACCTAACGCAGCAGCAAGAATACATGTTTAGACATCTCTTAAAATGACAGTACCTATCATAGCTGATAACAGTTATGATGCATTGCAATTAAAGCCCCTAAAAGGCATTACAGTATTAAGCATATACAGCCAGACACCCTAGCAGGAATGTCCAGCAACATAACCACACATTGCTTATGATTTCACATTACACATGTGACTTTAAGTCCCTCAAAAGAAATAACATTAGGTAAATGCACTTATCATGCAATTGCACCTCTTCACCTCCAGGGAATACCCTTCTCCAGACATCCCCCAGCTCAACCCTTCACACCTTGGTGCAATACCCAACACACCCCCAGCTGAAGAACAAAAGTTCCAGCCATTGAATGCTGTTGGAGCATAACTGAGCCCTTGAGGGGTTGTTTCTTTCAAGTCCCCCAGAGACTTAGGGAGAGACTTCGCATCTTCGTGCTGGGGGAGACTGCGTTGCTCCTGCAGTTCCCCCTGCACCTTTGCACATCAACAGCGGTTGCCCCATCCTCCTGGGGCCACCACACGCCGAGATAGCCAGGTTTCCTGCAGGCCTTCCCAGGCCCTGCAAAGCATTATGGGGCACGTTTGCTCAAAGCCCGTAAATAATAGAGCAGCGGCTCCCTCACTGCTCGGGAGTACCGTGCTGCCCTCGTGGGCGTCCTCACGCCGCTTCTGCTCTCGTTGGGGGCCCGGGCCCAACCGGACCCCTTATTTCAGGTGAGCTTTTCTTTTTTTTTTTTTTTTTGTCCTCATTTGCCCTTTTTACACCCTTCAACTTTCTATCGATGCCAAACTTGGGTTATCTAACCTCATTCGCTGTTACAGGGGTAAAAGGGGTAGAGGCTCCCAAGACAGCTTCCACGCCACCTTTCAAAGAGACCTCCTCCTTCTTTCGACCACAGACCTTTCCCCATGTCCTTCTACTCACGCGAAGAAGAAACCAAAACACAGCAGAGGCAGGAAAAGGCTTAATCATAGGACCAGATTCCTCCAATTAGAGAATTTCCCTAGACACAAAGGGAGTCCAAAATTCATATTTCCTTTTCCCCTGATCCGAAATATCCAAATTAGCAACATACGTCATAGCTTTCAACCAATCCTCCAATATTGGAGGTGTCGGAGATACCCACAATTTACATATCTCCCTACGCGCTAAAAGCATAGCATAAAAAACCAATTTTGCACAGTCTTTAGTGACAGTATTTGGAGATTCAAAACTTCCAAAAATAATCGAGACAGCGCTTACCTTAAACTGCAGGTTTAAAACGCTAGCCAGACATTTACTTACGGCCTCCCAAAAAAGCTGTAGCTTCGGACAAAGTAGAAACATGTGTAGGTCATCTGCACTCTGACTGCCGCATTTAGGACACATCACCACTCTTCCTGACCCAAATTTAGAAAGCCTTTGTGGAGTCCAGTACGCCCTGTGCATAGTAAAAAAAAAAAAAATGATTCCTCCTCAGATATGCGGGTTTAACTATTTTGTAAAGCATAGACATAGATACTTGCCATTGGTCCTCCAACTCGATCTCTGGCAAGCATCTTCCCCACAGATCCACCGGCAAGGTAAACACGCCATCCTCCATCTCCAAGATCATCCAGTACCATAGTGCAACTTCTTTTTAAACAGTGCAGTAGAAAGCAGCTTTTCCTCAAATCCATTTGACTCTCCTAACGTTACACCCGTTGACATGTACCAGCTTTGTATCTGGAGGAATTTAAACCTTGAAAGTGACGAGCCTACTGCCTGCTCACACTGGCTCCACGAGACCAACTGACCCTCCGACAGCAAGTGCTTCCATCTTAAAATACCCGCTTCTTTTAAAGGTACAGCCAATGAGTCTTTTGTCCATTCAGGAGAACCCGGTGCATCCCAAATCGGAGCCCAGTAACTAAAATATGGTATGTTTACAACCTTTCTAATTTTAAACCACATTTCCGCCATATCCCTTAGAATCTTGAGCCTGACCTTTTTGAAATATTTCGGATCAGAAAATTTATACATAAAACCCACACTGGCACCCTTTTCCTTTATCAGCATCACACTAAACATCCTACCTAGCTCAGAATCTGTGGGGATGTCCAGTAACATTCTACCGTTTTTAAGTAAGAAAGCCCAGGAATAAAATAAAAAATCTGGAAGAGCTAAACCCCCTTTCACCAACCTCCTTCTCAGTTTGCGCCATGATATTCGCGGCCCTTTTGATGCCCAAATAAACAAACTTATATCGCTCTGTAACTTAACAAACCACTCCTTTCTAAAAGATAAGGGGATTGAATCAAACAAAAAGGTTAATTTTGGAAGCACGATCATCTTTACTAAGTTCACTCTGCCAAACAAAGTTAAAGGGAGGTGCATCCATCCCCGTATATTTGCACAAATCTCCCTTCTAACCCGATCAAAATTAACCTTAGTAAGATCTGCAATATTCTGAGTAATCCTAACTCCCAGATATCTCATTTCACTCTTAGTATCAATCCCAGTTACCCCCATGTTCCAACTCATCACTTCCGTCTTATCTTCATTAATAGCATACCCTGACACTTTACCAAACTCAATTGTAATTTCCCTCACCACCCTCAGGGTTTGCGGAAGATTTGCTGTAAAAATTAAAATATCATCTGCGTATAACCCAACCTTCTTTATCCAGCCATTAAATTCAAACGGCAATATACCACTACTACTCCTAATTTTCCTGGCCAATGGCTCAATGTAGAGGTCAAACAATAAAGGGGAAAGGGGGCACCCCTGCCTAGTGCCTCGCATGATCTTCACTGGCTGAGTCAAAGCCCCATTAACTAACACTCTAGCTTCTGGAGCAGCATAGATATTTTTTAAAAATCTACGGACATTGGGACCCAAGTTGAAATGTTTAGCCACCTTCTGCAAATAGGCCCAGTTAACACGGTCAAACGCTTTAGCTGCGTCTAAAGCTATAACTGCAAGGGGAAGACCATAAGCTGTTGCCATATCTATAGAGCCAATCAATGAATACGTCAGCTCTCTCAACGCTCTTCCTCTTATGAAACCCTTTTGGTCTTCATTCACCATCTGAGGCATATAACCATTTAGTCTTCCCGCCATAATTTTTGCAAACAACTTATAGTCTGCGTTTAGCAGGGAAATAGGCCTATACGAATCTACTTTTTTAGGGGATTTCCCAGGCTTTAGGATTAGTGTTATAATTGCATCCTTCCAAGATTCGGGCGGGGCAGAATCTGTCAAAAATATCGCATTGAAAATTTGCCTTAAAATAGGGATTATAATACCAGCCAAGGCTTTGTATACCTCAAGAGGGAGGCCATCTGGCCCTGGAGCCTTCCCCGCTTACCACCGCTTATCACCTCTTCAAGCTCCTCCACCCTGATCTCCTCATTTAATACCTCCATCGCCTCTTCAGGAAGAGGTTCTATATGCTCCAACCATGGCGACACAACCTCCTCCTTTATAACCAAATCTTCTTTATATACTTTCCCAAAATGCCTAGAGAAAGCCAAGCTAATCCCTTGGCTATCACTCAACACTGCCCCCGTCTCTTCACATCTAATCTCTTTTATAAAGTTTCTAACTTGGTCGCTTTTCGCTTTCCATGCTAACAATTTGCTGCAACCTTCGCCGTACTCAAAATGTTCCAGCTGGCTAGTCTCCCACCTCTCTCTAACTCGATCGCTTATAACTCCCGACAAGCCAGCCTTTAACTTCGTGATTTCGGCCACCTCCTTCTCCCCTTCCTCCAATCCTCCTAAGTTACTCAGAGCCCCTTCCAGCTTCCGAATCTGCTCTTCTAGATCCAAAACCTTTCTATAATAAATTCGCCTTTTGCTTGCCGCTAAAGCTCCTAGTCTTCCCCTTAAATATGCTTTATAAGCATCCCAAACCGTCCCGAGTGTGGCTGAACCCAAATTACTCTCAAAAAATTCTCTGGTCTCCTCTCTTAACATTTTGACAGCCTCATCCTCTAGTAGAATTGTGCGATCTAACGTCCACCTAGAACTTACACTACCTTCTCCTAACCTCAAGTGAAGGAGAATAGCTGAATGGTCTGACAGGTGTACGCCAATATGTTTAACTTCCACTACGGCGTCTTTTAAAACCCTGTCAATCAAAAAGAAATCAATTCGAGATTTATGTTTATACTTTTTATTATAATAAGTAAAACCAGATTGTGACCCAGCTCTACACCTCCAAATATCACACAAACCCCACTGAGCCATCAATATTCGAACCCTATCTGACATTTTAGGATTAAACGCCGCTCTACTATGGTGTGATCTGTCCAATTTATGGTCCAGAACGGTGTTGAAATCTCCTGCCATAATAATCTGATCCGGGAAACCTAAAAGTTCATTTACCAGCTCATCCAATGGACCTATTTCATCCTGATTCTGTCCGTAGTACCCCACCAGAGTATAATTCTGGCCAAAAACTTTTAACTTTGCTAACAGCCATCTTCCTGCAATATTTGAGACACTTCTTTCTACTGAGATATTTGTTCCTCGCCTAACTAATAATGCTACTCCCTTCGTAACCATTGTCTGCATCGTATAAACAGCATATGCAACCCACCTCTGAGATTGAAAGAACTTCCTACTTTCTTCTTCTGTGAGATGTGTCTCTAGCAGGATAATAACTTGGGCTGGACAATCTTTCAGATATTGCATTATCCTGTCTCTCCTACTCTTTACCCGGAGCCCATTAACATTCCATGCTAAAACTTTTATCTCATTTGCCCTATTCCTAGACATCCCCTAAAATACTGGCATTGCTGACTAATTTAGTGTAAAACAAGACATTTGAGGTATTTTTTGTTTTTTCCCATATGCTCCCCACCCTGTGCTCGCCCCAACCCACCCCCCACCCTTGGAAAACCCTAACCAACTTCCCATGGCTAAAGCCCTATGGGAGAACCCCATGGCGTGCAAACGGAAGTAAACCAAATAAATACAAAGTAGAGCTGAGAGGGGGACCTTATAGCTAAACCTCCGATTGGAGTTCCTCAATAAATTTGTCAACCTCCTCCACAAATCGGAACAAGTGCATTTTATTATTTATCATTACTTTAAGTGAAGCTGGGAATTTCAATTGAACCGTAGCTCCCATCTTTCTCAGAGGCTCCATTCTTTTCCCCAGCTCCCATTGTCTATTAGATGTAACTACTGAAAGATCAGATCTTATTTCAATTTTTGCTCCGTCTAGATCTAACACTTTATTTTTCAGAGCCTTGGCCAGGATCTTTTCTTTTAAGGAATACGAGAGGAAATTAACTAAAACTCTCCTGGGTTTGGATCTGTTTGCATTTAGCCTAAACGGATCCCTATGGATCCTTTGAATATCTCTGGCAATTTCATCTTCAGATTCCTCCAACTGAAGCTCCTTTTTGAGCAATTGGACCACAAAACTTTTAATGTCACTGCCTTCTTTGCCCTCAGGGAGTTTCAAAATTTTTAAATTATTTCTCCTCTGAAAGTTCTCCAATCGCTCCACTCTTTCCTCTTGAGCTCTCCCCTTTACCTTCAAGTCTTCTATCTCCTTTTTGTTTACTTGTGCCGCTTCTTTAAGATCTCTTACTTCTGCTTCTAAAGCTAGAGTCCTTCCACTTAAATCATCTATCTTCTTCTCCAAAACATCACAGACAGACTTTATTTCTCTCTGGTTCAGCTCTGAGGTTTCAAATCTATTACGAATCTCCAGCGTGAGAGAGGCAAACAAACTACTGATAGGGGGATCCCGATTCTCGGGGTTTATACCATCATTACCCGCCTCTTTTTGCACAACCCCAGCGTACTCCCCAGACTGTTGCTTAAATTCGCTCGCTTTACTATTTAGGGACCCCCCTGTAGCTCCGGGGGAGACTGGTGTAAAACTCCCGTGCTGATTTCCAAAGAAGCCTCTCCCTCCGGGGGCTCCTCCAATCCCCCCACTTCTAAAGCCAGCACCTGAAAGTGATTCGGGCTAAAATGTTCTGTCCATTCAACCGGATTTGAACCTCCTCCAATAACCCCATCTCCTACTAGTTGTTGTTTTTGGATGGAATGAGACTCGGTAGCCGCCATAACAGAATTGCTCCTTAACACTAAAGTTTTTGGTAATACTTTAAAGTAGGTCTTTAAAGAGGGGTCACTTTGATCTTATGCTCAATACTGCTTTTTTTTAATATCCGAACTATGACTTCATTACTCAATGCTCTTCCCCTGAAGTTTACTTCCTTTACTACTTTTTTCCTCACCCCTTGTTCTTTAACACAATTAATAGTATTCTCCTGCAACTCGGGGATTTCCAGTCTACTCCCCTTGCCCGCACTCCTCAACGCGTATCTGGAAAGTCCTTTTACCGTAGATTTCAAAACAGTCTTTTTGCCTCTTCCCCCAGTTTCTATATTTGCTTTATTCAATATAACTCGTTTTTCCTTACCATTAGTGTCCAAGCCTGGGGCCTCTGCGAAAGAAGACACCTCTGGTGCGTGTATTTGCCCCTCTATTCTATCATAAGCGGAGTGGTCCTGCAGAATCTCGCTATCTTCAGCCCCCTCTCGGGACTCTCGCAGCTCCCCGCTTCTGCTCACTCCTCCGCCGTTTCCACGGAAGAGAACCCTTGCAGCTGCCCGACGCCCCCTGCGCAGCTCCAGAGCCGCTCTCCACCACGGCTGCTCTGCCGTGGTTGCTCTCTCCCCAGAGTGCCTCCAAGTGCCTCCGAGTGCCTCCAGCCGCCGGGACCCAATGAAGCAGTAGTCGTTCTCCCCACCCGGCCATCCGAGAATCGACCACAGCACGCCGAGGCGCCGTACTACCCCGAGAGAACTGCCAACAAAACTCCCAATTCACGGACGAATTCACCCAAAAAAACTCCTCTCGCTCCTTACCGCTACCTTGATTTAAGTTGCATACCTAACCGCAACACAATCCCGCTCTCATCTCTCAAACCACAACATACTCCCGCTGCACGCCTTCAGTTCCACCCGCGACCCGCCTCTAGCCGGCCGCCATGTTTTCCAGGTGAGCTTTTCTTGGCGGCCCGGGGAGCCCACTCCCGGCCACTTCTGCCACATCGCTCCTCGCTCCTTCCTCCTTGGGGGCCCGCTCCCACCCGGGCACCCCACACAGCAGACTCTTTGGAGAGCACCTCGGGGAGCCCACCCCCGGTGGCTTCCGCCGGCTCCCCGACTGGGCAGCACACTTGCGTGCTGCTGCGGGAGCCGGCACCTTTGTTCTGGTCTGCCCGCTCCTGTGGGCAGACACGGAGGCTACCGCTGGTCCGGCCGGACCTCGAGGGAGTGCAACGGCACTCCCCCCGCCTTCCTCCTGCCACGGGGGAGTGCGGCGGCACTCACCCTCCTTCACGGGGCACACCGGGGCCCGGAGTTGGGGTTCCCAGGCCCCCAGGGAGGTCTTCACGGGAGCGCAACGGCGCTCCCCGGCTTTGGCTTCTTGGCTTCGCGGGCCGGAGTTGGGATACCGGGCCCCATAGGCAGGCTTCACGGGGAGCGCGACGGCGCTCCCCGACTTCCCTCATAGCTTTGGGGCCTGGAGTTGGGGTCCCGAGCCCCTCGTACACTTTTGCAGGGAGCGTGACGGTGCTCCCCAACTTCTCTTCTCCCATTAGGGGGGCGCGACGGCGGTCCCCTCCCTCCAGTGCTGTCGGGAGCCAGGGTGGGTTCTTGGCACCCCTTTTGGGGCAGTTTCACAGGAAGCGCGACGGCGCTCTCCGACCTAACTTCTTGTGGGGGCAGCCCCCGGGACCTGACCCAAGACCGGCGGCGGAGCCCCACGTGCTTCATCGTTGGTCTTCTCAAAGGTCAAAGGTCACCTACCTTCTGGGGGGAGTAGCTCGGCCCCCAGGTGGCCGATTTTCACCATTTTGGCCTCCTCGTGCTCCTGATGGCCAACCCGAGCCAGCTGGAGCACTTTCCGCTGCCCTCCTGATCTCAAAGAGGGTGAAATCAGAAGGGAGCTGTCTTCACTGGCTCCCTGCGCCAGCCTTTCACCTGGCTCTCCTCATGGGCCTCTCTTCTCCTTGCACAGAGGCCCAGGCTTCTGCTCACTGGTCCTGGACTCCCCTTTTGGCGCAATTCAGGGTCCTGGGACAGTCAGGGGGTTCTTCCTTCCAGCTGCCCATGGCGCCAGGCTCCAGCACCAGTCTTCCTCAGCAGACCACACAGCCAGAGAGCTCCTCTTCCTGTGCCAGACCTTTTAAAAGAATTTGGAGGGGGCTGGCAGGAAGGCTCGACTGCCCTATCCTGCAGCGACACATCACCTATCTGCCCCTGCTCCCTCCTTCCTGCACAGGCCTCTGGGATAGTTCAAAATGGCGTCGTCCAGGGGTCTCATGCCACATGGTCTCTGAAAAGCCCCCTTCCCCCCTTGCTGTCTTCATGGTCCAGAGCAGCTTGGTGCCTGGCACCAGGTGACAGCTGCTGATGGATAACCTGCAGCTCCACCCACCACCTCCCTCTTGGAGAGGAGACCTTCATCCTTGGAATGCTTGCAGTGAAGGGCTAGGCCTCTGATGCTACAGCTTGGGGAGGAAGGTAATTAATCCAGCCTGGCAGGGTCACACCCAGCAGGGCTCTGGTTATGAGCTGAGTCAGAGGAATATGACATTTCTGGATGACCCATAAGCAGTACAGATATGTCTTTGGACTCAGCAGAATACTTATTTTTACACAACTTACACTGTACCTTGGTGCGTGTCTGGAATTTGTAGGCCCTAGGGAAGTGAAACTACCCCATGTGGTCCCCATCTTCATAGGAGAATAATGGAGTGTTCCTTCAGTGAAAACAGTAAAGCACACTGACTTTCCCTTACATGTATTTTCCCATAGTATAAAGCCTATTCCATGTCACCACCCAACTCTGCATAATTCCTGCCACACCATTCTATCAGTACCTGCTCCTGGGCTGCGCACAACAGGAATCTCCCCCACGGAGCCCCTACACGTGTGCACATGCATGTACACACGTGTCTGCATGTAACCAGCCCGGTGCCCCTTACTCCGGCTGCAGCGCATCAGCCTACTCTCACCAGGGGGACTCTGGTAAAATCCACATGCAGTCTGCTTCATCATGAGTTCACTTTGGGTGAGTCAAAGCTGATGAGGCTCTCCCACAGTAAAAGCTCAAAAATTAGGTGTTCAAAAAGCGAAAAATCCAGGTGGCTTAGATGGTCAGAACCTCCTTCTATCACACGCCGCGCCCAGCTGATTCCTACGGGGAAGAAATAGCCACTATGCATGGGTACTCTTCCCCTAGTCAGCGATATCCAGTTATAAGGGGTTCTGACTAGACCCCCCTACACACCAGTTATCCGCTCAGACCACCTACTCCTTCCATCCATGAGACCTCCACCCATTACAGGGATCCCAGACTACCCTAAGAACCCTCTGGGCTCTAGGGTAGATACCTCTAGGTCACTCACTGTCTACATGGACTGAGCCTAACTAGGCCTACCCTTGCCCTTGGTCATGCAACACTATGCTTACCACCTCTCTGGACAAGGGTACAGTGCCTCAGCACTGATGTGGTCACCGGAGATAGGTCTACATTCCATCCCCTGGGTCACTAGCTTGTCCCCCTTTAGGAGATTATTCCAACCAGTACCCTCTCTCTCTTGGTCCTTGCACCCTAAAGATGCAACCTCTCTGGACCCTCAGCCTGCCGCTGGGGTCATTCAGCTGCCACCACCCTATCGGGATGACTGTCTTCCCTAAAGAAAGCACAGCCACTCGTGCTCTTCCTTACAGAGAAGCACCTTTGGCCCTTGGCCTGGCTCCCTGATAGGACCTCAGACCGGCCTCACCACCACACGTACAGTGCCAGGGAGGAACACTGAGGGTGCCTCGTCAGACATCCTACAGCTCATTCCCCCCGTTAGTAGCTCCACACGGAAACTACCCCGGGAACCCCTTTCCTTGTTCTCCGCTGCGAGAACAGGGCCTATGCACCCTTCCCTCCGAGAGGCGCACTCTCCTCCTGGAGTACCCTTAGAGAGCCCGTGGGCCCCGAGTCAGCTACACCCAGGCCCACCTCTCAGAGCCCTCCTTGGTCTCCCTGCAGCACCTTGGGAGACCGTCCAGGGGCCCTCATGATCCCTGGATGGCCTGCACCACCCACTTCTGAAGTTTAGGGTCCCTTTACTTAAGATAGGCCCCGCCTGCCTTCAGGGTGGTACTACCACACTCAGCCAGGGACCCTCAAGATCCCGGCTAGGCCTGCACCACCCTCCTCTGAAGCACAGGGTCCCTTCACTTAAGATGGGCCCCACCTGTCTTCAGGGCGGTACTACCTCCATCAGCCAGGGACCCTCCAGATCCCGGCTTGGCCTGCACCACCCTCCTCTGAAGCACAGGGTCCCTTCACTTAAGATGGGCCCCACCTGTCTTCAGGGTGGTACTACCAGGCAGAAGTCCACCTCCTGCATCGAGCTAGGGGAACACCCCCATGCTCCTGGGGTCCAACCCCCTAGGACCTACCTGACTGGTCACTCGGCCAGGCATCGCCATAGCCACCACTTCAGGTTCATAACACAAGCTCCAGAATGACATCCTGTTGCTTCCTTTGGTAACCACCTACCCGACCCTGACTCATCAGGGTGCACAACTAACTCTTCACCGGGAATCTAGAGAGCACATCACCCCCTCTCAGATCTCCATTGGGTCAGTTACCTAGCCCACCTAGTGTAGGTAGGGGCTACCGCTACACACCCTATCTCGAGAACTACCCTTCTTTGGGGCCACCCACCAGATAACCTGGGGGGCCTGCCGGACACACAACTCTACCGCACCCTCCTCCCACAGTGGGACAGGTTTCTTGGGGTCCCCCACCATGGGAACCCCTGGGGTGTTACTACCTGGGGTTAAGAAACCTCCTGCCCCACCCTTCCAGTGGTTTTGGCCTGCGCCAATGGCAAGAAAACTTTCAGCAGGGGCAGGATATCTGGGGCCCCTTCTGTGGAAACCCTCCCTGCCCTTAAAAAGTGCAGGAATTTCCCAGGACTCCCTACCTCTCCTGTCCCCCCCAAAGTCTGACCCACCCCTACACCCCCATCTGTGAGTTGCTGTCCCTATCTCTTGAGAAGACACCCTCCTCATGCAGGTGTAGTGCGTGTAGTGTTAGGGTTCAAAGGTGTACAATATGTCTTAGAACACTTGTATGCAATCATTTCCTGGAAAGCACCATCCTGCCATCACATGATAATCAACATAACTCACTCATATCAATACAGTTTACATTTTAAACCATAATGGGCCTGATTCACAGTACTAACTCACGTCAAAAACGTAAAGTTAGTACTTTTGGTATTCACAGAATACACTTACTCATTTTGGTATTCACAGAATGAACTTACTCATTTCGGTATTCACAGAAGTTAGTAGTCCTAACTTTAGGACTCCTAAATGCCTTCTGTGAATACTGAAAGTCTTAAAGTTAGGATTTTTCTCAGTTTAGGAGTAGTAAAGTTAGGACTCCTAACTTTAGGACTCCTAAATGCCTTCTGTGAATACCGAAAGTCTTAAAGTTAGGATTTTTCTCAGTTTAGGAGTAGTAAAGTTAGGACTCCTAACTTTAGGACTCCTAAACTGAGAAAAATCCTAACTTTAAGACTTTCGGTATTCACAGAAGGCATTTAGGAGTCCTAAAGTTAGGACTACTAACTTCTGCGAATACCGAAATGAGTAAGTTCATTCTGTGAATACCAAAATGAGTAAGTGTATTCTGTGAATACCAAAAAGTACTAACTTTACGTTTTTGACGTAAGTTAGTTCTGTGAATCAGGCCCAATATCTTCACATGACATATATTCAGGGAAGGATTTAGCTTCGTAGCAAATAACTGATGGTGTTAGGTGTCGAAACAGCACTGGAATACGTAAAAAAGCTGGGACAAGAAATTGCGGATTTGAAGAAAGAAATCCTTGAAGACAGAGCTCTCAGCAACGCTAAAGAAGCTCTCGAGCGGGCCGAGAAGGTTATCATAGAATTTAACTCAATCACCCTAAACAAAAAATTGGACAAACTCAGTAAGGACATCAGAGTTTATGATAAGAAGATCACATACCCCTACATGCTGGACGACTACTACCAACACACAGGGTCCCAGAAGGTTTGCCACCTTCTCTGATTCTTCACTTGGCAGCTCAGACAGTGACACTGAAAGACCAACAACGAGAGGAGGCTCTCGCCAATACAACCAGGACCCAAGATTCCAAGACTCGACCTCTTCATCTCCTTTTTTAGGGGATCCCACATGGCCAACAAACAGAGGCCGGAACCAAGACAGTGGATAGGACAGACCCAAGAGATGGAACAGAGGGAGAAATATCCAAAGGAGAAACAACAGGGTCAACTTCTACCCCCAGGAAAGCCATGGGGAAATCCAAACTAGATGCCAGACATACAGATGGTAGAGCCCACATTGAAACAATTAAGCCACCAAGGCAATCCTGACGCAGACCCGACGAGGGACATTAATAGTCTGGCACAAATCATACATCCTTACCCAGAAGCAGCGGGTGAACCACATCCCTCATCATCGGGTGAACATTCAATACAACAATCGACAACCAGCAAGGAGCATTATGATGTACAATCTGAGGACTCCCTGGCAAACACCATCGAAGAAGCTGCACTATTGGATCCCACTGGAACTGGAGAACAACACACAGCTAGCAGTACCTCAAATGACACTGAAGGGTTCCAACATAATCAACCACCAACGGACCATTCAACTACAACAGAACAACCTAGGATCAACAACACTCTTGATCCCAACCAAGATGAATCAAACCCCATCATCAATATTTCGAATCACAACCTTACCTCAGCAGAGTGTGCCATACTATCGAAAGGCCTTTCTTTTATACCAAGTGCGCCCCCTGATTCATTCCAAACTAAATTGGAACTGCAACAGTTTTTTAGAAAAATTCACCTGAAGTACTTTCTTTCTGAAAAATGAACCAGGCCCCAAAGCTCTCGCTGCTACTAACTTCAAGTCACCCTCCACCTTTACACCTACGGCATATCACATGAGCCAGAAAATCCTTGCATTCGAACAAATTGTCCTTGAGGAAGTAATGGCCCTATGGGACAACAAAAAATACATCAAATACAACACAACTAAAGAGGAGAAACAAGCACTTCAATCCCTGAAGAATAACACCGAAATCATAATAAAAGCCGCCGACAAAGGCGGAGCGGTAGTGGTACAGAACATTGAAGATTATGTGACCGAAATAAAAGGACAACTCAACTGCCAGGACAGCTACACCAGGCTTAACAAGGACCCTACACCAGAGGTGTCTGAATTGATCCATCAACTGACACTAAAAGAGGAGGGATTCCTAAGTGACCCGAAATATAACTTTCTCAACAGGAAGCACCCCAGAACACCAACCATATACACCCTGCCAAAAATTCATAAAAATTTGACCCACCCACCAGGAAGACCAATCATATTAGACTGTGGTTCCATCCTTGAACCTTTGAACCAATTCATTGACAGCTTCTTACAACCCTAGGTATCAGAAACCAAGTACTTTGTACGTGACACTATGCACATTATACAAATAATGGAGAACCAACCTTATGACACATCAACACAGTTCCTAGTCACTCTAGATGCGGCTTCTTTATATACCAGCATCCCACAAGACCAGACCATTGAATGCATACGTGGAGTATTAAACAAAAAGCCGACTCCCCATTGGATCCCCGCTTATTTCCTGGTTTCGCTACTCGACATTGCCATGACCAAGAACTTTTTCGTATTCCCAAAAACATTCTACTTCCAATGTTAGGGCATAGCCATGGGGGCGGGATTTCCTCCCAGCCTAGCAAATCTATACATGGACCGATATGAAGATGAATTCATATACAGTACCAACAACCCTTTCATTAACAACATTGCCATTTGGAAGCGTTATATTGACGACGTCATAATGGTATGGAAGGGGACAGAACCTGACTTACTCAATTTCCATCTATGGCTCAATGAAAGGTCACCAGATATCCAGTTTACAGTCAACTATGACAGGGCATCTATCTGCTTCCTAGATATCTTGCTCAAAATTGAAGAGGGAATGATCTACACAACTCTATAGAGAAAAGCCACAGAGCGAAACACCTTGTTGAAATACTCATCACATCACCCAAGGAGCCTTAGGGACAATTTGCCCTAGGGACAATTTTTAAGGCTCCGAAGGAACTGTTCCCATAGAACAGATTTCTTTAAAGAAACAGACACCCTGATCATGAGGCTAAAGGAAAGAGGTTAACCTAAAGGATTGCTCAATCGTGCACGGAAGAGAGCCTAGTACTGTCCCAGAGAAACCCTACTAGAAGTATGGACAAAGACCGACACTGAGGAGAAGATAGTCTGCGTTACAACCTTCAATATCAGAAAGCAAGAGATCAAGAAGATTATCAAAAGATATTGGCATCTTGCATCCACAGAAATCAACACAGTATCTGAACCAGTCTTTGCCTTCAAACGAGCAAAAAATGTCAGAGACTATGTGGTGAGCTCATACCTGGCACCGCCAACACCAATGGACATTAGGGCTCAACTACAACTACCACCACTAGTGGGCCACTTCAAATGCAGTACCAGCAAGGCCTGTAAACTTACGATCGAGGGTCCTACCTTCATACACCAAGAACGGACATTCCAACTACTCCAACATACTAATTGCAACAGCACAAATGTGATTTACGCCATTAAATGCCCCTGCGACCAACTATATATTGGTCAAACTACACAAAAAGTAAAGAGCAGAATCCTACAACATTGTAGTAGATTGCATTGTAAAGTGCAGGGTGCCCCTCTGGTAGATCACTTCATTGAGCTGGGCCATGATCTGGAAAGCCTTAGATGGTGGGTCGTGGAAAGGATCATGCCACACGCAAGAGGGGTGATATTGCAACATCACTCAACCTGAAGGAATGTAGGTGGATACACACTTTGGATACTGTTAACCATGGGCTTAACGAACTGGAGGAAACAAGCAGACAACTGGGCCTTCTAGGTAGAAGATGAATCCCCCTTGGTTAGATAGTCAGCTGAGCACTGCTTGTTCTCCCTCTCCGTTAACCGTCATGTAACAGTCGCATTCTAAATCTGTTTATGTTGCTCACAAGAACTACAACACAATTGCGATCCCAAAAACACCATTTTGTAACATCTCTTTATACGAGATCTAACCTCTGCGAAAACACTTGTCATCAATACTTCGCAATTGTGATTGCCCTAAAATGTATAAATTAATATGCTACAACCAGCATTATTGCCCATAATCGACTGTCCCCCTTGGGACTTACATACCATATGCTCTATGGGTTTTTTCTCACTCTCTTTCTCTGATTTTGTGTACGCCATATAAGTGAGTTCGCTCCTTGAACATTATTTGCAATATTCTCAATGAATTTTTAAGAATTTTTGTTAGTAATTGGCAGTTTGCATTAATCCTTACTATGTTATTCACTCTTCTGTCAACGTCAACTGAATACTATGTGACACAGACCACGAACGAAATGCATCATGAGTTTTTGTGTTAAATATTTGAGGTCTCTAACTAATACATGGGTTCCTCATTGTATGCCAATAATAATTGTATTGTGATTGTACGTTAATCATTTATTTCATCGTTCATAAAAGGCGATTGTCAACCGCAACCTTAAACTCGTTTGCACACATACCAAGTTTTAATCAGCTTGTTTGTAGACGGTGCATACTTTACCTACAAACGCTTGCATCAATTAATTCCTCATTGGATGCCAATAATAATTTCATCATGATTGACGTTATTCATTAATTCATCATTCAAAAAAGGCGATTGGTAACCGCAACCTTAAACTCGTTTGCACACATACTAAGTTTTGATTAAATCAGCTCGGTTGTAGACAGGGCATATTTTACCTACAACCGCTTGAAATCGATCAATTCATTTCCTTTTTTTTTTTTGGTGTCCTCATTTTGCCAGCTCTCTTGTTTGGACTCCTCTTGTCTCTCTATGCCGCAATGTGGAGACCCTCAAAGACAGAGAAAGAACGGAGGTTCCCCACAAGAACAGTGCTGTTTCCACTTCCATCTCCTGTTCGCATGGCGGGACCATCGGAAAAATACTGGAGAGGCCAGGACCGACAGCATGGTAGGCTTAATCATTGGACCCACTTGTCTTCTCCCTCCAGTCCACCAGTGCAGTCCAGATCTTATCTCTACTTCTTGGGTCACAGGCCATATCTGATTCACTTGTATAAATAATGTTCTTTAAACACTCAGTGAAAGATGAAGGAGTTTCAGATTTCCAGAGCCTACAGATCTCCCGTCTCCCCAATACTATCACATAGAATATAAGCTTAGAACTAGGGGTATTCAACCGGTAGCCTTGAGTGAGTCCAAAGAATATTAAGCAGGGGCTTACCTTGATCCGTTTGCCGAGTATTTCCCCAAAAAAGTTACATACCCCGGACCAATAAGGTTTAATTTTTGGACACTCCATAAACAGGTGCATATCATCTGCTGCCATATGCATACACCTTGGACAATTGTATGTGTTGCCTGTAACCTTTAATAGCTTCAGTGGAGACCAGTAGACTCTGTAGGTGGTGAACAAATGATTCCTCTTAAGCGATGCAGGTTTTACCACTGTTCGTAGCATACCAAAGGAATCAAACCAGATCAATTAATTTCCAACTGCCTTGTGTGGCTCTCACTACGCAGCTGTGAACCACAACCCCATGTTACGTTTCGTATAGAGGCCCTAATATAGACGCGTTCATATATGCTGTATATGGTCATAATCGTATATGCCCTATTATGGTCATACTCGTATATGCCCTATTATGGTCATAATCGTCTATGCCCTATTATAGTCATGATCTCCTATGCCCTAATATAGGCATGATCTTTCACCTACATTAGTTCCCTACAGTACACAACAAACTCTGAGGGTTGAACGTTATCTAGTCTGTGGTTAGAACACTGCAAGGTTTTTCACGAACACAGGCCTACAATGTACTCATAAATTATGCATGAGCATTCACCAGCTACATCTCCCGCATAATATGTATGTACAAAGTTCACCCCTGACGTCTTCCTCATGTCTAACAAAGACCAATACCAACCATACTGAGGGACGAGACACTTTAGGGTATAAATACACCACATCTTGCCACGGTAAGATAGAGGGAACCGAGACTTTCATGCCGACACACTGACCAGAGACGCTGAGGCTCCTGCATGCAGTCGCTCCAGCTGACAGCGGTCTAACACAGCCCTTGCGGGGTGTCCAATTCGAGACCAGGACGGGGTCCCACACTCTCTCTATTCAGGTAATGGGGTTCTACTAAATCCTAGAAGGATTCTTGACTCTTAGGCTTTCAGACCTACACACATGCTAGGTACACTTAGATACATCTAGTTAGGCAGCGTAGGAGTACGCGCACTTTTATAATGCATTTTATATATTCATGTACATAACCATTATTATTGCAATATGGTAGAACTGTACTATCCTTTCACATTTATCGTACTGCTGATAATATATCTCTGCTATTGTCTGCTGGTTGCTGCAGCACATATATTTTACACTAGAGTAACAACTGTTCAATAAATACTTATTGAAACGCCCAGACTGTTTATTCTGTGTAACTCTCTGAGACAAACCGAATAAGTAAGCACGAGTGACTGAGCGAAAAGTAGTACATTGTTTCCACGATTCTGAGGGATCAGGGTTGTCATGATCTAAGGTTGCCAGAAACTAATCTCTCCCGATAAGAGGAGATTCTAGTGGCACTGTGAGCTAGCTAATGCAAAACAGGCTAACATACGCGGTGGGGGTGCACAGAGCCAGTCTGCCACCAAACCCACAGTTTATGTTATCAAACGCGCAGGTCCTGCATGGGTACTATAGGAACTACACGACACCCACCCATCACACTAATTAAGAACAGGTGCACGCGATAACCTGCCATCAGACGCTTAAATACTCTCCCCCTCTGGCAGGCCCGGGCTGTTCATTCCTTCTCCGGTTGGCCAGAGGTAAGAGCTCTCCTGAATCCTGCTCGCAATTTGTTTCTCCTTTTCGATCCTTTTTCTACCAACTGATTTGTTTTCTCTTTTCCTGCCTTTGCTGACTCGTTTCTTTTCTCCTTTGTTCAATCACTAGCTGTTTTTAAGCACCATTTGGCGCAGGGCTTAATTCTTATCCCTTCTCACTTAAGATTGTCACAGCCTAAATGCTATGATTTCTCATATACCAACACGTGCGGTAATCTCTCTAAAATCTCTCTCACTTACGATGCACTATACTTTCGGAGGTTATACGCATCAAAACTCTAATTCTCTGAGTGTGCTCTGACTCCCCTGTCATAAATCACTTCTCACTCACGATGTGGTACTATGTGAGATACTTCGCGCTAGAACCACTCGTTCAACACCTTTCTCATCACATGAGCTTTTTCCGTGTATCACCTCTTGGCCGACGTGTCACGGTTGGCCTACCCGACCTTTTACAATATATGTATGACAAGATCAACACATGCGTCTCTTCACCATTGCGCATTTATTCTCAAGACGAACGTGAGCGCGCACGCCTTTTCTAAAGCATGGCACACGTGTGACCGTATTTATTACGCACCTTTTGGCCGACACGACTTGGCCACACTCCTCATTATCACAACGGTTGTCAGATAATATGCATACCTTCTCCAGACCTAAGTGAGCATACAGGTCTCCACAACACATGTTTGCTTAACAATTTAAAAGCATGACTTGCATGCCCTGCACGTGCGGTTTCATGGCACAGGAGTGCTCACTATTATGTGACCATGGACGTTCTCACCTTTTGCTCAGCATGTGAGACGCCCACTTCACCCCCATTTCTGAAACTTCTGTCCTTGCATTCTGTATTAGTTACCTCTAGAGGTTCATACCCTGTTACCTCTACACCCCTACAGCCACTTGATTCACGCGGCAGCGGATGTGACTCATCTACATTCCTGAACTCAGAATCAGACTCATTCAACCCCTGATGGTTCAACAATGACGGCGTTTTACCATCCTTGACTAGGTAATCACCCAGCACTTCGGTCTGGTCAACTTTTCAACCTATTTGAGTTCTATGCAGTTCTTTGATTCCTGCCCTATCATTATCCACCCCTGGTGGATCGACCTATCGAAGTACTCATTAGATCCTTGATTTTTACCCCAACTGGTAGGTTTCCACAACCACCGGTCAATCGTTTCACACTATGTAACACACCATACTTATGGTTTATTTCTCTCATAGGCTGTCCTGCCTTGTCCTGAAGAAGACCCTCTGTGACTCCAATTGAATCACGCACCTTCTTGGGTCGAAACGTCGACGTGCCTACACAATCCTTCCCCACTCTCTCCACTCCACGTAATAGCAGAACCGTGTATGGATTGGAGATTCAATTTTATAGGGATTGATGTCTATTGAATGAACATTTTATATATGTTTTCTACAGCACTGTATATATGTTATTCACTCAAAGCACTTTGTCACTTCTAGATCACCTCATTACTGATTAGTTTATTGTTTGCGCCGTTTTTTAACAACAAAATTGTTCTCTGTGACAGCCTGACTTAGATATAACACAAATTGTAAAACAGAAAAATGAATTAATTTACTAATACAATTGGTATTGATTACATCAATCTAGGTGGGTTTCCTTTTTCCTTTCATGTACTAAAGCTTAAGACAAAGTTAAAGAAATTATTTAACTCCCAACAGAACCTACTTTACCTTAGATATATGTGCGCGGGCTTTCCTTTCCCATACTTCTAGTTCACATAACCAAACCTTTGAACCCTTCTCAGAGCCTTGTGCTCTTCTATTTGCTCATTACTGCATAGGTAATGTGTGGCAAAACTGGACTTATCAAATGCTATAAATGCGAACCAGAATGGGATACTATGTTTCCCGCCGCTAGACACCAATGTTGGAAAACAAGGTAGTATCTGCGAGGCCTGCACAAATACCATGACTACATTTGTCCTTCACTGGGAACCAAACACCCCCTTGTAGCGCCTGACTCTCAGAGGGTAGCGTTGCAGAGCAGTCTAAGGCTTACTCAAGGGAGGTGGTGTGGGCTAGTAATCGCCATTTACCAGTACGCAGAAATAACACTCAGTAATTGATTATCCAGTCTGTACTTTGCTTTATAAAAGGAAGAGTACATCTATTAAGCACACACACTACTCAATACTATGCAACAATTTACAAATATACATAAGCTGTTGGAATTACTTTGTGTCATTGCATAACATTCCCACCCCTCCCGCAGGGGGGCTGGGGTCTAGTACCACCACTCCCATGTATGCACATCATCTTGCCCCCCCAATGCAGTAGGTTGACCATAACCTGGAGTGAGGGCCTTGCCCACTGGCACAATCCCAGTGGCGACCCACCCCATTATCTCAACAAGCATTTAAAATGGGCACACCTGCCATGGTGACACATAACCCTGTCTGATGATCTCATACTGACCATACAGTATACACCTCTACATCTTAGTGGCTAACAGTCTGGGTTGTTCTTCACCTAACGCAGTAGCAAGAATACATGTTTAGGCATCACTTAAAATGACAGTACCTATCATAGCTGATAACAATTATGATGCACTGCAATTAAAGCCCCTAAAAGGCATCATAGTTATAATCACAGGATTAAGCATATACAGCCAGACACCCGTCCAGCAATATAACCCCACGTTGCTTATGACTTCACATTACACATGTGACTTTCAGTCCCTCAAAAGAAGTAACATTAGGTAAATACACTTCTCAGGCAATTGCACCTCTTCACCTCAGGGAATGCCCTTCTCCCGACATACCCCAGCTCAGCTCTTCACACCTTGGTGCAGTCCCAAACACACCCCCAGCTGAAGAACAAAAGTTCCAGCCATTGAATGCTGTTGGAGCATAACTGAGCCCTTGAGGGGTTGTTTCTTTCAAGTCCCCCAGAGACTTAGGGAGGGACTTCACATCTTCGTGCTGGGGGAGACTGCGTTGCTCCTGCAGCTCCCCCTGCACCTTTGCACATCAACAGCGGTGGCCCCATCCTCCTGGGGCCACTACATGCAGAGATAGCCAGGTTTCCTGCAGGCCTTGCAAAGCATTATGGGGTGTGTTTGCTCAAGGCCCGTGAATAATAGAGCAGCGGCTCCCCTGCTGCTCGGGGAGAACCGCGCTGCCCTCGTGGGCGGCCTCACGCCGCTTCTGCTCTTGTTGGGGGCCCGGTCCGTCCCGGATCCCTTATTTCAGGTGAGCTTTTCTTGAGGGCCAAGGGAGCCCACCCCCGGCCACTCCTGCCACATCGCTCCTCGCTCCTTCCTCCTCGGGGGCCCGGTCCCACCCGGGCACCCCGCACTGTAGACTCATTGGAGAGCCGCTCGGGGAGCTCACACCGGCTGCTCCCGCCGGCTCCCCGACTGGCCAGCACCCTTGCGTGCTGCCGTGGGAGCCGGCACCTCTGTTCTGGTCTGCCCGCTCCTGCGGGCAGACACGGAGGCTACCGCTGGTCCGGCCGGACCTTGGGGGAGTGCAACGGCACCCACCCCACCTTCCTCCTGCCGTGGGGGAGTGCGGTGGCACTCCCCCTCCTGCGCGGGGCACACCAGGGGAGCCAGGGCCCCCAGGGAGGTCTTCACAGGGAGCGCGACGGCGCTCCCCGACTTTCCTCATAGCTTCGGGGCCCAGAGTTGGGGTCCCGGGCCCCTGGTACACCCTCATGGGGAGCGCAACAGCGCTTCCCGGCTTCTTTTCTCTTGCGAGGGGGACGCGATGGCGCTCCCCTCCCTCCAGTGCTGTCGACGGCGCTCCCCGACTTAACTTCTTGTGGGGGCAGCCCCCGGGACCTGACCCACCCCGGGGGCACAACTAAGACCGGCGGCGGAGCCCCACCTGCTTCGTCGTCGGTCTTCTCAGAGGTCTAAGGTCACCTACCTTCTGGGGGGCGTAGCTCGGCCCCCAGGCGGCCGATTTTCACCATTTTGGCCTCCTCGTGCTCCTGATGGCCCGCCCGAGCCAGCTGGGGCACTTTCCGCTGCCCTCCTGGTCTCAAAGAGGGTGAACTCAGCAGGAAGCTGTCTTCACTGGCTCCCTGCGCCAGCCTCTCACCGGGCTCTCCTCCTGGGCCTCTCTTCTCCTTGCGCAGAGGCCCAGGCTTCTGCTCACTGGTCCTGGACTCCCCTTTTGGCGCAATTCAGGGTGCTGGGACAGTCAGGGGGTTCCTCCTTTTAACTGCCCATGGCGCCAGGCTCCAGCACCAGTGTTCCTCAGCAGACTACACACCCAGAGAGCTCCTCTTCCTGTGCCAGACCTTTAAAAGAATTTGGAGGGGGCTGGCAGGAAGGCACGTCTGCCCTATCCTGCAGCGACACATCACCTCACTGCACCTGCTCCCTCCTTCCTGCACAGGCCTCTGGGATAGCTCAAAATGGCGGCGTCCAGGGGTCTCATGCCACATGGTCTCTGAAAAACCCCCTTCCCCCCTTGCTGTCTTCATGGTTTAGAGCAGCTTGGTGCCTGGCACCAGGTGACAGCTGCTGATGGATAACCTGCAGCTCCACCCACCACCTCCCTCTTGGAGAGGAGACCTTCATCCTTGGAATGCTTGCAGTGAAGGGCTAGGCCTCTGATGCTACAGCTTGGGGAGGAAGGTAATTAATCCAACCTGGCAGGGTCACACCCAGCCGGGCTCTGGTTATAAGCTGAGTCAGAGGAATATGACATTTCTGGATGACCCATAAGCAGTACAGATATGTCTTTGGACTCAGCAGAATACTTCTTTTTACACAACTTACAGTGTACCTTGGTGCGTGTCTGGAATTTGTAGGCCCTAGGGAAATGAAACTACCCCATGTGGTCCCCATCTTCATAGGAGAATAATGGAGTGTTCCTTCAGTGAAAACAGTAAAGCACACTGACTTTTCCTTACATGTTTTTTCCCATAGTATAAAGTCTATTCCTTGTCACCACCCAACTCTGCATAATTCCTGCCACACCATTCTATCTGTACCTGCTCCTGGGCTGTGCATGACAGGAATCTCCCCCGCGCAGCCCCTACACATGTGCAAATGCATGTACACACGTGTCTGCATGTAACCAGCCCAGTACCCCTTACTCCGGCTGCAGCGCATCAGCCTACTCTCACCAGGGACCAGGGGGACACCGGTAAAATCCACATGCAGTCTCCTTCATCATGAGTTCACTGTGGGTGAGTCCCAGCTTATGAGGCTCTCCCACAGTAAAAGCTCAAAAATTAGGTGTTCAAAAAGCAAAAAATCTGGGCGGCTTAGATGGTCAGAACCACCTTCTAACACCAGTGTGTTGAGTAACAATTTGTTGTTACCTCCTCTTGCTTGGGGTTTCATAATGTCTATTACTTGCCAACAGAAATCATTTTCCGTGGGTTCATTAGTTTGGAAGTGCTCAACCAGAGGATCCGTGGTGACTTTGCAACGGATCCTACTTTTGTGTTGTGACATCCTTATCTTTGTTTTCTATGTTGTTAAACCTATATAAGCCAAATCACATGGGCAAGGTATACAAAAGAAGACATTGCAGGAGTTACCATTCGAAAGGAAACTGAGGTTTTGCTGAATGTTCCACAGTAAAAGACTTTTGTGTTAGTGGTTGGGTTGCAAGCCATGCAATTGCCACATTTGTAGTGTCCTAAGAGAGGTGGAAGTCCCAAGAGGGGATGGATAGTTCTGTCAATACGTTTTGGTTTGTGTGCCCTCGCTAGGTGGTCTTTGATATTGCGTCCTCTTCTGAAGGAGAATAAGGGTGGCTCTAGTGACACATTGGTATTGGATAGGACATTCCAATGTTTCCTAATGCTTTTTGTCAGTTTGCTGCTAATTGGGCAGCGGATGGTGATGCATGTGATCTTAGTAACCAGTATTTTGTCTCTAGGTTGTAGAAGTATAGCTCTGTGTGAATATCATGCGCGTTTGAGTGAGCATTTCACAAGGCACCTAGGGTGCCCTCTTTTTTGGAGTATCTGAGAAAGTATTCCAGCTTCTCTGAAGAAGTATTCTTTAAATTTACAGTTACACCGAATGCACAAAAACTGGCTACAGGGGAGGCCATCTCTCGAAGCTCGGGGTGGGAACTAGAGTATTGGAGTAGTGTTTTCCTTTCTGTGGGTTTGCGGAAAAGTGTTGTGTACAGCAAAAGGGTTGTCCAATGTTTTAACTGTGATGTCTAAGTAGTCAATTTGGGTGTTGCTGTAATGCTGTGTGAATCTGAGGTCTGGTTGACAGTTGTTCAGCCAATAGCAGAACGTGGTGAGTTTTGTTACGCTGTCTGGCCATATCAGAAAGACGTTGTCTATGTATCTCTTCTAAAGACGTATTTTGGAAAGAAAGGGATTGGTGTTATTGAGAATGTGTAAGTGTCTCCATATTATCCACAAAACGTATTGAGAAATTTGGGGCGAAGACTGCACCCAAAGACGTTCCCTTACGTTGTCTATAAATCTTCCCTTCAAAAAGGAAATAGATTTTAGTGAGGGCTATTTCCAAGAGAGATATAATTAAATCTGTGTGCACTTAAAATGGGGCCGGTCTTGAGTTGGGATGGTTATCTGCCTGCTCCTTGTTTGTCCTGATGGTCTTTTGACTGCCTGATCTTATAATTAACCTTGTTTTCTCTCGCTTGTGTGACTAATTGCCTAAGTGAACCAATTTGTTTTGTAATACATATTATTACCCCAGGTTCTATCAAAATTGTGGGGTCAACAATGTTAAAAAATACACATGACACTGTGGCTGACATCCAGGTGTGAACTCAGGAGACTCCCATGAATCTTGTTGTGGGTTAATCAGCTTCTGAGTCCTGCCTGCTGTAACAGACATCCTCACGAGGAAGAATAAAGGGGAAAAATGTCCATTTCAAAGAAGCAGAACCCCAAGATAAAACTTTTTGTGTTTGGAAAAGGACTATAAGTAAGGGAGTTTGAGACCCCACACTTTGCCATCTGCCAAGCAGCCAGACAGACTGTGTGAGGAGGAGAGGCTCAGCAAGTCTTCTGCCTGTGACCAGGTCTGGGGGCCCAGGCCTGTTAATCTCCCTTCTGTGCGAGGGAACATCACCAAGGTAAACCAGGCCAACCTGCCCTGGAGCCTGGAGCACCAGCGCCTGCCTGCTCGCCAAGACCAGTGCGCCCTTTGAGGAAGAGGAGAGCTTTGGAAGGAGCAAGGTCCCGGGGGAGCCCCATCATGAGGCATCCCTGTGTGAGGTGTGAGGAATCAATTCTTGCACTGATTGGCCGTAGCCCACGTGCTGGATTGATTCGGTGACCCCTGTGTGCTAGGAGGGGCCGCCGTGAACTGAGCCAAGGAGCGAGGGTTGTGTGGCGCCAGCCAGGCCTGCACGACCTCCTTGTGAATAGCCCTATGTGTTAGAGAGGGGGCCACCAGGAACAGCAATTCCAGGTCAGCATGACCAGACTTGTGAGTGTCGTGGCGATGACCCTGTATGCCAGGAGGGGCCACTGGAGACACTGAGGCCAAGGGTTCGGTCATCGCCTGTGGCCGATAAACTGCTGCTGCGACCAACGCGGGTCTGGCCTGCTTACTGCAAACTGCACCAAAGAAAGCCTGAGGATCAATTAACATCGCCCAGCCCCGTTGGAGCAAAGAGACCAATTTCCCCCCGCCCCCCCATGAAGGGAAGTGTGACTTACAGTGCGATCAACAGAGCGGGAACAACCCCAATCGCTAGAATCAGCCAGTAGGGTGGCTCTGAGGAGACAGCCTTTACTTGCCGAGTACTGCCGCTTGAGACTGCGCGCAGCCTGACTTTGACAATCTGGAGCAGGACTTCGCTGCTCTGCTGAAAGGCTCCATACCGCCGGAGCAGTTAAGCCATGATGTGGGCCTTTGGGCCCCCGAGGGACACATTGCATTCGGTATTGTGACCTCATAGACTCTTCTGACTGAACTTCCGAAAGGAGTCAGAAGGGAGAACTCTTGAGTCCTGCCTAATACTTTACATTCCCTGGATGTGACCTGCAGGGCAGTGAATGGGGAATAACACTGAACCCATTGCACTAATGTTAGTGGGGAAGCGATTGGTCTGACAACTACTAGAGCCCCAATCTCAAAGGGGATTGTGTTATTGCTTTTGAATGTCGTTTACTTTTGCATGTGTAGGATTACAATTAAAATAATTATTTTTATAGAAAAACAATTATTTGACTAGACATTGATTTATCGTTTGGGCTGCTTGTACGTTGAGTTATGAGTTGTGTTCAATGATCTGTATCTAAGCCTCCCCCCGAAGCAGCCTTGACTGCTCATCTGACACCACCCAACTGAGAGTCAGGTGCAGAAAGGGTGCATGGTCAAATTGAGCGCGATCCATAGTAGGTCGGGCCCTGGGACATTGGGAGTAAAAGGCCTCAACCACCACGGGTGGGCTCAGTAACTTCTGCTTGCCCCATGGCCCAATGAAAGGGGTGCTGACAACCTATTAAAGAGGGACAGTTTATCATCCAAGTGGAATTCCAAATTGTAAACTGACTCAACTTGGCAGGGGAGTAGATGCCAGTAGAAAGTTTGCAGGAAGAGCCTTTGATGGACTTTTATTAGCACACCACTACACTTCAATTTAGTGTGTTTGTGAGTGGATGGGTGTGAGCGTGTGTACTTTTGGATGGATGGATGAAAGTGAGTGCGTACATGTGTGCCTTCCCAAGTGCTAGGGTTGCTACTTTTCCCAGAGAAAAGTACCAGGCATGTATACATGTTTTAATATTCAGCAAAGGCTCGAAATTTTACTTAAACAGGACTTTATATAAAATTGTCCTTATTCGTTTTTAACAAATCTTCACTTTGTTTACTTTAACTATCAGTCATGGATTATTATGACAGCTAGACGCACATTTTAAGGTGATCTTTTCCTTTTTTTTTTTTTTAAATATGTGCTGTGAAGAGGAAAAAAATACAGGGGCATATCATCAAGGCCATGCGATAATTATCGCTCAGCGCTCTAAGCGCGAGGATAATTATCGCCGGCCAACTCTGAATTTTATCGTGGAGATAGCGTGCTATCAGCAACGCTTATCTCCAAAGCGATAAGATTCAGAGCGCAAGCTGCCAATTGTGCGATTATCGCTGGAAATACAGCGATAATGGCACAAGGTTTGGAGATAGCTTGCTGATAGGGCAAGACATACTTAGCCATGATATCCACCTTACATAGGATATCATGGCTAAGTCAGTCTTGAAGCAGGCGTAGGAAAGTAGCGATAACTGTGGTTATCGCTACTTTTCTTATCGCTCTGCTTGTTTGCGTGCAGCTTGATAATTGGAGAAATGTCGGTTAGCGACATTTCTCCAGTTATTTTAACACTGAACGCCCACTTTGCATCTCATTAGAGATGCAAAGATGGGCGTTGGGGAAAGAGCGATAATGCAAGGATTCACGCGATAGTGTGACCTTGCTGATTAGGAGATAAAATTATCGCCGCTTTCCGTCAGAAAACGGACGCTAAAGCGGCGATCATTTTATCTCCGGGGCTTGATGATATGCCCCACAGCTTTATGAGAATTTCCTCATTTTTGTACAGGCCATGACATTAAAATGACGGTCATGCTGGTACAAACAAAAAAGCCAGATAGTAACCCTACCTACCCACTAACTACTCCCGCAAATTACCAGCAGCCACTGGTGCATGCACCAATGCACTAATCAGACACAGCAGTGTTCTGTTGCTATGAACCGGTATAGAGGTAGAAAAACATCACACTTTAAACCGCATGCTTGCTCACATAAACCAATGTGCTTTACTGGTGTTCCAATCGTTTACCTTTGCATTAACCAACATATCGATTCCTGGTATACCAATCAGTTCATGCGAACCAATAAAACGTATGAGAACCAGTGCAGTATGCAGAAAGACACGTCTAATATGTTTCATATCTAAACTAATGTAGTTGTTATGTGATCGATTCTTAATGGAACCAGCCAATCAATATATGTCACGCGTTAGGTCAAGCTGCCTTATGGCCCCCCAGCAAGAGGCCGGACAGAGTGTCATCTTGCAACCAAAAGCTTCAAATACACCCTTTTGCTGGGAAGAGTAACACTACAGGCAAACACGCGTCATTTCCTGCTGGGATGAACATTGATTTCTCATTGCGAAGGAGAATGGATTCTGTTGTGTGTTTCTAAAAACACAAAAGCATGGCGGTCCAACATTCACAAACACGTTTTTGCTCAAGCATTATAATGACATTAGTTGCAACGGTTTAATATTTGATTAAAAGAAAGTGTGTGCCTTCTTCCAACAACACATTAATTTCTGTACAGGTTTAATGCACCTCCCACACCACTGGCTTTCACATGAGAAATTCCTTGGCACAAGCCGCTCTGCCCACAGGACTCCTGCGGCCGGACAATCGGGCTGCAGTGCTCCCTCCGCTGGGCAGACGTGCTTTGGCAACGGGCCTTCCACTATCATTAAAACAGTTTGTAAAAATGCTCATATTCAGCCAACTTTTTTCCAAGGACAGTCCTCGCCCCCATATATTCAGTGGAATGTGTTAATAATTTGCTTTCTGTAGATGAAAGCCTCTTTGATTAAAGCAGCGTAAACACAAATCACTGCTCGAGACGGCCGGAGTTTGCCCTGCAGTGACTTCAGATGGCGGGATAAGGCGGCGCAGAATCGCGTTAGGACAGTTTTGTTTCTTTCTTCAAATCCTTTCCTTCTTCAATTCTCCAACATAAAAAGTTGCATTGTGAACAACGAGATAGCCGCTAAGTATCGAATTTACAAGAACAGGGGCCACCGAATAACATGGAAAGTGAAATTGCACCAGCACAGCGGCAAGCCTCAAGGAAGGCGGCGCACCGGATTGGTCAAAAGTCAAAGAGCACCAAACAAGATGGTAAGTTCGAGGATGTTAAGTGCACCACAAGACCATGTACACCCTTTCTTCGTAACCCCTTATCGCGCCCTTTCCTCGGATCCCCTTATCGCGCCCTTTCCCCGTAACCCCTTATCACACCCAGCACTGCTTGCACTGCACAACACTATTAAACAGTTATTTAACTCCGCCTAGGAGGGTTAACAAGGATTATCAAAGTGCAAACCTTCCACCTGCAGATGCTGTCAGAAAGGAAACCAGCACCAACCCTTACCTACTACAGTAACCTGCGAGAATCCAAGTAACGCAACACCTGCCTACAGGCTTTAGCAGGTTTTCAAACGCTTATTGACTTTAACATATGATTTTCACAATAAATACGTCAGGCCTAGTGCCTTTGTCATAAACTATTATAATAAAACCTTTAACTGGCTTCTAACGTAACTTTTTCGAATGACCGAACTGGGCCTGCAGCCTTTATCATTGACTTTTCACCACAGGCAACCCAGTCATACTGGTTTTTGCTTGAGCTTCCCCAGCAGGCAACTATCAGTATACAGTCATAGAATTATAAATATGTACACAATTACAGTTATCAAAACAATATGCAACCCTTGCCAAAAAGGCATTACAAGAATTATCAAAATGCAAAATTTCTACCCCAAAGGTTTGTCACAAGGGGTAGCCTCAACCAAACTCCTGGCTTACTATGGTATTCTGTGAGATTCCTTGCAAGAAAATACCTGCCTACAAGCTTTAACACAGTGCAATGACAATCCACCCTTAAAGTCCATTGGAATTAACATAAGCTTTTCACAGTAAATAGGTCAGGCCTACCTCCCTTGTCATAACGTTTTATAATAAACAGATCAGGCCTATAGCCTCTTCGATGCTCATGACGAGCTCAGCTCGTCATGCTGCGCGGTGGGCGTGTGCGCATGACGAGCTGAGCTCGTCACGACCACGCCCGCGATCGGAATGTCCAGCACCTGAGCGGAATTCCGATCGCAGCGAAGGTGATAGCACTGGCCAGTGCGATGTCGCCGTACCCAACTCAGTCCTGTTGTATTGAGTAGGATCTCTCCCACAGGGCAAAAAGTGCAATACAAGCACTCTTTTCATCTGAAGCACACAACTTCGGTTCAATCAAAATCTGCATTCAAGAAATTCAACATTTGGGTGGAGCCAAAGCCTCTCCCTCAGTAGTGCATCTTAAAGCCCTTTTCCGTTGATCACACAAGGTCTGGTGCCAGCTGCGCTGTCAAGTCAGACCTAAAAAGGCAAGTCTGAAAGCATACCGTGAAAGAATTATAGTTAATGATCACAACATTACAAATGACTCCCTCAAAACTACCCAGCTCTTTCACACCCAACCGGCATGCATGGCTAGAGACACTCAGCAATAAAAACACCATCATCGGGAATGCTAAGATCAATTACAGCATGACAATCTCCAGTAAATCACCCTTATGACATCCATATTTGAAAATAGAAAGATTATGCTATGCAGAAAACAGGATAACCTCTAGCTTTTTAGGCACTATGGCCCACACATAGAGCATTCTGATTGGCTGGCCAGCTCTCAACATTTTACTGCAAGTGCTAATATCAGTTATCGCCAAGCAGATGAACACAAGACACTTTCAGGCTCCATATTTACTAAGGGGCAAACGTCTCAATTTGCGACCAATATTGAATTTTGTAAATCAACCTAGGTACTAAAAGGTTAGCTTGTAAAATTCCAAGGGGCATATTTATCAAGGGCAACGCAAAACCTAAATGAGATTTATGACGCAAGGGTGTCGGCTTTGGCGCTCAGTAACCAAAAGTGTACCAGCACTAGGAAAGGACAGAAATGGACCGTTTAATGGTAAATACGGCGCATTTCTGCCCTTTCCCTTTCACACAGCACAGCAAGGTGGCTTGCTGCATTCAGTTGCATTGCAAGATTTTTTGATAAATATGGCCCCTAATTGGTGTAGGTCTCAATCTGACCTATGTAATTAATATTCATAAGGTAGGTTGCAAATAGCGACTCAATAGGGCATAACCACAGGGATGGTGACCTGCAGGAGTGAGCAGACCACCATGTCTGCGAATGCATTTAAATAAAAAAACTTTTTTTAAAGCAGTTCTATTTTTTTTGAAGTGGGTATTAAGGAGGGCAGGCGTGATGAGCCCCATTGCGGCAAGGCAACTCCTGTAGTCACTGGTTTTTCAGTATGGCAGTGGCCAGTAGCACTACAAATCTGCTGCTACCATGTCTGAGCAATAT
Source organism: Calotriton arnoldi (assembly GCA_963921515.1). Lineage (NCBI taxonomy): Eukaryota > Metazoa > Chordata > Amphibia > Caudata > Salamandridae > Calotriton > Calotriton arnoldi. The sequence goes on along the minus strand of CAWUFW010001465.1, from coordinate 1,540,904 downwards.
GAATGGTAAGATTTGCTGTACCTGTCATTTTTTGGGCAAATCCTTTTCTGCCAGAGTTATTAAACAGGGATTAGCATCAAAATCCATAGGTGGATGCATGGGAACGTCCATGTACCACCCATGGTATCCCACCTTGACGTAAATTAGTGCATTGTGCTACTTAGGGCCCGATTACGATGTCGGACGGACCGGAGTCCGTCCTACATCGTTTGGGAACTGGGACCGAACAACATCCTATTCTTTACAATGGGAGCATGCATTCCGAACGGAATGCATGCTCTCATTGTAATGAGCAGAGGTGCAGTTCATCCCTGCACCCCCTGGCAGGCACCTCAAGGTGCCTGCCACCAGGGGCAGGGATCAACAGGGGGGCACCATAGGTGCCCCCTAGGCCACCATCCAGAGGCCTTGCATCCATGGCGGCCCTGCTGGGGGCCCCCAAAGTCAGATTCCCACAGCCTTTCTGTGTCGGAAAGGCCGGCACAGAAAGGTTGTGGGAATCTGCCATCGTAATTCCTCGGGCGGAAAGAGCCATCCGAGGGATTGATGGAGGCTTTCCGAATGGCAGGCGGAGGCCATTCGGAAATCCGGTTCGGATTCCTTTCCGACCGACCCCATCAAAATGGGTCGGTCGGAAAGGAATCCGAACGGGACAGTTCGATGCAGTCAGAACGGCACCGACTGACGGTCAGAGCCGTTTCCGACTGCATCGAAATCGACCCCTTAGGGTTACTTTAGAGCAACTGTCCAAAGTAATTTAAGATTTGCACTGGAAATGTATCCCCAAAACAGCATTTTGCATCAGGTTTGTATCAATTTAGCGATGCATACCAAGAACAAAGTGTTAGTATATCCTTCCCGTTAACTCAGAATTTGAAACCTAACACATTTGGGGCTGTCATACTAGTAAAATTGTATTACTATTCAAAAGAACCCTTTTTAGCGACCTTAGAATAATAATAGTTTTAGGGAAAAAACCAATAAGGTTCTAAACCTATGCCTTTCAATTTGCATGAAACATTTTGATGCCAGTTTATAGCTCAATGTGCTATGTTAGAAGGATTATAACTTATGAACTCGACGTAACAAAAGGATCTCTGTCTGTTACAAAAGCAGTAACCCATTGAGCTGGCTACATAAAATATTGAATTATGTGATCTACATGTTACCCGCTCTGCTTTGCAGCAGGAACATCAACCATCTCTGCTACTTTATTTTGAGTCAAAACAGTGATGAGACAAATCACAGATCTCTCTTTTGGTGCATTAATCACCAGAGTTAGGCTGCTCTTATCTCGCCTCAGCATCTCATGCAAAGAGCGCTCCCACGAGCTTGGCACTGAGCTCGAAGGGGAAACTACACTTCCAGAGAAGAGCTTCCTCTGTGGTACAAACCTGAGAGAGTTCTGGGAAGGTGGGTTACATCTGTAAATTTTGTCGTGAGAAAACAAACAACCAAGCTCATATGATAAAATCATTTTACAGTCCTCGTTGCTTTTGATCCTTAATCCCTCCCTTCATTTAAAAGCCAAAATAAACAGCAAAATATTGAGTTAAGAGTAAAATGGCTTTTTAAGTCTTCTTTAGTTTTCAATTTTTGGGGTGTGTTTTCATCTTCTAGCCTTATTGAGTTTAATTTACATTTTTAATTTTGTAATAAACAAAAACTCACCTCAATAATAACACTCTTGTCAACCAAAACTAAATGAGAACTGTATGATCCCAGGGCTCTCATGCAACATGATGAGCATTTCAGAGTCAGTGGATAATGACGATTCTCAGATTAATGTGACTAGAGAATCTGGATTTCATTAAAGACGCAGAGGCTCACATTATGCATAATCTTTTATTTGCCACTCCTGAGCAGCCCCTTAAAAAAGAACTTCAACCATAAAAATTCAGAACTGGAATTATAAAGTCAATAAATGTCTCCTGCGTAGAACACTCAGCCTCTTTTAAATGCAATCCTGCGAAGAAAACTTTCCATCTTTTCCTGCTTCAGGATCCATGTTAATCTTACTTCCCTAAGACTGTTATTCTGTAAACAAAAAATCACCTTATTAAGCATAAAAAACTCAACAAATCAAATCCTGAAAAGAAAACATAATACCATGAAATATTAAACCTTATCGTCACTTATTAACTTAATTTACCCTCAAAACTTATGTATCAACTTAATATATTTCCCTTTTTGGGACGCCAAAAATACAGCCAAAAAAGGGGGTGTGAAGGGAGGGATAATGTTAGCCTCCGCGTCTTTAATGAATCCTGATTCTCTAGTCATGTTAATCTGAGAATCGTCATTTCATTACAAGACCGGAGGCTACCATTATGCATGTTGAAAGCCCTTTAACACCACTTCAGACATATGCTCAACTTGGTCTAAAATAATGTTTTGCAAACGTATCTACATTCGACCAATCAGCTGCTTTCAAAATATTCTCCAAGCTTCCACCATACAAACAAAACTTGTTTGCCATCGCTCTCCTGATGGAATGAGCTTTGAATTTTTCCATATTCACACCTGCTTGTTCCATCACACATCTCACCCACCTTGAGATAGTTGCTCTACTTACAGCCCTATATGGTTTAACAAACAAAATCAGTAATTGATGTTCACCATCCCTCCTATTCTCCGCAACACTGCACTCATACTCTCTCAAACAATCTACCACACACAACTTCTCGACTCCTCATACTTTGGATAAAATACAGAAGACGACATAGTCTTAGTTCTCTTTATTATCTAAAAAAACACACCATCCAGAATATAGTATCTATTATTAATCTCTAAACACTTCACATCAGACACCCTTCTACATGAGATCAAACACAACAAAGTCCCTAGCGTAATAGAAACACTCTTTTTGCTCAAATACCTATTCATAGGCCAGTCAAGGAACAATTTCAAAACCAAATTCACATCCCACATAATGTTGTAACGTGCCTTAGGAGGCCTCTTTAACCTCATACTCTTTAATACTCTACAGACCAATACATTGCTACTCACAGATCTACCTCCTACAAATGCATGACCTTCTGAAACAGCTAACCTAGAACAATTAATGGTACGATAGCTCAAACCCTCTATTAAATTGTTCCACCAGGAAATTCACAAACTCCACTACAGGAGTCTCCAAGGGATCCAAACTCCGTTCCACGCACCAACGCACCCAAATCCTCCATACTCCCTTGTACCTTTTCCTTGTTTCTGGAGCCCAGGATTCCTCGAGTAACTCTGCAGCCTCTTGCGAAAGTCCCTTGAAAGTACTGGATCCCCTGATACCTTCCAAACAAGAAGGTCCAACATACCGCTCTGAATCAAAGGATGAACCTCTCGTTTACCAGCATTTCAACTCCAACAAGTTGGAAACCAAGCCTGCGACACCCAAAAGGGAATCACCAAAACCAACTGACATCCTTCTCTCCTCACCTTCCGTAAAACCCTCTGAATCATAGCAAAGGGTGGAAATGTGTAGCCTTTCACATTCAACCAAGTCTGTTGAAATGCATCTATCGCCACAGCGTCTGGATCTGGCAACCAACTGCAATACCTCTCCAACTGGCGTGTCAACCTTGATGCAAATAGGTCCACTTCCAATGGACCCCAAACCATCTATATCATCCTAAAATACTCTGTCCCCAGCATCCAGTCGCTGTAATCCTTCACATGCCTGAAATTCCAATCCGCTACCACATTCCGTACTCCCGGAAGATATTCTGCTCTTAGAGCCATTTTGTTCTTTAAAAAAAACATCCACAACTCCTTCACCACATCCGATAGACTCTTTGATCTGCAATCCCCCAAGGGGTTTATGTATGCTACTGCTGAAATTTTGTCCATCTTCATCAGCACTGTCTGACCCTGTAATCTCTCCTTGAAGCTCTTCAATGCATATAACCCTGCTGTCTGTTCCAGACTGTTTATATGCTGATCCTTCTCTTTCCTTGACCAAGCACCACCTGTCTCCTAAAGTCCCAGACGAGCCCCCCATCCTAAAAGGCTGGCATCCATCTCCATGACTACATCTGGTAGGCAACCAAAAATTGCTCTTCCATTCCAAACCTCCAAATTGTGTAACCACCACTCTAGCTCTTCTTTCGCTTCCACATTCAGCTCTATCTGGTCCCCATACTATAAACCTGCTCTCAACACATCTTCTTTCACCCTTTGCAAGGCTCGATAATGCAGGGACCCCGGGAAAAATGCTTGAATCGATGATGAAAATAATCCTAGAATCCTTGCCAAATCTCTCAATGTCAAAGACATCTTCTTCAGCACTCTCACCAACTCTTTCTTTATCATTTTCACCTTCGTCTCTGGTAACCTTAGTACCTCTCCAACTGTATCTATAGTGAATCCAAGAAAATCCAAGCTCTGTGCTGGCATTAAAATTGACTTTACTTGGTTTATCATGAAACCCAAACTCTCTAACTTATCTATTACAACCCTGAGTTGACTCCTCAATTCCTCCGCGTCCTGTGACATCGTTAAAATATCGTCTAAATACACAATCATACAGAAGCCTCTCTCTCCCTGAAGTATGCCACCACAACACGCATCAACTTCGTGAAGCACCAAGGTGCTGAAGACAGGCCAAATGGTAGGCATTGTCGTGCTACTAATTTGACACACCTAAACCCAGCACTCCAGAGAGGAGGCAAATGCACTACTGCACCTTTAAACTTTAAATATCACACGTAAAACAGCACTCCCAAAAGACGAGGCGATAAAACAAGACCCTGCACTCGCTTAAGGCGAGGCAAGAAAACAAATTCAGATGCATTTAAAGTGACACACACATATTTATTGATTCAATACTTTGAAAAGGAAGGCAAAATATATCGGTTAATGCAGTCTCCCAAATATCAAGTAACTTAGGCACAAAACCAGAACAACATGTAGCATATATACATGGAGTAGAGAAACTTAGAAATCCTATACACAAAGTAAGTAACACCTCACCGATCGTTCACTCGACATCCTTGCCAACTCAAGCTGGAGGAACCCGTTGACAGCCAGGCAAGACTTGCGATCGGGAGCCAAATCCAGATTCTTCTTGTGACAGCATGTCTACCCCACAAGTGAGCTCCCATCTGCCTGTCAAGATCCTACGCCTTTAATACCTTTTACTCAACGTGAGGCGAAGGTTCTAGAAACCTCGCCCCCTTTCTTCTGTTACGAAAAACAGAGCTGACCGTACTGGTCTGTGTCAAGGTCAAAACAGAAGCTGGCCAGGCCCCTGTATTTTGACTCCAAGACAGAGCTGTACATTCCACACATTTCTCTGGCAACAACAATCTCTGCCCTGAAAGGTACCAAGCACACATCCCACACAACATGTTCCAGTTCACTCTGATCGGTGAGGAGCGAAAACAAGTGAAGAGCGAAAACATCCCCTCCCCACTTTGCAGCTACGTGCGAGCACAGAAAATGGAGTCTGTTACACAAGATGGAGTCAGTTATACAAAATGGAGTCAATGGTCAATATATCATTCTTGATAGCGCTACAGTCATAGAAATTGATATAATTGGCCTCTCCACCTGAACTGAAGATATTCCTGACTGCTTTCCCTCATTGGTACTGTGAAGTAGGCATCTTTCAAGTCCAACTTCACCAACCAATCCTTGGACTGCAACATATCCCTCAGAAGATGTATTCCTTCCATTTTGAAATGTCTGTAAACTAAAGAATGATTCAGACTTCTCAAATTTATCACCGGTCTCCAACCTTAGTCTTTCTTTTCCACCAAAAACAAGGTGCTTACAAAAACCTTCAAATGTTACTCTACCATAGAATATTGCTTCCTTTTTAACATCTCCTTCACCACTAAATCCACAATTTCTACTTGATCTTGACTCAGAACCAATTCCTTTGGTTCCACAATCTGAACTGGTCTTTGAACAAATTCTATTTCGAATCCTTGTACAACATTTAAAACCCAAGGATCCCTTGTAATCCTCTGACATGCTCCTAAGAAAAACCTTAAACGTCCTCCTACTTTTCCTAGGGAAGAACCAGTATTTATATGCATACTCACCTCGAGATCCCAGACCTGACTGACTTCTTCCTCTTCCACCTCTAGTCCTGGGAAATCTTCCTCTTTGAGGGAAGAAGCTTGAGGAATCTTGAAAACCTCTTCCTGTTCCTCTGTTGTAAAAGTTGTATTGGGACCTCTGAAAACCTCTGCCAGCATATTGTCCCCGTCTACCGGCCCTATCAAAAACACCACCAAACACCTTTCTCATCTTTGTTCGCGCCTTTTCCAGCGCTGTAAAGGTAGAAACATGTCTCCCCAGACTTTTAACAAATCCTTCTCCAAAAAGTAAGCCCTTAGGCTCCTCACTAGGCTCCTTATTTGCTATATCTCCCAGCTTTGGATTGATCTTCATCAAAACTGTCTTTCTCCTTTCTGACAACAATCCAGAGTTAGCATTGCCCAAGAAAACCATCGCTCTCTGGCTCCATCCGCGCAACAATTGCACGTTAACCTGCTCTCCATTTATGTATGCCTCTTCCGCCATGTCCATAATTATTGCCAATGGACCCAACACATCTAATAAAGGCTTTCTGACCCAATGCTTGATGAACTTAGCCACATGATCTAGTGGCCACCAAACCGCACTTCTAGGGTGCCTTAATTCGTAAGGGCTAAACATTTCCTCTCCTAATGGGTCCTTTAATATTGCCTTAGACGTAGAGGCTTGATCATTCTTTAGATCGTCATTCAGGTCATCCTCATGATCCACATCAAAGACGTACTCATAGTACATTTTCTCACCCCTCTCCTCATTTCTCTCATCCAATTCCATATCATACTCCTCATCGGAGTAATCCTGCGTGCCGCCAAGGACACCTTTCATTTGCGTGCCGCCAAGGGCACCATTCTTCTTTATGGAGTTAAATTCATCCTTCCCTTTTTTTATCCATGTGCTTAGTTTTCCTAGCCCTTTTTCTTGGTCTTTTCTCCCTACTTTCATTTTCTTCCTCAGAGAAAGACCAAAAGTCTTCCTCTGGTCTATTCTCCTTCCTTTACTTGTCCATTACAATCTCAACCACCTCTCTTATTGAGCTTTTCATCTCACACTGGATCAGTCTCCTTAAACTCTCCTCACTAACTCTACCCTCAACTACCTGCTGACTAACACTAGTTTCCTCTGTTGCCATTCTTTATTCAACAAGCATTGAAAATGCAATAGGTCTCGCCTTTGATTAAGTTAAAGCCATTTGCTTTGCTAATGGTATTGTATAGCAAAGCAAATGGCTTTAACTTAATGAAAGGCAAGACCTATTGCATTTTTAATAATAAGGCAAGACTGTCAAAGTGTGGATGCAAAACAAACGATCAGGATAGTATCATTTCACTATGCACCTGAATCGGAGGTATGCAGCATTGGGGGTGTTTTTTGAGGAGAAGTTGGAGTTTGGGGCTGGGCAGAGTTGGTGCAGACTAGGACTTCCCCCACACCCCTCATCCCCCCTCCCATTGCCTTTTGTCACAGGCAGATGCTGCCTATGTGTGGAACAAAGTGATTGATCTCAAAGGAAGACCCCAATTATTTTAATCGCGGTCACGTGGCATGGTTATATTCTCCACCAACAGAGGCAGATGGCTTCTCATTTACATGTGAATATGCTTAGGTTGGGGGTGGCGGGTGGAGGGAAGGAGGGGCAGGCAGCACTTCCTCGAAAAGGTCTTGGATTCAAAACACACCGCTAATGAGCTTTCTGCAGCATCACTGCAGTCAAGCACACCCCCTCCGTGTGTCCAAACCCTGTTCCTTCCGACACCCCCTTCCCCACTGCCCCCGCCTCAGAATATAGTGCATGCATCATTCGGGATAATAAAGCGATGGGAACAGCACGGCCTGCAGATCAAGATGCTTCCTGACAGGAGGTTCCCCTAAAGGTCAGCTGGGCTGGGCAGAGCCAGTCACATGTAGTGGCTGCTCGGACAAACAACAAAAACTAACATGCACGCGACAGCAGCTCGAGGCGTCTGACTGACTGAAAGCAGGACTGTCTGCCTTTCACGCTTATTTGTCAACGATACAATATTCTGCTCCCTCAATGTCCCGGTTAAAACTGATTTTCGAAGCTTTGAAGCAGCCGTCCGTAGGCGCTAGTGGCATTTAAAACGAACACATAGTGCATAACACGGCCTGTCCATATTGTGGATGCAGGAGGGAACTCACGGAAAGGATCGTCGGAACTGACTTTGCCCTAGCCCTTTCGGCCTCCGAGATCTACCGCCCTATCAATAAATCTTCACAGTCCTCTTTGCTTCTGGGGTAGGCCGCGGCGGGAGAAGAAAGCCAAGCAGACAGGCCTGCAAAAAGAACAACCCTTGTCAGGAAACAGATGGAGAGAGTTAAGAAATATATAACTAAACCGAGCGCGGTGTCCGTGAAGCGGCGCCGCGCTCAGTTTCAAAGTAAAAAAAAACAAGGGGGAGGAGGAGGCAGCCCGAAGAGAGGGAACGAAGAGTGAGCGTCAGTGAAAGATAAAGCGCGGCGTCCATGAAGTGGGCGCCGCGCTGAGCCAGGAAAACGCTTGTTTAATTAAAACAAGAAGGAGGGGTGTGGTACAGGTAACAGGCGCCCTAGGAAAGCATGCAGGAAACAAACAAGCCGCGCCAGAGAAATGAAAGGCGCATCAGCCGTTGTTGAAGGTAAACGCGGTAATAGCAAAAAAAAGTGCTTAGCGACTAATTAAGAGACACTGTCTCCCGCCGCAAGTAAAAGATCCAATACCGGTGGGCGGGGCCAAAAGTGGACAGGGTGGTAACCAGGAGGGACTAAAAAGCCTCCTGGACAATCATAACACCCCGTTTTGCATAATTGGTGACGCAAAATGACGCGCACCAATGGAAAACACGGGCGGAGCAGAAAGCGAGCTTCTGAAATCGTATTGATTACAAGAAGCCCTCGCATGGCGAGAGCAGCGCATGCGCGCTGCTTACGCCAGGCGTGACCTAAAAATGACCCACAATGTAAAACACTCACCAATAAACCTGAATTACTCCTCTTAATAAAACTCACTGTTCTCCAAATTAACCGCTCTCTTTAACCGTTCCCTCTGTGCTCTGATAAGCGATCAGCTGTCTGTTCGGTTTTTTATTTTTTTATTGATACGCTCTCGCGTTCACGCTCCCCTATTTTCTTAAATTTCAATCCTATTCTGCCAAAACTAAGATGGCCGCCACTCTCTCGTGAGATTTCGGCGGCCAATCCTCATCAGCAGAGATGCCGTGACCTCACTGACTGTCAAGCCATCCCTCAAGCAACATTTTCGCTCTCCCAACTGTCGGTGCCTCCCCAAGACTCCGCGCGGCCCTCGCGAGTCAAAAGGAAGACACACGAGCTTCCAGAAGCTGCACGCGTATTCCGCCCAACTCTCAAACCTGAAGTGGCCTGCACGCGACTGCCTAATTCACCGGGAAACTGACACGGTAAGCCCGCGATCAGTTTCCAAGCAAAATATGCCGCATCAAAGAGTTTTACCAAAATAACGCATATCATACTCCACTCACCGTTCCGATCCTATCAAAATACTTAAGATTCCCAGCATACGCGCTACCGTCTTAAAAATATTTTCTAGTTAATTAATAATTAAGCACACATTCTGCTTCTAAAAATTAGAAGCTTGTCTAATACACTAACATTCAATCATCCTACATATCAATTATATATCCACATTAAAAACCAACTGTTAAATTAAACCATAAAGAAACGTCTACTTATCTGATCAGGAGCAGCATTTAAAAGAGGCTGAGTGTTCTATGTAGGAGGCATTTATTGACTTTATAATTCCAGTTCTGCATTGTTCTGGTTAAAGTTCTTTAAAGGGGCTGCTCAGGAGTGGCAAATAAAAGATTATGCATAACGGTAGCCTCCGGTCATGTAATGAAATCAGTCAAGACAATAATGCATGGCACTGGCCATCTTCACCAAGTAATCTGACTCCCACAACTGGTGATTTGGCCACATATCAGTATATGCTGTTGGTGTCTCTGGAGCCCAGTCACAGTTTATCACATATCTGGGAATGCTGGGGAAAATTTGTCGAGGCTTTGCAAAAGTGAAAAAGTCACACATAGGGGCATATTTACAAGCCCCTATCGCCACCGGAGCATCACTTTTTTTGACACTCCGGTGACATTGCGCCATTTTCAATATTTACAAAGTGACACTAAGCCACTTAGAGTGGCTTAACGCCACCTTGTAAATAGGCCCTTTTCCGCCGCAGTCCTCTGCGGCAAAGGGGCGTGCAACGGGTGTTACCGTGGACGTTCTACCGCACACCCATTGCTTTTTGACGCTGCCCCAGATTTACAAGGAGGTTCTGCAGCACACATAGAAAGCACAAAAAGCCATTAATGATGGTTTATATGCAGGAAAGTGTCCCTTCCTGCACATGAACAATCATTAAATAATGACAATTTGCTACTTCTATGTGTGCTGCAAAATGCAGCACACATAGAAGTCACAAATAGCCATTATGGATTGTATCTGTGCAGGAAGGGACACATTCCTGCACATAAACAATCATTCCCTGCAACTCAGGCACCCTTCCACTATGATGCAAGGGTGCCTGCATTGTCGCTAGGCAGCTAATTTTAGCGCCAGCTCTAGGGAAAACACTGGGGTGCACTGTATTCTAGTAAATACGGTGCATCCCTGCATTTTGCAAATGTCGGTGTGTGGAGCTGCCAGATTTGGTGCAGCTCCACGGCACGCTCCGTCATTTTCTAGTAAATGTGCCCTAAAGTTTTAAAAAACAAGGCAATCTTGAAAAATATTTAACTTTGTACTAGAACATAGCCTTAAAGTGATGTAAATAGTGTTATTCTTGCACTACTGTGTGTGAAGAAGGCAGACCATGGCTTGCAAATATGCCCCTTTCCGCCGCAGTCATCTGCGGCAAAGGGGAGTGCAATGGGTGTTGCTGTGTGCGTTCCACCGCAACACTCATTGCTTTTAGACGCTGCCCCAGATTTACAAGGAGGTTCTGCAGCACACATAGAAAGCACAAAAAGCCATTAATGATTGTTTTTATGCAGGAAAGTGTCCCTTCCTGCACATAAACAATCATTAAATAATGACAATTTGCTACTTCTATGTGTGCTGCAAAATGCAGCACACATAGAAGTCACAAATAGCCAATATGGATTGTTTATGTGCAGGAAGGGACACATTCCTGCACATAAACAATCATTCCCTGCAACGCAGGCACCCTTCCACTACGATGCAAGGGTGCCCGCATAGTCGCTAGGCAGCTAATTTTAGCACCAGCACTAGGGAAAACATTGGGGTGCACTGTATTCTAGTAAATACGGCGCATCCTTGCATTTTGCAAATGTCGGTGTGTGGAGCTGCCAGATTTGGTGCAGCTCCACGGCACGCTCCATCATTTTCTAGTAAATGTGCCCTAAAGTTTTAAAAAACAAGGCAATCTTGAAAAATATTTACCTCTGTACTAAAACATAGCCTTAAAGTGATGTAAATAGTGTTATTCTTGCACTACTTTGTGTGAAGAGGGCAGACCATGGCGGTTCCCACACTATCACCAATGTTTTTTTTTACACAAAGTCCTATCAATTAAAATGTTTAAGCAGGGCTTTGCGACAAAAAATAATGCCTCATTGAGTCAGGCGTTAAGTTGGGGAAATGTTTTAATTCCTTTTAACTTTTCATACATTGCATGTGCGCTGGACCGTACAACACATCCGATTTGGGAAGGGTTTTAAAGTTTGTCTAGGCATCGTGGGGTTAATTTATGAACACTTTGTGCCGGGTGTGAGCTGCAAAAGTGACACAAACCTGGCACAAAGTGTTTTGTTGGGGTTTACTTACCAACGCAAATCATGATTTATGTTGGAAAGTTGCCTAAATTAATGCGAAGCAATGCTACCTTGTGCTACTTTGTGTCAAGGGGGTTTCCTATGGGTGATACATGGGTAGTCTCGTGCAACCACCCAGGGATTTTGATGAAAATTTATAGCAATTAACATTTGTAGATAAGGATTTACACCGAAAAAGAACACCTCTTTGAGGCAAGCGTAAGAGTGGAACAAGTTTAAAAAGTTAAAAAGTATCGGACCTGAACTCGGACAACACAATGCAATGTGACCTGAGGGCAGATTTGGGAGCTGTACGGATCGGCTGCGAGGGCTAGCCGAGGCCGTGAAGCACTTTTACCGCAGCCGTTGGCGCCACTGCCAACGCCAACGCCACCAACACTGCCGGCGCTGCTCACTGCTGCCGCTCACCACCTGCTGCCATTGCCGCAACTAGCCACCGGACTGGACCAGGACCTGTCTCAGGCACACAGGTAAACAGGTTGGCGGGCGGGATGCAAGGCTCCTGCTGCAAGTCTCCTGCATCCTCGGCGTGTGCTGCGAAGCGGGTGCTTTGACCGTGCCGAGCTCGAGAGCACAGAAGCCTAAAATCAAGCCTGATTCTACACCCAGTATCCATATCATGGGCCTCACTGCCCCCTCACTGCTCCTCACTGCTGGTGACCCCTGCCCTTAGGTAAGTGCGAGGGAGAGAGTAGGAGCGGGGGGCGGCCCTGGCCTGGTTTGCAGAAGCGCCCGATTGGTTGGGTGCAGCTTGCAAGCCAGGAGTAGGAAAAAAGGCAAGTGAGAAAAGCAAGCAGAAACAGCTAACCTGGGACACAGCTGAGAGACTGGACAAAACCAGTCCCGCTGCCACCTCAACAAGAGAAGCAGTTGCTTTTGCCTAACTGTTTCTCACTTTCTTTCCCCTTGGCACCAACCAACGGCCAGTAACCCGAAGGAAACAGCAGGCCAGACGGGCCAATATAAGCAGACAGCGTGCCCGTGCCTCCCCTTTGTTAAAATATACAGACACAAAGAAGTCCTAGAGTGTCTATAGAGGGGGGTGGCGGCGCTGAGCTCTGGAACACAGAAACTAGCATCCAGGTGACTTGACCTGCCAATAGAACTTCCAAAACTTAGCAGGTCCCTATACACTTAAGCCTGCTAATGGTGCAGAGAAGAGTGACAGTAGGGGCAGCAGTGCCATTGGCTGTCCCACAGCCCCACACACCACTCAGTGTGCTCGTGCCCCTCCGATACTACTGGATCTGCTGACAGACTGCAGTGAGGTGGTGCCAGGGGCACTGATCAGCCAGGTCTTCAGGGACCAGGCACCAGACTAATCATGAGGTCCGGAAAGATCAGGGGGGGATTCCCTCCCAACTGCCACAAAGAGGAAACGTGGCAAAGACAACAATTCACCTGCCCGGACAACAAAGCAAGTAAATTCCAAAGCTAAGCCCAAACCACGAACAGAAGAAGGCCCTTTAATAAACCTTCTCAGCCAGGAGGACAATGAAAAGTGGAACTCGGGACACAAGAGAATTTCTCACCATCCACGCACAAGCCTGAAGCCTGCATGAAACAGCAGAAAATGTACACGAATGTAAATTCATAAAGGGTTCTAGAGTAATGAGAGGCTTATGGGGCTGCTAAACACCTCTACTACCCCCACCCCCATTGCTACCCCAAATAACGCTGAAGCAGGACTGGGTCAAATCTCCTTGCCTGAGACTCCTGACCAACAGTTAAGTGCCCACACAAAGCCTTCACAAAACAGCGATGAGGAAAGCTGGAGACTGACAGGGCTGTCAACCCCCCCATGGATGGAAGAGTTTAAATTCGGCAGCCCCGGAAACCCCAACAGAGAAGACAACTGGAGCCTCCCCAGCGTGCAAGCAAGCAATGGAACACAAGGTCTCCTCTGGTCAAATATGGACCCTGACGAAGGCCTAGCCGATTCCACCAGTGGAGGCAATCCAGACAGCACCCCAACCCCACATACCCTACCTGATGGCCCAGGAGTGTCACCCACAGGACCCATCAGAGCCAAAGATGATGCAGATGAAAAGGACTGTGAGGCAATCTTGTATTTAAAAACTCCAGGAATGGAGGAAATACTGGCAACCTACTTACAGGACTCTGAGCAACCACAACGGACTCCCCGGCAACCCAGCCCTCAGCACTGCCAGGAAGACAGCAAATCAGAGGCAGGCGGGGCTCAACAACCAAGCCCGACCAATGTATGGGTATCCCTTCTAAACACGGTAGAGTTATCTGTGGAGGCACTACATTACCAATGGAATAAGATGGACATTCAACTCTCACTTCTCAACACCTTGGCCGTTTTTGTGACTGGAATTGATGATAAACTGGGGGAGCTAAACTCCATGTTCAAACGAATCCAGACTCATACCACATTCCCCCAAACAAACTAACCCTGCATGAACATTTTCAACAAGCTGTCAACTCTTCCTACAACACTGAATGACTTTATAATTAGTTTTAAACAAAATCCACTGACTCAGAGTATCCAACAAACTGGGGCAAAATACTCAGACCATACCTTAACCACCCACAGGGACCACACAAGCCCTCAGCCGCCCACTATAGGGAGCGCAAATCCAGCCCAATTGTCAGGGGCCTGAAACAGCAAGACATTGAATATAGGGAGGAACGGCCCCATGCACAACTACAGACGCAACCACATCGGACCCACCGGCAGGTACAGCTGTCACTCAGACCGGCCCATACAAGGCCAGGAGCACAAGAAACAATGTTAAACACAGACAAACACAAAGGAGTAATGGCGGGAATAAAAAAAATGTCTGACCAAGAGAGAGTGTGCCCCCTCTTCAACCTATTAGTGAGACAAAACAGAACGGACCACCAAGCCTTCCAGGAGGAAGACCTAGAGGAAAAGCGTGAGGAAGAGCAGGTTCTCATTCCAACAAACTCACAAGGGGCGGGCAAACAGTCAGCTGCCACAGCCACCAGGCACCCAGCTAAAAACATGCTGGGCTCACTGCCCTGTCAACCCTTTGTGATAATCAGCAACTCAATCGCAAAGGGGCAACAGTTAAGAAGATCGGTGGTTGATCTCCCCAACTCACCTGCTGCCAGACGTCCTACAGGCTCCCATTCAAACAGTCAAACAAGTTTAAGGAGTTCCACAACCGAGATGGTCCCTACAAACACGCCATGAAAAGGACCGATCGTCCGCAGCACAAGAGTGCTGAGCTGAACCCAACGACAAACATAGGTCACGAACCACTGCTCAACACTTATATTAACTAAAGCAACATACTAAGGAGTGTCTCTAAAATCATCGCACCCGGCATTACTCCACAAGAGACCACACGGACTATAAACAAAGCACTTTGGGAAAATGAACATCACCTGTGACCCACCGGAGACCACAGAGACAACACCACAGTGCTAGACTCCATCCCAGAATATGCCTCCAGAGGGAATCTTGAGTCCTAAACAGGGGCAACATTCTCCGGCTGCTATCTGAAATCCCAGCTCTATGTGACCTGAGCTCAAAGGATCTGATAGCAATTCAGTTTGAATGCTCGGAAGAAGGCCGCGGTGGGGAAGCAACCAAGACCACATTGACCACAACCAACGTGGCAAAGAGAATCCTCACAGAAAGGCCTACCTTGGAAATGTAGGGAATAAAGATCGCCCCACATTATGAGCCAAGATATACCCTATTCCTCCTCCCCCCAGGCCTTGGGAGAGAGGGCCACCCCGTGCACAGAAGGAAACCACCTCTATGCTAAAGGTCGCAAGGGGAAGCATCAGCAACCAGAAATTACTGGAGAGCAGGACGTCCTGAAAATGAGCAATCAAATGACAATGCGCATTATGAGTACAATAAACTGCGGCAACGTGACGGCGCTCGTTCCAGGAATCACAAGACGAAGTTAACACTGGCTACTTCTTATATGCTCCTGGAATATAAATGTTCTCACCACAAAGTTGACTGACTCAGACCTTTACAAGTATCTGAGGTCATTTGATGTAATCCTCCTGCAGGAGACCTGGTTGGCTGAACCTGTTCACATTCAAAGCTACACGAACTTCTCTACCCAGCTGTGAAAAGGGCAAAATATGGTAACCTCTCGGTCAGCCTAGCAACCTACATCTCAATAGCAAGCAAGGCTTCTACAACGGCCTTGGACATCAGAACGCCCGGTATGAGCACAACAAAATGCACCATACCAATCAATAACACAGCAGTTGATGTAGTCTTCATCAACACCTACATCCACCCAAGGAGCAAGTAAACGGACAGCAGGAAACTAGTGCAGGAACTAACGGGGGTCACCGAAAAGGACAGCTCCATACACACTGTCATCTCTGGGGATTTTAATCTGCATCTACTAGGTACCTCTATCAATGACCTTGCTGCGGCCCAAACCACACTCTGGGAGATACCCATGCAAGGTGGAAACTCATTTGGGTCCCAAACAAAAATCGGAAGCCACCTGCTGGTCGACCTTGAACACCTGTGCCTCAGGGCTCTGAATGGTAGATTCACAGAAGACACACCACAGGCTGCCACATACCATTCCAACAGAACAAGCACAACCTTGGACTACACCATTGTGAATCTGCCACTATTTCAGTATATAGAAACATACCAAATTATAAATAGATCCGGCAGTGACCACCTCCCGCTGGAGGTATCCTTCTCTTCAAAGCTATCCATTTCAAAACACATTGGGATATAACCTACACCTTAAACTACAAACGCTTTAAGTCCACCCCGGATATTCTCATGCGACTACCTACAGCTGCAGTGGATATACTTCAGGAATTTAGGGGCACAAACGGCGATGCAGTATCACTGTGGGAGCTTGTTACAGCAAAGCTCTAGGAAACGCACGCAAAAGGGACCAAACCTAAAACATCTCGCAACAACCTCATGAAGAGGAAGAACACAACACAAGAAATCAGACTCAGGCAGCTTAAAAACACAACAAACAAGAAGTTGCAAATCATGCAGAAAAGAACTAGCGACCTGACAACCCTGGCAGCTTTAAAACAACACAAAACTCAGATAAATAAACTGAAATGGGCTATTAAAAAAAGAACAAGATGACGACCTTAGGGCCAAGCTGTACGCGGACTTGAAATGCAACAACAGCGCCAGATTTTGGGCTTCTGTCTACTATCTCCACCGCCCGAACCACGGAGGCATTGATTCCAACATCCCCAAAGCCAATTAGGCACATTTCTTAAAAGGACACTTCAACCATCCAAATTCAGTCAACCCCCAGCAGGACCTTCGGAAAATCACAGCCCCATTACCAACCGACTAGCTCAATGTTGTGGACAGTGGCAAAATCATAAGGCAGATAGCTAAAGGGCAGAGAGAAGGAGCAACAGGCCCCAACGGGATTCCCCTGGCAGTATTTAAACATGACCCAGCTCTTTGGGCAGAAACCCTAGCACCGGTATTTAGACAGGTCAGGAACATGAGCACCCTGCCTGCCTCGTGGCGAGGCTCAGTTAAATCAGCAATCTTTGAGGGTGGTGACAGATACTCTCCACCCAACTATTGCCTTATCACCCTGATTGATAACCAGGCAAAGTATTTTTTCGAGACCCTGCTCGAAGAGCTACTATCATGGGCCTCCAGCTACACCAACATTCCATCTAATCAGACTGGATTTTCAAAAGCACCAGGCACAACAATAAATACACTGGCAATCTCACTCCTAATGGATGCCACCCGAGGCACTAAAACACCACTATTTTTCTGTTTCATTGCTTTCAAAGCGGCCTTTGATAATGTTGAAGGGGAAAAGCTGTGGCGTAGGTTATCAAACTGAGAAATCCCTCAAGGCCTGCTGAACATGCTAATCATGCTCCATAAAGACACTTGGGTGCGAGTTAAGCTAGGTTCCAGAACACATCTCTCATGGAAAATTTCAACTACGCATGGCCTAAAACACGGGTGCGTTCTGGCTCCAACGGTCTTCAACCTCTTCTTGGCAGACCTGATGGAGCAACTACAAAGCTGCAACACCCATGCTCCAAAATAAGGGGGTTCGGCAATATCCAACTTCCTCTATGCAGACGACGTGATTCTGGTCAGCCACACTCAGGTGGGGCTGCAGCGGTTGCTAGACACCACAAAGGCTTACTCTGTGGCCAATGGCCTAACCATGAATCTTGGAAAAACTAAGACCATGGCGTACAACAACAGAAAAGCACAAACACACTCATGGTTCTAGGGAGACACCCGGATACAAAGCATGGATGAGTATAAATATCTTGAGGTCCTCATTGATAAGAAATGCTGCTTTGCAGCCCAGAAGAAGGCGATACAAAGGAAAGGGCTGATGCTGGCCATAACCCTTAAAAACCTAAAGAAAAAACTGTCTGGGTCTTCCCTGATGCCCCTTCTCGAAGAAGTACGAGCAAAACTCTTACCAACAATCTCATATGGGAGTGAACTGCTGAGAGGCTGGGATGCCCAGGTCCTGGACAATGTAATGATACTTGCTTATAAAACTATCCTCTCCTCACTTCACCGGCGCAGATTTGACTAGAATTTGGGTTGCTTAAACAGTCATTGGCTAGGCGCGGGGCTTACCTAATATGTTGGAATAAGATCCGGAAAGCAGAGCCAAACACACTGAATCACCTGCTATGGAAGGAGTTGCAGGACCGGGACTCGTCGCCGGCAAGGTTCTATATACAGGTATCACTGGAAAGCACAGAGCTCACACAACTCTGGGACACCTCCGCCAGCCATCAGGTATTCAAGCAGACAGTCTGGAAGGCCTTCAAAATCTGTTCCGTCATCGAGGATAAGGCCTCACTATAAAAAAGAGCTCATGGATGGATGACATTAAATAACTATAAAAACCTTGCGCCACAAAAATATTTTACCACTGGATATCCAGTTGCTGTCATAGAGCAGTTCTTAAAATATCGACTAGGCCTGTTACCCGCCAAAGTCCACCTACCTCTCTGGCTACAAGAACGCCTAACATGTCACCTATGCAGGGTTGGGAAAGAAGACTTACTCCACTTAGTTTGCTCCTGTGAAGCAACCCAGGATGAAAGGATCCAGTGTTTGAAAATACGTTTTAACCAAAGAGGAATTGGCACAAGAAGGCAGGCAGTGTTGGCCTGCTTCGATCCGGACCCTCAGCTGAACTGCCGTCTTGTTAAATCCTGCTGAAGGTGGAGAAAAGGTTGCCCCACAGCATAGCCCCCGGCCTGCCGAGGTATGAGCACTCCACCAGCGTAATCAGCCTTCCTCTATCTCGACCACAAGAGGATAACATCAGCCGCACCTTCTGCATCTGCACTTTATTACCATCACTCACAACTGAGGGTCCATCTAGAACTGGTGGAGAGGCACAAGAACCCCATTAGCGGAAGCACACCTTTCTACTCCTGATTACAAGAGGATGAAATTGTCTGCACTTTTCACACCTGCACTTTATTACATAAACATCATAACTCAAAACTTGCATTACTGATGATCAGCACAAACTACTCCTGAGTGCTCAGACAACACCGGAGGTTACAGATGAACTCAATGACTTTTTAACCTGAAAATGTGTGTTTTTTAACTAGTTTTTATGACAAAAATGTACCATGTATTTAAACCTGTTGTTTTATTGCAACGGTTTTAAGTAACCACACAATTAACTAATAAACTAAAAAAGTCTCCAAACTTTCCCAGTTTTGCTTGTGTGCTGCACTGTACAACAGACATGCAAAGTGGGAAAATATTAAACTATGTCAAAGCATAGTTTATATAATAGAACAGACCTCTTTCAGTACAAAACCTGTGGTTCACAGAACGCACACATCCATGCACTGCAGTGCAAGAGTGTGTGCACTAGCGATTGGCAGCCTAAATTGCGCCAGGGCAGAGAGAGAAAAAGCAGTCACACATCCCAGTAGATATGGCACTATCCTTCTCGCTCCCCTTGATGCAATACAGTGCCATAAATTTGGTTGCTACGCTGCGCCACCATAGCGCCCGCCATACACAGTGGTGTTATCAATGAGGTCATTTTAGATGTCTTTAGGGATGCCATCAATGCAGTTACTGAACATGTTATGAGTGATGTAATATGGGAGGGTACAAGCAATGCATGGCGAGGGTGTGAGTTGCAGTTACTTTAGGGCACAAGTTATAGTTACTTGAGATAACTATAACTGGTGAATTTCAGTGGTTTTGTTAGTTAAAGCATTAAGCTTTAAATTGCATTTTACCTAACTAAAATGTTCCTTTAATCTTTGTTTATTTTCAGTGAATTTCTATGTTTTTTTATGTAAAGTAAGATGTCCATCTTTCCTTGTGCCCAACCCCCACATGGGCCCAATCCCCGCCGCACAGAGCCTTTGGGTATGAGCAGCGTGGGGTTGGGTGCAGGTGTGGCCAGGCACTGAGCCCAATCCCCGCAAGGATGGCCAGCCCTCCCACCATTCACGGCCGACTATGTCATGAGTGATGTAACATCTAAGGGTACAGGCAGTGCATGGCGAGGGCATGAGTTATAGTTACTTTAGGGCACAAGCTATAGTTACTTGTAACAACTATAACTGGTGAATTTCAGTTTTTTTGTTGTTGTTGAAAATGTTGCCTTGTCACTGAGTGCCTAACTAAAACATCACTTTAACCTTTGTTTTTTCAGTGAATTTCTGATGTTTTTTAACATAAAGTAACACAGAGGGTGTCATTTTAACTACTGGCCTTGTCAAAGGGTCAGAACACCAAAATATTAAAAGTGAGTCTAATTCTTTATCAAGGGGTCAGCACATCGAGATATATAAAGTTGACCAATTGGCTTTATCAATAAATCAACACAATAATTTATTGACAACTATAAACCAATGAATTTTCATGTATATACATGGCAATGATTAACAAGAATGACTTGTACCAAAGGGGGACTTGGGGCTTTTCAAAGGTCCAGCATACGTGCCCAAACTACAGAAATACGAAGAGTATGCAGTTCCTAATTGCAAGAGAAAGGGGAGGAGCCAGGCTCAAGTGGTCTACATTAACAGGGGGAACAGGGGTTCGTCCTGTTGGAATTTAGGGCCCTCACACACCCGGCTGGGTGTCATGCTTCATCATAGGGCGTGATCCTCGTCAGGTCGGCGTGGCAATACCTGACGGGCTCCCTATGAGGGGCTCTTTGGCGGAGATCTTTTATTCCAAATTGCCGTAAGGTGCCGTGGGGGTGAGGGGCCTAGTTAGTGTAGATGAGGTGAGTGTAAGTAAGTGACTCGAAGGAAAATTAAAACAGGAAATGCAAGTGTCACCGAGAAAACTTTTTAATCAATAGGCCAACCAACCTGATTAAAAAAGAAGAAGGCGCACTCCAGAGGTAATGACTCGGGTTGGGCGCTATGTTATGTGGTCAACATGTTTCTCGCCTGGTGGTCAGTTGATCTATCGACGATTCGTCAGGACCTAGTAAAATCAGTTCTATCTACACAAGGGTGGTAGTCTGGGGATGTTGCCTTGATAAACCAACCTTATCAATACTCTAAAGGTAGTACCTGTTAAAGTGTGACCAGCCTGGTAAAGACAAAAACACGTTAGCTTTGAAAAAGCAGTACAACATAATTACACATGTGCCCCCTATATGCCATGCACACAGCACGCAGTGAAGGTGATTAAAAACAAAGTGAGAGACGTGTGGCTAGCTCTCACTGGTATCGTGTCGTGAAGATAACACAAACAGGTAAGGTGGAACATCCCACCCTGGTAGCAGAAGAAATGTGAGACTCACCCTAATTGGGTCTGTAATCTACAACATCAATTCCCGGCAGATAAGACACATGGAACTTCCCAGTGTCCTAGGCGAGTAGCGTGGGGGAAAGGATATATATATATAAACAAAGTATTTTTATTGTTGTAAAGCGGAGCACATATTGTAATGCATTGAAAAACAAAGTTGTGTATAGCAGTAGCTTTGGTGAAACGAGTTTGAAACACACTAGGCTCAGAGCAAGTGATGGCAGGGTCTGCCCGTCGTGACTGATGAAGAGCGTAAAGCCCGTTATGTGTCAATACTAGTCTATAGGGTGTAGTTTGCAACTGAGGGTATTATGTTGCTTAGCTGACTTCCAAAAACACATTTTGGCGTGACACGACTGACATAATATTAAGGTGAAAAGTTCAAAAATCAATTAAGGTGACATGATTATTTCAGGCATACCTCTTTGGTAAAACACCCCGTGCTTGGCGCAGAAGGCGGTAAACAAGTCCACGGGGGTTGGGAAAGAGGATAGCATAGTCTGTGGAAGTGCCATGGCTACTGGAAATTGGCTACTCGTTCAACGCAAAAAGTCGAGGTAATACTCACAGTTGCAGATTTGCAACGCGACCGCCGACCTACCAAATGCTGCCGGGAACCGGGAGGTAACGGGTCTCGCGTTAACGTGCTTGAAATAGTACCCGCGAACCGGAAGAGAGGGCGGGTAATGCCGAATACCTTGTGAGTCTATGCTGGACTGCAAACAAGTATGAAGCAGTAGGGGTATTACGTGGTGGCCATATTGCAAGGGAAAGGCTTGATGTAAGACTCTGCCATCTTGTAATAGGTGCCCCTGTCATTAGAAATAAAGTCAGCAAATGGCGCCGAACAAAGGCTGCCTAGTTTGAAAATAATAGAACAGTCGCTTTTAGTAAGTAAACAGTTTGTTAAATGTAGACCTATGCAATAATTACTGTCACATAAATATTTTAAATAAAGCATTCTTTCCTCAAAACAACCACAAACATGCATTGAGTCTTTCTTTCACATTCTACAAGTCATAAAATCAGCCTTAGCACTAACAGCAAGGTGTCCCCACACTTCATCTGAACAGCAGACAAAACCAGCTTGAAGTGCTTTTAAAAAATATGGTAAACTCTCCTGGGGACATGTATTCATTGACCTAGGAGACTTACTACACCTTTTTTTTTTAATGCTCCTAGGAGGGCTGCTAAGCTCCCTGCAGCCCCAACAACATTTAAAAAAAGAGCTTGGTGGTGCCCCTGCCTCTACTAGGGGTACCACAACCATAAAAAAAAGCTTTGCAGGGCATTATGGGGCGGTCCTCAGCTAAATCAGTGAATGTAAAATGAGCGGCTACTCCGCTGATTTCACATTCCTGCTTTATATATTTTTTTATTTGGCGTGGGTGGTTACAACCCCCCCTCCCAAGCCATTTAATGGCCAGAGAATCCCATCCCCTGGGGCCAGATTCTTTTGGGTGGGGAGGTGTGTGGGGCCTCTCTCCCCCAGCCTTTTGAAGGGCTCCAGGGATGCCATTCTCCGAGGCAATATATTTTTAATGGGGAGCGGGGTGTGAGGCCCTCCATCCCCGAGCCTTTGGAAGACCCTGTGTTTTTCATTTGGGGAAAAGGTCCCTCCCAGAGCAATATAATGACCCCAGGACCCCAACCCATGAGGCACAATAGCAGCAGAGTCCCGGGGACCCTATCCCCTGGGACACTGAGTCAACTCCCTGCCCACACTCTCCCGGGCAGGGAACATGGGTTTGCTCCTGCCTGGCAGGAGCAGAAAGAAAAGCTTTTCCCGCCAGGTGGGGGCAAACCAATGAAGCCAGCTCCACCGCACCCAGGAGATGAAGGGCCACGGGGACCATGGGCCTCCACCCGCAGCACCAAGGCCTATAATTGCTGTGGGTGCCCCTGTTGGACTGGGGCACCCACAGCAACTTTTTTGTTATTTAGCTCCCTTGGCGATGTGGTTTCCTAGTCCACGATATGGCTCGGGTGGAGGCTACATGGCCCCTTCCTTTAAATCAAAATGCAGTCCTGGGGAAGGGTTCCCCGGAACCAAGGAATGACTCCGAGAGAGGGCTGCAGGCCCCCTTAAAATCATAATACTGCCCCCCGGGGATGAGGTCCCCAGGGCCATGTAATGGCTCGGGTAGGGGGCCGCACATCCTCCTCCTCTTAAAATCATAATGCACTCCTGGGGGATGGGGTCCTCGGGCAGTCTAATGGCTCAGGGTGGGAATCCACCTGCTCCCTCCCCTAAAACAGCAATGCAGTGACCACTCTGGTCCTGGCCCACCCGAGGAGGATTAAAATTGAAAAGTTGAAAAATTGAAAATGGAAACGTTTTTTAAATTTTGCCATGGATCCACAGGTTTGTAAATAAAAACTGTTTATGGCCCAGTGGCATCTGTCTGGTACAATGCCCCACCAGGCCAAGGGGTACGTGGTATTCCTACTGATCCAGCGCGGCTAATATAAATTCTTCTCCTTTGGACATGACATCCAGGTAAATCACTCTTTAACAACTATACCATATGACGGTGGGGCCCATAACACCGCATAAACATTCACTCACTCAATTTTCCCCTGAGTCACACCCACTTCCACCAAGGAGAAGGTTTAAACTGCTGGAAGAAACGGGATACCTTATTAAAATAAAACAGGATATTTTTCTTAACCATCATACATGATCAGTTTTGATCCTGTCGATTCTGAGACATCTAGGTATTCCGCTCTTTGGTCGATGGACCAACTAGTAAGAATAAGTTGATGGTGATTAAGACCAGCTCAATCACATTTAAACTTATTAACACTTTACACTTATTATTGAGCTAAAAGAACCACAGACTCATAGTTTTAATTATAATAAAGTTTATCTACCTCTTTGAATGCATGAATAAGATTCAATTTTATTAATCGTTTTAATACATTTCAATATCATTATAAGAAATAAGCTTTAGAAAGAATTTTTATGCATACCCTTTTAGATGAAGAATAAAAGTTCACCAAAGCAGATAAATTGTTGAATAACGGCATAGAACTCCCAAAACTGACTGTCTGTCCCGCTAAACAGGCCTCCTCGACGGACCTCCTATACAGATTTCCCGCATCGGTCTCGTTCCTTCCCAGTCAAGTTAAAGTCCAAAGTGATTAATTCTATTAAGAAAATGGCCTATAGTAAATAGCAGCAGTTCTCCAGCATCAACACTCAGTGCTCAAAAATTATGGATGGAATAGCGCTCCTCCTACTTAAGAGCAGGTCCTCTTATACCCTACTACCAGCTTACTAAACATAAAGTTACAATCTTTGGGGGCGAGAATCACGCTAATTGGTCCATTGGAGGGGTGGCAAGAATCATCCCATTGCCCTCC
This sequence comes from Calotriton arnoldi, assembly GCA_963921515.1. NCBI lineage: Eukaryota > Metazoa > Chordata > Amphibia > Caudata > Salamandridae > Calotriton > Calotriton arnoldi. The sequence goes on along the minus strand of CAWUFW010001465.1, from coordinate 1,515,905 downwards.
TCGTTCTAACCGGTTCTGACATTGTTCATGATTTCATCTTTTTCGCACGACCTTTGGATAATAGCAGTCCGATTGATAGTTCATTTAATGTTTCTCTTTTCGCAAATCATTTTATACAGTCCATTGTTAATTCAATGATGCTCATCCCCGGTTCTCACGGATTCATGCGGAGTCTTTCTTGGCATTCACTTCATGTCAGGTTGGCCTGTCCTTGACACTTCTCACTCTGGGCTCGACTTGTACCCACGTGATATGTTTCTGTGGCTTTCTTCCGTTTAGAAGCCATCTTTGCGTCTGCGCATTGAGCCCATCTGCCTCGGCAGCCATTTTTACAGCACGGCCTAACAGGCCCGAAAGAACTATCATGAAAACAAACACAATCATAATTAAAAATAGAGAAAATAAGCCTTTGTGTTTCCCACCCGTCATTCTAAGTACCCCAATTAGGTGTTACCTAGCAAAAGCGACATTTAAAGCCATGTTTACTTACCATCCGCTTTCTTTTGCCACAATACAATTTTCTCTACATAGCACAAATCATGCAATTTTACTCTAATTAGTACGCAAACTACTATATTAGTATTAATTCACATTTACTATTGTAAATTGGTTAACTTGCACATAAATTTGCGGTTACCTTTTATATAAATGTTTACAAAATAAAATGCAAAGTTGATTAATCGATCAAACAATTAGTTACGTTAATTTATTAGCATAAATATTAGGGGGTTCCCAAAAATTGTTATTTACCTCGGTCTATCACTACTCTGCCCAAATATGTTTTTTGTAATGATTTTACAGGACTGAGAACTGAGTCCCAGATAAAATGGCTGCCACAACATCGTTGTTGATGTTGTGGCAGCCAATCAGATTTTATCTTTAGATCTGTTGGGTACGTGGATTCTCCGCGTCTCTATATATACATACATTTAAAGTTTAATTTCTCAAAAACTACTGAAATTATTTACACCAAATCACAAAAGCACACTTTCTGGTTAAAGATCTAGCTTTTTGTCAAAGTTGGTGTAATTCCGTTCAGCAGTTTTTTCTGTATCACTGTTTAATTTCCCTATGGAAAATTGCACTGTAAAAATGCATTTTGGACACCCCCCCCTTTTTCCCTCAGCCCCTGCTTGACAGATCACTCCAAAACTTTGCAGGAAGTAGCTGGGCTGGATGAAATATTTTTTGAGAAAGTTTTATGAGGAATCTGCAAATGGCGCCAAAGTTTAAAAAAAGCCAAAATATCTATTCCCTATGGAAATGTGGTCCTATTTATGCATACCCAGTTATTTACCTTACCAATACCTACAATGTGTGGTAAAGGCATGCATGGTGAATACTTCCGTGCGGTAAAGGCATGTGTGGTGAAGGCTGCGTGGTAATGGCATTGTGTGGTAAAGGGCTCGTTGTAAAGACTGTTTCCTGCTGTGACTAGGTCACAGGAGCAAACAGCATAATTAAGAAGGTGAATGTGCATTATGTATGCTTTACATGGAAGTGCTACCCATGGCATAGTGCTACCAGGATAACAGCAATTTTCCCTAAGAATAGGAAGGCGGCATGCTGGACGGTTTGGGGCAGGGCCTTTCTGCTAGTATGCTCAGAGTGGGTGTGTGAGTGGCCAGGTGCCCAAAGTCTGCCTGGGATGTAATACTCTTCTAGAGTTACAAGAGTCATCTGAGAGAGCTGGAGTGCGATGGAGGCGACTGAGAAGACTAGTTATTTCCACCATTAGGGTACTCTCTTGGGGGAAGAGGCGGGGGAGGGGGGTCCTCTCAGCATGGGATCAGACCCCAGGATTAGCCTAAGAGTAAAATAGGCAGATGGATAACAGACCTATCCTCAGCCCCTGCCTGATGATCCCCTGGAGGAGCTTGACTCTCACTTGCACTCCAAACGATGGAGAGGCTTAGACTTGCAGGTGATACTCCCCCTAGGACACTGGAAGATGACAAATATGTGGGTGAACGTGCAAGGCCGGAACTGTAAACTTCCTTAATCGGCCCCGCTACAGCGCCATGACACCCTTCGGGGTGATATGTGAGCTCAATAAATGGTCATAACTTAACATAACATAACGCGCTCAGTTGGTGATGTAAGCATTAAAGTGTCTCCTACCCAGTTCTCAGAGGGTGTTAGCCCAGTGTACTTACGGCATGCCTGGTGTTTGGCCTTCACAAAATCCTCAACTAAGAATATTGCCAGCCCTGCCCTTGCCATTATTTCCCACGTGAACACAAGAGGGGGATTTCTCCTGGGGTATACGCCCTGCTCATTTACTGGGAAGGCCCTTCATTTTCCTTGGTTGTGTTGGCATTCTAGGATAGGAAAGACAGAGTCACCAAATGTATTAGGGATGAGGAATTACTCAGGTAAGTCATGGGTATATTATCTTTCTCAGACTTTCCTATGTCCAGTATGAAGAGGCAAATATGGCCATCTGAGTGATTCCCACATTGCTTCTATGTGTGTGCTGTGAACCGATTTTGAAATGTCTGGGTGGGCTACATCCATGTCCATGCCCATGTACCTTCAGCCCCCCCCCCAGAGTTCAATGTGTCCCCATGTTGTATCACCTCAATAAAGACACGTGACTCATATGTATTTATTGATCAGGGAGAGGCTAATAAATGGAATGTCGGAGGAGGCCCTGGCTGTGGGGGTCAGCACAGGAAGATCACTTCTGTAGGACACCCCCACATTCCGCCCTGCCCATAGAACCTGGAACTACATCCTGCCCCTTATCCCTCATTCTACCCAGGTTGACTAGTGGTCTGTGGGGAGAGGGGGAGGGGTTCATGGATACCATAATTACATGAAATGGGTGGTGAAAGGCAGTGGCGTAGCTAGGGTTTTTGACTCCTGGGGCGACTCCTTTACTTTGCCGCCCAGTGCTGGTAAGAGCTGGGGGGGGAGACCACGACGAGCGTTGGGGGGGGGGAGGGGAGGGGCGGGGATGCGTGCGAGGAGGGAGAATAAACAAACAACAAAACTTACCTTGCGCTCCCTGCTCCCCGCCTCCCCCAAAGGAGTGACGCCCCCCTAACTACACCACTGTAAAAAAGACAGGACATCCCACTATTATAAATGTCTGTTTGGGGAAAAATGCACGAACACATTAAAAAAATAATTCCTATTTTCTAAATTAAGATAAGGTGCTAAATGCCCACTCCACATTTTTAGGTCTAACCTACAGACACCCTTAGCTGTTTGGTGAGAGCTCATGTCATCGCACACCACGCACCCACATGACAAAAATGCACAACAAACCCATGCATATACATTAAGATATAAAAATGGGCTTTTCAGTCATTGGCATCTGTGGTTCATCTGGGTTTACGCATTGTTATAATACTATATTCTGGTTAAAAACAACCCCAGAAATTTTAAATCCAGTTCTTGATCTCTTAATAAGTTTGAGTACAATGGGCCATACAAATATTTTGCTGAATGCAACATTCTTATCAACACTGGGTTAGTGTCCAGGCCTTTCCTAAATCACATTTTTACTCGTGTTATATCTTTTAAGGGCTTTGCTACTAGAAAGAAATTTACTACAGAGTTCTTTCAAGCCTGAAATTCTTCAGTGTGGGAAAGTCAGACAGTCATTATTTGATACATAGTTTTATGACGGACAGAATTATCTCACCAAAAGACAATCATCGTTTTCTTCATGAAAATATATTATCTAGTCCCTTAGATTTGTTAAAAATAATTTGAAGAGCAGTAGGATGAAAAGCAACAGATATATGATTCTGAAACATTGCTCATATAACTAAAGAAAGCTAGGTCCACATATATCAGCAGTTTGTGTATGTGCAAAATCACCAAAAGTGATGCAAACTGGCACAAAGTGTTGATTTGGAATTTACTTTCCAGTGCAAAACTTGTTCTACACTGGAAAGAAGCCCTAAAGTAACCCAAAGTATTGCACTGCACTACCTTGAGGTACTTTGCATCTAAGGGATGTCCCCATGGGTGGGACATGGGCGTTCCCGTGCAACCACTCATGGTTTTTGACACAAAGCCTTATCTACTAACATTTGTAACCATGGCTTTGCACCAAAGATGTTTTGTTTCTCGAGGCAGGCTCAAAGTTGGAGAAAAGTTTTCTTTTGTCTAAACCTTTCTAAATTGGCATGTGTGCTGTTCTGTACAGCAAAGTGGGAAATGTTTTAAACGATGTCTTAGCATTGTATTTCGTACAGGGAGGACACCCTTCCATTACAAAACCTATGCTAGACATCAGTCACACACCTTTGCACTATGAACAAAGGTACGTGTTGGTGGTAGGCAGCAAGAACGTGTGACAGCAGCAGAACCATATCTTATTAGTTATGACGCTGCCCTGCTCTCTCCCTTTCACACAATGCAGTACAGGAACTTTAGTAGGTGCACTGCGTTACATGAAAATATATTACAATTGGCCACACAAGTGGAACAGGAATTTGCAACTATTATTTTCACTTTTGTTTGCTTATAGGTGGTTCTAAGGATTGATACACCCCTTTGAAAGTTTGGTTTCATCATATTACAGGTGCATGCTCACGGTCCAGGAAGCCCTCAGAGGAGACACCAATGTTCACCAACCAGCAGGTGGCGTTGTCATTCAGTCTGCAGCTTGGAGTGGCCTTGTTACCAAGAAGTGGCTCAAAGACCCATCATAGACCCATGGGCGTAGGAAGTGTTGGGTACGCAGGGGATATATCTCCCCCAGATTTTGGAGTGGGGGGACACAGGGGACATGGGTGGGGGGGGACAAGGGGACAAAAGAATTTCTGCTCTTCCTTTTCTGATTTGCAGGGCCATTTGTGCGCGAAAGAGCTACCTATAATGGCCCTGCACTTGACCTGTGACCTGCCTCCAGTCACAGAGGCCACCGCCCTCTGCCCTTTGTTATGCTGCACCTCTGCACAGAAATAGCCAATGCCTATAGATAAGGCTTGGCCGCTGTGGGACAGGCAGAGAAGGAAAAGTCTCTTTTCCTTCAGGCCTAGAGAAGGCAAGGACAGTGTCCACTTCTCCTGCTCTGCCGCTGGCAGCTGCCCTCCTCTCCTCTCTCTCTCTTTATTCCTCCATCCCTCTCTTTCTGTCTCTGTCACGCTCCTCCTCACTTGCGTGATTTCAAGAGAGAAGCTCTTACCCTCTCTTGCCTCTATTTCCTTTATTTGTTCCACTGTGAAATGGATCCAAAAAAGAACGAAACACTTTGGCTGGAAATGTCGTCATTTTCTGACCTTTTTCTAGTCCAAAGTGCAACCTCTTGACTGAAAGAAAATAAGGCTCCAAATACAAAAAATAAATAACTAAATAAAGCAATACAGAATGGTCGCAGACAGGCCAGATTGGTGTTATTCACACCCACACACATTAGCACCACTTTACGTAGTTTGCCAGTGAAGCGCTACTTTCTTTTTATCTTCTTTCTTTGAATAACATTGTTTTCCCAGGGTGGGGAAGTGCACCATTCCTGGAGGGACTGCAATACCTGGTTGATGGGTGGAGTGGAAAACGTTTAATGTGATCCTTTTCAACTGTTTTAATTATTTTAGCTTATAAAATGTGTATGACGGTTCTGTGTTCAGGGATGTGGTCTTTTTAAACCAAACTGCTTACGTTTTGTAAGGATATAAGCAATGGACATTGAAATGGGTCCCTTCCGGGCCCTGTAGTCATGTCCTGAACTTTTCAGGCAAAATCACTCACTGATTTCTGAATAATGAGTGTAAAAGTGTTAAGGTAACCATGTTGTTCCTGCTTACATTTCACATGCTTTACTTATCCTTGCATTCCCTATGAGTGTTTGCTTTTTCCAGTATGTTATTTTTTTTTTTTCCAGGCGGGATATTACTCTTGTCTAGTGCATAATTTGAATTGAGTTGCGGCACAATTGGGTTGTATCTTAAGGCAGTGTGACTTTCTCTCAGTGGGGCAGTATGGTGTTCAGTGGGGGAGAGGATGTAGCACTGTGGCCAGAGCTGCAGAATTTGGAACTGGAGAACCAGGTTCAGCCTTCATGACCAGTCCACCAGAACACTCTCCTGACGGAACACATTCCCATGCTACACCTTAGTAGGCCCCAATAGACCTTAGAAGCCCTGGTATCTTAGCACCAGTAGGTGGACCCTAGTGGTGGCAAGTGTGGGTTAAACTTGAAGGCCTGTCCACCACAATCCATACTGAAGCTCACCTCCAGTCTTGCGGGCAGGCATACGAAGCAGCACACCCTAGAGCGACAGTGACTCTGTCACTGAGGTCACAAGACCCTTGAGGCCAGTCCACCTCACCCATTGGTACCTCCATTGGCCTTGTTTCAGCAGAAGTAGTGCAACTCACCAGGGATCGGCAATGCAGGATTTGCATGCACACCACACTATGGGGCATATTCTCAACGACTTATCACCGATTTATCGGCACTTTAGCGCAGCAAAAGTGGCGATAGATTTATCGCCCTATTCTCAAGCTGGTGCAAACTGCTGACATCGCCAGTTTACCAGCGATAGCTGCCGCAAAAAACATCGCCACGGATGAGTGCGACAACTAACGCTAATGATATGCAGAGTAGGCGTTCCCGTGCAAAAACACACGAAAACACCACTTCGCGATATTCTCAACGACCAGCCAGATCTGCGATGCGAACCAAGAACAGGCGATAAGGCACGTTAGCAGCAGGGATTTAACACCTGCCTTTTGCTGGTGTTAAGCAGGATGACTACCTGCAGTATGAAAGGGAGCCCAGCCCAGAGCCACATCTGAAGACCAACAGATGCCATGGACCCAATGATCATGCAGCTCGGAGAACCAAGAGGGCCACAACACCCACCGCCACCACTCCCAGTCCCCTCCCCGGACCACCCCCCCGGATTACCACCTAGGCAGTGCAGGACAGCGGACGACCCTAAAACGCACCAGCCCCAGAGACTCAACGCCAGAGGAAGCCATTGGCCAACACAGGGTCAAAAGGACAACTACCCACCGCATCCTGACCCACATTGCCCACAGGCTGACGGTACCAACACAGCGGACAACCTACATCCCCCGCAGACAAAGCTGCTGGCTGTGCTGCACCTGTTGGCCCCTGGTACCTTCCAACCAACAACTGCCGGAGTCGGAGGAGTCTCACAGCCTGCTCATTCAAACTCCCTCACATATGTCATGGATGCATGTCCACAAAAGCAACGGCGGGCCCCTGTATCCGCACCACACGATAGTTCCAATTCGTAGTGCACCTGCGCAACCAACCCCAACGCCAGCCGTGCTAGACGCCTCCGTGCCCCAGACCCAAGATCGTAGTAACTGAAATGTGGGTGCGCCAGGTCATGAAGTCCAGTAGTCAACAGTAGTGTAAAAATAGAACTTTATTACAAATACACAAACAAACAAAACGAAAAGCCCAGCCAATGCATTCCATTCCCAACGGGGAACTTCAACAGGGCAACGTGTCTTCAGAAACCTGTGGGAGAAATGGTGACAATGGTCAAACTTCCGTATAGTCATATGCCTAATCTGGTACAGTGTACTGCACTTGGACAAACCAGAATGCTCACAGGCATGATAAATCATGCATGAGAAGACCGTAACAGAAGTTCATGTGGACGTAACCGTCGTAGGAATGAAAAGGAAGGTAACGACCACACAAACTGCTGTTACGGTCACATCATGCAGGACTCATCATACCTGAAAGCATCACGGTGTGTGTCAGCTCGATACCCCTGCCCCTCACTCCCCCCACACTGCACAGGAACATCTTGAGACCATGCAAGGGAACTACGCCATAGCTGGCGTCACGCACGTGTTGGGGGCAATTCACAGCACATGTGTATGACTTGTGCCCCCTGCCGACACTGCACACAATCACCGCAACAGCAACCACACGCATGCCATCACTGTGCATACAAAAGGGGACCACCGTGGCCTGTCCACTAATGTCGTAGCAAACTCCCCAGGCAGTGTGCATGATTCCCACATGTCCGCAAGTCTGCCACCAACCAGCGCTTTGAGGATGGCCCCCATGGAAATGCACTGCCCATCGGCAAGTACCAACTGAACACACCACACACCTCAACTCCACAATCCCCCAACTCACAACTGTGGGAATGCACACGTCACAAATCCACCACCAAAGTAACTTCTGCGTGTGTCTCAGTCTCCGCCACAACCTGTCCATAGGCCTACACACACGTGGCCGACCACCTTCAACGGGCACATTCACACTGGAGACGAGGTGGCTACATCCTAAACCAACCAGCGCACATCACGATCATCGCATGCAGGGTCATGTCAGCAAGGGCGGTGCCCCCCACCCAGCCACGAGTCCGCCACCATGACCAGTGGTGCCTGCGCGATCCTGTGCGCCTGCTGCACCCCAGCCCTGGTCCCCAGACCGGTCCGCCGCCCAGCGATGACTGGCCTCCCCTGCACACCCAGGCCTCAATGCTCACCTGCCGCCACCGGCGTGTCTCCAAGAGGGCCCTCCACGTGCCGGTGCAACCTCCTCAGCCGGTCGCTGGTTTCCGTGCCACAGGCCCCCAGCGCACCCTGCAGCACCGCACCGTGGAGTCATGTGTGGGCTGACTGCTGCCTGCGCGTACACTGCGGTCCAGCAGGGCACACTGTTCAATTTGAGTCTTGATTCGCTGGACGCCGCATCGAGGCCAATGCATCATTGCAGGCTGCACACCCGTTCAGCTCTTCAGGTGCCACTAACCCTGTGCAACGCAAGTCATCGTCACGTGGCGGTAGGCCCCTGCCAGCCACAGTGCAGCGGGTGCCACTAACCCTGTGCACCGCAAGTCATCGTCACGTGGCGGTAGGCCCGTGCCGGCCGCTGTGCATCGGGTGCCACCAGCTCAGTGCACCGCAAGTCATCGTCACGTGGCGGTAGGCCCGTGCCGGCCGCAGTGCATCGGGTGCCACCAACTCAGTGCACCGCAAGTCATCGTCACGTGGCGGTAGGCCCGTGCGGGCCGCAGTGCATCGGGTGCCACTAACCCAGTGCGCCACAAGTCATGGACCCTTTATGATTGGGTCTCGTGGTGCGGACGCCATCATGTCATCTCCGGCAGTGGGGAATGTGATGTGCTAGGCCCCTTTTATTGGCAGGGTCACATGTCCTGTGACGCCTGTGCTGGATGGGTGTGGTGTGGGTGTTAACCAGCCCTCAGGGAGTGACTGTGGCATGCTGACAACTAGACCAGTGATCAGCAGATCACTACAGGGAAGACCTGGGACATGTAGCTTTGTCCCCCCCCCTCTGAGCGTAAGCGGAGTGGACTGGCCTGGCGTATGGCAGGCCAGCGTAGGGGTGGGAACAATGAGCCAGGGGCTCTGGGCGTGCTTCAGTTCTGGGCTGGACATGGAAGTAACTGATGCTTGTGTCTCTGTTGTAGTGTCTACGCCACCCGGACCGCAATCGGCAATGTTGCACCCTGTGACTCAAGTCCCACGACATGAGCAACATGGACGTAAGGGGGAATCACTGACCCTACATTCATCCATACTCTTATACTTGAATGATCAAAGACATGATACATCTGTGCGATTCTGAATGTTTAACTCACATCCAGTGGAGTGTTGCAGCTGGAGCAGTACAGGGCCATGCAAACCCCACTACACATTATTGGCCCGTGGAGGGCCAGCAAGAGTCCTTCAGGGAATGACAAGTACATCGGAAGAGGAAGAGTTCAGTCCGCAGTCTGATCGCTGTGTCATTGGTAACCAAACAGAAAATGGCAGTCCATGTCGAGGTCCAAGGTGAGTGTCGTAGAGTGTATCGGGGGACAGTGGAAGGTGATGATGCAAAGGGCAGAACCAAGTAGAAACAGGCCATATGGCGGAGATGAATGCTACTGCCTCCTCCTTACCAGTAAGGTTGATTCACCCGCATCTTCGTCCTCTGATGTCACATGTGCCTCACACGTGAGTGGTGGTGGATTGCCTGCCGCACTGTGTGCCACTGACACATCGGGGGCTGGAGGTGGATTGCCTGCCGCACTGTGAGGCACTGACACATCAGGGGGCGGAGATGTGGATGTAGAAGCAGCAGCAGCATTCATCTGCGCAAGGCCTTGAGGCAGCAATGCCATGACGATGTGCTGCAGGGCATGGAAGGTCCCAGCCACAACTCGCTGGTGTGCAGCCGTGGCAGCCATTCTTTCCGCCATCATCCGCTCCATGTTCTCCATGAGCCCCCGCATCTGTCCCAACTCCCGGCTGATATCGCTGGAGTCACTCTGACTGGACAGTTGTTCTTGTCTCAGTATCATGACTCCAGCGATGTCAGCCATGGATCGTTGGAGAGCATGGAGCGGGCTGTGGGTGTCCGTTAGGGACTGTAAGTGGTCCCTGATGGGAATTAGACACCCATGTATGGCATCAAGTTTGGCTGCCATGAGGTCGAACCCCACCCGCACCTGATCAGCCATCTTCTCCTGGACCTCTAACACACGGCGTTGGAAGGCCATGTGTTGTTCGTGGGGGTCCTGGGAGACAGCCGGGGTGGTAGGTGCTTCCTGCTGTGTGGTCTGTGCAGGGGGTGGGGTCTCCTCGATGCAGCTGGGCTGCCCTGCTCCTGGAGGTGGGGTGCTGAAACTGTCAATGAGGATTTGGAGGTCTTCGGTGTCGATGTTGGGGATGTCCTCATCGTCATCAGTGAAGAGTTGTTGGGGCTGCTCTGCAGGAGGTGTTGATGCTCCCTCTGCAATGTGAAGGGGAGATGCAGTGTTACATTGTGTTCACATGTATGTTAATGCATTGTACAAGTTCACATGCAGACTGCATGACAATGTACATTGTGACTGTTTAGGAGGAGCTGCCTATTTGATGCGGGACAGTGGGCATTTCGTCAACATCACGGATATGTGTTTGTACATTGACATCTCACATTTCCCTGCTATGCCAAATGTGCTTGGCCAGTTTCTACACACAAGCGGCACCTGTTGTGTCCTCTGTCCTGTTGTAAATGTGTTGCAGTTTGTACCACATTGTTGTCGATGCTGATGTGCTCTGAATGTCATGTGTGTGTGCTGCATTTTGGGAGAGTCGCCCCTGCAGCTCTGATTTTGCTGCCCCTTGTCCCTTTCAGGCGGTGTGCCTTTGACTTCTGTGCCCATACACTACTGAAATGTTGCAGACTTGGGTGAATTTGGGTCTTGGTGGGAGTTGGGACTCTGGGGCATGGTTTGTCTGCAGATGTGTTGTTGACGTCAGGGGTTGTTTGTGCAGGTGGATGTGTCAGAGTGTGACCTGCTCCTTTACGGATGTGGTCCACACTCAGCCACCTCAGTGTGGTGGCGTGCACCATGTCATGATGATCGGACTGCAGCCATGCTAATCGTCATGCAGTGTCACTTGCATTGTCAGTGTGGCTCACAGACACGCCGCTTTGCTGGGTTTGGCACATGTGCATGGGTTGGTTGTGAGATTGGTGATGTGTGGGAAGGGCCCCTCTGGGCACATAGTCGACGGGGGCCTACTTGCTGTTTCTAGGTGTGCTGCAGTGTGCCAAGGGGATCAGGGACATGATCCAGAGTCATTGTGGGTGTGCACTGTGCTGTACTTAATTGTGCATGTGTGCCATTGTGCCCATCTCCCCCGTCCCCCCAGTCCCTGGTCGTTACTCACCCTGTTGCTGTTGTGTCAGGTCATGTTGAGCAGTGTCCGGTCACCCAACTCTTGCCACCGTCTCCCCACTAATGACTGTGGACACCATTTCCTCCATCTCCTCCTGTGGCGCTGGACTCCCACCTCCAGTCTGCATTGCTGCCTTCTGGTTGTTGGCGAGTTTCTGCTTGGTCTTGCGCTTCACATCATTCCAGCGCCTCTTGAGCTCTTCCATTGTCCTCCTCAGCACTCCGACTGCATTCACCTTGTCCAGGATGGACTGCCATGTTGCATTTTTTGTTGCCAATGACACAGTGGAGATGACGAACAGTTGTTGATGGTGTTCTATCACCTCCGTGATCAGGATCCTGTTTTCCTGCGGACTGAACCGCGTCTTCCTCTTCTTCTTGTCCTTGCCCTTCCCTGTCCCTGAGGTCCCAGGCTGATCCTTCGGGGGGCTTGTGGGGTTCTGACCGTCCTCTGTACCTGCTCCGGCTGCCTCCATTGTGCTTCGCTGTAGTTTGGTTTTTGTTTGTGGTTTTTTTTTTCTGCTTTTGTAGTGATTTTTCCCACCTGATGTGTGTGATTTGCAGGCCTGGCGCTGCTTTTCGCTGATTGTCTTATCGCGGTTGGGCTCATCTCAACTTTTTTTGCGTTGAAAATACGACGTTAACACAGAGTTATTTTCCCGCGATAGACGGCGATATGAAAACTTGCGTTAACCTATTCTGGCGATGTTTATCGCACGTTCTTGAGAATATCCCCCTAAGTTCGCAAACTTCATAGTCTCTCTGCTTTATGCACAAGTACTTTTAACATGTGCTGCCTGCTTTCGGGCCACTGGAATTATGCAGCAATGGAGGACAAAATTATGTCGCAGTGTTGGGTAAAAGATGCAGCAAAAAAAAAGGCTGCAGCATAATGAGGAACATTTTATGATACTTTATTATTTTGACATTTTTATACATACTAACAGCCTCTGCAAAGATTTTGCCTCATTAGTACCTGTGTAATATACAAATGCAGCAGTGAGAAAGGTGACCAGTCAAACTTTGCAAAGAGCCCTCCAATTCGCAGCAACATAAGTCACATTTTTTGTTGTTGTCATTTTTGATCCGTCTGAGTTACAAACACTTTTTGTTGTTGAAATCGTTATATTATACAGTAGATGATGTATTATTTGGCAAATATTGTACAGCCATAATTAAGTGGAAAACATTTACAAACTAGGATATTTTGCCATTCATGTTTGAGTTGCTCTTGTGGAAAAAGGGAGGAGAAGTGCTGATGACAGAAACTGCATGGCTCGGAGACAAATGGCTTGTGATTCCACTTTTAAGCGTATTTGGCATATTCTGTGATTGGAAGTATATCCCAAATAACGTAATACGCAGTAATTGGTCAGTGAAATGCCAAATACTAAAAATAGGGAAGTTTTGCTCTTTCTGGCCACGTCTCTGACTCCGCCCACAGACCCAAATCTCAGGTTATTCTCGCCCTCTTATTCTCCGCCCACAGTTCTCCTACTTTTTTTCCCCACTTCGACCACTGCTTCCTGTTTATTGTGTTTTGAATGTCGAGGCATGTCGAGGCCTCACGAACTGAAGTATTATCAGAGCCTGACTGTGGGGTTAATCATGGCAGTTGCAGATCACAGTTGGCTCAGGTGGGAGCTGGGGCTTGAAATTAGGAATCACGGACAGCATAGGGCACTTTCCCTGTGCCTTCCCACTTCACTAATGAAGCCTAGTAAAGGTGCCAGATGACAAAATATCAGGAAAAACTCTATTTTGCAGTCCCCGACTTTCCTTAAGCACAATAATGCATTCTGGCATATGTAGTCTTGCATTCCATTAGCTTAACCAAGTGGACTAATAAACCTGAGAGCAATGTCAGGAAAAGGGAAAGCCCATGGCTTGACCGCTGTGTCTCTGATGATATTATGGAGTCCTCTGGTAACATTCAATCAATCAATCAATCATGTCACTTATAAAGCGCACTACATACCCGCGAGGGTCTCAAGGCGCTGGGGGAAGAGGGGGGTGGTGCTGCTACTGATCGAAGAGCCAGGTCTTGAGGAGTCTTCTGAAGGCCAGTAGGTCTTGGGTCTGTCGGAGGTTGGTGGGGAGGGTGTTCCAGGTCTTGGCGGCGAGGTGGGAGAAGGATCTGCCGCCGGCGGTCGTTTTCCGGATGCGGGGGACTGTGGCAAGGGCGAGGCTGGTCGATCGGAGCTGGCGGGTGGGGGTGTAGAAGCTGAGTCGTCTGTTGAGGTAGGCCACGCTTATTCTGGCAGTACCACTATGAACCCGGATAGAAATATGAAGGTGAAGGTGCCTTTTTGCAGGCATGCCAAGTGTAAACCAAGTGGCCCCATTATCAAGTCTGTACCCTTAATGGCCTGGCAATGTTTACAATTTAAAACTTAATTTTCCCACTTAGACCTGTTGTGCTTGTGTTTGTGATTCACAAAAAGTGCAAGAGATTTAATCACAGTATTGCACCAACATTTAAAATGTGTGCAGCCCTTATGATCCCACTGCACCAGTTGGCGCCCCATCCACCTTTAGAAATCCCAGGCCTGCTGGGAGAGTGTGCCAAGTGCTTTAGCACCACATGCCCTCTGTGCTGTCTCTTTGTGTATGTCTGTGACAGCTGTGGGTCTTCTTGAATTAGGGACTCTCAAGTGGGCTTTCAAGGAAAAATTATGCTTTTGAAGACTGTACAAATTAGATTTTTAGCAGAGTGACTTTAAATTTTAAAGCTCCAAGTGGACAAGAGTCATAGATGAGATCAATAGCCAGTCGTGGCTCTTTAGCCAGCAGCCCTTAGCATTCTGGTACTTGTAGTTTTACGTTTACTACTATAGGCATGGACTTTGAAATCCAGGCATGCAAAGTACAGTGGTCTAAAAATCCAAAATGGCCTGAAGGGCCTTCATTTGACATGTGGCCAATTGGCAGCTAGGAGTGTAACAGCTCTAGGCATGAATCTGGGTCCAGGATGACAGAGAGATGATGGCTCTCAAAGAATGCAATCTGTGGAATTCACTTGTCAACAATGTGGGGCCAGTATGAATACTTCTGGATTGCATATCGGGGTGCAAACTCATCAGACAGTTGTAAGTTCTGTACACATCACTGGTGAGGCCTCATCTGCAGTATTGGGCCCAGGGATGCAGGTCACATTTAAAAAACAATGCAAAATTATCAACGGGCCAGTCAGGGACATATTCAGACACCTTCATTCAGGGGGACAAAAACGTGCAAGAACCAATAAAACAATGAAGAAACAGGCCTTCCCCATACACACACTCAGGATCTGTAATTACATCCCTGTATCCATCAGGACCACCCCAAGGATGCTCCAAGTTAGGAAGGAGCTGAAGGTGCATGTCTTTAAAGAACACTACACCACAACACAGTAAAGAGTCCACCTCCCATTGCAGAACTCAGGATCTCCCACCCAGATTCACATTTTGGTTGGATCTCTGCCTTTGACCATGTACAGCACTCCATTGCCTTTCAACTACGTGTGCACTTTACAAATACGGTCAATGTGAATATGATGGCACGGGGTTCAAGCAACAAAACCTGCCTTTAGAGGCTCTATATTGTTGCATACAGGGGAGGGTATGTGGGGGGAGGCATGAATGAGAAACAGCAGAAGCTACAGTAACATCTACAGAATCTGGTAAAGCACAGTACTCCCCACACTATGTATAGTGGCCTAACATAGCTCTTATTTGGCAAGCATTCTTTAGTGGTGGAACCCTCCGACAATTACAGACAAGAGACTGGTAGCTGGTGATGCACTGAAGCAGCATTCACTCTGATCGAAATAGTAATGTAAGTACCCAGCAGAAGTAACAAGGATTGGAAAAAAAATATTAAAATGGACTCGGATTAATGCCAGAGTCAGTTATGTTGAGTAAGAACAGTTCACTTCGGAGACTGTTTTGGGTAGAAAGGGGGCAGGGACTCTGAGAGGAGGTTGACACTGTGGCCCTTATTTTTGGTCATAAGTAATGTTTCTGTGCTACGCCATGGGGGAGGGAGAAGGCTGGGGTCCTTGTGTGTTGCAGAAAGGAGAGAAAATGGTGTATCTGCTCTTTTGGCAGGCAATACAATGCAGAAAGGGTCAAACTAGCCATTTCCCTTGTGACCTGCAAGCTAATGATGCTTAATTTAAGCTGGTGGCTGCAGGTGGGGCCCAACTGCATTCTTTTTTAGAGACCGGTACATTTTTTAAACCATCAGACTGTAAAACAGAACAAGAGAGAAAAAGGCATCAAGGGGTGTGGGCAGAAGGAGGAAGGGAAATATGGAAAACAGTGAAAAGGGAGAAAGCAAAGATGAGAAAGAAGCTTCAAGAGTGAGATATGAGAATGGAGAATATGTTGGTGGATGAAAGAGCCAGGAGCTGAAATCGAGTAGACAGCCTTGGTATTCAATAACCCAGCACTGCCACGGATTCCCTCACTACCACCCTTTAACAGTGCCCCTCAAGTCTCCATAACCACTCTCTCAGATGCATTTAATTAGTAATATAGCGCCACTCATACCAGTGTAGGGTGTCAGAACACTTTACATCACACACACTACACAGAGACAATCAATCAGAGGTGTGTAAATCAGTGTATAGGAAATGTTACATAAGATCGAGGACTACAAGGTGTAGGAGTCACATGTCATCCATACTTGTAGACAGTACAGAGTGCTTGGTCTGCAGAAGCACAAACTCAGAATTTAAAACGAAACACCATGGTTGGGGGTTCTCATTAATAATCAGAATTGATATCTATCCAAATGAACCCATTTTCCAACATTAGGATTTCATGCAGCTCTTTGATGACGGTTAATAGCTCATTGTTCTATGTTAGGATTTTAACTTATAAACTGCAAATAACAAAAGAACCTCTCAGACAAAAGCAGTAACCCACTGACCTATTTACATTATATGTACTTTGTGATCTGCATGGTACAGGTTCTTTGCAGCAGGCATATTAACCCACTGTGGCTACCTTACCATGAGTCAAAACATCCGCTAAACAAACCTCCGATCTCTCTCAATGAAGAACATTAATCACCGGAGTTATCTTGACATTTTTATTGTTGCCTGAAAATTGCTGGATACCAGGAATGCAGCAGCAAGTACTTTTCAAACCATAATGCACTTGCAAACTCTACGCCCCCACCCGAAGACCTTTGTTTGCCTGGTGCATGAAGATGCAAGATTCATATACATTTTTTTTTCACATTTGGTCTGATTACTATGTGAATGTAAATAACAATAAAACATACTTGCAAACTGTGACTACATGCCTGCCTTTATCAATATTTCACTTCAAAACTATGCGATTGTATTCGATCAGCGAGTTTACGGTCTTACACAACGGACGATTTGTATAGGGTCACTGGAAAGTCCACAAGGTTGTCACTGTCCCCCCCAGAATTTTAGTGTCTCCTACGCCCCTGCAAAGACGTCCCACAAGAGATGAAGTTAACTATTGTATGCCCCTGTGGGTGAGACAATAGCCCTTTCAAAGGCAGACTGGAGCTGTGCTTGCAAAAGTACTGTTAGGGTGCTTGGGTTCACACTCTGGCCCAGATTAACTATGGCTTTGTGCCAGTGCTAGCAAGATGCATACTAGTAGAAAGAGGTGCATGCTATTCACTATCCACCGCAAAAATATATTTTATGCTGAAAAGCTGTGCTTTTCACAGAGCAATAACTCATTTTCATTGCTTTCCGCCAAGGTGGATGTTACTAAAGCAAATTAGCGACAAAACTCATAATTTTGATGCACAGCTCGATCCATTAATATAAAAACAATGAAATGATGGAATGCTTGACTAAATCACAGCCACTGGAGATCACTCGGTCCCCATTCTAGGCCATGATTTTTCTCCAATTATATAGCTCTAGACAGAGATCTGCCATATGCAAACCAGTCTTGTCCCTGCTCCAATAGGACCAGTCCAGCTGGAACTGCCAGGCCAGATAACCTCTAGATAAGGGACACAATAAATTTCAGACCAGTTTCAGGAGCCATGTCTGGGCATATGCATTACACTAAGTAAGGCATCTACTGCAATTAAAAAAAACTAAATGATGTAAGGAATGCTTGAATTAATCTCAGCCACTGGCATTTGGGGCCAAATTCCAGACCATCATTTTTTACCCATATGCCATATAAATTGGTCTTTGTCCTCCACCGATAGAAACATTCCAGCATGTATTGCCAGGCCAGGTCCCCTCCAGATGGGAACAAAAGCAACCCAAACCAGTTTTGGACAACTTAGGTCTCATCTGTGAGGTATGACTTGACCCAATGGTACCGTGAGCGTGGGATCTTGGTGTCAGGTAGGCGCTACTTGGCTATAACTGTGGTGGTCATGGTCATTTGCCTCTGGTGTCCTATGGTCTGCCCTACTATGCTCTGCACAATGGACCAAGTATACCCTTTCTGCACTTGACTGTCAGGGTAGCAACCGAAGCATTCAATGGCTTCTCTGGGAGGTAATGTTGGGGACAAAGACTCAGAGCCTAAGCAGTCAAACAAGAGACACAATAACTTACTGTTCAGTTCAATGCTTGTCTTAAAAAAGAGAAGTACTTTAACTCCAAAGCAAAATGAAATACTACACACATCAATGGGGATTCAGCTAGAGAGTTCTACAGTAACATCTACAGAATCTGGTAAAGCACAGTACTCCCCACACTATGTATATTGGCCAAACATAGCTCTTATTTTAAAACACCAAAAAGTAGGACAGATTAGCTCAGCTCACAGCCAGATATTAGAAAGGGCATAATTAATACTTTGAAGATATGCTAAACACCAGATCATTGGTGATGCCCTGTCTTGAAATCTTTGCTTGTTACTTTCTGATCAGCCTGGCATTCTCTTGCTGGTGGAACCGTGGAAACGTGGTTAACACACAATTCCACTCCGTCGTTTTTGGCAGCTGTACTGAGGGTTATTTTTTATTGAATGTTAACTGCCCCAAAGGTAAAATTGGGGGAGGAGTAGCAGCAATAGTAAAACAATCGTTAGTGGTCACAAAAATTGCAAATTGAGTCCATCGAGGACACAGATCTTCCCTTGTGTAATATAATGTCACAGCATATATTTGTAAAGCACACATTCACCCAGATGGGCAACTTGGCACTGAACAGCAGATGTTTATTGCAACCCAACAGCACTCATTTTATCGACTTCAGAAGGATGAAAGGCTGAGTGGACCAGCCAGGATTCGAACCTGTGGCCATGAGGCCAAACAGAAGTCTCTACAGTGGATGCACTAGCCCACTGAGCCAAAAGACAGAGCTATATCAGCTATGGCAGGTAGCATGACTTTCACTTTCCTTGTTGTTTACCGACCTCCATATCATATGAGTGATTTTTCCAACATTATTTTATGACCTGGTGTATTTGTTACTGATCAATCCAAGCAATTTGATTATTGTCAGGGATTTTAATTACTGGCCGGATGAACTCGATACATGCCCCAGATGCCAACAATTTATGAAGCTTATTAATTCAGTTAAATTAACGCAACATAAACCAAAACCTACGTATTATAAGGTCATGCCTCTTTCTTGTCTGGTCTTTTGACTGCTTGTTTGAGAATTGCAATTCAGAACCTTGTGCCTGGTCTGACCATTAAACCATTCAGATGGAAGTATTAACTCCTCGGAAAAATAGTAAGCAGGCACCTGAGTTTACTATTTGTCGGAAATGGGACAAGATTGATAAGGGGAGACTGATCAAGGCCTTGGAAGGAACTAAACCTTTACTTAGTAATAACCCAATGAAGCAGTTCAAGTCTTTAATAACTGGCTTGAGAAGATAGCTAATGTGTTTTCCCTGCCTATTAGCAGATGGAAAATCAATAGAAAGCCTTCAGCTCCTTAGTTTTCTAAAGATTTAATAGATGCTAAACTGTGACTAAGGCACTTGGAGCGGAAATGGCATAGTAAATATGATGAAATATGTAAAGTTAATTACAAGAAGACTCTAACTAACTGTAAAACATTGTTTACACAAGCTAAGATTACCTACTACTCCAACAGGGTTTGTTAACCCCCAGAGAGAAACTTTCAAAATCATGCACAGCCTCTCATCTATGGGCAGAATCAGTCAACCTATGGTGGCTTCCCAAGAATGCTGCAATGAACTAAATAGGTTCTTCATTGAAAAGATAAGGTCAATCAAAGAGCCTATTGCAAATAGCCCTATTGGAACTGAGAAGTTAAAGGAGAAGGACCAAGACTATATAAAGTTAGCTACCTTATCCCCTTTAAATCAAGAAGCTTTGCTACTTCTGCTGACCAAAATATAATCAGGCTCCCCGAGATCCTTGTCCACCTAGTCATGCAGGCTATAGACCTGCCAGTTCCTGGTGACTTTAACAAACCATAGTGCCACCATTATTTAAAAAAACAGTTGACGATCCACAGCTATTAAAGAACTACTGCCCCATCTCCTTATTGCCTTACTGTGCCAAAGTCTTGGAATTCTCTTGCTGCCCAGGAACTTAGTACACATCTGTGTAAATCTAAGTTCCTTGACCATCAGCAAGCATGTTTTTGTCCTAAACATAATACTAGAACTGTCATACTATCAAGCACTGGTGACCTTAGGAAGGACTTGGATGTGAGCCATGTCTTGGCCTTAGTGCTTCTTGATCCGTAGCCTTTGATACAGTGGACCATAAAATCTTTGTGGCATTCCTGAGATATTCTAGAACAAAAGGGTCAACCCAGTAACCCGGGGACCTGGGTAGAATAATTATTATCAACACAAGTGATCCCTATGGGGGAAATGTAGTCCTTGACTTCCACAGCAACAGTTATAAAGAACCCTTCTTACAAGTAAGGTTTGCTACGCATTTCACCCTTGATTCAGTATTCTATATTCTATCCAATATACATATTCTGTCCTGATGATGACCCTCTTTTTTTTTTTTTTTAAATATTTTTATTGAATTTTTCAAAAAAACATCTTTTAAGACCAATATCAATGAGTCACAGTGGCTTCGTAAACATCAGTGGCCACGAGGCAGTGCTCCATCCACTTTCCTCACTTCCAATAAAAGGAACATTAATACAAATTTTCTATATGATACATCAATACACATGTTCAATACATGGGATATACAACTGATGTATGATTCGGTACAGATTAATTTTCAGAAAGCCCTTCTGCAACTCTTGAGCATCCAATAAAGAAAAATGCAAACCCCTCCTCCCGCCCTCCCTCCCAACCCACCCCTGTCCCCGGTGTGTCTCGTACTACAGCATTTAAAAAAAAAAGGGTGTGCAACACATGGATCAGCTTTGTATAACAATAGTATATTAAAGTCAGTGAAAAGCAGCATTCCCCGAGTCAAGAACACTATAAATAGCACAATCCACACAAGCAATCGAACAAAATACACAGAACTTTAAGGTGAAACCATCGGTGTACCTGCTGTCGAATTTTCACCCGAATCCATCTCCGGTGCCTGCAATGAAACCACTAGCGCTTCCCAGGCCCTCGCGGCCTCCATGGCTTTATCTCCCTGTGCTCGTCTAGCTAACTGAAACCTAAGTGTGCTTTCGCTCGTGGCCCATTTAATCAATTCCATTTTCCATCTCAGAACACTGGGGCCCCGTGCGGCCTTCCAATGCGCTGTGATATCCCTTTTGGCCAGCAATAATCCCAAATCCAGAAATGTGCTCGTTATTCTCGTTTTGGGCGTATGGGGAAACCAGTGAAGTTAGCAAGTGCCCATGTCAAGTGTTATCTGTCGTTCTGTGACTATGCATAGGAGCGCTACCACCTCCCCCCAGTATGTCCCCGAGTGCGGACAGTCCCACATCATATGCTTAAACTCTGCCACTTCTAAATTACAACGTGGGCACTTCGCAGTGTCTGTGTGAAAATATTTATTAATCCTGGCAGGAGTGAGATACGCTCTATGCAGTATAAAGAAGTGGACCAGTTGGAAACGGGCGTTTCTAGTGCTTTTCCACGCCCTCTTAACGATCTGGGCCCACGGCTTCTCAGGAATCTCCTTTCTCAGGTCCAACTCCCACTTCCGTTGCAGTTCCCTCAATGGTAGCAGTCCTTCCCCAGTCATACGCCTACATAGGCACGTAACTGCCTTAAAGGTTCCTGCCGCCATTACTACATACTGACACGCCATGGACGTCTGCGGCTCCGATAACCCTTCCCGCCAATGGCGCTGTATGGCCGAGACGAGGGCCGAGTGAAGCAAGAAATGTCCGCGAGGGAGATCATATCTATCTTGCAAGGTCTGAAATGGGAGGAGGGCACCATCTTCATACAAATCCCCCAGCACTTGTAGCCCCATGGTCTCCCAGTCAGTCAATGCAGACCAATCCCCCCATGTGGGAGGACCGTGCACATTGTCAGAGGTATCTCCGGGGCATATGGCCGGTCAATCATGACTCTGCGCTGGCTCCGGTTCCAACATAATCTCAACGTCCGAACCTCACAGGAGAGTGTCCCGAGTCTCAACGGCTGTTGGAGAATAATGGAAGAAAGTACCGACCTCAGGATCCCGTTAGTATCCCGGTCATCCGGACCCCGGAATTCCAACGCCACTGCTTGAGTGAGCCATTGCAGCTGGGCTGCCAAATAGTATGTCTCGAAATCAGGGACCGCTAACCCACCGTCAACTTTCGGACGCATCAGTGTTTTAAGTGCAACCCGCCTCCTGCCAGACGCCCAAATAAAATCCACGAGCAAAGACTGAATCTGTTTAAATAACGACCCTGGGACCCAGACTGGGAGGGTTCTGAAATAATACAGCAACCGAGGGAGCGCCACAATTTTCAAGAGTGCCACTCTCCCAGCTACCGAGAGGGGGAGAGTGCCCCAAAATGTCATGTTGCCCCGGAGATTTCGAATAGCCCTGCCCACGTTACCCTCCAGCAAATCAGCAGGCGTATGATAAATGTTAGTACCAAGATAGGTCAAGCATCGATATTCCCATTTAATCCCGTTAGCATGGGACGGACCCCCGCTCGACAATGTCACTGGGAAGAGACACGTCTTTGCCCAATTTACTCAGAGGCCTGAGAGCCTCCCAAAATCTCGAAGCAGATCCCTCGCCCCCTCAAGTGCGTACGCCGTGTCGGCCAGGAACATAAGTAGGTCATACGCATAGAGCGATATATACTGCTCAACCCCATACACTTCAAGACCGGCATACCTCCGTCCCAGTCTAGCTTGCGCTGCTAACAGCTCAATGGCCAACGCAAACAACAAGGGGGAGAGCGGGCACCCCTGTCGGGTCCCACGACCCACTATCCAGGAGGAGGAGATCAGAGCCCCCGTCCGCACCCGGGCTGTAGCTGTTTTATACAATATTTCCGTCCATGCCACAAAGGCGTCTCCAAGTCCAAACCTACGCATAACTTGGAACATGTATGGCCACTCCAAGCTATCAAACGCCTTCTCGATGTCAACAGAGAGAATGGCAGCGGAGTCTGAGGAGTAAGTATCCGCCTCCATGATACGGAGGAGGCGCCTCACATTAATGGAGGTGTTTCGGGTTGGGATAAAGCCCGCCTGGTCTCGATGAACCAGGTGCACCATATGCGGAAGCAGACGTGATGCAAGTATGCTATTCAATATTTTATAGTCTGTCGTGAGCTTGGACAGGGGACGATATGCCGCTTTATCTCTGGGAGGCTTTCCAGGCTTCAATAACGGAATAATGACGGCCTCGCAAGTAGAAGACAGCAATATTCCTGCTTTTTTAGCCTCATTAAAAACAGTCATTAATTTAGGGGCCAATAAATCAATGTAAGTTGAGTAAAATTCTATCGGTAGTCCGTCCGTGCCCGGAGTTTTATTACGTGCCATACGCTTGATTGCGTTCCGAATTTCCCCCAACGTTATTCCCTGCCCTAATAGGTCCGCCTGCGTCTTGTCCAGTTTCGGCAACCCCGTGTCTGTTAAGAATTCCCCTATGGCGTCCCCATCTATTCTTAACTTACTCCTATATAACTCCGCGTAATACCCCAAAAACTGGTCGTTAATCCCCTGCTGGGTGTAAACCAGGTCTCCAGACGGGCCATCCAGTTCCAGTATAATCGTTCCTCGACGGGCTGGATTAGCTAGCCAGGCCAGCAGTGTGCCCGCCTTATCGCGTTCCGCGTGCGCGCGTGCCAGATATTTCTTGTGGTCAAAGCAACGCAATCTTTCGACTTGCACCGCTACTGCCTCCCTAGCGTCGGATACCTCCGCCTGTTCTTCAGGGTTCCCGGGGCGGGATCTTTCCGCCGCGCGCAAGCGCTGTTCCGCTGAGTCTATGTCCTGCAGCAGTGACTTCCGCACACCCACCATTTTAGCTATGCAGAGCCCTCGTAATACAACCTTAAAAGCATCCCATTCTACTGCTGTCGACGAAGCCGTGCCCTCGTTTTCAGTAAAATACTGGGTGATTCCCGCCTCAACCTCTGCATGAAAGGCTTGGTCTTCTAGAGCTTCTGGGCGCAACCTCCAAGTTGGGATCACCGGGCGTTCCTGAGACCAATGGAGGCGCAACAGCAATGGGTTATGATCGGACAACGTCCTGGCAAGATATTTGCTGTGGTCAACCCCGGCATGCAAGTCCGCAGAGCATAAAAATGCATCTAAGCGCACATGAAGCTCATGCAGCGCTGAGAAGAACGAGTAATCTCGTTCCCCCGGGTGCTGCACCCGCCAAGTATCCACCAGCCCCCACCTAGTCTGCCAATCTCGCCTAGCCTTGGAGATTCTATGAATGGGCACCTCGGGGAGTGGGGGATGAGAGCGATCCAGGTGTATGTCAGATATGGAATTAAAATCTCCCCCCATAATCACTGTGCCGGTCAGGTAGGGGGCCAGTTTCCCGGACAAATGATTAAAAAAGGCCGGTTGCTCCGTGTTGGGTGCATATATACTGCTCAAGACTACCTCTCTCCCATTAAGGCAGCCCGCAACTACCACGAATCTCCCCTCTGGGTCCACCAATTGTTGTGTAGGTTGAAAGGGGACCCCTGCTCTAACCCAAATCAATGTCCCCGCGCAAAAGCCGAATAAGTCGTACAATAGATCTGCCCTCTCCATCTGCGTTGCAGGGCTGATCCTTCAGTGCGAGTGATATCTGTTTCTTGGAGGAAAGCAATTTGGACCCCTCTTCGCACCAAATAAGCATGTACTTTATGGCGGCGCGTCATTGTGTGTATCCCTCTAACATTCCAGGAAATGCACTTCAATTCAAGTAAGCCCCCGTGGTGCAATCGTAAACCTACAATCACATACCCAGTCCGAATAGACACACCGGGAACCCCATCTACCCCAAAACAAACCCACAAATCCCCCAACACCCCCACCCCCCAGAACAGGTACTAAAACGCTAGTTCCCATCCAAACTGAAATCTAACTATATCCTCTAGTAGCTACAGAGGATCAAAC
This sequence comes from Calotriton arnoldi, assembly GCA_963921515.1. NCBI lineage: Eukaryota > Metazoa > Chordata > Amphibia > Caudata > Salamandridae > Calotriton > Calotriton arnoldi. Next base: position 1,490,842 of record CAWUFW010001465.1, on the reverse strand, counting down.
AACAGGGAAGGCGGCCTCGAACCAAGGAGAGTGGATCAGCAGAACGGACCCCATTTTACGCCACACCCCAATCATCAAGCGAGCCTCCCAGCTTGGGGCTCACAACTCTGAGAGAGCCGTCGCATCCTGCCACCCAAGCGATGTGATATCTCTGCAATCAATACTTTACCTCCTGGGAGGCTCTCCTGGTTATGCTATTGAAGCCCGACAAGGCGTCCAACCGCTGTGATTCCTACAGGCCCCTCTCGACCATCAGTATTGACGCCAAGATCTTGGCTAAAATGATTGCTCTTCGGATACAGCCGCTGGTTCCCCTACTGGTGCTTCCGGACCAGTCTGGCTTTGTCCCTGCTCGCTCCACCACTCACAACCTACGCACGCTCTTTGCCACTCTTCACTATTTCGACTCCTACTTCCAGGCGGTAGCTGTGTTGCTAGATGCCGCGAAGGCTTTTGATTCTCTTCAATGGGTGTATATGTTCACAGTCCTTACTAGAATGGGCTTCCCTCCTTTTTTCCTTAAATGGATCAGAATACTCTATAATGAGCCAGTGGCTAGGGTCCGTGTCAATGGGTGGGTGTCTTCTACCTTCTCCATTCGTAGAGGTACCAGGTAGGGCTGTCCTCTATCACCAATGCTCTTTGCTCTGGCCTTGGAGCCTCTTGCGTGCAAGCTGCGCCAGCTTCATGCAGCGGCTGCTTTACGTTTCCGGCAGCGCCCGCTCATTGTCTCATTATATGCGGATGATATGCTGTTGTATGTCCGCGAACCGGCCACCTACCTGCATGAGATACTTCGTGAATATGTCAGATTCGAGGGCTTCTAGGGACTGGGGATCAATTGGGCCAAGTCCACAGTGATCCCTTTGACGATAGGCACTAGTGAATTCGAGCTGGATTTCCCACTGGCCTGGACGTGGGACCCGGTTAAATATCTAGGTGTCTGGTTGCACAGGGACCCTGCACTTGTTATCTCGATGAACTATGGCCGTACTATTTCGCAATTAATAGACAAAGCTGAACTCTGGGCCTGGCTGCCTTTATCGCTTGCTGACCGCATAGCGGTGACGAAAATGACTATTTTGCCCAAGCTGCTATATCTCTTTGTAAATATTCCCATTCGTCTGAATATCTCTATCTTTAAGACGCTGCAGTCGGCTTTGTTGTCCTTCGTCTGGGGGGGTAAGAAACCCCGTTGTAGCTGGGATACACTTACACAACCTTTTGAATGGGGTGGCTTCGAGGCTCCAGACATGCGCCTCTACTATCTATGCGCACAGGCGCACTTCGCGCACTATTGGTTCTTTCCCCAAAGGTTTCTGCCTCACACAGCAGTGGAAGCGGATGCTGTCCTCCCTTTGCCACTAGTCGCAGCAGTACTTAAGGGCAGCAGCGGGGGTCCTACAGCAGACCGGAGGATCACCTCGAGGCTTCCACAGCTGCCTCTGCGAGCTTTAGTACCACCTCCAGCTCCTGCCTGCGAAGAGCGGGTCAGTTCTCTGCTTCCCCCAGCCGCAAGGAGTCCCTCAATGCGTTAGGCCCAAATGTGGCGTGGTCCGTCGTCGCACAACGAGATCGTGCCCAACAGTGATCCCTGCCTTGGCGTGCACAAAATGGCGGCTGACGTCGCCTAGCTCGATCAGGCCAGGGGGACCAACCAACCTTTCGGGAAAGGAGCCGCCGCAATACCTGCACTTCATCCGAATGCCCAGGGGGGAACACCAATGCGCTCCGGCAATTCACACCAGCCCTGTTGCGATGTAGCAGTGCGTCATCCCAATCAGCGGAATTTCCGCAACAGAAGCAGTCCAGCGAGCTCTGTTTCCTCCAGCGCCTCGGAGACACAGACGGATTCTCAACTCCTCTCCTAGTCCCAGCACCAGCGAGAGAGCAGGGCCACCAGCTCTACGAGCGTCCCGCAGTTGCCAGATTGCTGCGATCGGCACCATCTTGTGGGGCTCGGGTTGGTCCCGCTGCCTCTCTCGGCCTCCTCGGCCCGATATCAGCCCGTCTCTATGCCGCGTTCACCAGTCCCCGTGAGTCCCCCAGTGCGCCAGGCTCGAGTGCGGCTCGGTCCATCGTCTCCCGGCGAGACCGGATCTTACCCCGATCCCTCTTCGGCTCACCCAAGACGGCAGCTAGCGCCACGAAGGCCAATCCGGCCAGGGGCAGTCACCAACTCTCCGTTGAAGGGACCGCCGCAAAGACCACTCTCCGTTCGACCCCCAAAGGGGGAACTCCAATGCGCTCCAGCAGGCACGCCTTCTTCTTCACTGTGCAGCGGTATGGCGGTGCGCCACCCCAATCAGCGATCTTCCCCCAGCAGGAGCAATCCAGCGTCCTCTGCTTCTCTCGGCTCCCCGAGGGCTCCTCCAGTGTCCAGGGCAGACTTTATCTCTCCCTCAGTAGCCTCGGCATTAGCAAGGCAGCAAATTCAGCAGCTTACGATCTCCGTCGCAGGCTCCGGATCGCCGCGATCGCCGCCATCTTGAGAAGGTCGGGCCGATCTCGTCACCTCTCTCGGCTGTCGCCGGTCGTAGCCTGCCTGATTCGATGTCGTTTCTCAGCCGGTGGGTTCCAGAACCTTTGAAGTCTAGATGCTGGTGCTTAATGGCAGCGCGACGGCTCTCTATGCAGGATAATCGGTGGGGTCGGCGCGGAGCTCAGAGCTCACGCGACCCTCTCCATCGGCTCCGTGGCCATGCCCCCATGATGACCCTCTTCTAGTTAATTTTGCATTGTGGATTGAAAACGTCGACAAATTCTACTGTGGACTGGTTTTTAATTTAATTGTGGATTTCGACACTCGTAGTACTGTTATGTGCCCGGGTTAGGCCTATGTAGCGAAGCTGCTCATTTCTTACATTGTCCTCTTTTTCACAGTAACATTTCTGCTGTGACCTTTTGCAAATATTTGCATGCGTGACAATGTTGGATTAGTTTCTCTGAAGCTACTTCTGTTTACACATCTGGCTTCGCATAACATTATCATAATGCCACGAACACCAAGTACATGGCCTCTACACCTGAATGTACAAATGTTGTTCTATCTTCATACCCGGGGCGACAGGGCTATCTATATATCCATAACATTGCTGATCTACGTGTACATTGCAAGGATGCTTTTTATATGATACATAATCAGCATCTAATCATATTAGCAGAGGAGGAACTTCAGCTGGCACTGAGGGTCCCACACAGCAGTCTTACATCTCGTGGGAGGTGTCCAGTTTGTGACCAAGACGGGGTCCTACATTCTCTCCCACTAGATAATGGAGTTGGATCATCCCTTGGGGGATTCTTGGCTTCACACCTATACACTCTCTAGGTGCACACATAGTAGGGTTCGCATAGTAGGAGTATGTCTGATTACTACCTCGTTTTATATGCCTGCATATATACACTGTCTTAGCTCCATGGTAGAACTGTATCTACTATTTACTCTTTTGGTGCTGGTAATCACTTTCATCTGCTTCTGTCTACTGATTATTGCAGCATGTGTATTTTATACAAGAATAACGTTGGTTCAATAAATATATTGAAAAGTCCCATTGTGTACACTCTGTATATTTTCTCTGAAAGCAAGGAGCACAAGTGACTGAGCGGAAGGTCCTGATCTGTTACCACGATCCCTGAGGGGTCAGGGTTGTCATGTTCAGTTGTTGCCAGAAACCATTCACTCCCTGGTAGGGTTAGGAGGGGTTATGGTGGCACTGTGAGCTAGCTGGTCTCTAGGCGAACATATCCTGCGGGGGTGCATGGAATCAGTCTGGGCACCTTACCCAAAGTTTATGTTGTCCAACAAACACGCAGATCCTACGGATTAGTAAGATCTACACGACATTATGAGTGTTGTGGATAACATCAAATTGTCCCTATCAGTCACATGAATATATTGCCATTGTAAATAGCACTTGCACACTTTATGCTCACTTTATTCACTTGCACTGCGCTGTCACGAATAGGAGCAACTTGTCATTGTTTGCAGTTTTTTTACTGATATTGTTGGAATCCTAGTTCTTATTTGAGAACAGGTTTTCTATTATAGTGAGAATAAAATGCATGAAAGGATGAGATCGCCCATACATGGATAGCTTCATTTTTAAATAACAGAACTCAGGCAAACCATTTTACCTCATTTAGGGTAGCAGAAGTTAAAGGTGATTGTGGGGTTCCACAAGGCTCGGCCCTCTTGCCTCATCTGATCAACATTTACATACAACCCCTGATAAAGGAACTGATTAATAGAGGGTGTTGGATTGTTAAACATGCTGATGACATCAGAGTTTAATATGTCTAGATGTCCAAGCTGCATCTCAGTTCCTATTTCAAGATATGATGCGCTTTATCAGTGGCTGGATGAGGAGTAATTAGTTCAAGTTAAATGTGGAGAAAACCGAAGTAGTGGTTTTTAATGGCAACGCCACATCTTGGTCCAATTTTTACTGGCCCAGTAAAATGGGACCCTTACTGGTCCCCAACCCAGTAGCAAAGAGCTTGGGAATGATAGTTGACCAACAGCTTTCTTCTAAACCAGAAATATATGCTGTCATCTCAAAATGTGTTTTCATTCTATGCAGCATCAAGAAACCACAACCATTTTCTTCTGTTGATGCGATGAGGACTATTATGGCAGCTGTCATATTAGAATGTGCGAATAGGAATTACCTTTCAAATAGAAATTACCTTGGCCTCTCAAATTGTGATACTGAAAGACTACACCTGGTTCAGAATGCAGAGGCCAGGCAGGTCTTCAAGGCCCCTTGTAGATCACATACCTTACCTCTTCTAAAACAGATGCATTGGCTACCAGAGAAGCAATGTATTCAGTTTAACGTTTGCTCCTTAGTTTTTAAGGCTTTGCATGGGTTGGCCCAGAATTTCATGACCAGTCGAACGGTAGGATACACTCTGAGGAGGGAACTGTGCTCTTCTACAGCCAATTCCTAGTGGTGCTGAGGTTCTGCAAATCAAGAGTCAGAGGTCGCAGGTTCTCGCTGCTAGCGCCAACCTCGTGGAACTGCCTCCCACTGTACATTCGATCCCTTACTTAATTGAAAACCTTTAGGACTGCTTTAAAATAACATAACATAACACAACATAACATAACATGGTGCTCACAATATTTACAGTGCCTAGCAGAGATAAAAAGTCATGGATAACAATGGGGAACAGGTGTGAGTTCTCTATTCGTCTGTGCAAGACACTATTGTGTTAGGTAACCAGTAGGTCATTTGTTCATATCTAAAGCAAAGAGTTCATGCTGCAAATCATTATTCTCATACGAACAGACTTATCTTTATGAATTCACGCTACAAACTATCAGTCTTTGATTTCATGACCTGTGTTACATATTCACTGGGACACGGCCCAGTGGTCCTCTCTTCATAGTTCCAAAGATAGCATCTCCTCAGCAGGTGCAGGATTGTGGGCAGTGGATCCGCCTCTCACTGCTTGCCATTAGGAATAAACAATGTAGCAGATCTATGCACAGGTGCCCGCATTCGGCCTCCATACTGTTGAAGGGCCTACGCTATTGCAGTTTTGTTAATCCTTACAAGTCACATAGCATGTCAAGGGCAGTGGCAGAACAGCCCTCTCTGGTCATGCTGCAGAGATGCCGGACGACAGTTATCAATTCTATGTCAGGACTGGGGGCTCGGATTATGCTTTAGCTTTCTCCGCTTTATTTCACAGCAGCCATTGAAACAAAACAACAGTCAACTACAATTCCCATGAAACCTTGGAAAGTGTTAAAGAAAACAGTTAGTCCAATTAGGAACCAGTCCCGGGCTCCAGCCAATGAGAGGGAACCCACAGTCAACATAGTCCATCATCCCTGTTCACCATGCCTCTTTCTTTGCTGCTTGCAGCCAAGATAAGTGGCTCTTTCCCTTCTTCGTATGTTGGCATTATAAATGTGGTACTTGCATGTTTTTCTGTAAAATAAGTACATGATTGGCAGTGTTTATACTGTTTTCCTCGCTTTGCGAGTGATTTGTTTCTTCACGGCTGCGGGAACGTTCTCGCTCCTTCGCAGACGTCTTTGCTGTGGTGCGGCTCTGTGGTGTGGTCCTCCAGGACCTAGGTGGTGCCTGAGTGCGTTGCTCGGCAGCGGCGCGCTATGCAAATTCTTGTAATTCCCGAGGAATCGGCGCTGCGTGCCGACGGTCCCGAGCCTTGCCCCCTGGAGAGTGACGCCCGAGGGGGTCTGTACCGGCCGGGCGGCCGTGTTATTGCATTATTGAACGCCCTGCTTCCAGGGTAAGTACCTGATTATAATCTTACGCCCCCCCTACGGGAAGGGTCTGTAGACTGTATAACTGGATTGAGACCTGTGGGAACACACTCCCAGGAGGGCCCCCCTTGGATTTGTGCACCAGGTGGTTTGTGTCCCATGTTGTGACCCGTGATAGTGAGGTTTGCCCCACAACACATTGGGCTGACACCCAGCCCCCCCTTAAACTTACAGTCCCAACACTGTATTTGGCTAGAATCAGCGTTCTGACCCTGGTAAAGAGCTTGCCACCCACGTTTCTGTCCACTGCCTAGGGCTGCAGGAGGTATCCAGCTAGCCTCATGTACCCTTACTGGATGGAGCCCTTTGATGAGGACCAGGGGGAGGAGGACCCCCTGGTGACCCTTCCTTGGTACGATGATTTCTATGATGCTGTGGATGCATCAATTTACAGAGCTGTTTCAGAGGCCATGGAGCCCTTGGAGGAACGCCGTTCCCAAAAAATCACACAGGCCTGTGCAAAAATTGCCGGGTCTCCTCCGGGACCGGAGGCCCCGCAGACTCCCGATGACGGTATTCCCCCCACCCCTCTTGACCCAGATGGGGTTCCGGCGAAACGCCCCGTGAGGCTGGTGTGGACCTTGATGCTTTTGCCAGGCTCAAACAGGCCTTTTTAGCCAGCTATACCTTGCCCCCCCTTCATCTTGGTACTCCTCTGGGTTATTCACCGAACCCCCACCCCCCTTGCCCCAGGGACTCCGACAGAGGATGACCACAAGTATACAGATGATGAGGGCCCCTCCCGGCTCTGATTGCCCTCCTCCAATTCACCCAAATCTGCCCCAGGGGATCAGTGGTCCTGTTCAGATATATTAGACCCCGACGACATCCTTCACCCGAGGTCTTCCGAATGGGCGCCGGCAGTGAAGGTAACGAATTATGTAGCGGGCACATTTGAAAGCCTTTGGAGTAGGAGTCGCGTAACTTAGAGCGGAATGCCCCCGCCCCTCCCTGGAAGGGATGGTGGCCCTGACCCCAGAAATTGACCCACAGATGGCCACTTTTCTGCAGAAGTTTGTGAAGGATCCCAAGAAGGGGATTGGTAGATCCTGGCGGGCGTGCCAGGACAAGCTCCTTGACACACTAGGGCCCCTTACAAAAATATTGGACATGGCCGAGGAGGCCAAGGCATCAGGCTCAGTAATCTCACCTAACACACTTTTGGCCAGGGCACAGAGGGCGGTCATCTTTTTAGGTAACACAAACTGTGTGTTGTCTACGGAGCGTCGTCGCTCCCTTTTGATTAAGGTTGACCCCAAGCTTGGGGAATTAGCTCACTCTGAGGCGGGCCTATAGTTCAAGGGGGACTCTTTGGGGAACCTTTTATCAAAGAGCTAAGGAAGTTTGTAAATACCTTTACCTCCCTAGATAAGGTGCAAACTTCCATGAAGAGGATTTTCCCTAACCTGGTTTTCCATGGGGCTGGCCGAGGTAGGGGCCGCTCTTCCGGCTGCCCAAATAATCAGTACCCTCCCAGAGGACAAGGCTCCTATCAAGGACAGTTTCAGGACCAGGCCAGATTTGCCAATTTCTACCCTACCAGAGGGCGGCATGGCAGAGGAAGAGGTGGCAGAAACACAGCTGCTTCCAACGGCTTCAGTGAGTGTTCTCCCTTCTTCCCTTGTAAAAATGATACCTGGGTCCTGCAGACTGTGCGAGGATTTCAAATAGAGTTCTACGATTAACCCTGGCAGGCCGTGGCCCCGCTACCGCTCCATTTTTCAGAGACCAAAGCGGCGTTCGTGGACGAGGAAGTGCGCTACCTCTTAGCCAAGGGGGCCATTTCCCGGGCGACCTCGCACACACAGGATTTCATCAGCAATATCTTCTTGGTCGACAAGGCCGATGGGGGCCAGCGGCCGGTTATCAACCTCCGTGAGTTCAACGAGTGGCTGGTCTACCACCACTTCAAAATGGAGGGAATCCACCTCTTGTGGGATGTTCTTTGACCCCGAGATTGGATGGTGCGTCTGGACCTCCAGGACACCTACCTTGCAGTCCTAATTTTCCCCTTTACTGGTGGTCCCTGCAGTTCCGGTGGCGAGACCTAACTTACGAATTCACCACCCTGCCTTTCGGGCTCTTTTCTGCCCTGTGGTGTTTCACGAAGGTTCTCACACCGGTCGTGGAACACCTGCGGGCGCAGGGACTCCAGCTGATCGTCTACCTCGATGACATCCTCATCATGGCACAATGTCCCCACAAGCTTTTGCTTCAGTTACAGACTGCGGTGAACCTTCTACAGAGCTTCGGCTTCATGGTCAACGATGCCAAGTCCCTTCTAGCTCCTTCTCAGAAGGAGATTTTTCTAGGTTTCTTGATAGTCTCTGTCGAGGCTACTCTCAATCTCCCATCTCGGAAGGTAGCAAAGATCCGACATAAGTTGCAAAGAACCTTGACCAGGCAACAGTTCTCTCTGCACCATCTAGCCCTTGTGGTGGGCCTCCTATCATCTTCAAATCAGACCATTTTTCCCGGGCCTCTCCATTATCGGGCCCTGCAATGATTGAAGGTCGCGCACCTGCGCAAGGGCCTTTCCTACTCTCAGATGGTAACCCTTTCGGGGGAAGCGCGAGCCGAGATTGATTGGTGGTTGACCAACATGGAGGCCTGGAACAGACGGGCAATCTTTGGGTCGGCTCCGGACATTGTCATAGAGTCAGACGCCAGCAGATCAGGGTGGTGTGCCAGATGTGGCGAATATTCCACCGGAGAGTCGTGGTCTCCTCACGAACAACAGTTACATATAAATTGTCTTGAACTGTTAGCGGGATCCTTCGCGGTGAAGTGCTGGACCAAGAACTCGGTGCAGGTGTGTGTCCTTCTCAAGATGGACAATGTATCGGCAGTGCGATACATAAACCACCTGGGGGGGAACTCGGTCCAAGGTCCTCTCTGACCTGGCCATCAGCATCTGGCAATATTGCCTGGACCATTGGATTGCAGTCACAGTGGTGTACTTTTCAGGCCAAGCCAACCAGGTGGCGGATTTCCAGTCCCACAACTTCTGGAGTTCAAGTCTGTGGAAACTCCACCCGACGGTGTTTTCCTCTCTTTGGGAGAAGTGAGGACCGTTCACCATTGACCTCTTTGCATCAAGGCTGGACCATCAGATGTCCAGATTCTTTAGCTGGAAGCCGGATCCCCTGGCGACAGCCACAACACGTTTCTTCAAGATTGGTCGCGAGAAAGGGGCTATGCGTTTACCCCGTTCGCAATGATTACGAGAGCCTCGGCGCAGATCAGATGTCAGAAGGCGGAGGTGGTGATGGTCACTCCGCTGTGGAGATCTCAAGTGTGGTTTACGGTTCTTCTGGAACTTTCTTGGGATTTTCCAATCCTTCTCCCCCTATATCCGGAGGTTCTGCTCAACCCGGATCATCAGCCTTATCCGTTGATCCTGGAGGGGGATCACTGTCACTCATGGCGTGGAGGATTATAGGGGAAGATGGTCGCTCCCAGGCCTTTTTGATGCGGCTGAGGGACTCCTAGTGAGAGCCTGGGCTGATAGCACGGTCACACGCTACAGATCCTCCTGGAACCGCTGGACCCGTTGGTGTTTGCGACAGAGTCTCGATCCGGTGGCAGCAAATGTGATTCACGTTCTGAATTTCTTGGCCTCCTTAGCGGGCTTACCCTACAGGTCGGTCAACTCCTTTCGCTCTGCAAGTTCGGCGGGGCATTTCCCAGTGGACATCGCTCTGATTGGCGAGCACCCCTTTGTGTGCCGACTGTTGAGGGGTGTAAGTCTGTCTCTCCAACCAGAACCAAGGTATTCGGAGCTATGGGATGTTAACTTAGGGTCAGATTTACAAGTTCTGGCGCATCCCTGCAAATCACCAGGGATGCGCCAGAATAGATGCGACACGCAATTCTCTCCTTGCGCCACCACGGATGTGCCGCATTTACAATGCAGCGCACAGTGGCGCAAGGATAGGCCGATGCGTGTCGCATCCTGTGGCGTAAGGGCAGCGCATTGCTGGAGTCGTGTCGCAAGCGCGACGCGGCTCCAGCAATGCACAGGGGCCGCCCATACCTAACGTGGTGCGTCACTCCTTACGCCTGCTTGCTTCAAGCAGGCATAAGGGTTTGACGCATCAGCGTCGTAAAAGTGACTCAGTGAAATCTTGTAGATTTCACTGCGTCACTTTTACAAGGCTTTCCTGTGACGGAACGCCCACCCTGCAATGGAACGCCCACATGAAACCTGACGCAGGTTTCATGTGGCGCAGGGCTTTACAACGTGACGCATCTCCCTAGATGCATCACGTTGTAAATAAGGTGCAACGTGGCGCATGGTTTATGCCGCCGCTGCGTCACAGAAGTGACGCAACGGCAGCGCAAATGTGTCGCAAGGGGCTTGTAAATCTGCCCCTTAGTCCTTAAAGTCTTCTTATCCCGGCAGGCCAATCACTTCTTGTCCAGGAAAGAGCTATCGGCCAAGCTGGCCATGTTGCTCTGCCTGATTTGCTGTCGGAGAGTCTCTGACTTGTGCACCCTGGATATTACGGGGCGCACTTTCTCACCTTCTGATGTTACCTTTACGGTCCGCAGACAGACAAAATGTGGAACCAGGCCTGTTTCCTACTCCCCCAAGTTGTGCATCGTGGGGTGTCTCAAGGCGTATGAGGAGATGTCCCTTAGTTCCGCCCTCCAGGGGAGTGGCAGCTCCTCATCGCATTGAGGAAACCTCATAGGGCCGTGTCCTCACCCACGATTGCTCGTTGGGTCATATCGGTGATGCAGGAGGCTGGTATTAATCTACGCTTGTTTGGGGCCCATTCGGCTCGTGGTGAGATGGCTTCCATGGCCTTCACCCTAGGGGCCCAATTGGAGGATATCCTCAATGCTGCGGATTGGTCATCGGACTCAAACTTTAAGAGGTTCTATTTCAAGCCAGTCCTGGATATGGCTAGTTTGGTGGTAAGTAAGTTTTGAACTAGCATAATCCGAGCCTCCGGTCCTGACATAGAATGAAAAATTTCCTGGCAATCGTAACGGAAAGTTTAAATTCTATTTAGGACTCGGAGGTGATGATTATCCCACACAGTGATTCCGGAATGGAATAGCCCCCCGTGACTAGTAAGTATTGAGTCGTTATATTTCAATGCTGTATTGACTATGTTGGCGTTAACTGTTGCTATCAGTTTGAGGTTGATATCATTGCAATTCTTTGTTCAACAGGATAAACCTAAGCCAGGTGCTGGGATTAATATGTGCCTTTTGTTGTAGGAGGCAATGCAAACAAACAAGACTCGTAAAAAAGAGAAAGTGGCTCTCGCGCGTCGAAAGAAGCATGGTGAACAGGGATGATGAACTATGTTGACTGCGGGTTCCCTCTCATTGGCTGGAGACCGGGACTGGTTCCTCATTGGAATAACTGTTTTTCTTTAACACTTCTCAAGGTTTCATGGGAATTGTAGTTGATTGTTGTTTTGTTTCAATGGCTGCTGTGAAAAAAAGCGGAGAAAGCTAAAGCATAATCCTCGCCTCTGAGTCCTTAATAGAATTTAAACTTTCTGTTACGATAGCAAGGAAAATTTTCATTCTTCACGGAGTTTGCCACTTGATGAAGGGAGGCCAGGTGACCTCTCACAGCTCCGGCCAGCTCCGTTCATGCTCCAGCTTTTCTGAGAGCTCCAAACACCAAGATTACAAGTGAGCTTTTACCTTCGGAAGAGTCTGTCATCCTGCAGAGCCAAGCAAGCTCCTTTCTTAAGTAGGTAGGCAGGTTCCTAGATGTTAGGCAGGCCCACAGCTTTTTTAACTCGTTGCTCTTACCTCAGGTGATGTCCCCTCGCTTCTAGGAGCCTGGCTGTCATGGAGATACCAGCCCTGGATTACACATTAGCTCTTTGAGTACCCTGCAGGGCATTCCTTTACATGGTCAAAGAGCACTTGGAACAAAGTGGTATGGTTTGAGTCCCACCTTTATATTCATTTTCCAGACAGGGGGTGTTGATCCACTGTCTCCCTTTCAAATGTCATGTTCTAGCTGTAGTGCAGATACAGCCTTTCTGCAAGGCGATGGTTCTCACAGCAGGGAGTAGTGAAGCTGTGTGCAATAAAGTGTGAAGAGTCTGCACCTGGCTGTCATCAGCCTTCCTGAAATAGCAATCAGGGAAAGATAAAAGAGCATACCCTTTTTAAGAACCTCCACCTCTCCCTTAAAAACTGAATTTACAGACTTCCCTCCACTCCACTACCATCAACCAAGTGGCAGCGCTCAGGAAGGAACTAATCAGCAATCCCCTGCTAAAATGATATAGAATTTCTAATATAAGCTCTGTCTTCATCCTCCAACACTTCATTGTATGGGGGTCCTTCATTCAGATCCAGGAATGCAGGCAATATACTTCTACTGTCTAGGACAGTGAAGGGAGGGTAGTTGTGATGCTGCAGGCACAACAGTATTGGACCTTAAAAAGTACCACTTGAATTCTATCATTTGCAAAATGGAAGCCAATGTGGCCAAGACTACATGTATGACATACACTCCACTTACTTCTTCCACTCACATATACAAGATTAACACATGTGACATCCATGTCGCACACGGATGGGAGAATATCCTGGTTGTAGTGGCTGGCTGACTAATTCACAAACACAAGAGAGGCTTGTAGACTACTCTTATTAGGAGGCCACATGCACAATGGCCTATCCTGTAATTATAATCGCTTTGTTGCGTACACTGTCAGTCCTCTCCAGCCCAGTGAGATGACAGTAGTCACTATCTTCAAAAGGAGGATGCACTGCATGTGGGGTGTCCCTCCTGCCAGAAAGCCACGCTTTGAGTCTCACTCCATACTGAAGGACTTCAGCACACATGCCTAATCACTGGGTGGGCTTAGGTGTGGGGTAGGGGTCAGAAACACTATTGCTTGCTGTGGGACAGAAGCACACACTCTCCATAGCTATGCTGGGCACCCTCTACCCTCTCAACAATAAGCAACCACAAGACCAACAGCAGAACAATCTGCACATTTTCAGTGGAGACCTGAGAAGGAAAACCAGGAGAAACAAATTCACGACAGCTAAATAAACTCACCAACACAAGAAGCTGCCAGGCACTGTGTTTTTCTGCAAACATTCAAATAAATTGACTTTACCCCAAGTGCCCTAGAAGTCAAAGTGCATTCTGACTACAGTGAAGCACCATCTTGTAAAGGGAATGAGATCATATTGAGCTATAGGAAACCTTAACTAATTGTAAACAAGGGAACCATATTGTTTACTAAATGAAGCTGCATGTTTCCGCTGATCCCCACTCCCCCCGCTTCCAACCACCTTCCTGCCACATTTTCCATGGTTTTTGAGCCCTGCATGGTGGAGAAGCTGACTTGAATCCCATTTCATCCTCCAAACCAAACAATGCTCTAGAAGAGTTCTGACATGTTAACTATAAAGTCAAGATAAGCAGAAAAACCTTACGGGGATATTTACAAGAGAAGTGGTGGAGCGTGTCATTAGCCTCCTTGGCTTAACGACATGCTCCACCCCTTCAGAAACGCAGGGCTGCACCATATTTACAAGAATGTGGTGAAGCCCCGCGTTTCCCCCTGCGCTGGCGCTACACTTAGCACTTAGCAGTGTGCAGGGGAAGATTGTTTATGTGCAGGAAGGTCCCTCTTCCTGCACATAAACAATCTTGAAATCCAGTTTTGTCACTTCTATGTGTGCTGCTTAATGCAGCACACATGGAAGTTACAAAATGTCATTTTTCTTTTTAAGATTGTTTATGTGCAGGAAAGGTCACCATCCTGAACATAAACAATCCAAGGCGTTTTGCTTTTTCCATGTGTGTTGCACAAGGCAGCACACATGGAAAAAGCAAAAACGTAGAGAAATAAAGCATTGCTCCTCGTTTCACCAAGTTAAGACCAGGCTTTCCCTGGTCTTAATTTTGGCGTTGCCTCCTATTTACGCTGCCCTTGCAAAAAGGGGGCAGCGTCAAAATCAATGGGTGTTGCGGTGAAACGCCCACCGCAACACCCACTGCCCACCCCTTTCACGCTAAGCATAGCGTGAAAGGGGGCCTTATTTACAAGGCAGCGTTAAGCCTCGTTAAATGGCTTAACGCTGCCTTGTAAATAAGGCTAAGCCCCTATCGCCTCGGGAACGTCGCAAAAAGGTGACGTTCCCGTGGCGATAGGGGCTTGAAAATATGCCCCCTAGTTTTATGTGGAACCCTATCATCAAATAAGAACAGGAACAAATAACAAACGTAATGTAAACTGTGCGATGTTTCCACATGTTATGTTTATAATCTTCACAATATAATACTTATTACATGATTGAACCTTGAGCGGCTGTCTCTGCATAGAGATTTGTACTGGAGGGTGTACCTCGAGTACAAAGCTCATGCAAGACAATATTTGCTCACCTTTATGCATTAGCGTTGTGCAAACAAGATTATTTTAGCATAAATAATACATCACTCAATGCAACATGTCAAATTTCCATACACTGCTGCATTGAAGGAATCTTTGTAAATCTTGGCCCAGCTTATCCCCTACAGACCTCTTTACCTGAGCACCCTACATTTGTAAAATGATGATTGTGTAGATGCTTCAGGTGATTTCACCTCTTCCATAGCATCACCTTTCATCCTCGCTGATCTCAATAGGGTAATTTCATTGACATATTTTAGTCCTTCTTCAGGGAATGCTCCCTCCTTTCCTTTTACAGATTGAGTCGCCCCTTTAGAGCATTTTGCTTCTCCAATTGGATGTGTCAGCATATATAATTCACATGGGCACTACAACTATCGTCCTGGTGATCCAGCAACAACATAACAGTGCAGTGTAGTAATGGGATGGTGGGAGTGGATGGTGCATCAATCTTGCCTAGTTCCACCACCAGCACCCTAGCTACATGCTCTTCTGACTCAGGCTTGGCATGCTCTCTAGAAGGACCTAAGTCAAACAACAGAGGTGAGGGTATCTCTGGTCTGTAGATGATGAGATACCCTTGAATAGTCACTGTTTTAAGAATCTCAGCACAAATGGATTCCTTAATGTGTTCCCCTCTATGCGCTTTATAGATCAGATACTTTTATTTAGCCTTGGGATTGTCATGAATACACAAGGTCTCCAACTCACATCCTTGACACTTTTCTAAGAGTCATATATCAAGTTGCCCTTTGTGGCAGAAGACGGGCAATTTGACAAGTCCCTGGACTTTCAGCCAACAATATCCTCTATGCATTAAGAACTAACTCTCATACAGGTAGCAGGTAGGATCGCCACTCAAATATTTGCTCATTTACCTTCCCGATAAACTAACATTTCTCTCTCTCGTGTTCTCTCTCTCTCTTGCTTTCTTTCTTTCTCTCTCTCTCTGTCTGTTTTTCTAGCACACCGACCATTCCTTGTGCACCCAGCAGAAACATGATCCTGTTCAATACATAAAGAAAGAAAAACAATACAAATGAACTTACTGTTGTGTCCACACTAGCCCAGGTACTCGCCAATGACAATGCCACACACAGAGCTTAGTAAAACACATCTTTATTCTTCCATGTGTAACCACGTACACAGCATTCTAAACCTGCATTCACTTCACTACGATCTAAAGCTTACATCACAGTTCTACGGAGTCCTTCCGGAGCCACAAGGATTTCATCATTACAAACTCACACAACACTACATCTCCCCCTCTGTTAAATGAAAAATTAAACATATTTACAAATATATACACAAACAAAGCTCTTCAATGGGTCTGTGCGGCGCTTTGATCACACGTCCCGACCGTGTCTTCGGAAACTGGTGACAGGCAGTAGAATTGTCCATGACCAGCGTTGGTGATGTAGAAACAGCAGCAGTCAGGGGTTCTTCACTTGTCCTTTCAGACCCAGTTTCTACATTGGCATCAGTGCCTGATGAGCAATAAGCCACATGTCGAAAATGCAAGGAATCTCGCGTACTAGACTTCCCAGGACGTTGGCAAGTCACTATGTGTCCTTTACTGGTCACAACATGAAATGGTTCAGCATCGAAAGGAGCATCAGACTTTGGTTTTCTATGCTGATGAACAAGCACTCGATCCCCTCTCGTGAACACAATGTCTTTTGCATGTCAACGTTTGTCTGCATAGGCCTTCATCCTCCTCTTATGATCCAAGTCTTTCATGTGGGTCTCTTCCTCTGTGCATGATCTTCTGTGGGTCCATTGAGGTAACCTGGTCGTCATTGCTCTCCCGAATATCAAGGTTGCAGGGCTTTCACCTGTGGTTGAGTGAGAGGTCGAACGGCAAGCTCGAAGAGTCGAATTTAAGACAGTCTTAAGGTCAAGCTTTTCTAGTGCAGCACACTAGACAACTTTCTTAAGAATACTCATGAAACGTTCGACAAGGCCATTGGCCTGTGGCCAAAGAGGTGTGCTCTTCTGATGCTTCACATTAAAACGATTGAGAAAGTCTGAATTCTCAATTGTTGAGAGGGGGGGCGTTGTCAAACTTTAAGATCGCAGGAACACCCCATGTCACGAAGATGCTGTCTAATATCTCAATGACTCGCTCTTGAGTGATAGATGAGAGATCTTCTATCAAAGGAAAATGGGAGTATTCATCAACCATCACCATCACGTGATGTCCATTGTCAAGAGGCCCGAAGAAGTCAATGGCAATTCTTTCCCATGCATGGGCTGGCAGCTCTGACATGTTTAAGGTGTGTTAAGTGGTTTGCAATGGCAGGCAGTTGCATAGATGACAGGCCTTCAATTCTCTTTCAACTCTCTCATCAAGATGTGGAAACCAGACTTGGTCTCGGAGAGCTGGTTTGGTGGCAACAATTCCACAATATCCTTCATGGACCACTTCAATTATCTGTTGACGTAAACTCTACGGAATGACAATTCTCAAACCTCTTAGAATAAAAACCTTCCTGAGTAACGGACAGTTTGTCTTTGACATTTGTAAACTTCTGGTATTCACTGTCACTGGTAAAAGGTTGAGAGTGCTGGTGCCAAGACTGATGTGTAATAATGTCCTTCAGTTTTAGTATGTCACTGGCAGTTACAATTTGTTCCAACAAAGTAGCAGTTGGAGTGCTGGATTTCACAATGAAATTTATGTAGGCTTCAGCCATCTTAGAATGGGTGCCAAGGCACTGTTGAGGCCCTCATCATATGTCGAAGCACGATAACCAGAATATTTTTGCAATCTTAACTATTCACTGCCAAAAGTGTCAAGAACTGTGGGACACGGCATGCTTGTGAGCAATCATGACTGGTTAGAAATAATCAGTGCGGTGCTCGTCCAAGTGTATAGTGAATGGTGAAGTAATGGATCAAATTTCCAACTTGGTGATCCACTAGTCACGCAGCTAAAACAAGTTATTGATATAACATTGAACTGCAACTTGGCTTAGAAAGAGTTGTTATAGATAACAAAGCAAGGTAGTCGGGAGAAGGTGGTTTCTTTTATCTGGCCATGAAGGCACAGGAGGAAAACTTTGGCAATAGGAATGAGGGAGGAGGAGGGGCCATCCTGCTTTTCTGAAGGAAATGGTTTAGGTAATCTGTAGGGCCCTGGATAATGAACAAAAGGGAATAAGTGGGTCTGTTGACGTAAGATATAGAGCGGCTTATTTATGAGCCCCTTGCGCCGTCGGTGCGTCACGTTGCGTGACGCACTGACGGCACAACCTGCTGTGTGAAATTTACAAGCACACGTAAAGCAACCCTGCGTGACTTTACGTGTGCTCGTAAATATCGCCCCATTTCACGCAATACGTTGCGTGTTATGGGTGTGACATGGGTGTTGCTGTGGGTGTTCCCACGCAACACCCATATCCACTGATGCATTTCCATGGGGGTGGCATAGGGAGGCGCAACGAGGAGAAATGTTTTAATTTCTCCTCGTTTTTTCCTCTTTTAATGCGTACTGCTATCTACAGCACGCATTGGAAGAGGAAATAACCTCAAGTGATTGTTTTTGTGCAGGAAGGTGCCCCTTCCTGCGCAAAAACAATCTCCCCATAACGCAGGCACCCTTGCACCATGGTGCAAGGGTGCCTGCGCCGGCGCATGGTTGCAGTTTGTGCATCAGTGCAGGGAAAGGCACTAAGATGCGACATGTTGCTGTAAATATGTTGCATCCCTGTGCCTGGAAACAAACGCAGCGTGGCACAGCAAAATAACTTGCGGCAACGCGCTGCGTTAGTTTCCCATGAATAAGCCCCAGATTGACTTATTAATAACCCTCGGAGAAAATCTGGATCTGAAAGTTGCAAGGGATCTATACCAAGCTGAGTAGACAAAAAGGAGATGTCATGCAGACATAATGTATTAAAGGTGGTTCCGACTGATTCACCGATTATGACCAAGCCAAATGCATTAGGGGTCTTGAGAAAACGGTCTCAGTGGATCGGCCTACGAAAGCAGGGAAATTGTAAGGACAAATGGGTAGTGGGAAAAAGAAAACAAACAAGAAAAAAATTGTCCGGGCAACGCTAAGTAGTACCTGTATTTCTAAGAAGATTTCTCAAAGTTTGGTGCTGAGAATATTATCGAGTCACTGAAAACCAACCACCATGGTGTCAGCACCAATGCCAGAGCTGGCTAAAAGATATCAATGCATGGTCTAAAAGATATCCGTTCGAGCCCGAGGCCAAAAACACAGAGTGGGGAAACCTACCAACACATTGATGCTGGAAAAACCTGGTCTAATGAAAGAAAAGACAATTATTATTAACAAGCATTTGCAATGCAATAGGTCTCGCATTTACAAGAGTTTGAGCAATTGGCATTGTAAATGACAATGCCTTTTATTTATGTGTTGTTTTTAAAACAGATAAATAAAAAGCATTGTCATTCACAATGCCAATAGCTTAAACTCTCGTAACTGCGAGACCTATTGCATTGCAAAAGCGTTCGGCGCCCTTGCTATAAAAATGTTAAATAAAAGCGTTAGGATAGAGCATGTCCCGACTGCAGCAGCAGGCAGGAGAAAGCTATTTGAGAAAATAGTGCTCAGAGGCTGTAATCAAAGCCTACAGAGTGACAACACTCGTACCAGGGGGTGTCCTCATGGGAGGTTACAAAGTGAGACAAGGTAGTACTAAGGAGGGACTACTAAGCCTATTGACCATTGAACAGCCACAGTTTACAGAGGACAATGACACAAGCCAATGAAAAATATGGGAGGAGAGTGGGCGGTGCTTCAAGTCACTACATGAGTCCAGCATGTCTCGCAGAGCAGCGCATGCGCTGCCCAGGCTCGACCTAAAAAGGGGCTACGAGGGGAAAAAAGTTGTCAGATAAAGTGCCAAGCCAGGAAAACACCAAAGTGCTTACCTATGTGAATCAGGATTCCAGCTGAAGTCAATCACTGCAGTCGTTTGAGAAGAAGTAGCTTCTGGCTATCCTTGCTATAGGCGTCTAACATAGTGCCGAGCGACCGGTATTGGTTGCTTGGGGAGTAGTAGTAGTACGGGGCCAGGTGTTAGAGAGTGTCCTGTGCGGAAGCGAGGTGGCCATTGTAGAACAGAATGTGAGAAAAGAACGTCCATCTTGAAACAGAGTGTAAAGTTATGTAGATGTATTGGAAGCCCACCCTTAATGTCAAACATTATGAAACCAAATAGCCAGTTAAGGTAATTATTAGTTGTATGTAGGATCAAGAAATTATGTGGAAAAGGACCAAAGGTCCAAGGCAGATCAAAAAGTTGGTTAGTTAACAAGAAAGTGCTGGCAATCATGTGGGAACCCGGACTGGTTTATGTAGGTGGCACTACGTGATTAAACTGTGAGTTGTGTTACTTCAACAGTTCAAAACATTTTTTTTGCATTCCATTGTTACATTCACGGATATCTTTCTGTTACATAGTTTACATGTCATTCATAAAGGGTCTCAGAAAGTGCTAACATACTAAGGGCCATATTTATGGCAAAGTAACACAATGAAGCGTAGCAAGTCACCTTGCTGCGCTGCGTTACAGGGAAAGGGCAGAAATGAGCTTTATTTAAAAGAATATGATGCATTCCTGTCCTTGTCCCTGCGCTGGCACCATTTTGGCTGCCTAGGTGCAAGGGGGCCTGCGTTGCAGATAGGATTGTTTTTGTGAAGGAAGGGACATCTTGCACAAAAACAATCCTAAGAGGCAAATTCCTTTTTCTATGTGTGCTGCAGAATGCAGCACACATAAAAAGAGGAAGTAACGAGGAGAAATAAATATATTTCTCCTCGTTAACCCTCAGCTGGGAAGGCGTATCTTTTTTGCGCATTCCCTATTTACCAGTTCTGGTAAATCTGGGAATGCCTACCTGGTGCAGAGTAAGGCAACACAGCTATTTGCTCTGCTTTGCTTTACTTGAGATTTATGAAGCCACTCAGGCCCACACAAGGTGGGCTTGCGTAACTTCATAAATCTCATTTTTGAGTTGTGTCGCTCTTGCACCGCGTTGAGTGGTGCAAGAGTGACCCAACAGGGCTCGTAAATATGTCCCTAGGAGACTGGTGATGGTCTAAGGTTGTAGTTATTCCCCTGAGGCATCTCATATCATACCAAGCAGCTATGGGAGGTATGTTGCCTTGTGACACTATCCTTGAGAAACATCCTATATACCATATTAATCTGTTATAACAAAGATTTCAAGTTTGTCCCCTCATCATCGATGTAATTTCAGCAATGATGTAGCTTTCCAAGAATTTCCAGAGATTAAACCGAGGGTAGAAAAAGGTTAATGCTGCAGGCCCCTAAGCTGGGTGTAGAGTTTGAAGGATATGCTTCTGCTCGTGATTTGTATAGTATTTATTTAACACATCTCAGAAGGATTGTGTCCTTTCCCGTAGCCACTCTGCGGACTGAGGTACCTCTTACAGGGAAATACTAGTTAAAATAGAACAAGGCACAACTAAGAGGGTGAAAACACAAGGAGATGATGGAGGGAACGCTGAAACCTTTCAGACACTCGCCCCCAGTCAAAGATCTGGGTTGAATCCATCATCGCACAGAATCAGGACGCAATTGTGACCCAAGATTCCTTTAATTCTCGTCCCCTTATATAACCTTGGATTTGGAAGGAAAGAGACGACTGCAGGAAACTGTTGCTGCCATAATGATTTGGGCAGACAAAGTAAAGCAGCATTGACAGGCTGCAATTTTTAATTGAGCGATATTAGATCTTCCAAGATGGCGCCCACCACCAACCATTAAAGCTTGCAAGAGCAAGCAGGACTCAAACTGATCCAGCGCGAAGATGCCAAGGTTGGATACTTTACAGACAATAAACTGAGTTTTTCACTGGGCCCGCATACATTTCATCCAAACACGATTATGTGCATTCTCCTTGGCCAATTTCCCGCTGGAAGGGTTTAAAGTTCTTTATAATTCACTTAAGTTCAGATTAGTTAATTTCCTGTAACCACAAATCAATTACAGTATCATTTCAATGTCTAACTAATCTTCACGAATCAACACTCTTTCTCTGGTCGATGGACCATTAGTTGAGTTAGTTGATGGTGATATTAGCAACTTCTTAACTAAAATTCTTAATGAAATAACCACAGACTCTGAATAATAATAATAATAATAAGTTTATCTAAATTTTCAGTCATTAAGTTAAACGCTCATCAATTACTAGTACACAGTGCAAACTCCATCTTTCTTTAAGTGGGAGAGAGAACAATCATATAGCATAATACATTCAATTACACAAGCTCATTCAACAAAATCAAACGCATAGGAGTGGATAGATGTAGAGACAAAAGGCACATTTATAATACATTTGCAAAGAAATATGCAAATTCTAGATAGAATGATATTTACCTAATGAAGATAACTGGAAAACCACCCCTCTGGCCAAAGGACTGGTGGGGGTCCCCTGACTTAGGATCAGGAGACAAAGATTATAGGATAGGATCAGGACAGGTCTGATACTTATTAGACTTCTCTACAACCCGACGCACCAGGGCGATTCCCTCTCTTACACTCTCTCCCTCCTCGATATTCTTCCGCAATCTTCCAATCTAATCAGGCAATAGTCTGGATTATCTAAATCTGCTCTCGTCTATCTCTCTCTCTCTCTCTCTCTCAGCTCCCAGCAGCAGTAGTTCCCTCACAGCTCCATCGAATCACCTCTCCATCAGCAGCGTTGTTAATTTACTTAATTCAAGTCACTCTAGTTATAGTCTTTATTTCTTCATGTCCCACCCTCAAGTGTTGCAGATTTACTAAACTACGGAATATGATTGGACGGAGTTAGGGGTGTCTTCATCATACCAGGCTGACGTATTCACTTTTATTAGTAAACCTATTGTTTGCTAACTCTGCCCCTTCTACTCATTCATATAATTTGTTTGAAACATGCATATTTGGTTGCAAATGCCATAATTCATTTAATACAGGCTTCATAGATGACTGATACATCTTCTTCTTTTCCCATTCCTTCTGTCCTTGGATCTTGGCAGTCATTCAGTTCCCTCTTGGTCACCGGGTCATTTCATGGACTCATTGAGCATGCGCAGCTTTCGCCATTTTCTTTTTCAGTCATGGGTTAGCAGGCCCAAATGTACACTATTAATAAAAGAATCATAAACAGATGTTATTTTCTTATACATGTAATTCTCACTGTTCACCACCCACTTCTACTCTATCCCATGTAATTATTATTATTCTTGGGCAAAAGCGTTAATAGCAGCAGCTTTCTTTTAAATCAAGCCAGCATATGCCGGGCATGCGGTACTCAAGACCGCGTTCTGAACTTTCTTGCGCATGCGTGAGGTTTTCCCTCTCAAAGCGAGTTAGTCACGTTACTTATACGTAATTCGGGTTTGTACATGCGCAAAGCGTTTTTGCAAGTTAAAGCGGGTTTTATTCGTGCTGCATTTTATTTCTCATTAATCCAAGCATGCGTAAGCTTTTCTCCCCGTGTATCTGTGTTGGGTGTATGTAAGTTTCGTCTTATTTACTAAATTAATGATTAGTGAAAGTTATTGGACGATTTAATCGAGCAAGTTTCACTTTTTATTGAATCCTTGCTCCATCAATCCCCCTCTGATGGCATTTTTGAGCCATCATATAAATACCCATCATTACCAAGTGCCAACTTTTATTCATTTAAATTTTTAGTATCTTCCTTTCTTTCTTCTAACTCTTCAATTTTCCTTACTCCTTTCATTTTATCATATAGACTTCCTTTCATCTCCTCTAATTCGATCTCTTCTCTGTTGCTCTTTCTTCCCATTCTTTTATTCTTTATTTCGGTTATCATTCCTGCTTTTGTTTTATTCTTGCAACATCTATATGTTACTATCATCGTCAGACCTATTGCTGTTATAGAAATTACTGGTATTAGGATTTTCCCTAATAGACTACTCCCTAAAGTGGAAAACCAACTACCTATAGTGGAAATACTTTTACTAAGTCTTTCCCAAACACCGTCAACCTCCAGTTGGGTCAAATCGTCATGAATCTTTGTAATATTCTTAATATATCCCTCAATACCTTTACTTTTGTCTGGGATATATGTACAGCAATGTTGGACTTTCAACATGCCACAGACTCCACCCTCTTTTGCCAATAATATATCAAGTGCAAGTCGATTTTGCAAAACCAAAGATCTTATCGCAACCATTTCGATATTAATCATTAAGAATCCCCCAGCAGTATCTGTCGATAGACGATCAACTACTGTTGACAATTTACGTATCTTATGTGAATTCAGTATGACTCCAACTGACGGTATCAGTGCACCAAATATATCACCTACTATTTCTGAGAAGCTTGTTCTTTTAGTTCGTTTTAGTCCTTGACGTATTACATCCATTTAATTGTTCTTAGTAATGTGGTACACTTTTGGAAATACTATCCCAAGATAACAACTACCATACCATTGTGTTGGCAACCTATAATAGGCATTCTTACCACACACGTAATATATTCCTGGAAAAATAGGATCAGTTCCACCTTTTAGTCCCCATCCCCCCATGATTAGGAAGGTGTGTTCACATTCACTAGAACCAATGAAAATGTTGTTATAGTCTGTTTTTAGTCTATGTAGACAGAATTTTCCCAACTTTGACAAATCTAGGGACATTGCAGCATGAGTCTCGCCTTTCTTATAGTCCCCTTCCTTATTAGCCCATGGAGGTACATGTGACTTCTGTTCACCAGCCTTCTTTTGAAAATCCTGTCTTCTTTCCTCTACTAAATTTAGAAAATCTTTTACTTCATCTCATAACATACAGGTTAAATTGTTCTTATGCGCATATGTTATGTCTATTGGGTTTGTTGTTAGGAAAAACTCGCCCATAAATTCTGCATCTTTAGCACTAAGCACTGGGTTTAGGTTTCTTCTAATAGGAATCTCTGGGAATACTAAATCCATATTAGAATAATAATACTGCAATTTGCCTGTTTTATAGAACAGACTGGACACAACACTACATGACACACCATATGTTAAAGGAAGATGGTGATAAGTCACCCCTCCGAGACAGACAAAGGTAATTTCATGCAAACATAACAATCACTCACGTCCATTGTATCTACATATTCAAAAAGAGGTTTAGTAAACACATTTAATGACGAATCACTATTTGATTTGCCATGTTGATACATGGTCTCGTCTATTTGCTCTAAATTAGTGGTAGTTGTTCCTTTAGTTCCTGCATTTACTTGATCACTTGTATTAGTATTATTTCTGTCGTTATTTACCATAAAAATAGGTATCACAACTGTTAGCAAAACCACATTAACATTAATATCAAAATACTGCACAAACAACATTTAACACATCTTCGTTTTAAACTAGATTTCGGCTGTTCAGTCACTTCTGTTTCTGCCATTTTAATTTTCTAAACTTTATTAATCTCTAAATTTTATTCTAATTCTAAGTTTAATTTAAAACTAGAATATATAATAATAATCTTTGTGTGATCCCATACTTCAACAGCTTTTCGTCTTTTGCTTTCCCCTTTGTCTTTAATTTCTTTTCTTCATCTGGTTCTCTTATTCTCTTCTTTACTTGCTTGTAAAATTTCCACCTTCTGTGTCACAGTCTTTTCTCTTAAGGTGGTCTCAATTTTCTTTTGTCACTTCTTTCATTAGTGACATTTTCTTGTCCTTCGTTCAGATCAAGATTCTCAAAGTCCTCAAGGATAATATAGGTCCATTCAGGAGCCTTATATTTTCTGACCTGACTCAACAGGTGACAAGCCCCACGCACCTGGTAGGGCACACTCTAGACGGCATCATCGCCCTAACTTGCGGTTTACGGGCACACTGCCTTTGACCTGGACAGACCATATGGGAGTTCAATTTGAGATTCTCCTAGCTAACCATCACAGGGCAGAGAAAGGCCCTAAGATCCAGATTCAAAGCAGAGCCTGGAACACAATTAAGAGTACGGACCTACGGCTGTACTCATGGCCTCTGTAGGTCAGTTACCCTCTGATCCAGAAGAGGCGGTTACTCATTATACAGCTTGGGTAGAGTCAGCCTGTAATACACTAACTCCAGCTAAAACGATATGCCCTAGAAGAACGCATCCCACAGCCCCCTGGTATTCAGAAGATTTGAGGAGACAAAAACTTTTCTGCAAGCTTCTTGAGCGAAGCTGGAGGAAAGATTATATGGAAGAGGAGAAACAGAAGTATAGACAAAGTCTGGCTATTTATAAACACCTCCTATTCGAAGAAAAGATTTTTTTTATACAAAACGAATCAATTCTGCAAACAACTCTACTAAAGAACTTTGTAAAACTGTCTCAAGTCTGGCCTCCCCCACCATAACAAAAGTTGAGGCAAGTCAGGAACTTTGCGATGATATCTCCAAGTTCTTTTTGAACAAAGTAGAAGCCATCTTTTGAATTTCAGTCACCCTAATCCAGAGGAATGTGGGGTGCGGTTGGAGGGAAGGCAGCCAATTACTGATCCCCTAACGGTCTTCAATAAATTTGAGCAACTGTCCACAACAGACACTGAGAAACTACTCCTCTCCGCCCGATCAGGCTCCCCTTATGACCCCTGCCCAGTCTCAATAATTAAACAGGCACAGGTGCCTGCGGCTTTAGTACTCACTCCAGTGTTTAATACAATGTTTGAAGTCGGACACTTCCCTCGTCCTTGGAAATTGGCCTCGATTTTGCCGTTATTGAAAAAGCCTAACCTGGACCCAAAGGAGCCAAATAATTTCCGACCCATATCTCGCCTCCCTTTACCTGCAAAACTGGTTGAGAAAACCATGAACTTACAGCTCAGCACTTTTCTAGTCGGGACAAATGCTCTGGACCCAACTCAGTTTGGGTTCAGAGAAGGGCATAGTACAGAATCTGCACTGATAAAGTCCACGAAGGAGATAAGGGAGGCGGTGGACAGAGGAGGCAAAGCAGCTCTGATTATGCTCGACCTGTCCGCAGCCTTCGACACGGTCCATCATGATGTTCTGATGGACAGTTTGTCTGCGTGTGGTATTCAGGGCAAAGCTTTTGACCTCCTTAGATCTTTTTTATCGGACAGATCTCAGACGGTGGCACTGGGTAATTTCAATTCCAAACCTTTCTCACTGCCGTGTGGAGTACCCCAGGGGTCCTCCCTAAGCCCTACTCTTTTTAATGTTTATGTCATCTCGCTGGCTACCCTGATCAGATCTTTTGGCTTCAGCCTGACTTCATATGCTGATGACACACAAATTGTGGTGGCTTTACGGCCTGGTCAGATAATAGGAATTGAGGACAGGTTCCATGATTGCATGGCAGCAATCGGAAGCTGGATGTCACAAAATTACCTAAAATTGAATTCGGGGAAGACCAAGGTCATCCTGTTCGGCAATGACCCTAACTTCTGGACCCCAAGGTGGTGGCCAAAATACATGAGGTCACTTCCTACTCCTGTTAGGAAGGTGAAGAACTTAGGAGTCATTATCAATGAAAAACTCAACTTCGGGGACCAAATCAATGCAGTGGCATCTTCCGTCTAATTTTTAATCAAAATGATTAGGAAAATACTGCCCTTTCTGCCTACATCTTGTCAGCGAACCGTAGTCACTGCTCTCATTTTGTCCAGACTTGACTACTGCAATAGCCTGTATTTAAATATACAGGAACGCTTTGCAAACAAGTTGCAAATGCTACAAAATGCAGCTGCAAGGTTGATTACGGGTACTCCCAAATACGCCTCCATCTCTAAGGAATTGAGGAAATTACACTGGCTGCCAGTCAAGAATCGAGTGCTTTTTAAAACTCTCAGTACAGTGTTTAAGGCACTCCACAGGATTGGCCCAGATTTCCTAAAACGGAAATTGCAATGGTATACACCCGGTAGAACCCTGCGTTCCGGAGGAGCCAAGTTGGTGACTGTGCCACTCGTCACATCCACATGGGAAGGGAGAAGTTTTATGGTATGTGCAGCTAAAGCGTGGAATGAGCTTCCCCCCATTTTGAGAAATGCCACAGACCTACTCACCTTTCGGAGAGGACTGAAAACCTGGCTCTTTACTCGCTAACCCTGGTCGCTTGATTTGTTCTCAGAGAATTAGTGGTTTCAACGCCAGGACACCTTCGGGTAATTGCCGCGCTTTATAAATAGTGATAACATAACATAACATATTTGGAACTCTCTCTCTTGTTAATTTTCGTAGAGATTTTCTTCTTGGATGTTCTTCTTCAGTTTGACTTGATATTTCGTTTACTTGCTCTAATCCTTTCCCTGTTCTTCTTTTCAAAACATATCTCAGTCCTTTTACTCCACTTGGCCAGTGATCACCCTTTCTGACTCTCTTTGTTTGCACTGCCTTTTCACCTTCTTCGCCAATTTCTAACGTTCTTTTATTTTCCATTTCTTTTAGTTGAGCTTGTTCTGGGCTTTCTAATTTTTGTCTTTCTGTCAATTGAATTTCTTCTTGATCTTTTAGTTCTTCTTTTTCTGATTCTGATTGAGCTTGATCTGAGTTTCCTGCAGCAGATTCTTCTGTTGACTGAATTTGTTCTGAACCTGTCAGTATCTCATTTTCTTCTTCTTCTGATTGAGCTTGATCTGGATTTTCTGTTCCAATTCGTTCTGGTCTTTCAATCTCTTGCTCTTCCTCGGCCTCTACAGCAGTCTCTTGAAACCCAGTATCCAGTGCCCACCCTACTTGACTTGTACTTGGTTGTTCATCATCGATACGTTCTTCAGAGTCTGTTTCTATGATTTCTTCGACTTCACAACTTTCAGCTTCTGGTTCTTTTCTTTGTTCTACCAGTTGCTGCTCTTGTCGTTCAGGTGGACTTGGGACTCTTTTGGTATGACTTGCATGGATCCAGTTTGGCAAGCCAAAACACTTCACTGCTGTTGTTGTGACCAATATAATTTGAAGTGGTCCTTTCCACCTGGATTCTAAACACAATTTTCTTGTGTGCTTCTTTATCATAACCCAGTCTCCTGGACACAAATCATGAGCTTGATTCGGCTGTGCTGTGGTTGCATCTTCTCCAACCTGGTGAGACACAGAACGTACCAGATCAGCTAGTCCTTTACAATAGTCCAACTCTAGATCATCAGTTATAGTCATCAGTTTGTTTCCAGGTATAAATGCTTGTCTCATTGCTCTTTCCATAATAATTTCATTAGGACTCAAGCCTGTTCGTCTGTCAAGGATGCTTCTAAGGCTCATTAATACAAGGGAAAAAGCAATTTAGGGGTGGGCGGAATTTGCGTAGTTGCGCTATGCAAAGCTCCGCAAAACGGTAAAAATATCCGCGAGCACGCAAAAGTTCCGCGAACACGCGGAATTGCTTGTTCCGCCCGTTCGCGATGCTTTTTTCCTGTTTGCGAACGCTGTTTGCGTGCTCGGGGAGAAATATCTCGCGAACACGCATTTTGAAAGCGCGAACAAGCAAAAAACTCTGCGAAGCCGCAGATCGCGGAATTTTTGGCAATTTCGCGTTCTCCGCGGAACGCGAAATTACACAAATTCCGCGAACGGAACGGAATTTACCGCCCAGGCTTAAAAAGCATCAGGCCATTTCAGTGAAGTGGATGCACACACCTTACCTAACCTGGATTTTATTGTACCACTTAGCTGCTCAACCACTCCAGATGCTTCTGGTCGATAGGCACAATGTAGTTTCTGCTCAATGTTTAAAGCTGTACAAATTAATCGAATTATCTCATTGTTAAAATGAGGTTCTCTATCTGATTCCAAAGTGACTGGAAATCCGAACCTAGGGATGAGTTCTCTCAGGAGTAGTTTGGCAACTGTGAGACTGTCATTCCTTCTGGTTGGATAAGCTTCCACTCAACGAGAAAACAGACACACAATGACAAGGACATACTTCAGACCGTTGCACGGTGGCAACTCTATAAAATCAAGCTGCAGTCTTGTAAATGGTCCTTCTGCCTTTCCGATTTTTCCCCAACTGACAAATGTTTTTCTATCTGGGTTTTGCTGTTGACATATCAAACAGCGCTGGCAGAGACTCTCTGCAATGAGCCTAAACTTGGGATTGTACCATGTCTGCCTAAAGTGTCTAATCATGGCATCCCTCCCAATGTGTGTGGCTCCATGATATACTCTTGCCATTTGTGATAACATACTGTCTGGCATTATCGGTCTTCCATCTGGACACACCCATACCTCATCATAGGTTCTTCTTGTGCAACCTGTGTTGATCCAGAATTCCTTTTCTTTTATATCTGCCTCATCTTGTAACTGTCTAACTTCATCCCATGTTTCAAAAGCAGAGAAAAATAATAGTTGGCAATTGGTAGTTTCTTTTTCCAACCATCTGTTCAAAGCCATTGTATTTCGAGTACATAATTGTGCAACTTGGTCAGCATATTTGTTGCCTTGTGTCACATAATAATTTCCTGACTTATGTGCGGCACATTTGACCACTGCAAATTCTTTTGGCAATTGTAATGCTTCCAACAGTTTTTGAAATGTTTACTGTTTCTGATAGGAAAACCTGAAGAAGTCAGAAATCCCCTTTGCATCCATAATTGGCCGAAGTCATGCACAATCCCAAAACCATATTGACTATTCATGAATATGGTTACTCTCAGGGGGATATTCTCAAAAACGTGTGTAAACTATCGCCAAATTCGCTTAACGCAACTTCTCACATCGCAGTCTATCACGGGAAAATAACACCGTGTTAACGCAGTATTCCCGACCCGGCTGCACCATGCGATAGTCACACGTCAATGCGACAAATGCCCGCGTTAAAATCAACGCAACGCCGAAAAAATGTGAAACACAAACGCCCAAAAAGTTGCGAAGTCCCAAATCGCGAAACAAAAATCAGCGATAGCCAGCGACAGGCCTGAGATTCCCACGCGACATGCGGGAAAATGCACTATAAAAGCAGAGAAAAAAACCAAGATAAAAAAATGCAACTGCGTAGCACCATGGACGCACCCGGACCGAGTGCAGAGGACAACGCGAACCCCACAAGCCCCACAGACGACCAGCCAGGACCCCCGGGGAAGGGCAAGGAGAAGAGGAAGACGGGGCAGTCCGCAGGAAAACCGGATCATTGTCACGGAGGTGACATGACACTACCAACAACTGTCCGTCACCTCCACTGTGTCATCAGCCACACAAACGGAAATATGGCAATACATCTTGAACAACGTGAATGCAGTCGGAGTGTCGAGGAGGACAATGGAAAAGGTCAAGAGGCGCTGGAATGATGTGAAGGGCAAAACCAAGAAGAAACTCGATGCCAACATGAAAGCAGCAACGCAGATTGGAGGTGGGGGACCAGCGGCACACCAGGAGCTGGATGACATTGAGAAAATGGTGGCCACAGTCATCAGTCGGGATATGGTGGCAGGAGTCGGGGATCGGGACACTGCTCAACATGACCTGACACAACATCAACAGGGTGAGTACCGACCAGGGACTGGGGGGACGGGGGGAGATGGGCACAATGGCACACATGCACAATTAAGCACAGCACACTGCACACCCACAATGACTCAGGATCATGTCCCTGATTTCCATGCCACACTGCAGCACACATACAGAAACCCATGGAATGTGTGTCGAAAAGAATTTATTTGCACATGCTGTGCCTGTGGTCAGTTTGTACTGTCTCATGATTGCTAAGGACTGCCACAATGTGACGTCCTCATGTGAAGAAATTGTCAATGATGGTGTTCCTACGGGCTATTCCTGCTGCAGCTGCAGTGGGGTGTGGTCCACCTGCCTCATCTTCCTCATCATCGTCCGGTGCATCTGGCACTCGTAACCATGGGGCATTGGTGCGTACACATATGTTGTGCAACACACAACATGCAACGATCATCTTGCACACGATGTCTGGGCTGTACAGGAGCCTCCCACCTGTGGTGTCCAGGCACCTGAAACGTGAGTTCACACGCCAAATGTGCGTTCCACGGTCCCCTGGTGCGTTTGTGGGCCGCATTGTACTGCCTCTGGGCCTGTGTGTTCGTGGCTTGGAGGGGTGTCATCATCCAAGGGCAGAGTGCAAATCCTTGATCACCTGTGACAGTGTAGAGAGACATGAGTCAACAGTTGGTTCTGCATTATGTGTAGGCAGGTTCACTAGTTCATTGGCGTGTGATATGTGTGTCATAGTGATTACTGTTTGACATGTACTGCTTATAGCAAATGAGCGCCATCAATGTGTACAACCTAGCCTCACTGCTGCTCCTCCCTCCCCCCGAGCCCATTTACTTGTGTGCGCTGCGCAGTTGCATCACTTGCACTCCTACGGCACACCATTGTCATGCCTGTCTGCGCATGTCCCCAAGCCTGACAACGACAATGTGATGTTGTGCGTTGAAGGTGGGCGGCCACGTGTGTGTAGGCCTATGGTAAGGATAGGGCGGACACAGATGTAGAGTTCATGGCTGGCTGAACTGTCGATGCGGTCGAGGCAATACCTTTGGCCTATGCTGCAGTAATAGCGACACACACACAACAGTTGGCATGTATGATCCCGGACCTCGAGCGGGCTTGCGCTCATCCATTTATCCCTTCGGCCGAGCCCGCACTCCGGGGGCATGCCACATCGCAACATTGTCCTTTGCGGGACGGGTGGCGCCGACACTACAACAGAGACACACGCCTTAGGTACTTCATTGGCAAGCCCAACACTTAACCACGCCCAGAGCCCCGGGGTGATTATCCACACCCCTACGCTGGACTGTCGTACGCCAGCCCACTCCGGCAACGCCCACAGGGGGGTGCGACACAGCTACATGTCCCAGGTCTCCCCCACTGCCTGAGGTGACATGGTTGCGTCCGCTGTACACAGCACATTGCAATGTGGTAGGGCCCGGGTCCCTCATGCATATACAATGACCACACGGAAACACTTAGATAGTTTGTGGAACTGGCTACGGGCACGTGCACCCGGCCCCTTTTATTGCCAGGGTCACATGTCCAGTGACACCTGTGCTGGATGGGTGTGGGGTGAGTGTGAGCCAGCCCTCAACGGGTGGTTGGTGCTGGCAACAACTACAACAGTGATCAGACAATCAGAAGTTCACAATTCAAACAGCAAGGGTCCATGACTTGAGCTGCACGGAGTTAGTGGCCCCGGATGCACAGCGGCCGGCACATGGAACACCGCCACGGGACGGTGACTACCGGTGCACTGAGGTAGGGGCACGAGAGCTGAGTGGGTCCCCGTCGATGTCCAAGGTGAATGTCGCGGGGGTTATGGAGGACAGTGGAAGGTGTTCTTCCAGGGCAT
The DNA here is from genome assembly GCA_963921515.1 of Calotriton arnoldi. Classification (NCBI taxonomy): domain Eukaryota; kingdom Metazoa; phylum Chordata; class Amphibia; order Caudata; family Salamandridae; genus Calotriton; species Calotriton arnoldi. The sequence goes on along the minus strand of CAWUFW010001465.1, from coordinate 1,457,896 downwards.
GATACAGAGGGCAGTACCAAGCAGACACAGGCAATATGGAGGAGATGAATGCTACAGACTCATTTTTGTCACCAAGTCAGTATCAGCTACATGATGAAGAAGACAACCCCCAGGCCATAGACTCAGACGCCACCACAGTTCAACCAGAGGGTGTCCATGAATTTCAGGGCACAGAGTTAGTGGCACCAGAGCTGAAAGGGGATGCAGTCTGCGATGAGGCCTGTACAATGGTATAAACTCTGCCATAAATAAATCAAGGCTCAGTTCCAAATGTGTAACCTACTTGACCGTAGTGTGGGCCGGAGGCAGCGGTCAGCAGGGGCCCCCAGCCACGTGTCCTTGGCTTGCGATGCACAGAGTCAGTGGCACCAGGGCAGTTGTTGGTGGTGTTCGGTCACCTCTGTAACGAGGATCCTGTTTTTCATCCGGACTGAATCGCGTCTTCCTCTTACTCCTCTCCTAGCGTGCAATGATACGGACTCTGCCATTGTAAAATCAAGACTCAGTTCCAAATGTGTGACCTACTTGACCGCAGTGTAGGCCGGAGGCAGCGGTCAGCGCGGGCCAACCGCTGTTCAGGCAGCTCCTCCTGGTACTCTCACACACGACGTTGGAATGCCATGTGGCGATGATTTGTGGTTAATGGAGGTAGTAGCACCAGAGCTGAGCGTGTGTGCAGCCTGCGACGATGCCGTGTCCTGCCTGGTACGGATTGTATTGGATTGGTGTGAGGGCTGCTGGACCGCAGTGTAGGCAGTACACAGGTGACCCCACGGTGCTGGGCCGCAGTGTAGGCCGAAGGCAGTAGTCAGCAAGGGCCCACAGACACGTGTCGTTGGAATGCTATGCACAGAGCCGGTGGCACCACATCGTAGGGAGTACGGTGATATAAAATCTGCAATAAACGTATGTACTCTGCCATTGTATAATCAAGACTCAGTTCCAAATGTGTGACCTACTGGACCGCAGTGTAGGCCGGAGGCAGCGGTGGAGTACGTCAATGAGAAAGGAGTAATGGGGGCCTGTGTCACGGAGGCCGTGATGGTCTGAGGAGGCTGCCATGGTCGCGGGCCTCGGGCTTGGAGCTTGCACCGGCACATGGTGGGCCCTCTTTGACACACGCCGTTGTCGGCAGGTGAGCAGTGAGGCCTGGGTGCGCTGGGGTGGGCAAGATGGGTCCTGGGACCAGCGGCCTGGGGTGCAGCAGGCGCACAGGATCGCAGGCACCGCCGCTCACAGCATCAACCTTGTGGCGGGGTGAGAGGCGCCGCCCTGGCAGACACGTTGCCATTCCAGAAGAGAACCACGCCCAGAGTAACGGGCTTTTTATTCACACCCCTACGCTGGCCTTGCGTACGCCGGGCCAGCCCACTCCGCGCACGCTTACAGGGGGGGACGTAACAAGCTACATTTCCGCATTCTTCCCCACTGGCTGCGGTTACATGGTTGCGTCCACTGTCCAGTACACTGCAGACACCAGCAGTGTATGTTGACATGGAAGTGTCTGTGGTCTGCATACTCAAGTCTGTCCAGCACATCACGCCACACTTGGTATTGTGTACATTCACATTAATGGGTCACTTGCCTCCTTCGCACATGCCGGGTTCCCACCTCTCCCCACATTCTGCTATTGTGTGGCTGAGGTGCCATGCCGTTGATGGCTTGTGTAGATGGCTAGCCCAGGTTGCCACAGTAAGTTGTGTTGTCGTGTTTGGAATGTGGGGATGTTGGTTGTCATGTTGAATGTGATTTTGAGACGTGTGCATTCCCAGAGTTGTGAGTTGTCTGATTGTGGTGTTGAGGTGTGTGGTGTGTTCCGTTGGTACTTACCGACGAGCACTGCATTCCCATAGGTGTCATCCTGGAAGCGCTGGTTGATGATGGACTGTCGGAAGATGAAGGAATCATGCACACTGCCTGGGTAGTTGGCGACGACATTGGTGAAGAGTCCCCGGTGGTCCACTGTTGCCTGCACATTGATGGAATGCGTGTGTTTCCTGTTGCAGTAATTGTGTGCAGTGGCGGCAGGGGGCACGAGGAGTACATGTGTGCAGTCAATTGCCCCAACACGTGCGGGAAGCCAGCTATGGCGTAGAAGCCTTGCTTGATCTCCAGCTGTTCCTGCGCAGTGTGTGGGAAGTAAAGTTGCTGGGGTACCAAGCTGATGATGGCATCCAAGACAGGTGTGAGAAACTTTGACAGGGCTGGCTGTGAGACTCCTCTGACTATGGCAGTTGTTGGTTGGAAGGTCCCAGAGGCCAACAGGTACAGCACGGCCAGCAGCTTTGTCTGCGGAGGGATGTTGGTTCTCCGCTGAGTTGGTGCCGTCAGCCTGTGGGCAATGAGGGTCAGGATGCGGAGGATGGTTGTCCTTTTGAGCCTGTAGTGGGCAATGACTTCCTCTGGCGTTAAGTCTCCGAGACTGGTGCGTTTTCGGAAGGTCCGGTGTCTTTGTCTGCGCTGCCTCTGTGGTAGTCCGGAGGGGGGGTCCTGGGGGGTGGGGCGCCTGGGAGGGTGGCGGTGGGTGTTGTGGCCCTCTTGGGGCTCCGAGCTGCATGATCAGTAGCTCCATGGCATCTGTTGTTCTTCTGGTGTGGCTGTGGGCTGGGCTCCCTTTTATGGTGCAGGTTGTCGTCCGACTTAGCACCAGGTAGGAGCAGGTGTTAAATCCCTGCTGCTAACTCGCCTTATCGCATGTTTTTGAATGTTATCGCCGATCTGGCTGGTCGTTGGGAATGTTGCAGAGTGGTGTTTTCGCGGCTCTTTGCACGGGAGCGCCTACTCTGCATCTCATTAGCGTTAGTTGCCGGTGTCATCCGTGGCGATGTTTTTTGTGGCTGCTATCGCAGGGAAACTGGTGATATCGGCTGTTAGCACCAGCTTGTGAATGGTGCGATGAATTTATCACCACTTTGGCTGCGATAAAGTGCTGCTAACTCGGCGATAAGTCCTTGAGAATATGCCCCTCAATTTTTTCCCCCAATTTTGCAGGCCTTTGTTAATGCTACCAATTCGGCTATTTGTGCAGACTTGACTCCTTTTAGACAGGATGCTTCTATAATAGCAGATACAGTACAGACAGCATAGGCAGTTCTCCATCTTGTTTTCGCGGGCATGACCCATCAACAAACAGTACATAATCTGATTCTCCCAATGGGACGTCAAAGATGTCCGGCCTGGGCTTTCTACACATTTCTGTTAGATCCAAACAATCATGATCAACTTCTTCTTTTACTTCTTCACAGAATGGGTCCGGCAACAGAGTTGCTGGATTCACTGTGGTGCATCTTATCACGCTTACATTTTCAGCACCTAGGATCACTCTTTCATACTTAGTCAGCCGACTAGGGGTCAAGTGCTGAGTTCGAGTTCTGGTTAAAAGAATCTCGACAGAATGTGGTACATAAACCTTCAAGGGATGTCCCATAACAATAGACTCACTCTGCTCCAAACTTACACAAGTTGCAGCTACTGCTTTTAAGCAGCCAGGCAATGCTGAGGCCACAGAATCCAGAGTGGCAGAAAAGTATGCCACTGGATGTCGCATCAATCCATGTCTTTGGGTTAACACTGAAAGCGCACATCCTTCCCTCTCACAGCAGAACAAAGCAAATTCTTTTGTATAGTCAGGCATTCCTAATGCTGGTGCTTGACACAAACAATCCTTCAGTTTTATGAATGCATCCTCACTTTCATCATCCCATTCAATCGGATCCATCACATCTTTTCGTGTCAATTTTATTAGAGGTTTTGCAAGCAGTGAAAATCCACTGATCCACTGACGACAGTATCCAATCACTCCCAAAAACATTCGTACTTCTTTCTTAGTTTTAGGCAGATTCATCTGTCGAATCACTTTTATTCTCTCTGGTGTCACTTTTCTAACTCCCTTTTCTATCTTGTGTCCCAAATATTGGACTTCTTGTCGGCAAAACTGTAATTTTTCTGGCGACACCTTGTGTCCACCTTCTGCCATATGGTTCAGTAAAGCAATTGTGTCTATGACACAAGCCTCTCTCGTCTTTGATGCCACCAGTAGGTCCTCAATATACTGAACCAAAACCAAATTTCCTGGCATAACCAATGTTTCCAAATACTTTTTCAGGATTTTATTGAAAATCGGGGGACTCTCTGTGTACCCTTGAGGAACTCGGCACCATGCCAAAACACGGTCCTCGAACCGGAACGCAAAGAGATATTGGCTATCTACATGCAAAGGAATCGAAAAGAATGCTTGGCACAAATCAATCACTGTATACCAATGTGCATCCCAAGGTATCTAATAAAGAATTACTGCTGGGTTTGGTACTACTGGACAACAGGGTACTACTATCTTATTGATTTTCCTTAAATCTTGCACTATCCTATATTTGCCACTAGGCTTTTCAAGTCCCATGATTGGCGAATTACAAGGACTACCCATTATTTCTTTCAAAATACCTTGTTCAATCATGTGATCAATTACTGGAGCAACTCCTTCTTTTACTTCTGGACTCATTTTGTACTGTCGTGTGTTTGGATAAATCGCACCTTCTTTCACCACTATTATAATTGGATCTACATTTGCCATCAACCCAATTTCCTTTCCTGAAAAATCCCACACATCTGATCTCACTGTGTCTCTCAACTCATCAGGCAGACTGTTTTCAGTCAGAAGTGAAAACATCTCATCCACTTCTGTTCCTTGTTTTGCTAGCATCCTCTTGAAAGCGATATCTTCATCAGGTGTTTGGAAAGCAATACCATCAGGTGTACAATAGATGGTACAGTTCATTTTACACAACAAATCTCTCCCTAACAAGTTAACTGGACTTGAATCACACACCACAAACCGATGCATGTCTTTGAAATGTCCGATATTTACTTCTATTGGTTTAGTAAGCGGGGTTTTCATTTGCTTATTTGAGACTCCTACAACTTGGATAGTTTCTCCCGGGAGGGGTAGGTTTGGAATTTCTGCTGCTCTCACAGTAGAACGGGTAGCACCAGTATCCACTAGGAAAGTAATGTCGTTACCTTCCACTTTTCCATCAGCAAATGGACCTGACTGATCTACCGCCAAGGATGCGCCAAGCACACATTCTTCCTCCCCCTCAGGCACCGTCATTGAGAAACATGCGAATCACACTCGTTACTGTGCATCTAATATTGTTGAACCGTTTGTGTATTCTTACCACTCTCTCCACGAAATCCGGGGTTCACACTGTATCTCTGCACTTGAGCGTTCATACAGTTGGGCATAAGGGCTTGTGGCACCTGTAATTGTGGAGTAACTACCTGTTGCTGCTGGTTCACAACCACCTCATTCTGCATCTGTGATTAAATTTTGATTTACCCCATTATTCTGTTGAACGTTTCTACACTCATTCTTCCAATGTCCATGCTTTCCGCACGCATGACAAGGATACTTCTTTTTCGCTTCCTCTCTACTCATTCGTCCTTTTCCTTTATTCCCATTTGATCCTTGACTATTCTGATTTTGATCATTCGACTGGTTATCATTTTGCCTCTTGGTGTTCTGCCAACTTCACTTGTGCCCACATCATCTTTTCTTTCAATTTCTTATTCTTTACGTCAATATCATCACTGCAATACTTCGCGTACTTCAAGATGTCATCAATGGGCTTACACTGCCAGCAAAGCATATGCTGTTGAATCATCTGGCTAATTTCTGATCTCAATCCATACACAAACCTGTAAACAAAATGTCCCATATCCTTATCACCAATATTTTCAAATCCACTATATTGTTTAAATACCTGTAACAACCTTTCGTAATACGCATGCACTGACTCTTTTGGTTCTTGAGTTGTTCTATCTATTTTAACCCAATCTGTTTCCTTTGGAGGGATTTTCCCTTTCAAGAAAGTAATCACTTGCTGATACTTTTTCATCACATCTTCTGAAGGTGCACCTGTCTTTGCATCTCTTGGATATTCCTCAGTTGACCAATAAACCGTAATCTTACATTCTGTCCACAAATCAGTTGGTACCACTATATCAAACAGACCATCCAAATCCTTTAATAATACCTTTGAAACTTTCACAAACCTCTCTACCTGCTTGTACCATTCAACTGGCTTCTCCCTTAATCTGGGAAAATCATTCGTAAAAGACAAAATATCCTGTCTAGACCATGGAACATGAACATATCCACCACCAGGAACTTCTCTCATTGGACACACTTTTTCAACCTGTTCTGTTTCTCTTAATGGGAATGCAGATGCTTCCTTTGTAGCTGCCTCATCCCTTTTTCTTGTCCATCTACCTCTCCATCTGTCTGCATCTCCCCATTTCTTCAAAATATTCATTAATTCTTTGATCTGTAATCTCCTTCCTGACGCATTCAAGCTCTCTAAATCCTTGTCAGTAAATTCTGCCCTATATGGTTTCTGCAATAATTTCAATTTTTCTACATCCCTTCCAAATTCTGAAGCAACTTCTACTATTTTCTCATGCAGATTCTTTGCTCTCCATGTTATACTTTTGCACAAAAACAACAATTCATCATCACTGTATGTACCTAATCTCTCTGGGTTTATTGTACCAATGATCATTTCTTCCAAATCCACTTTCAACTTGGCCACATCTATACTTGGTGTTTGAGGTTCCTTTTTGTCTAATCCTTTCGCCCACTCCTCTAGATCATCTGGCGAAAATCCTTTAGAAGTTCCTGCTACTGGAGTGTCAATCAGTTCCTTCCTCCTTTTATTCACTGGTGAACCTCTTTTCGGGGTTTCAGTCACCATTTCAATATTAGGGAGATCTAGTAACAAGATATTTGAATCACTCTCACTGGTTAGATCTTCTGACATTGCTACTTCTTTTCTAACACTATTTTGTGGGACTGTCACTGTTTGTAATCTCGGTGTGTCTCGTTTATCCCCATATAATGGAATAACTGGACCTATTGTTACTGGTACTGTCAAGGCTTCAGCATTTAAACCTAACTGATTTATTTTCTGAATTATCTCTTCTTTTGTTCTATTCAATGCGTCTCTTTCCTTTTCCTGTAACACTCGAGTAGCTGTTGGATCACATAAGACTTGTGGAACTAAGGGAGTTCTCATCATTGGTGCACTTGGAGTTGCTTCTCCAGCATTTTCTTGATAAGGTGGAGGTCTTTTAACTAAAATGTACTCTAATAACTCATCATCAGTTTCATCACATTCTGTTCCTGCCATACCTGTGTGTTTCATTTTTTCTTTGCATTTACTCCCTACTTGATCTTCAGCCATTAATACTGGATAGAACACTTCCGTTACTACAGCTTTTCTCCATCGTTTCATCTCATCTCCTCGAGTATCAAATGGATATCTTGGAAAAAATCCTCTATTTATTCTTCTACCTCCTCTGTATTTCTCTCGCTCAAATGCCTCAACTTCCCATTCCTCCAAAGCTTCATATTGCGTTAACCTAGGGCTAGTTCTAATGAATTCATACGATTTCTCAAATTCTGAAGAATCCTTACATTAAACGTACCATTTTCAGGAAAAGCTAGAACACCATCGCCTTTCGTACACTCCACCCAATTTTCCAACCAAACACAAGTATGATATCCTCGTTCCAACATCATAAAAGAAGCAGGCGTATTAGGAGGTGGCATAAGAATCCCTTCTCTGGTTACTATACGCTTATCCTTTTTATAGAAATTTTTGATTTTATTAATCAGCTTCATTCTTCCAATCCCTGTAACTAAGTTGTTTTAGCAAGCTAAAACTAGAAACTCTTACGTATCCTGTTTCCCAACACTCGTCCTATACCAGCGCGACTCACACCAACAGTCCAATTAGAGCTCGCTACGTATTCTCTTACACAACCAATACCTGCGCGGCTCCTGTCTGCCAACCAATCAGAGCTTTCCACACACCCACTTGTCTGACCAATACCAGCGCGGCTTTTTATGACGTCAGTATTACTCCTACTACTGATCCTCCCTTTACAATCAGCACTTGTTACACGCTTGCTGTCTCAACCAATACCAGCGCGGCTCTCTGTGACGTCAGTATGACTCCTGCTACTGACCCAACCTTCATAAGGTAATACGGCAATGTATTTTTCTAAACTTTCTTAATAAGTTTTCTGTTAGGAACAACGTAAAAACAGCGCTACTCTGTCTGCTCCACTAATTCATAGATAGTTTATTCACTTGCTTCAAAGACAAAGTCCTTCCTTACACTGCGAGTAAAAACCACTGTTTACCCTTCACTTAAGCTCGGGAGGACCTATTACTTCTCTGGGGATACTCCTCCTTCGGGTAAGGCCAAAGTTTCACAGGTGGACCCTTCGCTACCACTCACTCTCATTTTTTTTTACGATATAGTCCCTAATATAACACCTACAGCCCTCCGTAGCTTTTAGGTATTATGACAACAGACGAGTAACCTTCTGCAGTGTGATTTTCATTACCACACTCTTCAAAATTCAATTCCCGGGATTCCCAGGTATCTCTGTACCTGTACTTCCAGACAACATAGAACAGGACACTAACTTTTCATGTTAAGAACATATAGTCAATAATCAATAATCACCAAACTAATCAATAATAACCATAACTCTGCTACCAGAAAAACTGATCCAGCACGAAGAGGCCAAGGTTGGATACTTTACACACAATAAACTGAGTTTTTCACTGGGCCCGCATACATTTCATCCAAACACGATTATTTGCATTCTCCTTGGCCAATTTCCCGCTGGAAGGGTTTAAAGTTCTTTATAATTCACTTAAGTTCAGATTAGTTAATTTCCTGTAACCACAAATAAATTACAGTATCATTTCAATGTCTAACTAATCTTCACGAATCAACACTCTTCCTCTGGTCGATGGACCATTAGTTGAGTTAGTTGATGGTGATATTAACAACTTCTTAACTAAAATTCTTAATGAAATAACCGCAGACTCTGAATAATAATAATAATAATAATAATAATAAGTTTATCTAAAATTTCAGTCATTAAGTTGAACGCTCATCAATTACAAGTACACAGTGCAACTCCATCTTTCTTTAAGTGGGAGAGAGAACAATCATATAGCATAATACATTCAATTACACAAGCTCATTCAACAAAATCAAACGCATAAGAGTGGATAGATGTCAAGACAAAAGGCACATTTATAATACATTTGGAAAGAAATATGCAAATTCTAGATAGAATGATATTTACCTAATGAAGATAACTGGAAAACCACCCCTCTGGCCAAAGGACTGGTGGGGGTCCCCTGACTTAGGATCAGGAGACAAAGATTATATGATAGGATCAGGACAGGTCTAATACTTCCTAGACTTCTCTACAACCCGATGCACCAGGACGATTCCCTCCCTTACACTCTCTCCCTCCTCGATATTCTTCCGCAATCTTCCAATCTAATCAGGCAATAGTCTGGATCTTCTAAATCTGCTCTCGTCTCTCTCTCTCTCTCAGCTCCCAGCAGCAGTAGTTCCCTCACAGCTCCATCGAATCACCTCTCCATCAGCAGCGTTGTTAATTTACTTAATTCAAGTCACTTTAGTTATAGTCAGTGGGCCTGATTCACAGAACTAACTTACGTCAAAAACGTAAAGTTAGTACTTTTTGGTATTCACAGAATACACTTACTCATTTTGGTATTCACAGAATGAACTTACTCATTTCGGTATTCACAGAAGTTAGTAGTCCTAACTTTAGGACTCCTAAATGCCTTCTGTGAATACCGAAAAGTCTTAAAGTTAGGATTTTTCTCAGTTTAGGAGTAGTAAAGTTAGACTTTACTACTCCTAAACTGAGAAAATCCTAACTTAAGACTTTCGGTATTCACAGAAGGCATTTTGGAGTCCTAAAGTTAGGACTACTAACTTCTGTGAATACCGAAATGAGTAAGTTCATTCTGTGAATACCAAAATGAGTAAGTGTATTCTGTGAATACCAAAAAGTACTAACTTTACGTTTTTGACGTAAGTTAGTTCTGTGAATCAGGCCCTTTATTTCTTCATGTTCCACCCTCAAGTGTTGCAGATTTACTAAACTACGGAATATGATTGGACAGGGTTAGGGGTGTCTTCATCATACCAGGCTGACGTATTCACTTTAATTAGTAAACCCTATTGTTTTCTAACTCTGCCCCTGCTACTCATTCATACAATTTGTTTGAAACATGCATATTTTGTTACAAATGCCATAATTCATTTAATACAGGCTTCATAGATGACTGATACATATTCTTATTTTCCCATCCCTTCTGTTCTTGGATCTTTAATCAATCAATCAATCAATCAATCAATCAGGGGCTTGTAAAGCGCGCTACTCACCCGTGAGGGTCTCAAGGCGCTGGGGGGTGGGAGGGGGCAGCTCCGGATCAGTCAAAGAGCCAGGTCTTGAGGTCCTTCCTGAACGTGTGCAGAGTAGGGGAGCGTCTGATGTTCACCGGGAGCTCGTTCTAGGTCTTGGCTGCGATGTAGGAGAAAGCTCTCCCGCCTGCTCTGTGTCTGCGGATGCGAGGGACCTCTGCTAGGGCAAGGTCGGCGGATCGGAGGTTCCTCTTGGGTACGTGGAAGGAGACTCTCTCGTTGAGGTATTTGGGTCCGATGTTGTTGAGGGATTTGTAGGTGTGGATGAGGAGCTTGAAGGTGACCCTCTTCTCGACGGGGAGCCAGTGGAGGTCTCGTAGGTGTTGGGTCATGTGCTCGTGACGTGGTGTTCCGAGGACGATGGCAGTCATTCAGTTCCCTCTCGGTCACCGGGTCATTTCATGGACTCATTGAGCATGCGCAGCTTTCGCCATTTTCTTTTTCAGTCATCGGTTAGCAGGCCCAAATGTACACTATTAATAAAAGAATCATAAACAGATGTTATTTTCTTATACATGTAATTCTCACTGTTCACCACCCACTTCTACTCTATCCCATGTAATTATTATTACTCTTGGGCAAAAGCGTTAATAGCAGCAGCTTTCTTTTAAATCAAGCCAGCATATGCCGGGCATGCGGTACCTCAAGACTGCGTTCTGAACTTTCTTGCGCATGCGTGAGGTTTTCCCTCTCAATTAGGGAATTCAATCAATCAATCAGGGAATTGTAAGCGCGCTACTCACCCGTGAGGGTCTCAAGGCGCTGAGGGGGGGGTCGGCAGATCTGTTTAGCCAAAGAGCCAGGTCTTGAGGGTCTTCCTGAAGGTGTTCAGGGAGGGGGCGCGTCTGATGTCTGCCGGTAGCTCGTTCCAGGTCTTGGCTGCAATGTGAGAGGAGGATCTTCCGCCTGCTCTGGCTCTGTGGATGCGCGGGGTTTCGGCCAGTGCGAGGTTGGAAGATCGGAGGTTTCTTTTGGGTACGTGGAAGTTGATTCTGTCGTTGAGGTATTTGGGTCCGTTGTTGTGTAGGCATTTGTAGGCGTGAGTGAGGATTTTGAAAGTGACTCTTTTCTCCACGGGGAGCCAGTGGAGACTTCGTAGGTGTTGGCTGATGTGTTCGTGTCGGGGGATGCCGAGGACGAGGCTGGCGGCGGTGTTCTGTATTGTCTGGAGTTTGCGGAGTAGGGACTTGTTGATGCCGGCGTAGAGTGCGTTTCCATAGTCCAGTCTGCTGGTGATGAGTGCGTGGGTGACTGTCTTCCTTGACTCAGGGGGGATCCACTTGAAGGTCTTGCGGAGGATGCGGAGGGTGTTGAAGCAGCTGAAGGGTGATGGCGTTGACCTGTCGGTTCATGGTGAGTGATGAGCCAAGTACGATGCCGAGGTTCTTGGCGTGGTCTGAGGGGGTAGGTGGGCTTCCGAGGGTGGTCGGCCACCAGGTGCTGTCCCATGCAGAAGGGGTGGTACCGAGGACGAAGACTTCTGTCTTCTCGGCGTTGAGCTTCAGGCAGCTGTTGGTCATCCAGACTGCGATGTCTTGCATTCCTTTCTGGAAGTTGAGTTTGGCAGTGGTGAGGTCGTTGGTGAGGGAGAGGATGAGCTGGGTGTCGTCGGCGTAGGATACGATGTTGAGGCCGTGTTGTCGGACTATGGCTGCGAGGGGGCCATGTAGATGTTAAAGAGGGTGGGGCTCAGTGATGAACCCTGAGGGACTCCGCAGGTGATTTTTGTGGGGTCGGAGAGGAAGGGTGGGAGTCTGATCCTTTGGCTTCTTCCAGTGAGGAATGATCGGATCCAGTCCAGGGCTGTTCCTTGTATGCCTGCGTCATGTAGTCTGGCGACTAGTGTGCGGTGGGAGACGGTGTCGAAGGCCGCTGATAGGTCGAGTAGGATGAGGGCTGCGGAGTGACCTTGGTCCAGGAGGGTGCGGATGTCGTCTGTGGCGGCGAGTAGGGCGGTCTCTGTGCTGTGGTTGCTTCGGATTCCGGATTGGGACGGGTCGAGGACGGCGTTCTCTTCAATGCATCGTGTCAGTTTCCTGTTGACTGTTTTCTCTGCAACTTTGGCTGCGAAGGGGAGGAGCGAGATGTGCCGATAGTTCTTGAGATCGGTGGGGTCAGCTGTGGGCTTCTTGAGCAGGGGTCTGACTTCTGCGCGCTTCCAGTCGTCTGGGAAGGTGCCTGTTTTGAAGGTGGTGTTGATGGTGCGTTGTAGTTCGGGTGTGATGGCGGCCTCTCAAAGCGAGTTAGTCACGTTACGTATGCGTAATTCGGGTTTGCACATGCGCAAAGCGTTTTTGCAAGTTAAAGCGGGTTTTATTCGTGCTGCATTTTATTTCTCATTAATCCAAGCATGCGTAAGCTTTTCTCCCAGTGTATCTGTGTTGGGTGTATGTTAGTTTCATCTTATTTACTAAATTAATGATTAGTGAAAGTTAATGGACGATTTAATCGAGCAAGTTTCACTTTTTCTTGAATCCTTGCTCCATCAGTGCTGCGCCCAGCCATCAGCCTCCCAACCAGACCCAGCAGCCCGAAATGTCCCTGAGCAGGACCCCCACCCTGTAGGCACCACACTTAGCTCCGCATCCTGCACGCCACAAGGAAGAGAACCTAAATAAGCAGCAAACTCGAGTAGTGGAACTCCCAACAGAGTTACCCTGGTGAACAAGTAGTTTCCCCCCTTCATGGAAGTCAAATACAGCTGCACCGAAATGCATACGCTCTCTCACTAGGAGCACAGGTTGGCCTTTGGGCTCTTTCTGGTTCTGCTGGGAACTTTTAGAGGTGAGGGAAAGGTGCAGGCTGATGGATCAGACACAAACCTAGCTGGAAGACCAGCACTCTCATGGGATACCCATTGGACATTGTCAGGGGGTGCCCATACCTGTAACAGTATTGCTTTTGGTAATTATAAGCAATATAGAATAAGATAAGAATGTGTTGAAGCCTATGTCACATTTTCAGATAAAATAAAGCGTTTGAAGTTTAAGCATAATTTTAATTTTGGATGAACTTACCCCTATATATTTCTTGAAGCAATGCACAAAGGTTAGCATTGAAAAAGAAGCCCAAAGTATACTATAAGATCGGAAGATAATTGTTTTCAATATTACAAAAATAGAACAGTTTAATTTGCCTAGTGTTGGGAAGACAAAGGCTCAAGGTTCAGAGGAGGTGGTTGCTCTGAGGGCTTTTATTACACTGTCAGCGTGGATCGCCCGATTCTTAGCAGGCGGAAGCAAATGTCTAATTACTGGAGACAGCTGAAAAGTGTGTTAATGATCAATAAGCACAGAGAGCTGGCAGCATTTACCACGAAATGACGCACATTTCTGTTCCAGCATTAGAAAAGCAATGTTTGAACATCACTGCCATCTGATAAGATAACGGGGCATATTAGCAAGACCCACGTTAAAATTATCGCCGTTTTAGCGGCAGGAAACTGCCGCTAAAACGGCGATAATGGGCTTGCTAATATGCGTTATAGAATTCCAATAGAAGCCCAGGTTAGATGTGCAGGACATCTAACCTGGGCTTCTATTGCAATTTCATAACGCATATTAGCAAGCCCATTATCGCCGTTATAGCGGCAGTTTCCTGCCGCTAAAACGGCGATAATTTTAACGTGGGTCTTGCTAATATGCCCAAGCAATTTTAAAATGAAAAATCGTCATTTTAAAATATGAATTGACAAAGGGGCATATTATCAAGGGCTCGATCGCCGCTTTAGCGGGACTTTTTCCCGCTAAAGCGGCGATATTTCAAACGCCCTATTAGCAAGCTGTCGCTAACTGCTGTTAGCGACAGCTTCTAGGCGATAGCGACCGGGTTGGGTGCCGCTTTGCATGCCAGCGATATTTATCGCTAATGGCATGCAAAGTAGGCGTTCCCAACCTAAAAGCGACTGGAAACAGTCGCTAAGGTCGCTATCGCCTATTAGCGAGGCAGGGAGGTGATTAACGAACCAGCGCTAAACACGTTTAGCGCTGGTTTGTTAACGCCTGGTCTCACCCTGACTTAGCCATGTAATCCAATGGGAGGTGGATTACATGGCTAAATCCCCTCGCCCTATCGCCAAGCTAACACTGGTCACAGTGTGAATATCGCTTGTTTTCAAGCGATATTCACACTGTTCTCCAGGGTTTCTATCGCTTTGGAGATAAGCGTTGCTGATAGCACGCTATCTCCGCGATAGAAACCTGCGATAGCCGGCGATAATTATCCTAGCGCTAACTGCGCTTAGCGATAATTATCGTCGGATATTGCTAATAGGCCCCATAGTTTAATGTACATGTTTCTCCTAATGAGGGCTATATGGGAGGTTTACTGACACTTTGAACATTTCGCAGAAATATGGGCTAATCGTATTGTTATTGGGGCTCTTCAAGTAAGCCTATGTTTTTGGTCCTACCACTCCCATGGGTACCAGATGGAGTCACGTACTGCGAAATCTAAAGGCCTTGTTGGGTAGATAGAAAGAACTCCCATAATGTTTGAGGAGTGTAAGCGGGTGCAAGTGGCTACTGAGCTGAAGGGACCACTCATACTAAGCACTAGGGGTGCCTAGAGCCAGGAATAGGCCTGGGCAATTCACCCACCTGACTGTGTCAGTGGCCCCTGCAGGCATCTTCTATGAGATACACAGCGAGGCCTAGCATGCTATCTTGCATCACCTTGTAGTTATGTGAATCCCATTGCTAATGTCGGCTTAGGGGAGCTAGAATTACAAGACGGCCTTGTTTAGCACCGCATTTTATAACACCTGAGCCCCCTCCTCCATTACATTCCTGCACACACAGAAATCTACTGCAGCCCCCCCCCAGGTCGGCACCATCATAAGAAATGGAGTATATAATGACACAAAAGTTAATCATTTATATTTTTTAATTTAAAAACATGTTTACATTGTTTAGCAACAAATATGTTTAAAGAAAACTCAATATACATTATTTACAATTTTTGGGCTTGCAGATTTATCTAAAATGTTTCTACGTAAATAAATTTCGCAATACATTATTTATTGTCTTTTATGGCATAAACTTCACTCATCCTGATTCCCGAGCGCTGTACAGAGGAGGTGTGAAAGAAAACTGAACACTCTTTGACTGTGGTGTGATACACGCAGATTAGAAACAGAGCACAAACTTGTAGTGTTAAACAAGGATGCAGCACATGAAAATTAAGCATGTTGAGAAAGGGAGATACATGTCAGCACCATATACTGCAAATTTGGAGCAGAGCAGAGAATCCAGTGCCCAGATTTATGAAGACTTTGGGGCACATTTACTATTATTTCACGCAACGTGGCGCAGCAAAATAACTTGTTGCGCTGCTTTGCGTGAAAGTCAGAGAGCAGAAATGGTCCATATCTACAAGGATATGGACCATTTCTGCTCTCTGCATGCGCTGGTGCACTGTATGCAGCCTGGTGCCAATGCAGGGACCCTGCTTTACGGGCAGGATTGTTTTTGTCTAGGAAGGGATAACTTGCTGGACATTAGCAATCCTAAGAGGGATTTTCCTCATCCTTTGTGTGACACGGAATGCATCACCCATAGAAAGAATATTTCTCCTCTTTACGCCTGACTGGGGAGGGTTTAGCATTTTGACGCATTCCCAGTTTCACTAACTTTAGTAAATCTAGAAATGCGCCAAAATCCATGGGTGGATGCATGGAAACACCCAGGCTACACCCATGGAACGCCTCCCAGACACAGTGAAATGCAACACAGAACAAGGTGCTGCAATGTGCTACTTTTCCTTTACAAAGCCACCGAAGGTGATGCAAATCGCCCATTGCAAGGCATAGTAAATCTCAGTTACAGACTTGTGTTGCCTTGCAACGACTTGCGTGACGCAAGGACAGCACAAGTCTTTGGTAAATCTTGCCCGTTTTGTTGACTTTACATCTAGGGAACCAGATTCGAGTCCCGGCAGTGGCTCTGGGCAAATCGCTTAGGGCCATATTTATAATTATTTCACACAACACAACCCAGCAATTCATCTTGCTGCATGAAAGGGAGAAGGCAAGATATGGCTCATTCCTGCTCTCTGCCTGTGCTGGCGCGCAAACTGCTGCCTAGCACCAATGCAGCCACCCTTGCACCATGGTGCAAGGATGACTGCATTACAGGCAGGATTGTTTTTGTGCAGGAAGGGACATCTTCATGCACAAAAATAATCCTCTGAGGGTTTTTCCTCTTTCTATGTGAGCCGCAGAATGCAGCACATGTAGAAAGGGAACAAGACGAGGAGAAATAAAGATATTTCTCCTCCTGGTTTCGTGGGAACACCCATGCTCCACTCATGGAACGCTTCCCTGGGGCAGAGTAACGCAAGGCAGCAACTTGTGCTGCCTTGCATTATTCCAGATTTACCAAGTCACGCAGGGCCATGCAAGGTGGCCTTGCGTGGCAAATCTCATTATTGGTTTTGCTTTGCTCCCCCTTCTATGATGCATGAGCGACGTAAAATGCTTTATAAATATTCCCCTTGGGTGCGTGGCCAAGATGGCGGGCGGCTAGGACGTACATTCCCGATCGCTCCTGAGCCACTGCCAACAAAAGCATCACAACGAGCCTTCCGGCTCCCTTCTGTGCCCCCCGGGGGTGAAGCTAGCTGCGGAGAGCGGAGGGCGCTGCTGGAGATCAGCGAGGGCGAGCAACTCCCCCGGGAACTCTGAGGCGTGACTGACTGCAACACGCGATAAAAGGCCGGAGGCCTCTCAGAGGTGAAGGCGGGCCTGGCCTACGCGGCTGACTGGGGGGCCTAGGCGCCGGCACCAGTGCTACATCAAGCCTGATGAGGAGGGGCACCACCATTGCTGAACCAACACGGCCGCAAGGCCGGGTTTTCCGACTCGGGGCCTGGAGCAGCTGTGCACCAGATTCGATCGCGGACCCAGCCGCAGAAGGATAGCCGCTGGTCTTGATAGACCTGGGTGGAGAGCAAAGAGGATGGTAGGACCCCGGACGCCGACATCGTACTGCGAGGGTGGTCGGGGGACATTGGGAGTGAGTTCCCCACCCCCTGTACCGGATATCCCCGGGGCGGGCTGGTCTCACGTGCTCCACCAGCGCAGTGTAAAGGCGAATGGAGGACACTAGAGGTGGGGTGGCGCCCCCCCCCCCTGCTTCTGACTGCGCCCGGGACGGGCTGGTCACACGGTCCCTGCACAACAGTGGGGTCCCATGTTGAGTGGCGGACGGGACACCTTAAAAGCGGCAGCCAGAGCACCAGGGATAACGCAGCAGGCCCCCCCTGGAGCAACAAAAGTGAAAGGGATGTTCCCCAAGAGGGCGCACCGTTTCTGAGGGACACACCCAAGCATAACAAGCATTTGCAATGCAATAGGTCTCGCATTTGCGAGAGTTTGAGCTATTGGGATTGTAAATAACAGTGCCTTTTATTTATGTGTTTTGAAAAGCTGCAAGCGGTGCATAAAAATGCACTTTGTACTTATCTTCTCTTTAGGTTCTGTAGTCCACGCCCTTCAATCAATCAATCAATCACAGAATTTGTAAAGCGCACTACTTACCCGCGAGGGTCTCAAGGCGCTGGGGAGAAACAAAGGGGGGGTGCTGCTACTGGTCGAACAACCAGGTCTTGAGTAGCCTCCTGAAGGTCAGCAGGTCTTGGGTCTGTCGTAGGCTTAGTGGAAGGGTGTTCCAGGTCTTGGCGGCGAGGTGGGAGAAGGATCTGCCGCCGGTGGCAGTTCTTCGAATGCGAGGGACGGTGGCGAGGGAGAGGTCGGCGGAGCGGAGTTGGCGGTTGGGGACGTAGAAGAGGAGTCGTCTGTTGAGGTAGGCTGGGCCAGTCTTGTGGAGTGCCTTGTGTGCGTGGATGAGGAGTTTGAAGGAGATTCTCCTGTCGACGGGGAGCCAGTGCAGGTTCCTCAGGTGGGGGGTGATGTGGCTGTGGCGTGGTACATCGAGGATCAGGCGTGCGGAGGCGTTTTGTATGCGTTGCAGTCGCTTGATGAGCTTGGCCGGGGCTCCCGCGTAGAGGGCGTTCCCATAGTCAAGTCTGCTACTGACGAGGGCCTGGGTGACTGTTCTTCTTGTATCTGTCGGGATCCACCTGTAGGTCTTGCGAAGCATTCGGAGGGTGTTGAAGCAGGAGGAGGAGACTGCGTTGACTTGCTTGGCCATGGAGAGTGTTGAGTCGAGGATGACTCCCAGGTTGCGTGCGTGGTCGGTGGGTGTCGGGGCTGCTCCCAGCGTCGTTGGCCACCAGGAGTCATCCCAGGCTGAGGGGTTGGAGCCGAGGATGAGGACCTCTGTCTTCTCCGTGTTCAGTTTTAGTCGGCTGATCTTCATCCAATCGGCGACGGCCTTCATTCCTTCATGGAGGTTGGATTTGGCGGCGAGGGGTCCTTGGTGAGGGAGAGGATCAGTTGAGTGTCGTCGGCGTAGGAGATTATGTTGAGGTCGTGCTGTCTGGCGATGCGTGCGAGCGGGGCCATGTAGATGTTGAACAGTGTTGGGCTGAGGGACGATCCCTGGGGTACGCCGCAGATGATCTCGGAGGCTTCGGATCGGAATGGTGGGAGGCGGACTCTCTGGGTTCTGCCGGCGAGGAAGGAGGTGGCCCATTCCAGGGCCTTGTCTCGGATCCCTGCGTCGTGGAGGCGTGCGCGTAGAGTGCGGTGGCAGACAGTGTCGAAGGCGGCGGAGAGGTCCAGTAGGATGAGGGCTGCGGTCTCACCGTTGTCCAGCAGGATCCTGATGTCGTCGGTGGCGGCGATGAGGGCAGTCTCAGTGCTGTGGTTGCTGCGGAACCCCGATTGGGATGGGTCCAGGATGCTGTTTTCTTCGAGGTATCGGGTTAGCTGTTTGTTGACGATCTTCTCGATGACCTTGGCTGGGAACGGAAGCAGGGAGATGGGCCGGAAGTTCTTGAGGTCTCTCGGGTCCGCCTTGGGTTTTTTGAGTAGGGCGTTGATCTCTGCGTGTTTCCAGCTCTCTGGGAAGGTCGCGGTCTCGAAGGAGAGATTGATGACGTTGCACAGGTGGGGTGCGATGGAGCTGCTGGCTTTGTTGAAGATGTGGTGCGGGAAAGGGTCTGACGGGGAGCCGGAGTGTATTGTACTCATGGTCTTGATGGTGTCATCGATGTTCACGCTGGCCGGGGGTCATGGTCGATGGTGTGCCGCGGGTCTGGTGCATCGATCTTAGTTGGGGCTGTCTGGGTGTTGAAGCTGTCGTGGATGTCGGCGATCTTGCGGTGGAAGAAGGTGGCGAGGGAATCGCACAGGGGTTGCGACGGCGGGATGTCGTTGGTGTTGGAGCTGGGGTTGGAGAGTTCCTTCACGATGTTGAAAAGCTCCTTGCTGTTGTGTGCGTTGTTGTCGAGGCGGTCTTTGTAGGAGATTCTCTTGGCGGACTTGATGAGGTGGTGGTGGTTACGGATGGCGTCTTTGTGGGCTGCGTGGCTGTCCGGTGTCTTATCACTGTGCCATTTCTTCTCTAGTTTCCGGCAGGTACGCTTGGAAGCTAGGAGTTCCGAGGTGAACCAGCTGGCTCTTTTGGTGGTGTCACTGTAGGTGAGTTTTTTCAGCGGGGCGAGGGTGTTGGCACAGTCGTCCATCCATCGTCTGAGGTTGCAGGCAGCGTCGTCGGTGTTGGATGGGTCGGAGGGAGGGCTGAGAGCGAGGTTTGCCCGTAGTTGGTCTTCGGTGACTTTGCTCCAGCAGCGGCGTGGGATCTGTTGGGTGCGGTGGTGTGTGGTGGGTTTCTGGAAGGTGAAATGGATGCAGCGGTGGTCGGTCCAGAGGAGTTCCATGGTGTGGCTGAAGGAGACGTGGGAGCTTGAGGAGAAGATGGGGTCAAGCGTGTGGCCGGCGGAATGGGTCGGTGTTGTGACGAGCTGGCTCAGACCGAGGTTGGCGAGGTTGTCGATCAGGGTGGTGGAGTTGCTGTTGTTGTTGTTCTCCAGGTGAAAGTTCAGGTCTCCGAGGAGGATGTAGTCGGTAGAGGTCAGGGCGTGCGTGCTGATGAAGTCGGCGATGGAGTCGCTGAACTGGGGTCGGGGCCCGGGGGTCTGTAGACAAGGGTGCCTCTAAGGGTGGTGTTGGGGTCCGTGTGGATCTGGAAGTGCATGTGTTCGGCGGTGCTGAGAGTGTCGTCGGTGCTGGTCGAGACCCTGATGGTGTTCTTGTGGACGATGGCGATTCCTCCTCCTACTGCGTTGATGCGGTCTCTGCGGGTGATCTTATAGCCGTCTGGGATGGCTATGGCGATGTCGGGGGCGGAGGAGTCGTTCATCCAGGTCTCTGTCAGGAAGGCGACGTCTGGTGATGATGTGTCGAGCAGGTCCCAGAGTTCGACGGCGTGTTTGCGTGCGGAGCGGGTGTTCAGTAGGATGCATCGGAGGTGGTTGAGGTCCTTCTTGGCGGGCGCCTCGGTGGCTCTGAGGCTGGTGTAGCTGCAGTTCCGGCAGGTGAAGGGACCATGGGTGCGTTTCGGGGCGGCCTTGAAGCAGTTGTGCGTCCGTCCGGGGTTGAGAGCGTGGAGTGTGGTGGCATCGTATCGGCGTCGGTCCTCGAGGCTGGAGCGGGGGGCGCACGGCCCAGGGGTTCTGGCGCTGGGCGCGGTCCAGGGGCGGACGGGCGCAGACGGGCTTGCCTTAGGCGCGGCCGCCATATATGGGGAGGTGGGAGGGAGGCAGGGGCAGCAAATGGGCAGTCAGGGGGGCGGGGCCGCAGGGGATGCAGCGGCGGGAGTGGAGAGAGGCAACGAGGGGTACAGAAGGCAAAATGGGCACAGTTAAATGGGGGCAGCGAGGGGAAACAGAAGGAAAATGGACACAGTTAAATGGGGGCAGCGAGGTGAAACAGAAGGAAAATGGACACAGTTAAATGGGGGCAGCGAGGGGAAACAGAAGGAAAAATGGACACAGTTAAATGGGGGCAGCGAGGGGAAACAGAAGGAAAATGGACACAGTTAAATGGGGGCAGCGAGGGGAAACAGAAGGAAAAATGGACACAGTTAAATGGGGGCAGCGAGGGGAAACAGAAGGAAAATGGACACAGTTAAATGGGGGCAGCGAGGGGAAACAGAAGGAAAATGGACACAGTTAAATGGGGGCAGCGAGGGGAAACAGAAGGAAAATGGACACAGTTAAATGGAGGCAGCGAGGGGAAACAGAAGGAAAAATGAACACAGGAAAAATGGGGGCAGCGAGGGGAACAGAAGGAAAAACGGGCACAGGAAAATGGGGGCAGCGAGGGGAACAGAAGGAAAAACGGGCACAGGAAAATGGGGGCAGCGAGGGGAACAGAAGGAAAAACGGGCACCGAGGCCACAAGCAGAGGGGCGAGCTTACCAGCAGCAGCAGCGGGCAGGACACCACAGGCGGAGCTGTGTGGCGGGGGAGCGACCTACCTGGCAAGGTCAAGGGTCGCTCTCCTCACCGCGCAGCGGCCGCCATATATGGGGAGGTGGGAGGGAGGAGCAGCTGGGAGGCGGGAGGCAGGGGCAGCGAATGGGCAGTCAGGGGGGCGGGGCCGCAGTGGACGCAGCGGCGGGAGTGGAGAGAGGCAACGAGGGGTACAGAAGGCAAAATGGGCACAGTTAAATGGGGGCAGCGAGGGGAAACAGAAGGAAAATGGACACAGTTAAATGGGGGCAGCAAGGGGAAACAGAAGGAAAATGGACACAGTTAAATGGGGGCAGCGAGGGGAAACAGAAGGAAAAATGGACACAGTTAAATGGGGGCAGCGAGGGGAAACAGAAGGAAAATGGACACAGTTAAATGGGGGCAGCGAGGGGAAACAGAAGGAAAAATGGACACAGTTAAATGGGGGCAGCGAGGGGAAACAGAAGGAAAATGGACACAGTTAAATGGGGGCAGCGAGGGGAAACAGAAGGAAAATGGACACAGTTAAATGGGGGCAGCGAGGGAAACAGAAGGAAAATGGACACAGTTAAATGGGGGCAGCGAGGGGAAACAGAAGGAAAATGGACACAGGAAAAATGGGGGCAGCGAGGGGAACAGAAGGAAAAACGGGCACAGGAAAATGGGGGCAGCGAGGGGAACAGAAGGAAAAACGGGCACAGGAAAATGGGGGCAGCGAGGGGAACAGAAGGAAAAACGGGCACCGAGGCCACAGCAGAGGGGCGAGCTTACCAGCAGCAGCAGCGGGCAGGACACCACAGGCGGAGCTGTGTGGCGGGGGATCGACCTACCTTCGGTCTGCCTCTATGGCTCTCAATGGCCCACTGGTCTTTTTCTTTCTCTCGTCATGTTGGGTTCCTTGCTGCTAGCTGCTACTATTGCTTTTAGCGCCGGGACGCCCCTTTGCTGGGGCAACTGCGCGCTTTACAAGAGTTCCTAACATAACATAACATAGTCCTTGCTTACGAAAAGCAAGGCTGGCAGTAAAAGAGGTGTAGTTACTGCCAGCGTTGCTTCCCGTAAGCAGCGACTGTAAGTACAAAGTGCATGTTTACGCAACGCTTGCAGGTTTTTAAAATACGTAAATAAAAGGCATTGGTATTTACAATGCCAATAGCTCAAATGTGAGACCTATTGCATTGCAAATGCTTGTTTGTGGAGTCATTGAGGCTTCCTCACACATCTGACTCATCTTCACAAAACATTATGGCCAAGGCCGGCTTTAGACAAGCAAATCTATCCATGTGGCCATTTGCACCCTATCTGTGAACGCTGCCTGCCAGACCCTGGTCCTACAGTCCACGAAGTTACACATACTTGTTGGTAGGAACACCCAGTTATCACACCTACCTAAGGGAGACAACAGTAGCATGCAAACATGCCATTTACATCTAAATAAGGGCATTCCTCCTATGCTTAGTCACCGTGCTAGCTAGTCCTTTCAGTCTGTAAGAGTATAACAATTATTTATGAATGCATGGATCTGACCCTGTATAGTATTTAATTTAGTATGGTTCTGCAATATTTGGTAACAGTTTGTTAAAGACAGTTGCTATTTACCTTGATTATATAAGGCTGGGAGGTAAGCTAAAACGATAATGTAGCATTTGTTAATGGAAGATGGTGTGTCTTTGAGTCCAGGTTATGTCTGTAATGGAAGACATCTGTTGAGAAAGATGAAGAAAGGTCTGTGACTGTACATCTGTGAACCTAACTGAGTGATGTGTGTTTCTTAGTGAAACACAGCCTGCTGATCAGAGGTTCTGGTGGTGTACTCTCACAGGTCCACTAAAACAGCATTTACTTACCTGCTCCTCCACATTAGGAAGCCTTTCTCTCTGTACAGGTTTCTTTGGTCGATGAGGGAGTTCCCTGCTAAGGTGTTCTCTTCAACAGTGATTTTCTAATTGCGCTTCCTTTAGAGTGCCTTTCTGTGCTTAAGCCACACCCAGGGGGTTGGGGGGGCTGTAAACTATTGCAAGATACTGATAAACTAACGTTCAAACGTTACTACAACATATCAGTTTCTCCTAAAACTACCCATTACAACAGAGCTTGATTTCTGAAACTCTGAAATAGCACATAAACCCACTGCACCACGGTGATGCGAAAAAAGATGTTCGCCCTATATATACAAGTGCATTCTCAAGGAAAATGTGAGTTCACTTAACGAACAGCTATAGCGTAGCTGAGAGTTCACAACGATACAAATCACATGGGTAATTCTATAACTCAATGCCTGAAAAAGAAAAGAATTGTGATACTGGAATCGCCTAGTCACAGCTTAGACCTTAACCCAATTTGGATGCTATGGTGGGGTCTAAAGAGAACTGTGTATACTTGAATGCCATCAACATCAGTTTTCCTAAGCAGTTTTATGGGGAGGAGTGGGCCAGAACTCCTCCCAGACAATGTGAGCGGCTAATAAACTATTACAGGAAAATCTTTCTTCAAGTTATTGCTACTGAACTGGGCTCCATACGAGGTGCATTTTTTTCACACAAAGATAATGGATGTTGGCTGATTTTTCAGTTTAGTAAATGACAAGGTTACATTTATGTGTTTTATCGCCAGACGTGAGATTTACCTACTGTTAGGAATTGGTAAGGACTAATAGGACATATATGTCTTAATATGAAAAACCATAGAATCTTCAGAGGATGTACCTTCTTTTTCACATATGTACATTATCTACACGCTGTTTGTTTACATCCTTTTTAGGTCTCGCCTGAGCCTGCGCATGCGCTGCTCTGCGAGACATTTAGTAGGTGGCTTTTCAGAGTGCTACCCACAGGCTTTTGCTGGCCTCCAGCTTGCGTTCACGATCGCGTGCACGTGCACAGCTGCCATCTGGCTTTCTGTAATGGCTCATTAAGCCTTACAGCGTGTGAATCATGCTCCTCCACCCCCTTGCTCTCTGCTCTCTGCTCTCACTACCCCCTCCCTTCTCCCTCTCCCTCCTCGTCAGCTTCATGGCAGCGCGTGAATCATGCTCCTCCACCCCTTGCTGTCTGCTCTCACTACCCCCTCCCTTCTCCCCCTCCCTCCTCGTCAGCTTGTTTTTGTTCGCAAACTTGTAGAAGTGATATTGGCTGCTGAGTCCTACAAAGTTGTATAAATGACGCGGCAATCTGGGCAAACTAGTCCATAATAAACTAAGACAGATAGTAATAATGTGTAACTGAAAGCGCTTTATAAAAAAGCTTATCTTCTGTTCTGACCTACAAAGAGCCTTTTAAAAGGTCTCTTTCAGCTTGCAAGAAAGGCATTTCCGCAATGCAAGTCTAAGCGTGTTGTTCCGATCAATTGCAACGTTTTGTTCACACAAAATAAAATGAGCTTTAAACCCAATTTTTCGGCATGACACCCCTTATACATTTAAGCATATATTCGTTTCTGAGCCCTTCGTCTTTGATTTCTTTTTTCATACCAGCCTCAACCGGCCGGCATGGTGATTTGTGATCAATCTCCGTGTTCCTTTTCAAAATACAGAAGAAAGATTGTTTCAGTCTCTTAAAATGTTCAAGCTGTGTGGGAAGGCATGCGCGTGACTCTGCATGCCAGCACCAGTTTCCTCACCTCTTGTGCCTTGTGGCCAACAAACACGCGGTTTGCAATTCTGTTTTTTTTTCATGTTGATGTATGTATTTGATAGTTGGGCAATATGTTATGGGTAGTTTTACCACAGATCATGGAGTATTATACAACAAATACATTATTCTAAAGGTTTTTGTAACATTTACTGTAAGAACTCGAGGTTTAATGCAGGTAGAATGATTTATTTAAGCTCCACAGGGCATGGCATCACAAACCGAGCGAAACCCTCCCTTTAGAGGTAGTACAACGATCTGTGACCAACTGTCATCTCCCAGCCTCACCGCCTGCGAGCATTCCAGCTGGCAAAACTAAGAGATAGTAGAAGGTCCGGAACAGGGTAAATTCGAAAAATAACAATACCATTACAAAACAAGCATTGGCATAGCCAATAGGTCTCGCCTTTGGGACCTTATAAGTGTTTAGCCATTCAACAGTTGATGTTGTTGCACCAAGGATATTGTGCTACATAACTAAATACTTATAAGCTCCAAAAAGCAAGACCTATTGGCTATGCCAATGCTTGTTTATCCAGCAACAAACCTACATGTATAAGGCATTCCCTAAATGTATGTAATAAGAATGACTCCTTTTTATTTATTTGCCCATTTCCGAGTGCTACAAATGAGAGCTGGCACTATTATGCATTTTAGTAGGACTCAGTTTACCGACCTAAAACAATTTCAAGACTCAGTTGACCTTGCTAACATTGTCACTGGTAGCCTTCAAGGTACCACATGTGTCAGCAGTGAGATTTTAACTCACCGGAGCTTCTTCCTTTGAAGAGTGACTGTAAATATTGTTCAGTTAAGGAGGTAGTGCAAGAAAGCTCTGATGTAACCGAGAATCTGGGAAGGAAAATGAACGTACGCAGCATGTGTATGCCAGTGCAAATACTCATGGACATTATTAAAGATTTATCTGGAGTGAGTTTTGAAGAGAGGGCCGGCTATGCATGCACATATTGTGTAAGATCAGTAGCACCTATCCGTTTCGTCTGTAAATCTCTGAGCCTTCCTCACAAATGGACTTGATGGAGGCAGAGCCTGGTGAGTGTGCAGAAGGTGTATGACTGAGTACATACTTTTCCAGTTTTCTCTCCGAAACACAAGAGGCACAGAAAGAGAATTGGGTAAGAATATCCATTATTGTACACATGCTACATGCACTGGCCCCTGACTCCATTGGGTCCTCTGAGTCCTACCCTACTGAAAGACAGGGGTGCATGCCTACACAGCATCTGTACAAAAGTATGCATGCTCATTCGACCCCAGCTCTAAAGATTTAGAGGAACATCTGTCCAGTCTCCTAAAGAGAGACAGGAGAGCATGCACACTTTCATACAATGCTCTGCATGCCCTGGCCTGTGCGCCTTAGATAGAGCATGTGAGGCATTGGCCTAGGAGGGAGGTTCCTTTATGGTATGCATTCTCTGTATGCACTGGCCCGTCTAATTTTGTTTTTAATTTTTTTGTGGCTTTTATATAGCGCAAACTCGACCTGAAGGTACTGGAGTGCTTTACATAAGCACCAGTTACGTTACACACGGTCACATTAAGTTTTGGGTAGGCATGGAGAGATTGTGATTTCCCCAGATTCACAGGATGTTGAGCCTGATTCAAGTTAATGCAGCAGGTGTACTAACACTGGGGTCAAGTTAATGCAGCAGGTGCAGTAACACCGGGGTCAGGAGCGTAAGGAGCTGTTAAAGAAAGAAGCATAGGTGGGCTAAACGGGTATATGGGTAGGCAGGGTACTGGGCATTCTCAATAAGTAAACTCACTTTCCCCTACCACTGCCTTCAGCCTGGATGGCGCCATCTTCTGCAAGCCAGCTTTTCACTTCCGGGTTTGTGGGCGTAGCCAAGGCTAATCGTCACGTCATAGCAGAGTTATCAAAGGTTGTGTCAAAGCAAGGCAAGGCACAGCCCCCTCTTTAAGTTAGAGTGAATAAAATATATATATTTTAAAGCTGCACGAGATAATGCTGTAGCTTATTATTTAATTTTATATCACGAGAACTGGGAGGAGTGAGTGCCTGAATAACCCTCCTGTGTGATCGTGGAATTGGCCCGGAGGCATTGGCGCTCATAACAAAGGGGATACTGCCGTAGTTGGAGTGAGCATCATGAAGCTAGAATCGGAGGAAAGTGGCGTGCGGAAAAGCGACGGACAGACAACAACTTACTGCGCACACAGTCTCCTCCTGTTATATAACACGAGCAGTCAGCTGCTCGGACCTTCAGACTTCTGCAGCCAGTCCTTCCAGCCGCTGTGCCAAACGTAGAAGCACACACAACAGCACTCTGCCTTCTAGCCACTGTCCTGGACCGTGGGGCAGCTAAGTTGTTGTGCTGGCAGTAGTGAGGTTTTATCCTTTTCAGGTGATTGTCCAGACAGCCTTCCATTTCACTTTCACAGAAAAAGATGCACATTCACATGATCTGTCAGGCCTGCCTTTCGGGAATTGTCGGATTGCCCTGAGGGCCAGTGCAGGGCAAGCGCCACAGTGTGAAGAATCCAAGGAAAGCACGTTGGATGACGTAGATGGGGATCGCTGGTTGGGTCCTGGCATAAGGGGACGCACCTAAAATCGGGATCCTGCTTCTGTCACCATCGATATTATTACAATTCTCAGCCTCCAGGATAAAGCCTCCTTTCTCCTCATTCCCAGCGCATCGGCTTTATCTTCCTCCACATCTCTTGAAGCGGCTTACAGTGGGAGGGAGAAGACGGAGCTTTGAAGCTGAAAGCGCCGTGCTGAATAGCTGAAGGTTATTTACGCTTACAGTGGGAGGGAGGAGACAGAGCTTTGAAGCTGAAAGCGCCACGCTGAATAGTTGAAAGTTATTTACGGTGCTTCGGGCTCTGACCAGCACT
Source organism: Calotriton arnoldi (assembly GCA_963921515.1). Taxonomy (NCBI): domain Eukaryota; kingdom Metazoa; phylum Chordata; class Amphibia; order Caudata; family Salamandridae; genus Calotriton; species Calotriton arnoldi. Next base: position 1,429,701 of record CAWUFW010001465.1, on the reverse strand, counting down.
GGCACACAATGGAAGAAGGAGGGGCCCGACGGGGGGAGGGAGGGAAAGCGAAAGCGCGCCATGCACGCATTGTGCTAACGCTGCGAGCCGTACGCGTGCACATCTCCTGTCCTCCGTATGCGTGCACATCTCCTGTCCCCCTTCCGAAAAGAAATCGACAACAATAGATCTCGCCAAGCGTGTAGCGCATGCGCTGCGTCGCTAGGCGAGACCTAAAAAGGAGGATAGGACCTTAGCATTATTTGGATGCAATTGTGGATGTCCTTGCTTACCGAATAGCATGACATTCTCCCCATCAAGGCCCCTCATTGCTGGCCAGCGGCTCTGCTACGCTGCCCTTCGCCACAAACATAGTTCCAAAAGCGGATGAGAAGCTGGGGGAGAAGGTAGAGCACTCAACCTTATCGGTCCCACGGGATTGAGGGCCGGGCGGGGACTCCCTGGTGGATCACCTAGAATTACACGTGCATAAAAGGGGCCCATACTCAGGCCACACAAACTTCTGGCAGAGCGGGGTGTGTGCAGCAGGAGATCCCCCTCAGGATCGACGGGCATGATCTGAAGAAGATGAGCGTTGGCCACAAGTGATCTGAAAGGAATATAGGGCTCTGGAGACACAGAATACATGGGAGAGCACCGATTAGTGGCATCGTCTGTGCTTAGACACGACAGCATGGCAAGGAATAGAACAAAGAAGGAGCGCTCCCTTAAAGACATGTTTGGGAAGGCTGGAGACACCAGTGTGGAAGACAAGAACCTAAATACAGGGGGAGACACCAAATCAGACACTGATGACGGGGAGGGTCCAGTGACCAAGGCATTTCTTGAAGCGCTCTTCACCTCCCTTCGTACGGACCTGGAGGCGATGAAGTCAGAAATCGCGACGGATATCCGAGAGGTGCGTCGAGACGTTGACGAGGTGGGCGAGAGAGTGGCTGAGTTGGAAGATAGAGAATCCGGCCGAGTGGAGGAAGTCACTTGGCTACAACAAGAGGTCCTCAGGCTTAAAGAGCAACAGTTGGATTTGCAGGCACACAACGAGGACTTGAAGAACCGATCCCGAAGAAACAGCGTACGAATTAGAGGTGTGCCATCCAAAGCAGAAATGCCTACCTGCGTGAATTTGTCACAGACCTCTTTTGGCATATCCTGGGCCTTGCAGAAGATTCCTTCATTGAGTTAGATCGGGTCCACAGGGTAGGACCTGAACGATCAGGGAAAGGGCCACCGACAGACATACTAGTATGCGTGCATGATTTCCAAGTAAAGGAAGAAATAATTAAGAAAGCCAGGGATTCTCACCCGGTTCAAATCAGAGGGCACTCCCCGACCTTTTTCCAAGATCTCTCACGGATCACTCTGCACAAACGCAAGGACTTCCGCCCCATCACGAAGCACCCGAGAAAAGCTAACATTCCATACACCTGGGGCCATCCCTTTCGCATTATCTTTTGTCATGAGGGAGTGCTCCACCAAATCAGATCTCTCAGGGAGGCCTGCGCCCTGCTACACATCAATGACCAGGAGGGCGATGGGGGGGCCTTCCTCCCCCGGACGGCTGCAATCACCGTGGCAGAGGGTGACATCTAATCGCCGACGGTCTAGACCTGACCCACAAACCATCGACAAAGAAAGGCAGGCGGTGCTGCAGGTCCTCTCGGCAGAGTCCACTCTCTCAGTGGCGTCCTGAGTTGATGACGGCAGTGCCCCTGAGTCTCGAGGGCACCCGGACAAACTCAATGGTGGCGGCGGAGGGTCGGGATGACGAATGAGACCGAGGTCGCCGCGCCTGCCATGCGTCAGCCGGATGTCTCTGCACTTCCATGGGAGACACCATGAGGGAAAGATCCTTCAACGGGTGCCCACATTCACCCCAGGCCCACGGAATCCGACTAACTCTGGTCGCTTAGTGTTATGTATATTTTGTTTCTTATATTTGTTATGGGGTTCTTTCTATCTTCTCTTATTTCTCTCTCCTCCACTCCAACTGAGAAGCTATGCAGAATGTAAAAGCATTGACGGACATAGGTCATTAATCCTCCCGTTTCTCCCTCCTGGCCCCTTGAATCATGATAACCTAGCTGATTCTGGGTGCCCTGAAGACACATGACACACACTATCCATATTGTGAGCCATAATGTTCGAGGCCTTAATAGCCCTGTGGAACGCAAAGCAATTCTGTCTTTCTTGGAGCACTCGGGGGGGATATTTGTCTGTTGCAAGAGACACACTGATACCCAGCGCATGCGCTCACTCAAGTTTCCCAGGCAATTCTGGACATCAGATACAAATAAAAAGAATGGGGTTGCCATACTCCTTGCCCAAAAGTTCTGGGGCAAGGCCATTGGCCTGGAGGCTGAAATCAAGGGCAGAGCACTGGGAATTAGGCTGCAATGGGGCCATTTACAGTTTACAGTTGCGTCTGTATATGCACCAAATGAACACCAAGAACACTTCCCAGTCAACTCCCTCAAGCAAATCTTAGCATCTCCGGATAGAGCGGTCATAATAGGGGGGGATCACAACCTTGTAATGAATACAGACTTAGACCGCTCTGCCGCGAGGACCTCTCAGACTGGGGCCTTCTCGCAGAATGGGCTCCAATGGCTCGTGAATAGCGCTCTCAATGATATATGGAGGCAAACACACCCCACTACTAGGGATTATACGTTTTTTTCGGCTGCCCACAGGTCCTATGCCCGCATAGACCACTTCCTTATCACAGATGCCCTAAAGGATTGCGTATTTGATGCGACAATTGAACCTCGTTCTCTCTCGGACCACGCTCCGATCACGCTGACGCTGAACCTAGGCGCCTGTCAACCGCATTTATCACGCTGGCGGCTCTGGGACGCTATGCTCCAATCGGAACAAACGGTAAAGACAGTTCATGCAGCAATCAAAACGTATCTAAGCCTCAATGACACCGGGGAGACTCGTCTCCTCTGTCTGGGAAGCATTAAAATTAGTGATACGCAGGGAACTAATAGCAATTTCGGCGAATGAGAATAAACTACGGAGGGAGATACGCAGCCAGGCAGCATCTGCAGTAGCAGAATTAGAATCCATCCACAAACGCACTGGTGCTCCCCGCATATGGAGAGAAATAGAGGAAAAACGCTTAATTTTGTGCCCCCTAGATCTTGATAGGGCAGAATACGCCCTACTGCGTCTCCAGCATAAACTTTTTCTCACTGGGGATCGCTCGGGCCGCATGCTGGCACATAGATTGCGCCAACAAGAGGTCTCTGGCTCGGTTTCGGAGATTCGAACAGCAGCGGGGTCAATAGTGCAATCAGATGTAGATATAGCGGAGGCCTTTAGAGCCTTCTACTCTAGGCTCTATGCGGGGGACGATTCGCCCGCGGGAGACATTGACTCGTATCTCCAAGAAGCACGGGTTGCCAGGCTTCCTCCTGATGTGGCTTCTCAGATTGATCGCCCTATTCAAATAGACAAGGTTATAGCGGCAATTGCCCGCCTCAAAACCGAATCGCCGGGTCCAGACGGCTTTACCCCACTATTTTGTAAGAAATTTAGCCAGATCGTGGCCCCTTTATTGACCAGACTCTTTAATTCGTTCAGTGACTGTGGAAGTCTACCTGACTCCCTCGCCAAAGCTTCTATCTCCGTTATATTAAAACCTTCTAAAGACCCGCTGGATTGTGCGTCTTACCGCCCAATCTTGCTGCTTAACGTCGATGCCAAAATATTTACGAGCATCCTAGCTGCGCGCATTAATCCATACATGGCGGGGCTGGTGGACCCGGATCAAGTGGGGTTCATCCCCTCGAGACAGAGTGGAGACAACACCAAACGACTTATACACCTCACTGATCTGATTCAGCGTTCTCGGGAGGAGGCCCTACTAATTTTTATTGACGCTGAAAAGGCTTTCGATAGGGTCCAGTGGCCGTTTCTGTTTGAAACGCTTCGCCGCTTTGGATTCGGGGAACAGTTTCTTGCCTGGATGCAATGCATCTATAATTCCCCAAGGGCTTTTGTCAAAGTTAATGGTTACTCTTCTGGGTGCTTCCCGATACATAGAGGGACGAGGCAGGGATGCCCATTGTCACCACTGTTGTTTGCCCTCTATATGGAACCGATGGCGCAAAGAATTAGAGATAACCTGCTGATAGCTGGGATCCGCTTGGGTGCAGACACGCACACCCTAAGCTTGTATGCTGATGACGTGATCTTATCATTAAAAAATCCCTCATCTTCGCTAACTGCCATGGTAGACGAATTCCATTGCTTTAGCGTTGTGTCCGGATTAAGGACAAACCTAGCTAAAACTCAAATATTAAATCTCTAAATTGCGCCTGGCACGGTGGCAGCTTTGTCCTCTCAATTTCCATTCACCTGGGCCGGTGACAACATAATATATTTAGGTATCTTATTGGCAAGAACCCCCGAGAAAACGTTAAGAGCTAACTACGATCCACTTCCAGTACAAACCAACAACACTCTAGCCATTGGAATTGGGCGTGCCTCTCCTGGGCAAGGCTTATTGCACCTATCAGGATGACGATCATGCCACGTATTTTGTATGTGTTCCAGACTATCCCCCTGACCCCACCTGCAGGGACTGTTCGCAGCCTGCAACTTGCTATTAATCGCTTCATATGGGCGGGAAACAACCAAGACTTAGCTTTCATCAACTTACGAAACCTAAAGCGGGAGGGGGAATGGGAGTTCCGGTGGTCCAGAGATTCTTTCAGGCGTCACAACTACGCTTTAAAATAGAATGGAACCGTCCCTTATCTGAAAAGTCCTGAACGTTCATGGACAAGGCGATAGCGGGGGTAAATATATGGAGGGAAATTTGGCTTCCTAGAAAACACAGGGCATGGGGGCTCTACTCCTCCCCGGTAACTGCAACTACCCTAAAGGTGTGGGACGCAACAGCGATCCGACATGGGCTTACTACGTTTCCCTCCCCACTGATTCCACTGGCAGATAACCCCGACTTCTCCCCCTCCCCCCCGGTTGTAAATCTGAAGCATTTCAGCATTGGCGTGAGCAAGGCTGCAAAAGAGTAGGTTCGCTGTTCGACCAGATTAGGGTTATTCCCTTTGTTCAGCTACAGCCAGACTACGCAATCCCGGCAACAGACCTCTACACATATAATCAAGCCCTACATTGGGTAACGTCCCCAGACATGCGAACAGGGACATCCCGGCAAATGACTCAGTTTGAAAAATGGCTAGTCACTAAAACGAACGACAAGCACATTATATCACAGCTATATGCTCTTCTCTCAAATACCATCATATCCACAAAATGCAAGGGTCAGCTGAGGTGGGAGGAGGAAATAGGTAGAATACTTACAGATAAAGAATGGCAGGACATACATTGCACGACTTCTCACACAGCACATGATATTTCCGGCACAGAGGCAGCGTTCAAGGTCGCTTCCTACTGGTACCTAATACTGACCAGAGTAAATTGCTGGAATAAGGATCGTTCGGCTGCTTTCTGGAGGGGATGCGGACAGACTGGTTGGTTGGTTCATCTGCTTTGACATTGTCCTAAGCTAGTGAGATACTGGGACACAATTCTGAACGACATAAATGAAGCCTTTAGCACTGATATCCCGCGCTTTCCTACCTACGTGCTGTTGGGTCTCCCTAACCCCCTGACCTTCCCCTTACGCTCGCTTAGAGGGAGACAGATAGCTTTAGCTCTCAATGCTGCAAGACTGGAACTTTTAACGCACTGGGGATCTACAGTAGTTCCAGACCACTCGGCATGGCTGAGAAGGCTATGGTCTACATTAGCGATGGAGCATATGTCTATGGTGGTGGATAATAAACTTGATGCGTATATGGAATTATGGTCACCATTTGTTACGATTTTAACTAAGGAACTCAGGGAGGTGACCTGTCCCAGGCTCTTGAGAGTACTGCGCCTCATCCCCACCACCCAATACTTGGCCACATGACGATAAGCTAAAGAACAACTATATTGGACATGTCAGGAGGGAGCTGGGATTTACTTCGGAGCTGGAGGAGAGCAGGGGGAGGTGGGGGGGATGTAGTAGGGCGGGGTATGTTAGTAGTTTGGGCTCTTTCCTTCGGTTTTCTTCCACCTTTCCTTTCTCTCTTCTTGGGCTTCTTTCTTTACGCATTATTTAATAATGTTCGTTGTTATTAACTCATTGCATGACTAAGGCAGGCTACTTTCCACTGGCATACAATAGTAACAGTGGGGTATTACTGTATCCAATGTCGCTGCCGGTCCCTGGGTTGTAGGTGCATAGCTGTGTCTCGCGTATATGCATTTATCTCATGACGGCCGGTGGATGTAGGCATGCATGTTGTTATAGCTTCATCAAAATAATAAAGAGAATTGTTCTATAAATATGCCCCTTAGTCTCCTGTACTTAAAATAAAACGAAACTGACCTTATGTAGTGTAATCTGGTCTTCATGTAAAGCTCTCCAATGCCCTTGGGCACTGTCCGCACTATATAAAACTGAAACATATAAATGGAGACCAAAATCCACCACTGGGCATTGTTTTAACTAAGAAATGGACATAAGGCTTTACCTCATACTCTGGTGCACAAGTGTGTTTCAATTTTGCTAAAATCATTGGTATCACCAGCAAGATTTTTTAGAAGCCTTGTGATTTTGGTGAACAGATGCAAAAGGCCAGTACCCCACTCTGAAAAGTGCTCCAGCTCCAGTGCAGTTCACCATCTGCCACTTTTCTGGGCAGATCGGTATCTTTGCCACAGTCAGATACAGACATATTGAAGGGTATGGTAAAGAATATAACCGTTACAAACAATTGCTGTTAGAGAGGAACACCAGAAAATGCAAAGAGTATGTAATTTTGTAATTCACAGCATATTGAAACCACGTCTGCTGTTATTTTTAAAAAAATCACAGCTGCCACATTTCCATTAAAGCTAGGGGGTTGCAAAAGTTTTTCTTTCTAAAAGTTTGGTCGTAGTTCTAAAACGTTTGAGAAGCACTGCCTGAAAGCATAGTTTTTATACAGGAAGGAACTGTACAAAAACTATGCTTACCACTGTCAGTAGCTCTCCTTCCAGGCTGGTATGTCGGCACCCTCAGGGGTCCCTGCTCGCTCACATTTCTGTGCACTAAGTTGTTTTGTTTTTTCCTTTTCTTGCCACTGCCAATGTTTGTTTCTTTTTATTTTATTTGTTGGTGCCAGTGCTTGTTTTGCCAATGCTTGCTGTTTTGGGTGCTTGCAAAAGTGTGACATTATTGGACAGGTGCTGTTACTAACCCCCTGGCATGCTTATGGCGATGGCTAGCCTCATGTGGTTAACAGCCACCGAAATGGCTATAAAAGCCCAAGCCTCGCACCTGTTGGTGCTTGGCTTAAGCTCCTGGTTCCCGTTGCGACTGGAGACTGCTTCTGTCACAGCTTCAGGATTTCCTCCTTCACCGTCGGACAGAAGCACGCGCCTATTTGTATTGAACTTTGCTATTAAGACAAATATTGTGAATTTGATACAGCGCTTTGCGCATGGAAGCATCCTGTTATCCCTCTGATTACAATATGTTATGGACACTGGCCTATGTAGCCCTTTGCGATACAAAAGGGGATGATGGACGGAACGCTTGAGCCAATCAAACACTCACCCCCAGTCAACTGATCTGGGTTTAATCCATCATCATTCAAGCAAGCCTGGCTGATGACGGCTGAAATGCCAGAAACCGGTCCTAGGATGCTTGTTTCCGGTCCAGGGAAGACATGGCTTGGCAGTTCGGGCTGGACTGTTCCCATGAGGCACAGGGTCAAACTGATTTGCATATGGCCATGTCTGAACTGGGGTGGTGGAGTGAGCTAAAGAATGATGATGGATTAAACCCAGATCACTTGACTGGGGGTGAGTGTTTGATTGGCTCAAACGGTCCGTCCATCATCCCCTTTTGTATCGCTATGTAGCCCTTTGGGCTTGTTTCTAGATGTGAATATTTGTTTATGGGTGTTTTATGCAAACAACACAACGTGTCTGGTTGCCATTCATTTACCTGGCTGTAGATGACACATAATCATAGCCAGTGACTCCTTTTGGCAGCATTGTTCTTAGAGAACTATTATTTGGATTTTATTCTCCTGCAACCTACAGACAAAGGCTAAGAGAGTATCTCAGCTCCTCTTGAGAACCAGGTGATTAACATGACTTGCTTATTATGAATGTTCTGTGTTGAGTGCACCTGGAGTGCCCAGAAGTGTCTCTGTACTCATCTGTTGCATTCCTTATTTTAGAGAGAAACGCAAATCCTCAAGCAAGCGACCTTACTCTGCAAACAGATCCCCTCGAGGGTATCGGGCTAGACCAGGCTGTGTGGAGTAGCAGTGTACTCTCTCTTTTTTCTCATCCCATTCCCCTTCCCTTTTGGGACACCTGCTGGGACTCCTGTAGTGAGTTCAGTAGTGCCGAGAGGTGTTCGAGGAGGAGAGAGGAAAGTTCTTCGCTCCTGCAGACAACTTGAACTTCAGGTGAGTGGCTGTGCCACAGTCTTACAACCACAACACCGATACCCTTGCACTATGGCCCAAGGGTGTCTGTCTGGGGTATATGGCAGCAGAAGTGCACAGGTAAAGAGGTAGAGCAGGAACAGAGAGAGGAGTAATGCCACATCTTAGTAGATATGGTTCTGTTCTGCACTCTCCCATTCACGCAATGCAGACCAGCAACTTTACTTGCTGCGCTGCATGAGTTCTTAATAAATGTGGGCCTCAGTGAGACAATAAATGTCATCCTTCTAAAATATGGGGCAATAGTATTGTTGAACATGACTATAGCAATTCAAGTTGAATAACAGTGTAAAGCTATAGGAAATACACACTCATGAGTACAGCACAATGTTAAAACGTAAGGGGCTTATTTATGAGCACCTTGCGCCACCGGTGCGTCATTTTTTGTGACGCACCGGTGGCATAAAATATGTGCCACACGGTGACATATTTACAAAGTGCCGCATTTAAGCAGATGCGTCACTTTGTAAACCCCTGCGCTACATTGTACCTGCGTCAGGTATAATGTATGCAGGGTGGGTGCTCCCCCGCAAAAAGGGTCGTAGAATTGGTGCAGTAAAATCTATCAGATTTCACTACACCACTTCTAGGATGCCACTGCATCAAGTCCTTACGCCTGCTTCACAGCAGGCATAAGGCTGACGCAGGCCCTTTCACATGGGGCTTCGTGAAAGGGCCTGGTCACGGCCTGGCTACGTCAGGAATACTGACGTATCTGTAAATCCTTGCGACATGGAGCGCCGTACAGTAAACACGGCACATTCATGGTGTCGCAAGGATGGCGCTATGAAAAGTGTTGCATCTCTGAGGGAAACACTTTTCATAAATTAGGCCTTAAGTATGAGGAGAGGAGAGTAAGTAAAACTGAAATAGAGGGACATACAATAGGGTTGGCCGAACTGGTTGCAGAGAGAAGGAGCATCAGGTTAGGGAAATGTTCGAATATGAGATCAAGCAGCGGAGAAGAGCAAAAGATGGGAAGGAAGGAGGGAGCAGGAATAGTCAATGCAGGAGATTACCATAGCCTTGACTGCCGGCTTCATTTTCTGAGGGGAGAGAAAATGTTTAAGCTTCTTGAGTTTGTGAAGGTGGAACCTGGTAGACTTCCTCATCGATTTGATGTGAGCCAGTGTGCTAAGCGGGACAGGGCCTGCTATGGCTGGGCCTTGGCAAAGCCAAAGTATGGAGGTATGGGTCATTCTATTTCTGTCATTTGCCATCTGAAGGAAAAAAAGAAACTGTATCCGTCTCCCTGCCACACACTAGTACAGCAGTGCAATGTTATTGGAAGCTCCGAGTGTGACACAGGACTAAACAACACAGTGGATACTGCTGTTTGTCTTTGCTGTGCCAGTGCCTAAAGCAATATTTCATTCCAACTGAATAAACTAGTTATTTTCATTTACTTTGCAAATTTTTATATTGCTTATGGCTATGGTTGAACATGCTATATAAACTGTCAATTAAAATATCCTGCTGTTTCTTTATTATGCTTTGTCCTGTAAGACTCCATCTACGAGTATGTCAAGCACAGAATTCTATTTCACGTTAATTAGGTTGTGTCCTTAGCTACAAAGGCTCGCTTCTTGTAAATGCTTCTTAGTTACACTTTTCTCACCACAGCTGTTTTAGGGCCGTCTACCACCACTTAAAGGACTAGGAGGCATATTTACAATAAAGTGGCCGAGCGGGGGTTAGCTCTAAAAGAGCTAACGCAGCGCCCTGTCACTTTAGAAATGCAGGGATGCACCGTATTTACAATAATATGGTGCACCCCTGCGTTTATCCCTGCGCTGGCGTTAAATTAAGCTGCCTAGCACCAATGCAGGCACCCTTGCACCATTGTGCCTGCGTTGAGGGAATCATTGTTTATGGGCAAGAACTCTGGGCCCGATTCACAGAACCAGTCTGAGACAAAATCCTAAACGTACTACTCATGGTATTCACAGAATGCACTTACGACTGTCCTAAGTTTACGTCCGCACTCGGGCCGGAATTTCTGCACCCGGAGCGGAAGCTCCACACCCGGAGCGGAATTTCCACCATCAGGCGGGAATCTCCGCTTTCGGGCCGGAATACCCACAATCTGGTGTTAATTGACTATATCTGATGCATTGTGGGTATTCCGGCCCGGAAGCGGAGATTCCGGCCCGATGGTGGAAATTCCGCTCCGGGTGTGATTTTGTCTCAGACTGGTTCTGTGAATCGGGCCCACATACACAATCCGGAATGGCGATTTGAAACTTCTATGTGAGCTGAATTGTACAGCACACATAGAAGTAGCAAATCGTAATTTTTAAATGATTGTTTATGTGCAGGAAGGGACACTTTCCTGAACATAAACAATAATTCATGGGGGCTTATTTACAAGCCCCCTGCGCCACCGGTGCGTCACTTTTTGTGACACACTGCTAGCGCAACCTCCTGCCCCATATTTACAAGGACACGTAAAGCCACCCTGCGTGGCTTTTCCTGTCCTTGTGAATATATCCCCTTCTCACGCAACACTCTATGTTATTGGGGCGTGACATGGGTGTTGCTGTTGGTGTTCCCATGCAACACCCATGTATTCTGCCGCATTTCCAGATTTACGAGAATTTGTAAACCTGGAAATGGGTCACAATGCTATGCCACAGCGAGGTGCAAAGAGGAGAAATATTTACATTTTTTCCCTCTTTCTAGGGGTGTTGCATTCTTCAGCACACATAGGAAGAGGAAATCACCTCTTTTTATTTTTTTGTTATTGTTTTTGTGCAGGAAGGTACCCCTTCCTGCACAGAAACAATCTCCCCGCAACGCAGGCACCTTTGCACCATGGCGCATGGGTGCCTGCATGGCTCATGGCAGCCGATTGTGCGCCAGTACAGGGGAATGCACAGGGATGTGTCATATTGTTGTAAATATGACATATCCCTGTGTTTTGAAAATGCAGTGGCGTGGCGCAGCCAAAGGGCTTGCGGTGCCGTGCTGTGGCACTTCCTTGTAAATAAGCCCCCATGGCATTTTGCTGTTTCTATGTGTGCTGCACAATGCAATAAAACATTTCTCCTCATTTCGCCAGGCTAAGACCAGGTTTTCCCTGATCTTAATTGTGGCGCTGCCTCCCATTTACCCCACCCTTGTAAATAGGGAGCAGCGTCAAAATAAATGGGTGCTGCGGTGGAACGCCCACCATAACACCCATTGCCCGCCCTTTCACGCTAAGTATAGCGTGAAAGGGTGCCTTATTTACAAGGCGGCGTTAAGCCACGTTAAGTGGCTTAACACCGCCTTGTAAATAAGGCGCAACCACTATCACCACTGGAACGTCGATAAAAGTGTCAGTCCTGTGGCGCTAGGGGCTTGTAAATACGCCCCTAGATGTGACTTTTAAGATTAAGGCTTGAGTTGAGCAAGGAACCCAAAGATTTATAAGAGGTGGACAGTGATATTGGCCAATTTTAAAGACTCAAGCCTGAGGAGATTAGTACATAGATAATGTTTGTGTGTGAGAAGAAGCAATTCAGGGGCATATTTACAAGCTCCTAACACCACCGGAGCATCACTTATTCTGACACTCCAGTAGCGTTGCTCTCTACCCTATATTTACAAGGTGGCGTTAAGCCACTTAACGTGGCTTAATGCCACCTTCTAAATATGCCCCTTACCACAGCAGTCTGCTGTGCAAAGGGGCGGGCATTGGATGTTGCTGTGAGCGTTCCCCCGCAACACCCATTGCTTTTTGATGCTGCCCCATATTTACAAGGATGGTGCAGCACCAAAAATGAAGACCGGTTAAAACATGGTCTTAGGATGGCGATACGAGGACAAATTATTAATTTCTCCTTGTGTTTTGCTTTTTCTTTGTGTGCTGCATTCTGCAGCACCCATAGAAACAGCAAATTGCCTTTACATATTCTTTATGTGCAGGAAGGTGTCCCTTCCTGCACATAAACAATCCCCCTGAAGCGCAGGCACCCTTGCAACATGGCGCAAGGGTGCCTGCGCTGGCGCCAAGCTGCTTTTTTTGCACTAGCGCTAGGGGGAATGTGGGAGTGCGCCGTATTTTTGTAAATATGGTGTATCCCTGCATTAAAAAAAATTCAGAGCGCAGCATTACCATTTTTGGAGTAACACTGCTCTCTGACATTTTATTGTAAAATCCCCTTCAGTCTTCATTACGTTGCATTTGAGATGTTTTTGCTCCATCCATTTATGAATGAATTTGATTGAGGATTTTACCTTGGACACTGAGCGAGGGAGACCAGTTTGAGGTAAACTTGAGTGTAATCTGTGCATTGGTGGAAAAGATGCCAAGATATTTTAGCAGGTCACACTACAGTAGGTAATGAAAAGGATAGGTGCTAAGATAGAATCCTGATGGACAGCATGAGATGGGGGAGGGAATGGAACAGAGTTGCCAACTAGTTGAGAGCTGCAGCAAACTTGAGGAAATCTGCCTTTCTCCATGGTCACTGATGATTTTTTGTCTTTTTCTAGATACTCATTTGCTGGTATTAGGATCCTTTGTCATGTGTGATATTCAATGCCACAATGTGTGTGCTCTGTTCCTAAAATGGTATTGGTAAAATTGTTTTAATCAATTGGTCAATTTAATTTTCCTGTAAGGCCATGGTAGATGGCGCTGAAACTGCATCAGGGGTGTGGAAGTTAAATACCATATACAGTGTTTAGTGTGTATTTATAGCACCCACATACATGACAAAAATATATGCAGGCCAGGAGCACCACTGTGTTCTGCATTGGCTGCAGTTTAAAAAAAAAACACTAACACATTGCAAGGCAAAGTGTCTTGGCCATGTAAGAAAGCCGATTTTATACATTAATAAGTCATCTCTAAAGTGTCTTTACAGTGCATAACATATAAAAAAGTGGCACCGTGTATATTTGAAGTAGGTGCTCTCAAAGAAACCGAAGGCCTAAAAGTTGTTTTCACTGTGGTGCTAGCCTAGATTTTCCATAGACAGGCCTATGTGATTAAAATATTTATTTCACATCTCAGATTGGAAAAGTGGAAAAATGGTGGAAAAAGAATTCAAAGTCGTTTTCCACTTAGGTTTAAAAAATCTGATTTAATGGTGAAGTCAGATTTTTGATAACTTTAGTGTAAAATAAAATGAACTGGCTTAAAACCAGTTCTGCCACTCATTGCACCTCCAGAGACCAGTACACATTCCAGACTGAAGGTAATAAGTATGCCTGCCTGAGAACAATGGTCTGGCCCCTGGACCCTGGATGGCAGGGGTGTCTGTCAATTGGCCATTTAGGAGGGGTCAGCCATCTGGGAAGGGTACATGGCAATTAGCCCAAAAAGGACATCCTTAACATTTCTTCTTTTGGCCTGCTTATCCAAATGGGGCAGACAGGATCTGCAGCCATTCATTGCAAAAGACCTCCTAGGCCCTTTGGCTTTAACTGCAGCAGGGAAGAAATCCAGTTTGGACCGTGACAAAAGGGAGGTGACCTCATCTAAATAGCTGAGGGGTGGGGGGGGGTTCTAGGTTCCTGCCTGGAGGTCTTCCAGAGTGAAGAAGAATCCAGCCATCATGAATTAGAGGCTACTGGGTAATTTTACAGTAAAGGGAGTTGAAGTGGTGCAAAATGTAATGGGTATGGAACATGAATGTAGCCAGGATTGGGAATGAAAAATTCTGCAATCACTACTGAATACTGCTGGAAGAAGAGGACTCTATGCCTGACACATGATAACTGGAACTGCTCTAAAGGGGTCAGGTGGCTGACTCCAGGGATATAAAACCTCAAGGACTCCAGATTCCAACACGGCTTAGCTGACCACAGAGGACTTGACCTTAAAGGAGCCCTAGCTGGAGGAAGACATGGTACCTAGAAACCTGCCCTCAGGACGTAGGAGCTCTAGAAGTGACTGGAAGAAATTCCAAACAGTTGGAGATAAGTGGGACATAACATTTGTAAACCTCTGGACGGGAGGAACAAGATACTGAGGCTTGTGGAAGGAAGTTGCACCCAAGGCAGGCAAGAAAACTAGGTTTATCCCGCTTAGAGATTTTTGTTTGTCGAAAATAAGTTCAGCGGTAAAAGAGATCTAGCCTTGAGTAGCCCTGTCTGGCTACAGCTGCCAGCATTTTCCTTCTTGAGGATTTTAAGGACCAAGTCTGAAGGGAAACGTTGGACTAGTGCAAAACTGCAAATCCATCCTAGTGACAAAGCGACCTCGGCGTCTAGCAAGTCCAGCTTTGTCCCTCTCATAGCTTTTGGCACCAAAAGCAACAGCTTCAGCAGGAGGTCGATGATGACATACCTGATTTCGAAGGACCCTTGCCAGCCTTAGCCTTTGACTTGCCCATTGAATGATTTTGAGTTCCAATTCAGAGACTAAGGGGCATATTATCAAGAACGGCGTTAAAATTATCGCCGCTTTAGCGGCAGAAAACTGCAGCAAAAGCGGCGATAATGGGCTTGATAATATGCCCTTGAGAATTCCAATAGAAGCCCATGTTGACACCAGAACATGGGCTTCTATTGGAATTCTCAAGGGCATATTATCAAGGCCATTATCGCCGCTTTAGCGGCAGTTTTCTGCCGCTAAAGCGGCGATAATTTTAACGCCGTTTCTTGATAATATGCCCCTAAGTTCTAATGTAGAGACTTTGATCGGGGAGACCTTCTTGGTGGGCCTGATACCTACTTCATCGCAGTTAGCTGAAATTGCACATTGGTCCAGGTCAACCGCAAAGTGTTGTTTTTCCATTGCGCATTATCTTTTCTTTTTTCCTTTTTTCCTTTTTGCCTTAAAACTTTAAAAATTCATATCTCTGGTTCCCTGTGCTTTGAATTATTCTGTTGTCTTTTTTTGCTTATTACATCTGTTTCTCTTTTTCTATGTTGATTTGGGAATTTTATTATGATGCATTCTTGACTTTAAAATTGCTGGTACTCTTTGAACTTAAGCACGCCTCTTCAGATCGCCTGCTGCTTGTGTTATAGTTACATGGGGTTGAGCATAAATTCTCTATAAACCGTATTTTGGCCTATCAAATTATAAATCCAATTGTTGATCAGAGCATTCAGAGATATAGGTATTAAACTACCTCAGAACAGTTCCCCTGAAACCCAGTCTCTAGGAGAATTTCATAGTCAATAGTATCAAATGCCACAGTTAGGTTTGGACAGATGAAAATCCAGGCTTTTGTCGAAAGTGCAAAGGATATCGTGGATCACCATTAATGTCGCAGATTCCGTACTGTGGCCTGCTGTGAGGTCAGAATAGAACACACCCTAAAGGTCATTTTCCTAGATATGACTGACTAGGTGGAAGGGTACACATTTTTCAGTTTCCTTGGCCAGAAAGGGAAGACCCAAGATCAGTGGAGGAGGTCAAGGTTACGTTTTGTAAAGAAAGGGTTAACATGAGCAACTCTGAGACAGTTCTGTACGACACGGTTTTGGATGGATGAATTTCCAAGGACCTGGAAATGGGAGAGAAGGCTTGAACCAGATCTGTGGCAATATGCGTGGGAGGATAGGAAGGCCAGAGAAAAGGGAAGATTTTGTGTTGGAGGGGAAAGAGTCCTCTCTGGTGACAGAATGAGCTCCAATAGGAGGTTGGTTTGGTCCTGGGTCAGCATACTGAGGTAGCGGAGTAGGGGGATGGAAGAGTTCTGTCTCACTGAAGAGATGTTATTCGAGGTATCAAGTTCTCGTCTTATTTAATTCATTTTGTCAGAGAAGTATGATGAGAAATCATTACATCTTGTGGAGTCTCGTAGAATCACTAGAACCATTTGGGAGAAGGTATTTGATTGAGATTTATTAATCGAAAACTGTTTCTTAGTCTATTCCATGAGAGATTAATTTGAGAGTTAGGACAAATACCGCTTTAGCTGAGAGAATGGATGATTTGTGGCTTGTAATTTTGTGTTTGAGTTGGGTAAGTGACAAAGGAGGTTTCGTGATTCTTCAAACCCTTCCAGCCTTTATAACAGAGCAGCTTTTTAAACTGAGGCAGGATAAGAAGCATTTAGCGTCCTTGGAATTGTGATGGGTTTTTCTGGAGAAAGTAGAGAGGTCCTCAACAAAGGCTTTGATGGAGGTGTGGACATTTTTAAAGAGGCGATAAGTGTCGCAGGAGGAAGGTGGCTGGAAGAAGGAAGACTAGAAGGGAGCACTCAAAGGGGGATATTCACAAGAACGTGTGATAACCACTGCAAATTTAGCTTAACACAACTTTGGATATCGCAGTCCATTGCGGGAAATTAACGCCTTGTTAACCAAGTATTCACAACACGGCGGCCCCATGCGATACTCCCCAGATAACGCGCCAACTGACCGCGTTAGAATCAACGCCACGCCGCAAAAATGCGAAACACCAATGCAAAAAAAGCTGCGATGAGGCCAATCGCGATACGAAAATCAGCAAAACCCAGCTACAGGCCTGCAATCCACACGCGTCAGGCAAGAACAATCACCATAAAAGTAGAAGAAAAAAAAGACAAACAAATGCCAAACAACAGCGAAGCACAGTGGACGTTGCCGGAGCAAGTACGGAGGAGAGCCAGAACCCCACAAGCCCCCCGGAGGACCATCCTGGGACTTCGGGGTCAGGGAAGGGCAAGGACAAGAAGAAGAGGAAGACGAAGTTCAGTCCGCAGGAAAACAGGATCCTGATAACAGAAGTGACAGAACACCATCAACAACTGTTCGTCACCTCCACTGTGTCATTGGCAACAAAAAATACATTATGGCAGTCCATCGTGGACAAGGTGAATGCAGTCGGAGTGCTGAAGAGGACAATGGGCGAGGTCTAGAGGCGCTGGAGTGATGTCAAGCGCAAAACCAAGCTGAAACTCGCCAACAACCTGAAGGCAGCAATGCAGACTGGAGGTGGGAGACCAGCGCCCCAGGAGGAGCTGGACGACATGGAGGAAATGGTGTCAACAGTCATCAGTGGGGAGACGGTGGCAGGAGTTGGGGGCCCGGACACTGCTCAACAGGACCCGACACAACAGCAACAGGGTGAGTAACCACCAGGGCCTGGGGGGACGGGGGAGATGGGCACAATGGCACACATGCACAATTAAGTTGAGCACATCTGCGGACACACCATGCCCCAGACCACCAACTCCCACCAAGAGACCAACGTACCCAAGTATGCAACATGTCAACACTGTACAAGCACAGAAGTCAGAGGCACACCTCATGAAAGTGATAAGGGGCAGCAAAATCTGAGCTGCAGGGGCGACTCCCCATAAATGCAGCACACACATCACATACAGAGCACATCTACATTGACAACGATGTGACACAATCCGCAAAACACCTACAACAGAACACAAGACACAACTGGTGCCGCTTGGGTGCAGACACTGGCCAATCACAATTGGCATTGCAGGGATATGTGCGTTGATAATGTACAAGTACAAACACACATCCGTGATGTTGTCGAAATGTCCATTGTCCCCCATCAAATAGGCAGCTCCTCCCAAACAGCCACAATGTACCCAGTCATGCTGTCTGTATGTAAACATGTACAATGCGACAACATACATGTGGACACACTGTTAAACTGCATCTCCCCTTCACATTGCAGAGGGAGAATCAACACCTCCTGCAGAGCAGTCCGACCCTCTCTTCTCTGGAGACAAAGAGGACGACCACAGCTTCGACTCTGACGCCCTCCAACTGCTCATGGAGAGCCTCCGCAGCCCACTTCCAGGAGCTGGGCAGCACAGCTGCTACGAGGAGACCCCAACCCCTGCACAGACCACACAGCAGGCAGCACCCACCACCACTGCTGCCTCCCAGGACCCCCACGGAGAACACACGGCCTTCCAACGCCGTGTTTTGGGGTGCCAGGAGAATCTGGCTGAACAGGTGCGGGTGGGCTTCGACCGCATGGCAGACAAACTAGATGCCATACGTGGGTGTCTAAGTCCCATCAGGGACCACTCACAGTCCTTAACGGACACCCACAGTCCGCTCCATGCTCTCCAACGGACCATGGCTGACATCGCTGGAGCCCTGACTCAGAGAATAGTACAACTGTCCAGTCCGAGTGGCACTAGCGATGTCACACGGGAGTTGGGAAACATGCGGAGGTTAATGGAGACCATGGAGCGGGCGAATGCGGAACGAGCGGCTGCCACGGCTGCACATCAGCGAGAGGTAGCTGGCTTCCTCAATGACCTCAGGACCCTCCTCATGGCATTGCTGCCACAAGGCCTGATGCGGATGCATGCTGCTGCCACCACTCCATCCACATCTCCGCCCCCTGAAGTGTCAGTGCCACACAGTGCGGCAGACCTTCCACATCCGGCCACTGATGCGTCACTGCCACACAGTGCTGGAGACAGAACACCACCACCCACACGTGAGGCACATGAAACAGCAGAGAACGAAGATGCGGATGATACTGCCCTCATGGTAAGGAGGTCGCAGCAGCATGCATCTCATCCATAGGTCCGGCTTCAGCTTGGTACTGCCCTCTGCATCATCACCTTCCACTGTCCCCCCATGCACTCTGTGACACTCACCTTGGACCCCGACATGGACTGCCATATGATGTTTGATCACCATTGACACAGCAATCAGACTGCAGACTGTACTCGTCCTCTTCCTTTGGACTTGTCATTTCCTGGAGGACCCTGGCTGGACCTCCACAGGACAACATCGTCATATGGGGTTTGCATGGCCCTGTACTGCTCCAGATGCAACACTCCACTGAATGTGCATTAAACATTCATATACACACCGATGTGTCATGTCTATGGTCTTTTAAGTGTGGAAGTATGGATGAATGTGGGCTCACTGGACTCCTCTTACGTCCATGTGGCTCATGTCGTAGAACAGGGGTCACAGGGTGACACATTGCCCAACGCGGTCCGGGTGGCGCTGACACAACAACAGGGGCACACGCATGAGTTACTTCCTTGTCCAGCCCAGTACGGAACCACGCCCAGGGCCCTGGGGTCATATACAGACCCTTACGCTGGACTGGCATACGCCAGGCCAGCCCACTACGCTTACGGTCACGGGGGGGACGGCAACGCTACATGTCCCCTGCCTTTCCTGTGGTGATCTGCTGCTCACAGGTCTAGTTGTCAGCATGCCACAGCCACTCCCTCATGGCTGGTTTACACCCACACCACACCCATCCAGCACACGCGTCACGGGACATGTGACCCTGCCAATGAAAACAGACGGGCGCACGTGCTCGACGCCATTTCTACTCTCTATCTGGGTGCGTCCGTGTGGTGTTAATGTAGGAATGAGGGCCTCGGGCCCTGCAACATCACATTCCCCAGGACCGGAGGTGACATGAAGGCATCCGCAACACGATACCCAATCATACAGGGACCATGACTTTGAGACACAGACTTGGTGGCACCGGATACATTGCGGCCGGCACAGGCACACCGCCACGGGACGGTGACTTTGGGTGCACTGAGGTAGGGGCACCTAAGGTGCTGAGCGGGTGTGCAGCCTGCGATGATGCCCCGTCCCGGTGGTCCGGACTGCTCAGGATTTGTGTGCCCTGCTGGACCGCAGTGTAGGCCAGAGCCAGCGGGCAGCACGGGCCTACCGCCACGTGGCGTCGCATCCCGGATCACAGAGTTAGTGGCACCTCAAGGGCTGAGCGGGTGTGCAGCCTGCGATGATGCCCGGTGCACTGGTATGTCCTCTGCCATGGCGAAATCAAGACCCAGAATCATATGTGAGAACTTTGGCCTGCGGAGCGGGGCTGCATGATGTGGAGGGTGCCATGTCCGCGGGCCCCGGGCATGTGGCTTGCAGCGGCACGTGGTGGGCCATCATTACTACACGCCAAGGGCGGAAGGTGAGCAGTGAGGCCTGGGTGCGCAGGGGCGGGCATGGACCACTGGGCGGCGGGAGGGGCTGGGGTACATCTGCCTGGGTACGCAGGGGCGGACAGGCGATGATGTCTTGTGCAATTGTATGTACTTTGCCATTCATGTCTCTGCACTCTGTTTCAGATGACGGATCTGTTTCAGATGTGTGACCTGGTGAAATGCACTACATACAGGCACGTAGTTGGAGACACACCTGTGGCAGCAGGTGGGCAGTGTGGCCTGGGTGCGCATTGTGGGCATTCTCTCTCCCTGTCCATCTCTTCTGTTATCTGTGTCTCACTCCCCCTCTCTGTCCATCTTTCTCTCGCCCCCCCTCTCAGTCCGTCTTTCTCTCGCTCCCCCTCTCTGTCCATCTTTCTCTCGCTCCCCCTCTCTGTCCGTCTTTCTCTCGCTCCCCCTCTCTGTTCATCTTTCTCTCGCTCCCTCTCTTTCTCTCTCTCTCTCTCTCCTTCGCTCTCTCTCTGTCCTTTGATGTGTGCAAGACACACCTTCTCATCATGATTTTTGTCTTGCAGGCTGTGACCTACGGATTGTCCCGAGGGGAGACGCCATGTGTCTTCATTTCTGTTCTGTGTTTCTTTGAATAAATTTAAATTTGTTACATCGAAGGTGGATGTGTGATGCTCATTTTTGTGACGACACATGCATGCCACCAAATGTGATTGTGCGACATCAGGCGGATTATTTGGTACATGATTCCGTATAGTTGATGTGGCATGTCTTTGGCCGGGGGGGGGATCCTGGGGGTGGTGGCGGTGGGTGTTGTGGCCCTGTTGGGGCTCCGAGCTGCATGATCAGTGGCTCCATGGCATCTGTTGCCCTTCAGGTGTGGCTCTGGGCTGGGCTCCATTTTGTGGTGCAGGCTAAGGTCTGACTTTGCACCAGGTCAGAGCAGGTGTTAGTTTCCTGCTGCTAACGGGCCTTATCGCCTGTTTTGTGGTCTTATCGCCGATCTGGCTACTCGTTGAGAATGTTGCGGAGTGGTGTTTTCACGGCTTTTTGCACGGGTACGCCTACTCTGCATCTCATTAGCGATAGTTGCGGGGGTCATCTGTGGCGATGTTTTTTGCGGATGCTATCGCGGGTAAAATGGTGTTATGGGCTGTTAACACCAGCTTGTGAATGGTGCGATGAATTTATCGCCACTTTGGCTGCGATAAAGTGCCGCTAACTACGCGATGTGTCCTTGAGAATATGCCCCAAAATGTCTCAAGTATTCTATAATCAAGCAACGCCTCTACTTTTGTTTGGTTTAGAGAAAGTCTCCAAGGGAATGAGAGAAACAGAGAAGCCATTTATAAGTCACCTGGGATATCGACTGCTATACTTTCTATTTGCGACCTCTGACACAACATGTGTTACCCCGGTCTATGAGCCTGCAGAGACTGATAAGAAACACAAGGCAAACGTGTCTCTGAGAGCCAGTCACTTTCTGCAGTTGCCACAAATTAGCCCCACAACCTTGACACATGGGTCCTGCTCTAAAATGTAAATTTCCTTTTCATCTTGCTGCATATCGTTCCAATGTTCCCATCGCTTCATTTCAGGATGCTACTTTTTTCAGAAAATTTCATTTCACTCCATCAACACTGATGCTTGCAGCAGAGGCCTTTGAACATGACATTGCCTTCTACAGCACCTTTAACGTGCAAATTAAACACAGTGACATTTGCAGATCATTTATCAGAGAGGAAGAAATCAGTCAATTACTGAGGGTTTCTGGCCGTTTTATATATCGCAATCTATTATTAGTAATAGGAAAGGGAGACCATACATCAGGGCACAAGTCCTAAAACAAGAGGTGCGGGGACTAACCAAGTTAGGCAGTATGCAAGTGACATCATGGCATGTGAAATCACCATGCATGGCATCATGGCGTGTGACATCCCTCGTGGCATCCTAGAAAGTGATCTCGCAAGCAGTTACATCACAAGAAGTGACATCAGGTATTAAGACCTCACTCATATGTTTAACAGGTCTATCATGAGTACATTTTAGTGCATTATGAGATTCAATAAATGAGATCTTGCGTCAGGGTTGTGCCAAAAATGTGGTGCAACCCCAACGCAAAATCTGGGCCTCAACTAATACATTTAGGGCCTCATTTATGAAAAGTGTTGCATCGCTGGTTGAAAACTTCGATGCAACACTTTTAATTGCGCCCTCCTTGCCACACCTTGGATGCTCTGTATTTACAGTACGGCGCTCCCTGTCGCAAGGATTGACCAGATACGTCAGGAATCCTGACGTATCTGGTGGCGCAGTAATGACGGATTGCTGGAGTGTGTCCCAAAACACGCATCTCCAGCAATGTTTCATTACACAAGGGGCGAGTCCCATGTAGAAAGGGTCTGAGTCAGTCGAAACGACTGCTGCAAAGCAGGCATATGGATTTGACGCAGTGAACTTGTAGAAGTGGCGCGGGGGAACAGCCACCCTGCATACATTATACCTGACGCAGGTATAATGTAGCGCAGGGGGTTACAAAGTGACGCATCTGCCTAGATGCATCACTTTGTAAGTATGGCACTGTGTGGTGCATTTTTTACGCTGCCGCAGCATCACAATAAGTGACGCAACGGCAGCGTAAGTCCTTCATAAATAACGGCCTTATTTTTTTTTTTAAACTCTGCTGCAAAGAAATTGACAAGAAGGAGGACCATGGCAGTATACCTATTCTGCTTAATTGGCTACAATGTCTGCATTTTAAAATATCTTATGGGGTTGAGGCACCTGCGGCAGAGATATATGTGTGCCCAGTAAAACTGAGGGAATGGGAATAATAATAATGGTAAGATAACACTGTAGAGAGGGTGTATGAATCTGGGAATAAATCCCGTAAACTGCTGTACTGGCTGGAGACTTGCAATGTCTCCAGCAGGACAGTGCCTGCCATTAGAGACTCTTCTGGAACTCTGTATCGGATCTACAATCTGGGAGGACCTCGGCCCAGATGGGTTCCCAATAGATTTTTTTAAATTGTACTGTAGGTCAAAAGCATGCCTCACTTGAGTACCTGCGAAGTGATAACAAGCTGTGAGCCTTTGTTTCCCTTCTTTTGCATTTGCATCAATGTGTGAGGCTCCAGACAGCGCACAGCCAGGATCATATCCCAGGTCAAACAGGATTACTTTAGAAGCCATCCTAGAGTAATTCGATGATCATTCAACTACATTAGAAGTCATTTTCACATCATCAGACATCATCAAGCTCTTGAAGTCATCAGCAAAGCTTAAGAGCTCTGCCTGATGATTTGAAGATGACTTGAAAATGGGTATCTGATGACTTTAGAAGGTGTCATTATTCCTGATGATTTAGGGATGACTTGAAAATGAGTACCTGATAACTTCAGAAGGTGTCATTATTCATGATGATTTAAGGATGTCTTGAAAATGAGTATCTGATTACTTTACAAGAGTACAGGATGAGATTGACCCTGATGACTTTAGGATGATTTGAAAATGAGTACCTGATTACTGCAAAGGTACCTTTGTGTTTTCAATAAGATGTTTTTCTTCTGGTGATTTTAACATGAATTGCTAGTTACTTCATGAGCATGTCCACCATTTTGGTTTCAGTTTTCTAGACATATTCTAACTGTTGGATGATTGAACGATTAATTGTAGATAAACGCAAAATGGATTATAACTTTTCTATTATACATACATTATGCATACAGTGTGCTTCAGAGAACTGTGAATAAGTCGCAGGTTATTTTTTTAACACATTTTAACACATTTACTTGTTTTTGCCACTTTCTTTTTGTACAAAACAGGTAAAACAAGCATCCACTGTTAAAATCATCAATGGTGGCTCTCCAACCTTCCTTGATCCAACTGGTTTCCTCAGGGTCCTTTGAGAATGGCCCTGAAACTGTAAAATACCAACCGCGACTTTCCCCGTGTTATCATATGGACACTTGACCAGGTGTAACACCTCTGCACCCGGGGGTCCCTAGCTACTTACCTTTGGTGGTTCTGTGCTTCCTCTGCCTTCTTCATCCTTGGATATCAGTCCTGGTTTGGTACTCACCTCGCATTCCATTTTCTTAGTATTTGGTTTGCTCCCCCCATAGGGGCCCATGTGTTTTCTATGCTTTATTTACCTTTCTGAAGTATATTTCTAGGTGTATTGATATCTCCGGATAGGAGATATACCAAAGAACTTCTAGTGTTTTGTTTAATAAATATAAAAGTATTTTTCTAACACTGGTGTGGTCCTTTCTTGAGTGTAAGATTCACTGACTGACTGTGTGTTAAAGTACACGTTTTACACCCTCCTGAATAAGCCTTAGCTGCTCTCCACAGTTACCCCTTGACAGCTTTGGTTATCAGGTACCATTACAACTAATACTAAGGATTGCCTGGACTCAGTGCAGGGTGCCTCACCAATTGGTGCACACCATATACTGAGCCAGCCTCCTACACACATTCCTTTCCATCAATCAGTTAAACAATTCTTCTGTAAATGGTAAGAACTGGTAAAAATACAAGGCAAGAAGTGAGGGCGATTACAGGGAGAGATAGATAATGAAAGGCAGGAAGAAGAAACTGGAAGGAAATGGTTAGAAGGATGATGATGAGGAGCTGGAGAGATTGTATGCGGTGCAAGAGATTTGAGGGGACGGAAAAAGATAGTAGAGGCTGCTGCTGGTAGGGGTTGGGAGACAGAATGGTATAAGGTGTAGAAATGCAAGAGGAATAGTGTAAAGAAAAGTAAGTAGTATTGGTGGCTGTGATACAACTTGAAGGAGAGGAGGATAGTGAGTGGAGTTTAAGAGGAAGAGAGAAAAAGTGACAAAGCACAGTAGGTTAGTAGAAAGAATATAGGGAAGGAGGGAATGGGGACTGGAGAAGAGGCTCCCGACCGGAGATGGACTAATGTCTTGAAAATACATTTTTGTGACACCCTGGTCCTCACTGTTCGTAAAGGAGATGTGGAAAAACCCAAGAAGGTGCAGCGGTCACATATTCCAATGCTTTGATGATTTTCACATACAACTTTTGAAATGGTTAAAGGAGGATGGGGGGCATAGAGTGTATGTTGTGGTAGGTCTTGTGATTGATGCCCTGAGGTTCAGCGTTGTGTATTATTTTTTGCATGACTTGACATAGAAGAGCCTATTGCAGAAGGCAGTTGTAGGCACGGGATTCCTATAATGTATTTACTAATCTGACCAGCAGTGCTTTGAAAGGGGCTGTCTCGAAGATGTTTTTAATAAGTGTATTTTGGCATCATGTGCTGTGATTCATCAATCAGTGGTTACAGTACATGGGTTTAATAGCGCAAATACATTTATGTACCATTGGGAGCCTTCATTACAGAATTTTACATACAAAATAACCAACTCACTGGGCCCACCTGTTCTTTCCAGCCCCCTTTGACAAGATTCCATATGCTATGATGAAAAAGATGGTATGATCTCAGTCTAAGAATGGACAAGCTACACCAGCAGTAAGACAGATTTAAAGATCCCCATTAGTACACAATTGAAGAGAGTAGGGTAGATTAATGAGGTGTGGCAGAAAACTGGTTTTGGGTGATAGTATAAGACTAAAGAGATGGAAGATAAATGGTTAGAATAAACTTACGCTGTCTTGACATTCTCAATTCTGTTGAGTGCTGATACTTGTCAATTGTATCAGTGGGAAATGTATGTGCTACAATAGAAGTCAATCACTTGCTTATGTACAAGATCAAAGACTTTAGCCTAAGTCATCGTGTCTATTCCTCTGGTAGCAAGCACCCATATTCACCAATCAGCAATCCATTATCTTACACTCTTCCTGTTAGTTAATAACCCAAACCAATGGTTAGCACCCACCAACTTTATTTTGGCGAAACCGTTCAGAAAATACCACTTTCTTGCAAATGTTACCGGGAGACACAAACTGAGAGCGAAGGAAAGGTGAGGCAGAAAGAGCTTAAGAAAGAAGCAAAAGAGAGAGAGGAATAAAGTGGATGAGTGTGCAAAGGAGGGTCGAAGCATGTGCAGGGACTCTCTCTTTCACAAAAGTGGGTAAGTCAACAAATTAAAAGGTCGAGCCAACCCAGAGCCTGGCCAAGGGTCTGACTTGTTGTCTCTTACAGCCAGTGTACGAGCCGAGCCCTGCAACTGTTCGCCATTTAAACAAACATCACATAAAATATGATAAAGTCCCTTCAAAATTAAAAAAAGTTCATTTCTTTAACATGTGGAACCTTGGACATTGATACGTCCACATTATAGCGCTGCGCTGAAAAGTACTTCTTAAAAGTGAAGCATTCCTGCCCCCACCTTGGCGACAGTGCCATTGGTGAACTAAAAGTCAAGGCAGTTGTCATGTGAACCCTGTGCGTGTCCCAGATTCTTTTAGATAAACATTATAGTCTATTAAATCAAATTTGGAAGGTTATTGCGGGAAGAGCACTCTGGACACTAGGTGATGTGCCCAGAGCATTATTGAGTTGGCAGTTTTACGGAATGAAGGATTTCATATGTGGGACTGAACGGGGGATAGAACGTACATTTACATTGATTAGAACATAGGTTTTTTTTAAAAACACTGTTCACATTTACAAAAGGAGGCGGGGGCGGCACCACCTGGAACCACGATAGTGTTGCCCACGTTATCTATAAACAGGGAAAGAATCAGTTTACTGATAACAAAATAAGACAAACCCTCCCCCCAAATATCAACCAATTTTCTCTTAATGCAAACCACAAACAATGTTGGCAAGACACATGATAAACATTGTGCTGCTCAGACGTCATTATTTTCTACTGATGAGGCCCCCAGTTACTTACAATATAATTACTGCATCAACCCTGAATGCGCTGATTTTACCTTTTACATTGTGATGTTTTTTGGTTGTGCCTTTTTATACAAAGGTGAAATATTGCTTTGCGATTTGTAATTAAAATAAAAGGGCAGAGATGGTGCTGTGGCATTAATAGCAAAATGTACTCCGCGCCAATGGTTGGAAATTGAATTTCATGCACCTGAAGTGGAAAGACTATGCTGGTTCTATTAGTGAACTCCCCGTGACCTGGATACTGCTGCCCATGAGTAATGTTATTCGTACAACCCAGCATTGCAATCACGGTATTTTTGTGAAACTGAAACCTTTAAAAGAAACTCCCTCAACCGGACAAGGCACTATATCGAGGTCCATTGTTTGTACTGACAAGCTACTGAAAAGTCTCTCGTTTTCATTGCGCCTTATGGGTGAAGGAAAACATAAAAGGACACAGGCATTGAAAAAATATTAAACAGTCCGTTTTATAGGGAGAATCAATACAGGTAAGGAAGCGGCGCTGGGACTCGAACCCGGGACCTTGCAATTAAAAGAGCAGTTCTTGCCGCTCGGCCAATTAGCTCTGTCAAATACACGCTTAGAAATGGCCTAAATGTTTTATTTTCCAAATTCCCACTCTCTGCTTCCCACTCACCTTTAAACAGGTACCTAAATAAATCATAAGTGGATCTCACAAATGCCCTACGTACATCCGGTAGCGCCGGAAGTGACGTCATTGCACTGCAGCACTAATGGAACACCGTGAGGGTGCAATGGTGCATGGGGCACGAATGCGCGGACTCGCTCTCTTTTGATTATTTTCCAGAGGTTTGCGCAGCAAAGGAAACCTGCATGAGATTCCGGCATCTCAGGTAAGCTTGGGCATGCAGGAGCGGTTTGGTGAAAATTGGGTCGGGGATTCATGTATGCTTATACTAGAGTGACCAGATTTTGAGAAGGGAAAACCGGGACAGGCTAGACATAAAAGTAGGACTAAAGCCTTTAGCTTTACTTTTATGTCTGGCCCGTACCTATTTTGTGTAGCCTTGTAAATGGGTATACACACGCACCTCCCCTCCCCCCATTAGCTATGCCACAACCTCTACCCTGAGACCCCCTGCCCTCCATCCCCACTATATCTCCCAATTTGCTGCAGCTCACATACTGCCTGCCTGAAAGAAACAAAGTATTTACTTAAAGAGAGCGCACCTTTCAGTTCTCCTTTCAGGATGTCTTGACGTTTGTTCCAAAAACCGGGACATAGCTCAAAATTGAGGAAAGCGTCGGGACACCGGAACAGTTCTTGGAAAACCGGGACTGTCCGGGGAAATCCGGGACGTCTGGTCACCCTAGCTTATACTCGCCTGGTTTGTTTGTGGCTAAAAGTTTAAAAAGGTGAACCTGACATAAATGAGGGAAGTGGCGCAGATACACTTCGTAATGAGAAGCGTTGCTTTTTAACCCCAACTACCAATTTAAATGTACTGGCTTTCGCGGCCACCGGATGGTGTGCTGTCCTCCAATGGGCACAGAGCCACACCTCCCCCTTGCTGCTACGAGTGCCTGTTCGGATGGCAGGCCTGCCCTGGCATTGCGACCTAGCCTTTGGGAGAAACACACAGACATTGCATCCAGGCCTGTAAACCCCATTAATGGATCCGGTTTAATTTCAGCGGCGGGGCATGGCCTGTCCCTGTAGGACGTTCTCCACCAGCGCAGGAAGCGGCAGCCCCTGTGCTGATTGATCTTGGAGGCCATCATCTTGGGCTGCAGGGAGGCCCTCACTAGACCTGCTTGATAAACAACACCGAGGGGAGCGAACCTGACCCTGCCATTTGCAGAGTCTTGCCCCCAACCATTATTTGCTAGGTGCACTGTCTATACTGAGGTCCCAAATAAACACAAAGCAGCTCACTCGCACCATCGCTGGGGCCTGGAACTAATAAAGCTGCAGATTGCTGGTGCCCTTTGCTTCCCGGCTTCTATGCCTCAAACTGAGGATGAGCGCTCTGCATCTCTATAAGGGCCCAAAACTATAGAATGTGCAGTGGTGGGCGCGACCCTGTTGTCTGCTCCCTGCTTGTCCTTCCCTGGGGAAAGATTGAGTGCCCACGCTCACTGCGATCCACATCCCTGCAATAACCGTCCTTGGTACTGCATGTTTTTTTGTGAGGGGCACATGCGGCAGCGGCGTAATGGAACATGTCACACACAGCCAAGCATGTATTAAGGAGCCCTTCATTAATGCCCCATGAAAGGATTGTCGTGGGCATCCTCCTTTTGCACCCACAACTCCGGCATGGGCGCAGGGATAGCCGAACCGATCTGCATAACAGAGCGAGATACACTTTGATTCCGTCGTGGTAAATTCTAGCTCACTGACCCCCAGTGGGTGCTGCGGAAGTAATTGGAAGGTGCCCCACTTATGCCGGGTCTCATCCGGATTTCCATGCATTGCGCAGACTGTGAGCAAGGCCTGACATGCCTGGGCAAGGAGTTTACTCCCTCGAGGGGTAATGCTAGGGCCTGCATTGATGGCGGGCAGTTCTGCCTGCCGATAGTGCTATCCCCTGGGAGAAGCGGTCACTGCGGGAGGAGTAGGCCTCCACTCTGGCAGGGATCCAGGTTGCTGTTTCTTGGCCATGACTTCCAGGTGGCAGAATACTTTAATGCAAGCCCTGGTGAATGCTGTTTTCTCATCCTGCCGGGCCTAACCAGCAGCCCATCCTTCAGAGGTGGATGCATCCACTTTGTTTCAACCGCAGTAGACGTCGTGACTTGGTGTCGGTTTCCAGGTGAGAAGGGAACAACTGTGCAGTACAGCTCCTAAGAGGGTCAGGGGTGCAAACTAGTGCATGTCTTATTGCTCTATACACTGCAATTCTTCGGTATTGACCGAACATTTCCCTTATTCAGTAGTGTAATTCTAAATTCCACCGCCCTCAAAGTTTTGTACCAAAAGATGCAACAGGATTCGGGTTCAGATGCCCAGCTAGCATTCTATTTTGAGCCCCAACGTCCCCTTGTCCCACAGTGGGGGCTGGAGGTTGAAAGGAGGGCATCGATGGTGGGCACGGTAGGATAGTTGGTCGTGCACATGACGGAAGAAGGTGTCTTGTTACCTGCAGTTGAGGTTGTGGCATGCACCTGAGTCCATCAGTTTAACACCGATGGGATGCGGCCTCAGACTGCATGCCACAGACCACGTGTGGTGCGGGTATAGAAGGGGGGCGATTTCACCCTAATCACCATACCAGCCGCCTAGGGAAATTACAATTGAATAGCACAGAGAGTTAGGAGAGAACAGGAGCACTACCCAGGGTCCGACCCCCCTGCGTCCTTTCGTTTGGCTGTAAAAGATAAATTGTACAGATATAAAGGGATAGATGGAGAGAAGGAAACCACTTGCCTGACTCGTGTAAGGTGGGTGCCACAGAGGACATTAAGGCAGGGAAAGGAGGCCTGGGAGGGGCATCCACCATACTGACCCTTAATATGAGAGAGCGCGGAGGTGCATCTGCGGTATGGGTGTAAGGGGGCATGGATAACTCTCAGTACTCCTAACAAGAGGTGAGAGGATGTAGCCTTATGGCTAGAGCGGTCCACCTCGAAGCTGGGGAACCGGGTTTGAGTCTTGACAGGGACGCGCAACATTCTGTGATTCTGGGCAAATCACTTAATTTCCCCGCGCCTAACAAAAACAAGCATTGGCAAAGCCAATAGGTCTCGCCTATGCTTGAGCTATTGGCTTTGTTAATATGTTTTAGCAATGGTGTACACCAGAGTGGCTGCTGTTCTGCATGGCTAAAAGTTAGTGGCGTCAAGGAGAGTGGAGTGGAGTGTCGTAAAGTGGAGTGTTGAGGGGTAGCATGCAGTGGCGTGGAGTGGCATCGAAAGGCATGGAGGTGAGTGGCGTAGTGTTGTGGAGGGAGAAGAGTGTCGAAAAAGCAGAAGGGTGTAGCATGAAGTAGAGTATTGTAGAATTGAGTGGTGTAGAGTAGAGTGCCGTGGCATTGAGTGGAGGTGCTGTAGTAGAATGGAATGGCAGATTGGAGTAAAGTGTTGTAGAGTGCCATAGATTGGAGTGTCGTAGAGTGGAGTACAGTGGCGTGGAGTACTGTATCGTAGAATAGAGTGGAATAAAGTGGCATGGAGTGGCACAGGGGTAGTTGCCTAGAGCGTCTGAGTGGAGTAATGTCATAGAGCGGCACAGAGTGGAGTAGAGTTTAATGGAGTGGAGTAGAGTTTAATGGAGTGGAGTAGAGTTTAATGGAGTGGAGTATCGTGGAGTTTCGTACAGTGGAGTGTCGTAGAGTGGCCTAGAGTGAAGTGGGAAAAGTACAGAGTAGATTGGCATAGATTGCAGAGGCATAGAGTTCGTTGGTTTTGAGTAAAGTGGTGTAGAGAGCATTGGCGCAGAGTGCAGTGATGTAGAGTGGCGTAAAGTGGTGTAGAATAGAGTGGAGTCCTTCAGCATAGAGTGACCCTTGACCTTGCCAGGTAGGTCGCTCCCCCACCACACAGCTCCGCCTGTGCTGTCTGCCCGCTGCTCCTGTAGGTAAGATCGCCCTCCGCTTGTGGCCCCGGTGCCAGTTTTGTCTGCTTGTCTCCCCTTTTCCTTTCTGTGCCCCTCGCTGCCCCACTGTTGTTGTGCCCGTGATTTGCCTGCTCTCCCCCGTTTTTCCTTCTGTGCCCCTCGCTGCCCCACTGTTGTTTACCCGTGATTTGCCTGCTCTCCCCCGTTTTTTTCCTTTCTGTGCCCCTCGCTGCCCCACTGTTGTTGTGCCCGTGATTTGCCTGCTCTCCCCCGTTTTTCCTTCTGTGCCCCTCGCTGCCCCACTGTTGTTGTGCCCGTGATTTGCCTGCTCTCCCCCGTTTTTCCTTCTGTGCCCCTCGCTGCCCCACTGTTGTTTACCCGTGATTTGCCTGCTCTCCCCCGTTTTTCCTTCTGTGCCCCTCGCTGCCCCACTGTTGTTGTGCCCGTGATTTGCCTGCTCTCCCCCGTTTTTCCTTCTGTGCCCCTCGCTGCCCCACTGTTGTTGTGCCCGTGATTTGCCTGCTCTCCCCCGTTTTTCCTTCTGTGCCCCTCGCTGCCCCACTGTTGTTTACCCGTGATTTGCCTGCTCTCCCCCCGTTTTTCCTTCTGTGCCCCTCGCTGCCCCACTGTTGTTGTGCCCGTGATTTGCCTGCTCTCCCCCGTTTTTCCTTTCTGTGCCCCTCGCTGCCCCACTGTTGTTGTGCCCGTGATTTGCCTGCTCCCCCGTTTTTCCTTCTGTGCCCCTCGCTGCCCCACTGTTGTTGTGCCCGTGATTTGCCTGCTCTCCCCCCGTTTTTCCTTCTGTGCCCCTCGCTGCCCCACTGTTGTTTACCCGTGATTTGCCTGCTCTCCCCCGTTTTTCCTTCTGTGCCCCTCGCTGCCCCACTGTTGTTGTGCCCGTGATTTGCCTGCTCTCCCCCGTTTTTTCCTTTCTGTGCCCCTCGCTGCCCCACTGTTGTTGTGCCCGTGATTTGCCTGCTCTCCCCCGTTTTTCCTTCTGTGCCCCTCGCTGCCCCACTGTTGTTGTGCCCGTGATTTGCCTGCTCTCCCCCGTTTTTCCTTTCTGTGCCCCTCGCTGCCCCACTGTTGTTGTGCCCGTGATTTGCCTGCTCTCCCCCGTTTTTCCTTCTGTGCCCCTCGCTGCCCCACTGTTGTTGTGCCCGTGATTTGCCTGCTCTCCCCCGTTTTTTCCTTTCTGTGCCCCTCGCTGCCCCACTGTTGTTGTGCCCGTGATTTGCCTGCTCTCCCCCGTTTTTCCTTCTGTGCCCCTCGCTGCCCCACTGTTGTTGTGCCCGTGATTTGCCTGCTCTCCCCCGTTTTTCCTTCTGTGCCCCTCGCTGCCCCACTGTTGTTTACCCGTGATTTGCCTGCTCTCCCCCGTTTTTTTCCTTTCTATGCCCCTCGCTGCCCCACTGTTGTTGTGCCCGTGATTTGCCTGCTCTCCCCCGTTTTTCCTTCTGTGCCCCTCGCTGCCTATCGCCATTCCCGCCGCTGCGTCCCTGCGGCCCCGCCCCTGACTGCCCATTCGCTGCCCCTGCCTCCCGCCTCCCAGCTGCTCCTCCCTCCCACCTCCCCATAAATGGCGGCCGCTGCACGGCCGCGCCGCTGGCGCGCCGAAGGCGCGCCTAAGGCAAGCCCGTCTGCGCCCGTCCGCGACTGGACCGCGCCCAGCGCCAGAACCCCTGGATCCCACCGATGCAACACCACTCGACGGACCTACGACGCCGCCACACTCACCGCACTCAATGCCGGCCGGAACCCTGCCTGCTACCGAGCCTCACCGAGACGCACCCACGGACCCTTCACCTGCCAAACCTGCCGATTCACCTGCCCCCTGACGTGCACCACCTCCGCCAAGTCGAGCAACAGCAGCAACCACCTGAAATGCATCCTGCTGAACACCCGCTCCGTCCACAGGCACGCCGTGGAACTCTGGGACCTGCTCGACGCAACAGCACCGGACATCGCCTTCCTCACCGAAACCTGGATGAACGCCTCCTCAGCGCCTGACATCGCCATAGCCATCCCGGATGGATACAAGATCACCCGGAGGGACCGCGTCAACCAGACGGGAGGAGGCATCGCCATCGTACACAAGAACACCATCCGCATCTCGACTAACTCCGACGAGACCTTCACCGCCGCCGAACACCTACACTTCCAGATACACACGGACCCCAAGACCACCCTCCGAGGCACCCTCATCTACAGACCCCCGGGACCACGCACACTATTCAGCGAAGACATCGCAGACTTCATCAGCCCGCACGCCATGCCCTCCGCCGACTACATCCTCCTAGGGGACCTCAACTTCCACCTGGAGAACAACAACGACAGAAACACCACCGCCCTGCTGGACAACCTCGCCAACCTCGGACTCAAGCAACTGGTGAACACGCCCACCCACTACGCCGGCCACACGCTTGACCCCGTCTTCTCGTCCAGCAAGCACATCTCCTTCAGCCACGCCACCGGACTCCACTGGACCGACCACAGCTGCGTCCACTTCAGCTTCAGAAAGACTGCGACCCACCACCACCCGCAACAGGCTCCCCGCCGGAGCTGGAGCAAGATTACCGCCGAGCAGCTCACCGCCTCCCTCAGCCAGAACACACCCACCGACACAACGGACCCAAACGAAGCAGCCAGCAACCTCGCCAAGTGGCTGACCGCCTGCGCCGACGACCTCGCACCACTAAAAACCCTCCCAGCAGACCCGGAAGCAAGAAAACCCCTTGGTTCACCAACGAACTCAAGGAATCCAAGAAGAACTGCCGCACTCTCGAGAAAACCTGGCGACTCGTCCAGACCACAGACAACAGGACCGCCCTCAAGCACGCCACCCGCAAACACCACCAGCTGATCCGTGCCACCAAGAAGTCGGCACTCAAAGAACGACTGGACAACAACGCCCATGACAGCAAGGAACTTTTCAGCATCGTCAAAGAGTTCTCCAACCCCAGCGCCGGAAACAACGACATCACCCCCTCGCAAGACCTCTGCAACTCACTCTCCGCGTTCTTCCACCGCAAGATCACCGACATACACAACAGCTTCGACGCACAAACAACGCACCCTACCGCCCGAACCAATGCCCGCCACCACCACCCTCTGCAACTGGACCCCGATCAACACCGAAGACACCACCCGCACGATGAACTCCATCCACTCCGGATCACCAACCGACCCCTGCCCACACCACATCTTCAACAAAGCCGACGCCACCATCGCACCCCATCTCCGGGACATCATCAACTCCTCCTTCCACACCGCCACCTTCCCGGAGAGCTGGAAGCACGCCGAGCTTACCGCCCTCCTGAAGAAACCAACGGCGGACCCCACCGACCTCAAGAACTACCGCCCCATCTCGCTCCTTCCGTTTCCGGCCAAAGTCATCGAGAAGACCGTCAACAGACAGCTTGCCGCCTTCCTCGAGACGAATGGATCCCTCGACCCCTCGCAGTCCGGGTTTCGGGCCAACCACAGCACCGAGACCGCCCTTATCGCAGCCACCGACGACATCAGAACCCTAACCGACAACGGGGAAACAGCTGCCCTCATCCTCCTGGACCTCTCCGCGGCGTTCGACACCGTCTGCCACCGCACCCTAGTGAAGCGCCTCAGCAACATCGGAATCCGAGAGAAAGCACTGGAATGGATCATCTCGTTCCTCGCCGGAAGAACCCAGAGAGTCCGCCTCTCCCCGTTCAGATCCGAAGCCACCGAAGTCATCTGCGGCGTTCCACAAGGATCCTCACTCAGCCCGACCCTCTTCAACGTCTACATGAGCCCCCTCGCAGCCATCGCACGCCGACACAACCTCAACATCATCTCCTACGCCGACGACACCCAGCTGATCCTCTCCCTCACCAACGACCCCACCACCGCCAGAGCCAACCTGCACGACGGGATGAGAGACGTCGCCGACTGGATGAGGAACAGCCGCCTTAAACTGAACTCAGACAAGACGGAAGTCCTCATCCTGGGCTCATCACCCTCCGCCTGGGACGACTCCTGGTGGCCCCCGGCCCTGGGCACCGCACCCAAGCCAACGGACCACGCACGCAACCTGGGCTTTATCCTGGACTCCTCCCTATCGATGACCAGACAAGTCAACGCCGTCTCATCTTCATGCTTCAACACCCTGCGCATGCTCCGCAAGATCTTCAGATGGATCCCCACTGAAACCAGGAAGACCGTCACCCAGGCACTCGTCACCAGCCGACTGGACTATGGGAACACCCTCTACGCCGGAACCACAGCCAAACTTCAAAAGAGACTCCAGCGCATCCAGAACGCCTCCGCACGACTCATCCTGGACATCCCCCGACACAGCCACATCACCGTACACCTGAAAGACCTGCACTGGCTCCCCGTCAGCAAGAGAATCACGTTCAGACTCCTCACCCACGCACACAAGGCCCTCCACGACCTGGGCCCAAAGTACCTCAACGACCGCATGTCCTTCTACACGCCCACACGCCAGCTACGATCAACCAGCCACGCCCTCGCCACCGTACCACGCATCCACAGAACCACCGCCGGAGGAAGATCCTTCTCCTACCTGGCGGCCAAGACCTGGAACTCCCTCCCCACTCACCTTCGGCGAACCCAGGACCATCTCGCCTTCAGGAAGCAGCTCAAGACCTGGCTGTTCGAGCAGTAACTTACCCCCTCCCCCAGCGCCTTGAGACCCTCCCGGGTGAGTAGCGCGCTCTATAAATGCCGTGATTGATTGATTGATTGAGAGTGCAATCGCATAGAGTGCAGTCTCACAGGGTGGAGTAGAGTAGCATAGGGTGCAGTGGCGTATAGTAGATTGTTTCAGAGTAAAATGAAGTGGTGTAGAGCTGAGTGGTGCAGGGTAGAGAGCAGAGGTATGAAGTGGGGTAGAGTGCAGTGGTGTAAAGGAGATTAGAGTGACACAGAGTGCAGTGGCATAGAGTGGAATGATGCAGAGTAGAGTGGCATAGTGTGCATTAAACGAAGAGTGCAGTAGAGTGGGGTAGCTTTGATTGGTGCAGAGTAGAGTGCAGCGGTGCAGAGTAGAGGCAGAGAGTACAGGCTTTCAGAGTAGTGTCGTGCAGTGGTGAGGTGTAGAGTGCATTGGCATAGATTGCAGTGGTGTAGAGTAGAGTGGTGCCGAGTAGAGTCGTGAAGAGGGCAATGGCGTAGAGTACAGTGGTGCAGGGTAGAACAGAGTGCTGTGAAGTGCAGTGACTTCGAGTGCAAGGGTGTAGAGTGGCATAGCATGCAGTGGCATAGAGTACAGAGTAGTAGTGGCGTAGAGTGCAGTGGTGCAGAGTAAGTGCATAGAGTGCAGTAGCATAGAGTTCACTGGTTTTGATTTAAGTGGTGTAGAGTGCAGTGGTTTAGAGTACAGTGGTGTACAGTAGAATGGTGCAAAGTACAGTAGAGCAGCGTAGAGTGCAGTGGCGTAGAGTGCATTGGTTTTGAGTAAAATGGTGTAGAGTGCAGTGGTTTAGAGTGTAGAGTGGCGTACAACGCAGTGGTATAGAGTAGAATGGGTCAAAGTAAAATAGAGTGGAGCAGCGTAGAGTGCAGTGGCGCTGAGTGCAGTGGCACAGAATGTAGTGACGCAGAGTGCATTGGCACAGAGTAGATTGTTTCAGAGTAGAGCGAAGTGGCGTGGAGTGGTGCAGGGTAGAGTGCAGTGGCATTGAGTAGTGGCGTAGAGTGCACTGGCATGGAGTGGTACAGAGCAGAGTGCATTGGCGTATAAGACGGTGGTATAGAGTGCAGTGTTGCAGAGTAGAGTGGCATAAAGTGGAGTGTTGTAGAGTGGAGTTGCCTAGACTGGAGTGGTGTAGAGAGCAGGGGCAAAGCGTGCAGTGGTGCATAGTAGAGTAGATTAGCATAAAGAAGATCAGTGCAAAGTAGAGAAGCGAGACGTAGAGTGAAGTGGCATATAGTGCATCGGTGACGAGTGCAGTAGAGTAGCCCAGAGAAGAGTGGCTGTGGCTTTCTCTGGCCATGCCCCTAAGTTTTAGATCTCTTTGCATGTATCCATGAGACTAGATAACTTCTTCAACCAATGTAAGCACTCCCAGAAATTCTGCATTTCCTCTCCAATGTTACTGAATGAATGTTATTTGCTGACTCTGAACCCTTATTTTATATGTCGGAGAGTGCTGCTAACAGATGTGGCACAAAGATAAACTATGAAATCTGTGTTTGGGTTGATTCACTGATAAACCCCATCTACCCTATCGATTATGTGTGACTTCACCATCCATTGTTATTTAAAGTATCCCTGTGGAAGTTACCTGTAAACGTTGTGAAGCGCTCTGGTGTCCCGTGGGGCCTTGTTAGCGTGAATTTAAAACTTCTAAAATAAATAAATTGGACACCTCTGTCTCACAGGTGGGTCTACCCCTACAATATGCGAGCACCTTGATTTGATTCATCGGGCTATCCAGCTGTGTAATGAGATTAGGGGTCGAAACAGGCAATAAAACTGAGAGATGAAGGAATAAGGGTGACTCCACAGAGGTTGGGGATAGACCGAGGTGACGGCCGGGTTTAGAGGTGAGTGTGTTGAAATGTGGGGGGCTGTGCAGGGAGGTGGGCAGAAGACTGCACGGAAGGAATGCAGATAGCTGTGCAGTGAGGTTAGTGGGGCCGGTGACCCAGCAGGTAGAGTATAGATATTCGTGGTTCAGATTACTGCACGGAGGCTAAACGGACAAGGTTTCTCGCAGGGAGGTGCACGTTGAGTGGGGAGGGAGAGCAGCCCCGCTACAGCCACCCCCATACCTCTATACTCCATCACCGACTCCCACCTTGGCTCCACCCCCTGCAATTTGTGGCCATCGCCGCTCGGGCCCTGATCAGGGGACCTTTGGGGGATCCGGGCTGATTTCCCATCAGCTATCGATCCGTACTTGCCTTAAAAGCTTCCACTCTGCAGACAGGAGGAAGAGTCAAGGGCGCGTCCGTGTGACGTCATGGCTCCCGCTCCCCTTGTAACATCATTGCCACTCACTTCCCAGGAGGAGCACCCCGTCTCCCGACTCCTCTACTACAAAGGTGGAAACTAAGAGGTGTGTGATGTTCCAGAAGCCCTTTCCTGCAGCTCACCATAACCGCTTCCGGGTCAGAGGGTGGGTGAGGCGAGGACTCTGGTGGCACAGATGGCTCGGGGGCGCCACTCATATTAATGCTGGATTTCCGGGTGCTCGGGCGTGTGTCGAGGCAGAGAATTAGTCACTTGCGACAAAAGCTTCCCCCGTCACTCTCCCTTGTGAGAGGGCGGGGAAGACAGGCAGGGGACGTCACCGCGGTCACCGAACCGAGAGCCATCACTTTATTGTGCCCTCACCATCACCCACGCACCCCAGGAAGGTGATGGGTGAAAAGCTATATGCCAGGGTGTGCAGGCGCCCCCTTCCACATGTTCAGTGGGGGTCAAGTTTTCTGTTAGGATTGTTTCCATTTGCCCCTTTGGATCTTCCCTCTTGAACATGGCAAGCTGTTCCCAGCAGTTTGTATGTGCGATGAAACCACGGGAACTATTGTGAAAAATGTTTTACCTTTTAGAAGCCCAGGGGGCTCTTTCAAGCTTGAGCTTTGTTCTCTGTGACGCTGTCATTGCCTTGATGTCCAAGCTTCTAAAAACAAGCGCGGCTGCGAAAGTGGCACTGCTCGCTCCCGCAGGCAAAATGCCGTGGGGTGCGAGGAATGCAGCTGCCCGTGCGCGCCCCTGCTCGCTCTCGACAGCAAAACGCTGTGGGAGTGACCAGTAAACAAAGAGGTGGGACATGCACCTGCCTTTGGCCAATTGCGTGCTTTCATTTTTGAAAGCCAAACGCAAAGGCCAATAGGATTTCACAACCAGATGCACAAGCTTTATGAAAGCTTTCTCAATGTCTGGAGTGATTACAAGAGGCCCTCTCCTAGAGCAGCGCATGCGCGCTGCGCTAGGCGAGACCTAATGAATGTGTCCATCTGTAACGAAACTGGTGCTCATGTAAAGCGCTCTGATACCTGATATCGAGTTTGCGCTATATAAAACAAAAAGAAAAGGTAGGTTATTACTAAACTCCCCCACACTTCACAAGTTAGTCCTTCCTCACCCTACAATGTCCTTCATTCTGTCTCTTGTACCTTATTTCTTTTCACTGGGTACGTCTTCCTCATTCCTCTTGCTCCTTCACTTCCCCTCAGTTGTTTCTTGCCAGCATTCTTCGGTCTTAGCCTCTCCACTCCTCTTCAGCCTTCCTTCTTCCCACCCCCCTCCCAGCGCTTCTCTCCCCTTCTCCTCAGCTCTGACTTCTGCCTTTAGTCCTTTTTATCACATCCAGTCTTCTTCAGCCTCGCCGCTTCTCCCTTTCTATGCTTCACATGCCCTCACCATTCATCTCCCCATTTTGCTTACTTCATCTCCTTAACTGCTGTGAGAAACCCCAGCAAAATCGACACAATGGTTATCTTGGAGGGTTTTGGGAAATCCTGCCATATATTTCTAAGTAATGGAAATCATTTGTATATGTTTTTCTAAAGTGTTTATTGTTTTTATTTTGTATGGTTAATAAATATGCCTTTTTAGGTAGAGCTTTGGCAGCGCGCAAGCGTTGCTGCAAACAAGACCTGCTGTAATCTATAAAACCATTTTATTCCCGCCTCCTGCCTACAATTGGTTTATTCCAGCATTGTTCTTCTTTGCCGCCTCCTGTCTTGTTCCCGCAGCCGATAGCTCACTTCCTTTGAAGGCTCAGGAGCACCGGTTAAGTAAAGTGTACTTTGACTTGCCTTCGTTATAGCCTGTGTCTGAGAACTTTTTTATTTATCTTTATTGATGCTTTTCTCCAGTTGCTGCTTCTGCCCGTTTTGATTCTCCTTCTGCTTCGGATTAAAAGCCCTCCCCCACCCTACGAGTGCACACACCCCCTGCAGCAGTCATCTTTTGCCCGTCACTGCTAAGGTACATTTTTGTTGCTTTCTGCCCTCTTCACGTTTTATGAGCTTAGTTATTCACCTTGCATCAGGTCACTGTGAATGCGATTTTGCACCCTGGGTCACGGTACTATCCTTTGGGAGCCTGGCCACATCTGATTATTCTGCTTGTGCCTCACCTTATGTTTCCGCAGAAGAGAGATGGAAGACCTGATGCTGGATCCCAGCTTCCCTCACCCACCAAGATCAGCCCAACCAAGTCAAAGCCAACGAGGTCAAGGTGGGGAAGAAGGGAAAACAACAAGGAAAGGGAGAAGGAGATGAATCACAATGACACGTCTTGCCCGATGTCTGCATGGGGTTGATTGCATACACCTCCTATGTAAATAAACACACAGTAAGTTATCTTAATTACACATGTCTGGAGGTAGTGTCTTAAAAGGGCATGAAATACTATTTAGTGTTAACGTACCTGGTGAACACCCCTTTTCTAATTCAAATGAAGGTATAGAAAAGCAGGAAACAAATTAGGAATGAGGTGTCTAAGAATAGAAAAAATACTAGGCATTAAACATTATGGTAAAAGAAGTTATTTATATATATATATATATATATATATATATATATATATATATATATATATATATATATATATATATATATATATATATATATATATATATATATATATATACGGACCCAGATAGCTGCGTGCAAAGAGGTATTTATTTTATTCCATATTAGCACCACGCACCGGCATGACGCGTTTCGGCCCCAAAAGGGCCTTGATCACATGACGCTGTCAGGGAAAGCCACCAAATTTAAAGTGCAAGTAATGAGCATCACGTGACCATAGGGCCAATAGACATAGAAAACATATATTGACACAACAATGCATGTATGTATTGCAAACCTAATTGTATTCAGTGGCTTGGGATTGTCATATAGTTTAAATAGACGTGCAAAAACTGCAATAGTGCAAAAAACATCATGTGCAAAGTAGGCAAAATTTAAAAACACATCCCCCTAATGGGGCCAGAAGCACGAATGGACTGGATTACCTGAATAAAGTGCAAAGTGCATTTTAAAATACTCATATCCAGACGGCAAAGCCTATACCCAGCATATTACCTCTGAAGCAATGTACAAAGTACAAGCAATAGTGCAAAATGATGCGGCTCAGTGCAGATGTGCAATTGTCATATCGCAGGAAATGTCAT
Organism: Calotriton arnoldi; assembly: GCA_963921515.1. Taxonomy (NCBI): domain Eukaryota; kingdom Metazoa; phylum Chordata; class Amphibia; order Caudata; family Salamandridae; genus Calotriton; species Calotriton arnoldi. Next base: position 1,387,880 of record CAWUFW010001465.1, on the reverse strand, counting down.
GGAAAGTTCCATCATTAGCAGGTCTAAATATTAAATGACAAGGTGAATTACATCAAGCCCACCGGTAACAGATGTATAAAAATTAAATATATACAAAGGTGCAATGCTCATCCAAGTATGTACAGTAAAAAAAAAACCATACTGCTTCATACCCATAGTGGGTCATGGAACTCATACTATCCCTTGTTGTCAGGACGGTCCCTCCTCCAATGCATATCTCCTAGACATTATGTATTCGAATAAAGAATTTAAAATCATATAATCTGATTCAAATATACATTCATTTTTTCAAATATCAAATAACCTTTAAAACCACTCTAAAATTCATAATAAATACTTATTACATCATAAATATCTAAAATAATACCCTTGACACTAGATCCCTGGTGTCTTGGCACTAGAGGAACTCGTTAGAATTATGTGGCGATTTAGGGGACCCATTCCAGATCAAAAATAGCCTTTTGGAGTAAGAGCGGCAAATCTTATGTTTCCTGAATCATCTACAAAAAAAACCCCACTGGGCCACTATATCTAATCTGCCCTATATAGTCACGTTTAAACATAATAATCAGACAAGAGGAGTGAAGTGAAAAAAGAGAAAGAAAAATCATAAAATATTATACAGCTAGTCCTGTTGTCTCCCGTATGCCAAAGATCACTGTATTCGGGGATCAGATGAATATCTAAAACACAGTACTGATAGCTGTCACTAAATTAATACAAATCAAGGGGATAAATCAGAGGCAAGTAAAAAGATCCTCACTCGAGTTTAGCCCATTCGGGGTCTTCGTATCAAGCTCGAGGATATACCTCGTCTCTAGCTTTCTCAACAGGGCTTCACGGTCACCCCCACGGCGAAGTGGAGGTACCATGTCCACCACGAAGTAACTCAAGTGGTCTAGGCAACTATCATGGATTTCTTTAAAGTGCCTAGCAACTGGATATGTTGCATCGTTGTTACTAATAGCTCTCATGTGCTGGAGTATACGCTTGTGGACCTGCAACCTGGTACTCCCAACATATTGCAGGCCACATGTACACTCCAGCACATAAACAGCAAACTCAGTCTTGCATGTCAATTTTTTGGAAATAACCACAGGGACATCACTAAACGGGATTTTGTATGATGTTTTGTTTCTCCCCAGTTTACATGCTTTACATGAAGCACATTTGATAAAGCCTTTGGTGGTTTGCAGCCAGGAACTGTTGGAGGTTATTTCTGGACTGCTCTTGACAAGCATATCGCTCAGTAAACTGCGCGCACAGGCCCTGCAATGGCAGAGGCCTGAGACAGGTTTGAAAGGCTACTTTGGTGGGTGGCGCAAGCAGCGCTGCAAGCCCACCAGTAGCATTTAATTTACTGGCCCCGGGTATATTAAATACCACTTTACTGGGGACTGATAGGTAAATTAAATACGCCAAACAGGTGTAGACCAATATTACCATGTTTACCACAGAGAGCACACACACTTTACACTGGACAGCAGTGCTAAAGTGCCCAGAGTCCTAAAAACCACAACACCAGGTCAGAAAAAAGACTAGGAGGAAGGCAAAAAGTTCAGGGATGACCCTGCAAAAAGGGCCAAGTCCAACAGCCAGTATTATCACTTGTGGATAAGAGAAGAATGAAAATATATTTTAAAAATCTGGCATTATTTATTTAAAAAAAAAACTGTATTTTAAAATGTCTGACTTGGAAAAAACAAGAAACGATTTAGCTGTTTTGAACGGTGTGTTTTCTTATCTGTTGTTGCGGTGAAAGGCGAAGGTAATGATGAGACCCAGGAATATTTTCCAAGACATGAAGTTTATTGCATACATGAAAGGAGCCCACGCCCGCACGCCCCGTCTCCGCGGAGTTCAGTCTGCAACTGCCTGAGAGTTGTACAGTTGTAGATGGACACCATGGAGAAGGAATGGGAGCTCGAGGCAAGCTGAAAGCAAACACATAGAAAGGTAAACAAGGTGCGAGACCTCTTACAAAGAAACGTATTACGCTATGAAATAAACAAAGGACAACAAGTGTCCATGCTCATCACTACATCTGTCTCGTGTGTCTTGTTGTTTCTTTTTTTACTGTGTGCCATGTGGATATGATTAATACCTTAGTAATTACTTTCTGTGACTCTCGATGCACAAATGTTATTTTTGTGATTTAAATATGTGCTTATATTTTTCCTGCTAAATATTATTTTATTTACATTTTAATGCATAAATGTTCCTGCTGTAAGAATGTTATGGATATATTTTCCTTATGACTCGTAATCATATTGTGTGCGGATTGAGTTTAAAAAATAACAACAAATAAAACAAAAATAAAGAAAAACTGAAAAAACTGAAAGCAATGTCAGACGCGTTTTGGATAAATACATTGAGAGTGAATACTATCACACTGAAGATATTTTCTAGTTGAGGTTGGATATTTTAAGGTAAATAAGACACCACTGCACTACCCTAAACCCTAAAACACTAACCCCCAGCACGACCCCCTACACTACCCAAACACCACTGCACTACCCTAAAGCCTAAATCTACCCCCAGCATGACCCCCTACACTACACAAACACCACTGCACTACCCTAAACCCTAAAACACTACCCCCAGCACGACCCTCTTCACTACCTAAACACAACTGCACAATTTGTTACAGGCGTTGCTACGCAGGCCTGTGGTGCTTACTGGAAGTACCTGGTGGGCTAGTTGGGCCCCAGGGACTCTCAGGATTCAAGGTGACCTAATCCCCCAACTTAAAACGCGCCACGGGGCGCGTTTGCACAGTGGTGAAGGGAGGGGGCGGGGCCTCAGTTGACATGTGCGCAAACACGCCCTGTGGTGCGTTTTAAGTTGGGGAGTTAATTCCCTTTGAATCCTGGGGGCCAACTAGCCCACCAGGTACCTTCAGTAAGCACAACAGAGTTGCGTTGCAGAGAGGAACGCCTCTCTGCAACTCAGCTCTGTGGTCCTAACTGTAGGTACCTGGGGGGCTAGTTGGGCCCCAGGGACCCTCAGGATTCAAGGGGACTTAATCCCGCAACTTAAAACACGCCACGGGGCGCGTTTGCACACATGTCACCTCAGGCCCCCCCTCCCTTCACCACTGTGCAAACGCGCCCTGGCTCTGGTTAGTCAGAGTCAGTTACCACCAGTACCCGTCTGAAAAAGTTGTGGGCACAGGATGATTTTGCAACAAGGCCTCTTTCTGCTCCTCTGTTGGTTCTTTCTGCACATCTTTTGCTTCTTTCTGTGCGTTTTTTCTTCTTTCTTCACATGTCCTACCTCTGTTGGCATAGTTAGAAACTAGCATTTAAAAAACCTTTGAAATTCACTTAAAAAACCATAGGTTTCAGGCACGTTATAGTTAGAAATTAGCATTTAAAAAACCTTTGAAATTCACTGAAAAAACCATAGGTTTCAGGCACGTTATAGTTAGAAATTAGCATTTAAAAACCTTTGAAATTCACTGAAAAAACCATAGGTTTCAGACACATTATAGTTAGAAATTAGCATTTAAAAAACCTTTGAAATTCACTGAAAAAACCATAGGTTTTAGGGACAGTTATAGTTAGTTGGACATTGCACTCGTACAAAACCAGTGAAATTCCCCTGTTATAGTTAGTTCAGCTAACTATAACTCGCGCCCCGCAATGCACTGCTGATGACGTCACATATTACATCACTCATGACATGGTCAGTGACATCACTGATGACATCACTGATGACATCTCAAATGACATCACTGATGACATCATCCATGTGATTTCATGCATCTTCTCACACCCTAATATAACTTTTGATACACCCACTCTAAATTACAGACTGCCATTCTCAAAACCATAGACACTCCAACACCAAAAACTACATACCCACTCACTGATTCTTAGGTCTACACACACATCCACTCACTAACCTGTACAGTCACTCATACTTACAGTCACTCAGTACAGGACTATCATATGCACTCATACACCTATATAAACACTCACACACCGCCACTCATCCATAGAGGTACTCACACACCTAGTCAGTCATGCAAAAAATTAATCACACACCCATTTACTCACCTATACAGTTATACACACACCAGCTCACTTACTCATACAAATACTAGCACATTCTTACGCTCTTATACAATAACTGATACAAGCACACACGCATCCATACAGCCACTCTCACAATAACACACTCTCACTTATAGCCATTTAAATACTCTAACACACATACATACTGCCTTTTACATATGTAGTTACTCGCACATGTACCACTGAGATATACATTCACTCACTAACACACCCATACACACACTCACCCACCCAAGCAGTCCATCACAGATGCACTCTTGAAATCATGCACCCAGTGAATCACCCACTCACACATCTATGTATAGAGTCACACACACCCCACTCACACAAACACTCAGGCAGCCATACAGATACTCAGAGAACCAATCAATAACCCATATAGACACTCATGTAGCTATTCGCAAATCCATGCATCCACTTACACACCAACAAACAGACGGATACAGACATTCACACAGTTTAGTCACTAACCCATGCATTCAGTAAGATACGTTTAATCACTCACTTGTAGAGTCAGTCACTCACGTACTAAATCATCCATTCAGACACTTATACACCCACTCATTCTTCAATACGCCTTTCCCTATATATATATTAAACATATTTAAACTTTACAGAAACAGTCACTGGATGATGTCATTTGAGATGTCATCAGTGATGTCATCAGTGATGTCACTGACCATGTCATGAGTGATGTAATATGTGACGTCATCAGCAGTGCATTGCGGGGGCGCGAGTTATAGTTAGCTAAACTAACTATAACAGGGGAATTTCACGGGTTTTGTACGAGTGCAATGTCCAACTAACTATAACTGTCCCTAAAACCTATGGTTTTTTCAGTGAATATATATATATATATATGCAAAAACAATGAAAGGGACTAACCTTAACAAATGCCACTGTAGCACTCCATTAGACCCAAAAAATATACATCCAAGTTAATACTAGGAAAAAACCAAAAAACATATTTTGCTAGATAGGATGTAATATGAAAAAGCTACACAAAAAAGTGCTGGGTCAGATAAGAATATAGCGTCTCCTTAAGAAATCAGGAAACAAACATATCTATTTTCTCTTTAGAGCCAGCCTGTGTTAAATAAGGGAAACAAAAGAATAACCATTTCTCCACTCTCCGTGGATCAGATAAATCAGATAAGTAACTATGTCCTTCTAAATATGTATAACATCATCATCCTACCATATACCAGATAGACGAGGATTCTTTGGTTAAATATATCTTTCTTCTCTCATTGTATTCTGTACAGGACGAGAGGCCGAAGAAACTCAGGTGCGAAGAAACCGCTACACAAGCAGGTACCTCTGGCGAGGGAACGCAGAGGCGGAAGGAACCCGGAAGAAGAGATCAACGACCTGGAAGAGGAAGACCCGCGCGTCGGAGCCGGAAAATGTCAGAGATGTCCAATCAAGGATCCACGAATTTCTGACTGAAGGACAACAGGACCCGAGCAAGTAAGTCGACAACACAAAGGGAGTGCGGGAAATGCTAGGCAGATCTGCGACTGAATGCAAAGCACGTTCTTGTCATGGACTGCCCAATTTAATCACACTTGACTCCACCCCGCTCCATGTCTGCAAAAGGAGAGGGTGCGACTGACAAGGCCCCTACCCTGCTCTCCTTGAGTCTGGGTATGGAGCTCTGTGCCTGGCCTTGTTCTATCTAATGCCACTAATGGTGTGAGTTTAGGGCCTTGTTTTTTGAGAACCAGGTTTTGTGTAATGGATTATGGCCATCTTCAGAATTACCTGTTTAAGATGCTGAAAGGAGGATGTAGAATGGATCCTTGTTCAACGAATTTGAAATGCTTTAATAGTTGCAGTAAGGTAAGTTATGGAACAGATGGATCACTGGTATCCTGGAAAGCTATCACTCTGCCCTGATTGTATTTCTAGAGGCATATTTGTTTGAATGAGTGGTAAAGGGGCTTGGTGCCACAGTCATGCAACTGTAAAGGGACAACATTGAATCAGTCAACGGTTAAATGCCAAACTTGTCACTTGCCCAAGCTGGGAAAGGAACACACAGGGTATTTCTCTCCTGTCTCTGGATGTCTAAGATGTCTATTTCTGACCTGCACCATCACTTGGCCATGTGAAAGCCACTGCAACCGTGGCTGTGCATTGAGGATCAGTCTAACAAAAATGTTAGAACCCGTGCAGCGATATTACCTTTCTCATGCTACCTTGGCAAAAATTATTATTAATATTAAAGTATGTCCATGTGCTTGTATATAGTCAACCCTTAGTTTTTCCAAGTTTGTCTCAGCCATTAGGACTTAGCAACTTACAACCTGAAAAAAGAAGTAGCAACTTGCGACCTGGCAGTATATCCATTTTCCATGGTCTGGAACACGGAGTTGTGCCCTGTTCCTTATAATCATGAGTTCATTAAGTTATGTGGTCAGTGCCCCATTCCACATGGCGATGATCAGTGGCGTGGGCCAAACTTGCCTTGCTTTGCTATTACTAAGCATGGCCTCATGGCTCTGTGTGCAGTTGTCAACTGGTATTGGGGGAGTCTGTTGCCCAAGCAGATCCACACCCAGCCACTACTGGCACAATTTCCACTCTGATTGATCTGACTATGAAAATACATGAATATACATACAGTGTTAAAATATGTTTGCATATGTGGTCCTGGATCATAAAATTGTACAAGGACTCCTTCACACTTAACTAACAGCCGTCTGCAAAAGAGCAATAGGGGAGGGGTTGTAACTCATTGAGAGTTTGCACTACAAATGGCATGCAAATCTGGCTCAAAACCTTGAGTTGGGGTTTAATTTCGGAATGTGTAGGTCCAGGTGAGGAGCTCAAACTGGATGAATGGGTGATAGCAAACTGCACTTATAAAACACTGTGCTCACAGCTTTTATTTAGACCTGATCAGCTCTCCCAATAATTAGATCAGTTGCCCTGTTCCTAGCACTTGGTTGTAAGCTCCTATTTGGATTTCTGGTCAGTATGGTAATTTCTTAGACTGTTTTCCAAATAAGAATATTGTAAGTAGAGTTCAGGCTCAACATGGCTGCCTCCATGATGGTTTTGTAAGTGAAATCTGGTATTGATTGCTTTCTGTTTGCAAAGGAAGCGTGACAGCGTCTGGTGAACAGCTGCAGTTTCTTCACTTGGACGGGGCAGCCCAGTCCTATTAAAAGCCTAAAATAGTGGTGGTAACATGATACTTATGTATGTTAATTTCTTTTTTCCTAGAGTTTATGAAGTCTATGTGCAGGGATGACGGCTGGACAACAGAACTATGAGAAGGAAGCTGGCTATAAAGATTTGCAATGCTGGAAGAGGACTAAAGATAACTCTGAATCTAGAAACAAATAACGAAGTTGCTGGCTTTCATTCAGCCTTTTTGTTCTTTTTGTAGTGTTCTGGCATTTTTCCCCCAGTTGAACAATGTCCTAGACTTTCTTTCTGTTCTCTTGTTCGGTATCCTGGCTCCTATGGGACCAAAGGTATTTTAGATCAATAAAATTACACGTTGACACAACCCCTTTGATGCGTTTTCATTTAACCATGATTTTTTCCAGTCTTTTACCACTGGTGACCACGTTAAACAGCTCCAGGTAATGCTCTGTACCTCAAAGTAAGGCAAGTCCTAGTGAGTCACGAGCATGGGAGTAGCTGCACAAGTTAAACTTATCTGAATGCAAAGTATAACATTGTTGCAGACCACTACTTTTGTATACATTGGGTATTTCTACAGCACAAAGCTAGCCAAAAGGAATGTTTCAGAGATTTATTTCATACAGTGCTCGCATCTCACGGTAGAGTTTAAAAAGTAATCTTTCCAGAGCAGGAGAATATTGATCGGATAATTGGGACCAGATTTATGGATGTTTTGTTTTTGGTTTGCTTAAGTTTTCTAATGCAGACTTGACGCAAAATCTTTTCAGGATTTACAAACCAAAACAAATTGGTATTTGGTACAACACTCATCCAAAATGGGAAAAGTTTTCACTTTTTTTCTAGGTATAGTATTTTTTGTACTGGAAGGGGACCCTTCCAGTACAAAACCTAAGCTAGCCTCTCGCAGACACCTTTGCACCATAGTGCAAATGTGTGTGCATGGTGCTCGACTGCCTAATGGTGCAGTGGTGCAAGGCACTTTCCTGCTCTCACCCTGTTACGCAATGCAGCAAATTTGTGTGCTGCACTGCTTTCAGTGACACTTTAGTAAATCTAGGCCTTACTTTAGAACTCATGGCATTGCAAATAATTCATGGTATTGAGGAGGTGACCCTCTAAATATTTCCCTGCCAGCAAATCCATATTCCTAAAGTAATAGTGGGACCCTGCAAGGGAATACTGGCAGTCGGCTAATGTACTTGTAACATGGAATTGTCACGGTGTAATGATTTATTAGTGATCCACAGCCACTCTAATTTATTCATTAAATCATCTGGGAACTATCTACCCTTGGCCTGCAGTTGGCATAAAATCCTGCAAGAATATTTCATAATCATCTGAAATGCCTTGTGTAGTCATTGTCTAGTAATCCACGCTCATTCTGTAGTTGTTCTAACATAATCCTAAATAATCCATGCTCATTTTTGAATAGTCATTAAATCATCCTAGAGTAATCCACACTCATCCTGAAATTATCATGGGATAATTCCAGAGTAATCAACTTCCATCCTAAAGCGGTAATGGGATCATCCAGGAATAATCCACAATCATCCTGAAATTGTTGTAGAATCATTCTAGAGTAATCCACAGTCATCCTTAAATTATCTATAGCCCATCCTGAAGTGATTATCACTCATCCTGGAGTTGTCAATTAGTATTCGTGGAGTTGTAAAAGATAATCACTCCCTGCCAGTGGAAGTCATCAGAACACATCCTAGAGTAGTTTTGGTGATTACAGTAAGAGTCATCCCATTTAAATATTTTCCCCTATAGGCATACTTCAGGATGGCTTGGGATGACTTCCCCAGATAATTACAGGAATAGCTCAGCTGAAGTCATCAGATGACTTCAGAATTACTCCAGGATGATCTTCCTTTTAGACCAGGGATTGGAACAAAAGGAGGCCTGATGGCCCCTTAACTTCGGTGTTTATCTTTGGCCCAGCTGGAGGAAAAAATAAAAAAACCCTCTCCCTGCCTGCAAGTTGCTGCTGTGAATGAAAAGCAGACAACGTGCATACGCTGCTGAACGTGTCTTCGGTATTTGAAAATTACACCAGGACAAATTCAGCATATTTCAGTGGGGCACAGATTCTTGGCAGGGTGGACGGAGTCTGCCCTGTGAAAATAGTGGGTAGACACCGTCCACCCCCGACTTGTGCCCTGCCATACATTAATAGATTGACATTCAAAAAGAGAACAAAATGTCCTTATGTCATATATTTAATATTTCTTGTGGCTCACCGTGCTGTAATCCAAAATTAGAAGCCCAGAACACAATCAAACAAGAAGAAAAAAATTCCCAATATTATAGCATGTTTCTGTACCACATTGATATGGGAAGTGTTTGCCACGAAAGTTTGAGGTCAAACCTAATAGAACTGTATATGCTAACTAGCAAATATTTCATTTAGTTTAAGTTGCATCAGTTACCAGTTTGAAAATGTTTTCCTAGGTAAAGAATTGTAATCCCGGAAGGCCCCGACCCTTCTTTCCCCTAGCCCGATCAACTGCTGCAACCCTCCATCCCTCTGCGATTGTATTTCATTGACAGAGAAAATTGTTATGTGATTTTATTAAAATCGAAATACAGACTGAAAGGTTTTTTTCCAGGCTCCAGGGAGGTTGGATCTGTGGCATTTGGCGCTTTGCAAATCAAGCACATGCAATTGGAAGATGCCCAGGAGCCTGAGCCCCTCCACATTTTATGATGCTCCACAGCCCTTTCAGTTCTTCCATTGCTTTCCAGTAAGTCTGTCAGGTGTTACTTTTTTACCAGTTCGGAGCCAATTACGATAAACTCTTTAAGGTTCTATTGAAATAACTTAGTGCCAATATCGGCAACACACCCCATCCGCAACACAGCAATCTCATCATAAAGAACACACACGAACATTGTTTGTTGGAGAAAGCATTGCTGCAGGTTTATTTGCATAAGAAATATGCCAACATGGTGGGTCAACTAACGGGCGATCAAAGGGCAGGCAGCAGTGACACCCCTAAGCTGCCCAGCTCACCTGAAGAGCCAAATTGCACAGTGGCCTACCCAATCAGTGCTCACCATTATGGGGGATCACCCCTTACATCATGTGGACCACCAGTCCACCCCTTTACTCATGACCCTTGAGGGGGCGGAGCGTATCCAGGCAAGCCCCCAGTTGCTCAGGTTTACAACCACCCGAAGGACTAACGGGGCGCCGTCGTTCCTCCAGGGTCCTGCCGCGAGGACGTCTTGGGGTTGTTTGGCATTTGGACCCTTGTTGTGCTCCCGAAGAGGGTGCCCCTATGTACCATTCAGCCTCTGGATAGCCCTGTAACTCCGCCATGGCCCTGGGTGTGGCACCCATCACACCCAGGGTCCCCCACCAAGGGAGGCATTCTTACTTACATCCGGCTGATTCTAGGGCATCCCCCAGGTCCAACAGAAACAAGTCCATGCCCACTCTAGACAAATGAACACCGTCCACATCGAAACATCCCGTGGACTTGGCATGCAAGAGACCGTGTCTGATAAATCCAAAACCCCTCTGTTCTGTGAATTTGCGCATGGCGCTGTTTACTCTCCTGAGAGAGATTTCCACTGTCTCCCCCGACCTGGCCCCATGCCAAACTAAACGTGGAGTAATCTCCGACCACCATAATTCACATGCGCCTAATTGGTTGCTCAACTTACACATTGTGGATTTTATCGCTTGCAGCAGGACCTTCCTACCCATAAAAGTTCAGTCATTGCCTCCCAAGTGAATGACCAAAATGTTGGGAGGGGATCCTCCTCCCACTAGTCTGTGCCGCAGCTTCTTCAGCAAGCTGTGCCAACGCATGCCTGGGAACCCCAACCAGACTATTTCAGTGAAGGAAAACCCATGCCTCCAATTCCTGCTTTTGGCCCATCGTGCCACTCTCGCGATGTAAGAATGGCCAATCACCCAAACCTTTGATCCTGGCAAAATAAAGAAATGCAGAGTTGCAAAACACATTTTATTGAAAACACTGCACACAATTCTATAAATACTACGCAAGATTGCACATAGTTTGCTCAAAATTACACTGCACACAAATTAGCACATGGTGCGCCACAAGATTGCACATAGTTTGCTTAAAATTCACACTGCGCACATATTAGCACATGGTGCCTCGCAAGATTGCACTTAGTTTACTCAAACGTCGTACTGCACACCTATTAACACATGGTGCTCCCCAGCGCACTCAGCCCTTGCTGGCTTTACGGGCGGATGTAACACTTGAAACACTGGGATTACCACCGGTCCGGTGACATGCCAACCTTGAATGCTGAAGTAGCTGCCCCTATCCGAAAGGAATGGCTGCAAAAACGTTTGCCAGTATCAGCATTACCTGACAATGTTAAGCATGCCTTCATGACTTGTTCTACCTGAAACTTAGTAAGGGGCATGCGGTCCGCATGGATCAATAAGTAGCCTCCTCCAGGGGGGGCGAAAGGCCAAGTAAGCTGCGACCAGGCCCACCGGGCAGTACCTCTTGTCCCCCAGTTGATGTAACCAGATCTCCTTCCCCTAACCACCTGGTCCGTTTTGGATCGCTTAACTAGGATTTTAAGGAATTCACCTGTAAGCACTGTATCCTGCCCCCCTATTGCATCCCCAGATCTATCAGTCTTGGACCTTGCCACTAATTCACTTATTCTCAGAGCCCCAAAAAATGCCAGGCTGAAAGCTGTTGAAAAGAGGGCGGCTTCAAAAGGCGCTACGGTTGCCGTGTGTACTACATTGATCATGCCCTGTAATGTTCTGAATTCGATGGGGGACCTGGTGTCAGGGGCTCGGGGTTCTCCTCTCGCCCAACCCTTTAGCGCCGCCCTGATGAGGAATGACTTAGTGGGATCAGTCTGGCCCTTCAACTTAACTTAATGAGCCACTGCAGCCAGGTGGACTGAGACCCAGGAGAGGCTCTTGCCCTGATCCTTGGCCCACACTATGAAGGTTTGGACCTTGCGCTCCAAGGATGTCATCTCCTCCTCCCAGGCCCCCGCCACCTTGCGGAACATAACAACGCAAGTTTTGTAACGCCTCCTGGTCCCTGGTGCTAAGGAAAGCTTGCCTAGTTCCCTCAGTCGTTGTTCCACTGGAGAAGGAACCAGAGGTGCAGTGGGAAAGGGGTCATCTCCTCTCTCGCTCTCGGCCACGCCTCCCGGAATCGGCGCCATTGAAAGCGAGAGAGAGTGTCAGCTGCCACATTCTGCACCCCTTGGATATGTCTTGCCCTGCATTCCACATTGTTGTACAAGCAAGCCCGCACCAGTTTCCTCAACAAGCATAACACCAAAGGACAATTTGCTGTTTGCGTGTTTATAGCCTGAACCACTGCCATATTATCCGACCAGAAAAGCACTCGTCTGGCTGCCAGCGCCTCTGGCCAGAGATGGAAAGCAACAACTATTGGAAACAGTTCCAGAACAGTTACATTGCCAGTGATTTTTCTCTTGTGCCATACATTCGGCCACCTTGCAGCGCACCACTCGCTCCCCAAGATTGCCCCAAAGCCCTCCCTGCCCGCTGCGTCCGTGAACAGGCATAGCTCGGGGGTGCCAGCCCAGGAGGCTCTCCAGATGACTGAACCGTGGAAGTTGGCCAGAAACTCTGCCCACATGCTGAGGTCTTTCTTCCTTCTTTTACTCAACCTAACTAGGTGGTGTTTCTTCCTGACTTTGGCCGTGGCCCTGGCTAACCTCCTTGCAAAGACCCTACCACTTGGGATCACTCTTGCCGCAAAGTTCAATTTCCCTAAGAGGCTCTGGATCGACCCCAAGGTGGCCTTTTCTTTTACCAGGGCTGCCTGAATATCCTGGGCTAATGCCTGCACCTTGTCTGCCGGCACCCACAATAGTGTCCAGCTCAATTCCTAGGAAAGTCAGGACCTGCGCTGGGCCCTCAGTCTTACCTGGTGCTAGTGGGACCCCCAAATGTTTGGCTAACCTTCCAAAATGCTCGAGAGGTTTCCTGCAGTCCTGCGTGCCCTCCTCCCCAATGAACAGAAAATCATCAAGGTAGTGGGTAACCCCTCTCACATCGTACCTCACCTGGAGCGCCCATTGCAAGAAGCAGCTGAAAGCCTCAAAATACGCACACGAGACTGCGCAACCCATGGGCATCTGTCATAGTAAAACATGCCATCCAGTTTGAAACCTAGTAAATGTTGGCTACTCGGGTGGACTGGCAGCAAGCTGAACGTCGATTCGATATCTGCTTTTGCTAGCCAAGCCCCCTTCCCCGCCCTCATGACCAAATCTATCACTACATCGAGGGTGCAATATGACACAGAGCAGGAACCCTCCTACAGCCCATGATTCACTGAGTCACCTTCAGGGTAGGACAGATGGTGTATCAGCCTGAATGCCCCCGGATCCTTCTTAGGGACCACCCCCAGAGGGGAGACAACGAAGTTGTCCAGCCGAGGTGGGGTAAGGGACCCGCCACTCTACCCAACGCCCAATCTTTCTCAACTTTGGCCTGCACCACTGCTGGACGCTCTTTCGCTGATCCAAGGTTGTCTGCCTCTCGACTTGCCAGGGAACCGACATATGGGATCTTAAATCCATAGATAAAGCCTGACAACAGCAGCTGATTGTCCTGCCAGCAATGGGATGAGGCGCTCGAGGGCTACCGGAGACAGACCCTTGACTGCGTAACCGGGTGCTTGGACGCAGTCCCAAAGAGGCAGGGGGCCATCATGTGGTAGGGGGGCAGGGAGAACCAGGGGTGAGCTGTGATGTGGCGCCGGGGGTGAAGGGGAGGGGTGGGGGGTGTCCTGGTCTATCTCAATTGTCCTGCTTGTTCTTGCCGGGGGGCTGCTGCACGTGTTTGTTGTAACAGGCCGCTGCAGGGTGGGGAGCCCCGCACTTGTTGCAAGTGTGTGCAAATTTACACGACTTGCTCCAGGAGCAGGATCCGACGTTGAACAGCCTACAAGTCCCTGAGAACATGCGTTTGAAACCTCCCCTCTGGCTCGCTCCCCCCTGCGCACCTCGAAAGGGGCGTTTAAAGTTGCACCTCCCAGCATTAAAAGAACCCCTTCCTGCCGAGTGCCCTCCCTGGTATTTGGGTTGGTATTCCCTCTTCTGCGGAGTGTGCTTCCCCATATGTTCCATCCATAATTGCACTTCCTTCTGGTCCCAACCCATCTGGGGGAACATGGCCATCTTTTTCCTAAACTCCCTATCGTAATTATACCAACCAATGCCTCCCCACTTGAGAGCCTCGTTGTGTATGGTCTGGGAGTATTGGAATAAACCTGGGCCCAAGTCAGGGTGTTTTTCCATTATTACTACAGACAGTATGGAGAAAGCCTTGAGCCAGTTTTTGATTGTCTTCTCCGGCCAAGCTTGATATTTAACCTTTTTCTCCACCTTCTTCCCCCCCATCTTCCTTGTGTCTAAACCATCCAGCCCATGCATAAGGAGTGTGAAGATGTCAATGAACTCCCGTCGCCATATCCCCTCCCTGGCCACCAGGGGGACCTGCCACGCAAGGGAGCAATGACCAGACAGCAGGGGGGCAACAGTAATGGGAGGCGGGGGGACTGGTGCCGACGGCGATACCACCTGGGCGTCAACGCTGGCGGCCAGGGTGACAGGGGCATGGGTGGGTGTCACGGGGGTCACTGCGAGAGGAGGGGCTGGAGTACCCGCAATTGCCGCTGGCTCAGCAGGGGAGGGCCTAGGTGGGGGAGAGGAAATGGACAATGGCGCGCTACTTATTGGTGCTGTAACTACTGTTGTCAGCTCAGGCCCTGTTTGCTTCCCTTCCTCAGCAGGAGTTGTCAACGTGGCCGCTGAAGGGGCCAAGATGGGTGTTTGAGTTTCGCTTGACTGTGTCCCCCACACTTTAGCAATTGCTTGTTCCACCTCCCCACTGCTGATAGGGCTGCAGAGGGACAGCGAAAGGCCGTGTCCTGCAATACCGGATTTAAATTCTGACATAAAACTGATCATCGTGTCCATGAGCTTACCCATTTTGTCCATACTATCAGTATTCGCTGAAGCTGTAACACTGTCCGTCCTGGCCCCTGACCCCGGCCCTGAGCATGGGGGGGGGGTTGATGTAAATGGGGCGACTTCCCGAGGGGTCGACTGTGCTCTGCCTCTGGGTGCCGGCGGTTCGGCGGGGAAGTCTTTGTTGGTAGGTCTGCTTGCCCGTTTCGGCCTACAAGGACCTGAGTCTGTGTTCGTCTGCTGCTCTGGAACGGGACCGTCGACTACCACCCCCCAATCTTCCTGCTCGTGCGAGCTCAAGATTACCTTAGCCCACGCCAACCCCTTGGTCTTGGCCAACTGCATGAAAGCAGCGCATTGCGCATCCTGTGACGTGCCTGGCAGTGAATACTCCCCCGGGGACATCTGGGAAAATAGGGGAGGGCAACCCTGGCTATCCATGCCACTCTTTGAGACGAAGGCAACCACGCGACCAATCTGAGGGAGAAAAAACTGTGTGTAAGACAAAACCCACACCTGCACGGCTGATACAGATTGGCCCAAAGTGCGACCCATGTCTCCACCACGTCCTCTCTCACGCCCGCTTCCTGGTACTTATTTATTCTGTGTATTGACTTTGTCGTAACCTGATGCTGGGGTTCGCCCTACCGAAAGATCGACGATTAATCTGAATGCGAAGATGGAAAGAACAACACATTAGCCACTGTATCCCTGTTCATTTGCAGCCACTCTGCGTTGGACTAACAGGGTTGCTAACTCCCTGCTCACTCTCTCCCGCCACGCCATCCAGTCCTCCCTGTACGGTGTTCCGGTGCAGGTGCTCACTCTCTACCCCCCCCCCCAGCGTTGCACGCCTGCGTACGCATACCTGGGAAAACCCCTGTGATTCCTCTCTCCTGCGAGACGGCCGCCTAATCCAGGTTCGCTCCTCCTGGATACGTGCTGCTCCTGTAATAGATTATTTAATTACTAACTTCCCTCAAGTCCCTTTGTCCGACCCGTGTTGCCCTTCCTAAGCCACTGTTAGCGCCGACGGGTTTCCGCTCAGCTCAACTTGTACCTGCTGTGGCAACCTGGTTCGTTTGTGCGCGCTCACAATGTCACCGTTCTCAATAGGCCCGGGACTGCAACGTTAGCTGGTGAAACAAAGATAACAGTTAATGCTCAACTCCCCCTCACTTGCACAAGGTGCCCGAGGTATCGTGCACCTGCCTCCAGCTTCCGCGCAGGGAGGGCCTGCGCCCTCTCTGCACCCCTCCCAGCGCCTAACTGCTCACTGGGGAGGGAGCCGCGAGACCTCGCCCAGCGGAGGGGCAGTCCCTGGTGATGATTATTTGCCTTAACCCCCTCATCCCAAAACCCTGGACTGGCAATTCAGTCCCCATGCCAGCACGGCAAGAATGGAGAACGCCATGGTCCAAGGCCTTGCCCGACTGCCTACCCTCAGGCCCACACTATATAACCTACAGTGAGGCCCCCTATGATGTACCATGAGGCCCGCCCCAGAGAGAGGCAACCGCATGCGTCCCACGTGCTTGGATGATCCCTGATGCACCCTATGCATGCTTACATAACCTGTCCTTTGCAGCCGAGTATATACCTTTCCCCCACAAAACACAGCTGGCCCGGGCCCTCGGTTCTCGTGATGCCCTCCCCGCGCCTGTTGCCCGGCTAGGAGGGGGAGGGGGGTGCCGTGACTAGCAGCACCCCCGCATTATTCGTGGAGGCAGCCTGTCACACTGCTGCACCAGGGAGGGGCCACGTGCCTCGTGACGACCTCCCCCACCTGCTCCCCCGACCTCCCGACACCTCCGATCCACCCGTTGCCGCCCTGCGTACTACAGCTGGGGCGGAAGAAGCCTGACCCACCACGCGCCGCAGGGAAGGGCCTGAGTGCTCCCGTGGCACCCTCCCCGTGCCTGCTGTCCCGCTAGCCGGAGCCCGCTGCATCGCGCAATACCGCACCTCAAACGTTGCCGCCCCAGCGTGCTTGTTGCTGGGGCAGGGGCAGCCTGGCTCCTACTGCACTGGGGGAGGGCCCGCATGCTCACGTGGCATCCTCCTCGCTCGCGATGTCCCGCTAACCGGGGCCCGCTGCATAGCACCATCCTGCCCCTCGAATTGCCGCCCCAGCATGCTATTTGCTGAGGGGGATGCAACATGGCTCCTGCTGCGCCGGGGAGGGCCCGCGCTCTCGTGGCACCCTCCCCGCGCCTGAGCGCCCGCGCAGAATAGGCCCGCAGTATTGCGGCACCCCCGCATCTCATGTTGCCGGGGCGGGGGCAGCCTGCTTTTTGTCGCACCGGGGAGGGACCGACTGCACTCATGGCCCCCTCTCGTGCCGTTCGCGTTCCTTGTGACCGCCATCGCGGCACCCCCCCTCCCGCCCACCTTGGGAGCCCACGGGAGAGGCCCGTGTCATCGCTGCATCCCCGCAACCACGTTGCCGCCCCAGCGTGCTATTTTTCTGGGGCGGGGGCAGCCTGGCTCTTGTCGCGCCGGGGAGGGACTGTCTGCACTCGTGGCCCCCCTCTCCGCGCCTTTCGCATTCTCTGCGACCTCCTTAGCAGCACCCCCACGCCCAACTCAAGACATTCGGGGGGGGTATGTAATGCTGCACCGGTCGACTGTTCCCCACCCCGGGGCCTACGCCCTGCTGGTGGCCCTGACCGCATTGATCGCCCTATCAAAGCGGCGACCACCAGTCCACCCCACCCTCTTTAGGGGGGGCTGGAATGCTGCACCGGTCGACTGTTCCCCACCCCGGGGCCTCCAGCGCCATGTTGGTAGACCCCGACCGCATCGCCCCCACCAAAGCGGCACCTTCTGCCGACCCACACCGCCCACAGCCAGGGGCGTAGCCGGGCCGGGGGAACAAGAGGCGACATAGCGAGCCCCCAGCGGGGGTCGCCCTGGTACCTTCGGTGAGAGCGGGGAATGGGGGAGTGAATAAGGGGCATAGGGGGGGTGGACTTACCCTATGGTCCGACCACAACGACTAGGAGCGACTAATCAGCGTGGTGACTCTGCGCGAACAAGGATCGCCAGATGGGTGGGGGAGGTAAATATACCAGTCTCCCCGCCCATTGGCACGCTGGAAATGCGTAGCTAGGTAGCGCCGGACCACTACTCTGTTGGGTTTGTGCCCTCATGTGGCACTGAGGTGGCCACCCTCCTATGGGGGTCCCCTGCATGGGCCGCAGGCAGCCTGAATTTTCAAACAATGTTGTGTTCCCAATTGCAGTGTGAGACCCCTGCACTACTTGTCATCACAGAACCTGAAAAAATTTGAATAGTGTCTCCAATTAACTGGGGGAAGAGTCAATAAAAATAGTTTTGTGCTGTAACCCCACAAGTATAATTTAAAGGTACTGAGGTGAATAATGGTTTAGCACAGGTAGTAGGGTGCGAAGGAAATGGGTATGAGAATAAATGGGGGATTAAAGAACAACAGGAACAGCTAAAAAGGTAACCAGAGACAATAGTTGACATGTGAGGCTGTGTGCTACAATATTTACCTGACCTGTCGTTTGTCAGCTAGGAAAGGGGAAAATTGAGAGGGACCTCTTATTACCCAAAGGAATAGGGTTTCGTATTCAACTAAGATACATTTTTCCTTTGGTATACCATTAGTCCTTTCGTATTAAAATCGATATTGTTCCACCACCACACAGCTCACATTCAAACACCACAACCCTCTACTTCGGATAACAAAAAATATATCCGTATGTTTATTTGTCTAAACAAAAACAATTTCAATGTGCCACTGCGCAGATATACCTATGCAAATATAACAAGCATTTGCAATGCAATAGGTCTCGCATTCAGACGATTTTGAGCTATTGGTATTGTAAATGGCAATGCCTTTTATTTACGTGTTGGTTTTTAAAACATAAAAGGCATTGTCATTTACAATGCCAATAGCTCAAAATCGTCTGAATGCGAGACCTATTGCATTGCAAATGCTTGTTATATTTGCATAGGTGTATCTGCGCAGTGGCACATAGAAATTGTTTTTTGTGCCAATGCCAATAGGTTAAACTGTTGCAAGTGCGAGACCTAATGCATTGTAAAATTCAGAAGAAATTAAATGTGAATACGTTAGAAAAAAACGACGTTTATACGTAAACTGTGACCTAAAGGCTTTACCAATGCTTCTTACATCAATTCATTTATTTGGCTCTTAAACCAGTCTTTTAGTACGAAACGTTGAACAGGTCTGTCCTGTCGACTTTTGAGCCTAACAAATCTGGGAAAGAAAACAACCAAAATATACGTTGGCTTAATAATGGCAACAAACGTACAAGACAGCTTGTTGTTTAAAAAAAAAAACAGGATCCTGAACTGCTTTACAACTATATTTCCCCAAACTGCCCTTGTCACGTTTCACATTTAAAACGGATTCAGGTTAAAGGGATTTGCATCAGTGTAACTAAACCCCGCCCAGACACGGCTTCTCTCAGTCTTACAGACAGACATCACCACCTTCCTGCACTCCCTCTGTTCAGCAGAGGCTTCAAAAGTGTGACATTTCAACGCATGACAGGCCGGGCTAATCCCAAAACAAAATGACAAGCAGGTGAGCAGTGACAAACAAGCATTAGACAAAAACATACAAATCCAGGAATGCTGAACCAACACCCAAACATATGCACCAACGTAATAATAATGAGCGATTATCCTTTCAAGACATTTAAGAAAAATCCAAACCCTACCTCAAGGTCAGCTAAGCAATGTCTTTAACCACATGCTGGAAGCACACGTGGTGCAGTGCCCCAAATATCACCCGCCTCTAATGTGTGCAAAATACAAAATGACAGAATTGCAACCATAAGGTGTAATTCCTGGCGGCCCGGTGTGTGTCCTGCGCCCGCCGAGGACACCCGACTGCACTGCGGCGGGCCGACCGGTGGGGGACTTGCTGCAGTTAGCAGGCTGCATTCCCGCTGCGCACAAACTCACACACAACACTCCACAGACACACACTACACACACAGTCTGGGAGCCTGCCGGTTTCCTCACCTCACTGGGCGGCAGTCCCTTGCGGCGGCCCGGGACCCTTCTGGCCGCACTGTGGGGCTCTCACCATAACATTCCTAGCCGGCTGATAACAATGAACTGACGCTCTTAATACTGTGCCCCAGAAGGGGGGCAGGTGGAAAATATATTTAGCTCATACACGTTTGTAAAGTTTTGTTTTCTAATGTGGATCACCGTGAAAACCAGAGCAACAAGCTGTTGCCGTTGCGCGCCACACAGCACTTAAGGGAGGGGAGGAACAGCAGAGAGAGTGGGGTGGGGGTGGAGGAGGGAGGGGAGGGAAAGAGAAGACACGCGTGAGGGCCTGGAAAGCAGATGCTTTGGTGAACTCTGCCTGAACCTTAGTTTAGCACACCTCCTCAGATAACAGAAAACCATAAAACTGAGAGACGCCGTAGACTCGGTGTCCCAAGGGCGTGTACAAAAAAGCCACAGGGCGGTAACCAAAAACCCTGCAGAGCAATCACAAGACAGGGTTTTAAATAAATATCGACATTGCCCAATAGAAAGCATAGGCGGTAACAGAAATCCCTCTACACAAAATACTTTACCCCAATCAGGGGCATATTAACAAGGGCCAGCGATAATTATCGCTGGCCCCACATAGCGATAGAAATATTATCGCCGGCTATCGCTGAAAATTATCGCCATGATAACGCTATATTTACAATGCATAGCTCTATGGCGATAATATTTCAGCGATAGCGGTGTTTGCCATGGAACATCGCTGGTTTTCCAGCGATGTTCCATGGAAAACATCGATAACATTGCTGATACGACCCTGTGGTCGTATCAGCATAATCCACCTACCATTATTAGTATGCCTTAGTCTGGAATTTAACAGACGTTAAATTCCAGCGTTAAGGCCGAAGTAGCGCAATTTCTTTTATCGCTGCACCTCCTTGTTAATATCGCGAAGCTGCCTTTGCGATATTTTCATGTGCTGTTTTCACAGCCACGCCTTCTTTGCATCTCATTAGCGAGGCGAGGCTGTGAAAAAACGGGCTCTACATCAAGGAAACACGCGCTAGCGTGTCCATGATGATATTGCAATATAATTATCGCCGCTTATCGGCCGAAAACGGACGCTAAAGCGGCGATAATTATATCGCCAGCCCTTGCTAATATGCCCCACAATCTCTTGCTGCGCGAGCAGGGCTGCGCACTGCAACGCTAGGCGCGAGACCTAAAAAGTACTTTATTTAAAATTTTAGTCATTTGACGTCTTCTATTTCATTATATATAAAAAGATTAAAAACCATATTCATACATAATTCATTCACAACATTAATTACAACAAAATATAAATTTTTGTGCACTGGAATATAGTAAATAAAAAACAGGAAGGAATATAAAAAAAAGAGAGAAGAAACAGAGAGTATCCACAAGACAATACACTTTGTCATAAACACCACCTATCATTGACAGTATTTAGTTAAAGCTGGAACCCGATGAAGTAAGGCTACTTCAAATATTGTGCCAACCAACGTCACAGATTAGGAGTCACAAGCGGCGACGCGTTTCGATGGTATCGTCCTGGTTTACACCATCTGTATCAAGACTATCGGTCTTCTTTGGTGGCTCCTCATTGGCTGGTGCTCCTTTTTTCGAACAGGAGCACCAGCCGAGTACAGTTTTCTTATGATGTACATGTTCATTTGTTCATTTGGCAACTACTTCAACAAAACAAACTTGTTCATGTTGAAGCTTCAGAATGGCTTTATCTTTAACAATGGCGACCCCACCATGCCTTTTTTTTTGTTCTGCGCGGCTCACCCAACTTAACTTTTAAAACAATCTAAGGGTTTTTTTTGCAGTGTGCCGTGTTTTAGCACCTTGCCCAACGTAACTTTTAAAACAAACGTATGGTTTTTTTTTGCTGTGCGCTGCGCTTTAGCTTTAACTGACTTTCTTTTTTTCTCAAGTGCTAGGAGCGTCAGGGAGGGTCAAGGAGCAAGCCATCAAGGCAGCTGACAGCCGGTGGATTGTACGGTATCCACGCCGACTGCAGCATCTGCAGTCATTGAGCCTTGCAGGGCGACTTTCCGAAGGGGCTGCTAAGGTTTTAGCTTCCGCAGTCCTCTCGATCAGGCCGTTTCACGGGGGAATGCTCTGTTCGGCATATTTCCCCGATACATTACGTTAACTACCTTGCAGTTGGCACTTTCTGTTCGGTAGCTGTTGAGCTATGTTCCTGACATTTTTCATTATTAGAAATGAACAAATAAGTAGTAAAACATCAAATATGTGAATCAAGAACAGCATTTTGTCAGAGGAGTGGAACCATCCTTGTAAGGCGCAATGGAATCATGGGCATTGCAGAGGCTGCCCCCAAAGGGGGCTAGAGAGCCGGCGCCATAACTAGCGCCGTGCCCCCGGACAGAACGAGTTGGGGGCTGGTTTTGGCGCGCAAAACGGCCAAAATGGCAGAAAGGGGGGAAAAAACACCCGGTCCCGTCCCGCGGCGGCCGCCAAAGAGGCGCCGGCCCCCTCGGCCAATGGGGGCCCAGGCGGGATATGAACCCCCCAATAGGGGAAGACGCCTACCTTGGCGGGAAAGCAAGTGGGGGGGCATATAAGCGCTGCTCCCCCAGGTAAGCTCCTATCTTCACGGAGCAGGGGAGCAGCATCGACGTCGGAACCTTTTTTGTCCCACCCACCCACACCTAAGGAACAGCAATGTCGCAGGGCTGAGGAGCAAGCAAGGCTTGGGCGAAGAACTACGCTGATAACGGTTGGTACGGAGGCACACCGGAGGGCGGTGTGCCAGAATAGGTCCACTCTCCTTGGGATGCCTCACGGCTGGGTGAGCCGGCCTAAGGGCGGTGTGTAGGACCACTCACTTTGGGATGCCTCACGGCTGGGTGAGTTGGCCTACCAAAGAGGGGGGGGTAGCAAACGGAGACGGCGCTCGCAGCCCAGCCCCCGCCGGACGGCAGGGCACAACAAGAGTCGGACAAGGTAGCGAGTTGTGGCCTAACTCCGGGACAGAAGCTACTCCCTCCCCGCGCAAAAAACAAAACCAAGAAAACGACCCAGAAGGGCCAAGAGACAATACCAAGGAAGTTTGTTATAACATAATATGCAAAATATGCAAAGTATATACATGTTTCCTTGTATTCCTAATAAACTGCGGCCAACAAATGACCACCACAAGACAAGCGTGTACGTTGGCTTTTTTCATGAGGAGGAATACAGTAGGGGGAATGTTGCATATATGTGGGAGTGGGGCGGAGTGCGCGGGTTATTAACTCTCGGCATCCGTTTTTTTTGTCCTTAGCTGTCACAGCGACGCAGTAGACTGCCCCATCTCAAATAGCTGCAAACACATTTCTCGAATAGAGGCATTGTAGCCATCTATGTAATGTCAACACGGGAGTCAGACGAAGGCCCGTAATCCCGCGCTGTCTCGCGTTCTGCTCATTAGAACCACCATCAGCTCCTCATTAGAATGAATGGCGTCTAATTCCACGAGCCAATCACAACAGAGCCACCTTCCTGCCGTGGTGTCATCCAGCAGATGACAACGTTGGCCATTATGAATGACACTCCAAAACCTGTTACTTCCTGCCTCAAATTGCAGTTAATCTTTCATCCAAACGGTACACGTGTGCCGCTTTAAATGGGCCGTCACAGCCAGTGCCCGGTAATGCTGCGAGCACATGGAGACTGGCAGAAGGTTGTCAGGAGTTCTGTATTTCGATTGACAGCATATTCCAAGCACGTTGAGCGGAAAGCTCTCCACAACAGCTGCTTTCATTGCTAACTATTTCTGATGTAAATGTCAATAAAGCTCCAGGTCCTTTCATATTTTTGGTTGGGACTGTCCATTTTATGCTGTGCAGGCTAGCAGCAAGAGTTTCATTTATATACTCTTAGGAGATGTCCTGTAATAATGATTGTCTCCGGAGACCGTTTAGAATGATTGAAAGCAGTGTTTAGGACAAAAGGTTGCTGAATTCCATTGCTGGAAAGGACTGACGATTACTGCTTTAAACCATCCTAACCATCGGGGGAGGAAAGCAGGGAGGGACTAAACAGCGCCTTCTTGTCAGACTGTGGCTCCTCTCTGCTCATACGCCGAGGATTTACCCCATCACAGTAAAGCAATGCAAGCATTAAAAAAGTGCTGGAGTTTTATAAAACATTGTGAGAGGGTTGGGGGTGCTAGTGGCACATTTAAGCAGCATGTAACTTTGTAAAAGCATTTGCTTTATGCCTCCACATTTCACAGTAGTGACACCAACATTTGACCATTTATTACTTCAGTACACACGAGTTCTTTTTAGGTCTAGTCTGGTGGGCTCTTGTATTCTCTAGCACCAAACGAACATTTTTAGCTGACCGGATTCGCGCCTCACTGGTGCGCAGGCTCTGAGCAGCCTCTGCATGGACTCGAAATGCTTCAGTGCTGCAGCTCTTGGAATCTCTCAGCTCCTCTCACACTAGTGAAATGCCCCAGCTGTAAACCCCAGACTTCACCAGGGGTAGGGACTGAATGAAATACCCGGGCTTCTACAAGTGAAAACGTAAGCAGACTGCTTTTGTTACAAGCTGTCTTTGTTTTCGGTAGTACACACAACTAGGGGAAAGCACTTTGTCAAAAATCCATTTTAGCAATGACCTTAATAATAAGACTTGATTAAGTGTTTTGCTCAAAATCACAGGAAGTTGTTGAGGCAACAGCTGAGACTCAAACCCTATGTTCCTCGGCCCTGAAGTAGATTGTTCTGTCCAATGACCATTGTGCCACATCCTTCTTCCCCCCCGCCCACCTACTTCTCCACTCAAATTAAGCATAAAGAGCAGAAGCTTTCTCTGAGACATGTCCAACAGCTCAGCATCCAGCAGGTGAACTGTGGGTCACAATAAGCAAAGCTAGGGTTGGGTGTAGGTGAAACCAGCAAACAAGCAACATCAAAGAGAAGCTGCAAACCTTTACCCATAACTAGTTTTGTATTACAATTGTTCATTTTAGGGTTGTAACTAGTGATTGAGTTTACGTTTTTTTTAAAGACTGCTCTGTGGCACTGCACTATACGCCAATCCACTCTGCTCTTCATCACTCCACTTTATACCACTTCACTCTACTCTAAAACAATCTCCTCTACGCCACTACACGCAATACTATACCACTCTAAGCCACTCTTTTGCAATCTGTGCCACTTCACTCCATTGCACTCTATTCCACTACAATATACGCAGCGCCACTCTCTGCCACTATACACAACTTTACTTTACACCACTGCGCTCTACATCACATAATTACTATATACACATATTTCCACTGCACACCATGCCACATATTTACACTACACAAATCCACTCCATACCACACAATTCCACGCGACACAATGACACAACTAACAATTCCAATCCAACCCACATAATTCCACTCAAACCACATACATCCACTCTATAACACAAGGGTAAAACACACATTGGCATTTACAATGCCAATAGCTCTAACTAAAAAAAATGTCAGACTTATTGCATTTCTAATGCTTGTTTTACGTGTTGTCAATTAAAGCCAGACCTAACGGTTTTGCTATTGCTTTTGTTTTTAATTCCTATCTGTTTTTCGCCTTCCACATATTTCATTCAAACGTGTCAAATGTCAAAAAGGGACCTCAGAGACTCTTAACATCACCAATGTATGCTCTTTTACAGTGTATCTTAGTCCACCTTTATTAGTTAATGCTGCAGGTACTCTATGCTTACCTGTCCATCCTAGGTGACATATTTGGCTGCAGTGCCAAGACTTACCCTTTGTGTGTGATGAATACACGTGTATGCACCTGCTGCCTCGCACCACTTGCAGTGGATGCATCAATGTTATGTACAAGCCATGTTTGGCTCTACCTTGGCTCCCTTGCCCTGTCCTCCCACATGAAGCATGCCATTAAAGGCTACAATGTTGCCCTCATCTTGCTGTTGTTCCACTTCTATCACCATTTTTAGACAAGAGTATTTATTTTTTGTGACTGGTTTTCAGACATATTTTTGGTGCATATTTAGACGTTTTGAATAATATACATGTCATTTTATTTTATCACAGCTATGTTTTTCATTTTTAAATGAAAGCTGTATTTATTTATTAATTCATTTAGATCTTCTGTAAACTGCTGATGACACCAAAGGAGTCTTAGAAACGGTATTCGTATTAGTACTCTGTACGAATTTCTTCACTTCAGCAAGAGAAAGAAGAAGTAACAGAACACTTAGACCTGATTGTGAGTAGGTCCATACATTATGATCCCTACTCTCCGCTAACGTTGGAGACAGGTTCATCATTTCTGGTGAGTCTCTGCACTCCCACAGCCAGAAAGCATCAGACTGCAGACTAAAAAGTGTAAAAAAATAAATAAACAAGACAACAGGCCGTTTCCCTCTATGCACCCAGGATCTGGAGCAATATCCCTGTATCCACCAGGAGTGCCCCAATACTGTTTCAATTTAGGAGAGAGTTGAAGACTCACCTCTTTTAAAAACACCGCATCAGAATGCATTAACTATCCACCCCCCAGGCTCCTTTCCTATTACTCATAGACTTTATGCTTGTCTTTAACCATGTACAGTGCACGGCTGCCTTTTGGCTAGGTTTGCACTATACAAATACCATATACATCTGTGGCGGTTGCTGCCAAAATAAAGGGGGGGGGCCGGGGGAGGGAATAATAATAAATAAAAAAGACTTACCTGCCGCTTGCGCTGCAGTCTGCCTCGGTGCTCCTCTGCCACACAGCCCAGGCGCCCAGACTCACCCAATCCTGACGCTGCTCTCATACTATTACCAAGCAGAAGCACTGGGAGTGGCCTGAGTGGGCTGGTTTGACGCTCGTTTAGGCTCGCTCACGGAGCCTGTGCCTTTTCTCCACTCGACTGTGCAACACAGCTGGGTTGTAGAAATCCAAGTGCGCATGTCGGTTTGGCCATCCTAAGACGGATGGCCAAACCAACATGCGCGCTTACAGTGCGCATCACTCCTCCTCCCTGCCATGGCCCGGCCCTCCCTGCCCTAGACTGCCATCCGCTCAGTCAGTTAGTGAATAATAAAATGATAATAAAATTGTTTTATTATCATTTTATTTTTCGTCTGTTGGCTCTAAGCAATGGGGCGATGCTCCTCTGCCATTGCGGAGGAGCCGCCACTGAAATGCATACATACGAATAGGCCATGTTACAACGCATGCAATACATTGCATGCCATTACAACGTGGTCATTACAACCACCGCGTTGTTACATCGCATACCATTACAACGCAAGTCGTTACAACGACTTGCTGTAGGGGGCGCGCTGGATTTTAGAATAGTATAATTTACTATTCCAACTCCAGTCTGTGCAACAGTAGGGAAGGTGTTGGATTTTAAATCCAACACCTTCTGCTCCCTACAGCAAGTCGTTGTAACGACCTGCGTTGTAATGGTTTGCGATGTAACAACGCGGTCGTTGTAATGACCGCATTGTAATGTCATGCGATGTATCGCATGCGTTGTAAACGATGTTTCCCCATACATACATGTACACATGTATGTATGTATATGGTTACTTGAGCAGGAATTTAAATTACGTGTACTGCAGTAAACATGGCACCCTGGACTTTCTCTGTGGTATAATCAATCAAAATTTGCAGAGGGTAAAATGTACATTAAATTCTTATGTATGTGAAATATTGTAAAGAAAAAACAAGTGGCTCATTTTACAGAAAAATGTTCTAAATAGGAGGTATTTACTGCATCTAGTAAATTTCAGCACCCCAAAGGTGGCAGCATCTACCAGGTGCAAGAAATACATCACCCTTTCCCAGAGCATAAACAATTAGGGTCGTAGGCTATATGCTTTGCAAGACATAATGATTGGCTGAAGAGGTAGGCCTTTAGAATTTTGAAGAATTTCTTGAAGACAGCCTCACATCATACATGCAAAGGTAATGAGTTCAGGAGGGTGGAAGCTTGGGAGTGCCAGGCTGTTTTTCCAAAACAATTGCATCAGGCAGGTAGCAGTGATAATCAGTTTTGGGAAGTTAACCTTGGACGTCTGGGTGGATAGTAAAGGAACAATTTAAAACAGCACTGAGGGCATTTCCTTCACAAGGCTTTATGACTCAGAGAGAGTTTTAAGTGTAAACCTTTGTTTGATTACCAGGCAGTGGTGAAGTGTGAAAGCGCAGGTGGAGTGTGACCTGATCTTTTAACACCAAGCACGAGTCTAGCAGCAATATTTTAAGCTTTTTAAAGTTTAATTATCATTTTTGTGGGTAGACCTCTGTAGATGCCATTGCAGTAGTCAGGGCATGGAATGACTACTGAGTGGATGCGGGCAATAAGATGATGGGTCAACAGTTGAGGGTGAACCCAGAGCAGGTGACAGAGGGGAGATAATATATAGCTTGGTTTTGAAAAGGAGCCAAGATTTTTAATCACTTATGAAAGAGTCAGAGGAAGAGCAGGAGGCAATTCAAAGGGATGACCACAAAGACGATGAGGGTCTAGGATCAGGACTTCAGTTTTGGCCATGTTTATGGAGAGCCAGCAGTCAGTGATCCACAAGATAGTCATTGGATCAGAGTGTTATCAACATACAATTGATATTGGAGTTGATGTCTGTTAAGGATAGCAATAGATCCTCCATATAGGCTTTGAGGTGAACTGGTGAAAGGGGGAGGGCGGATGCTTGAGGTGCCCTGATGGTGGCTTTTGAAGTTTTAGAAAGGAAAGTGCTTTGTTTTATGTAGCTGACATGATTGGTGAGAGAAGGAATGAGCTACTGGAATGAACACAACTTTTACTAAATGAGATTTGGTCCTCTGTGATGAAGGCTGTTGAGAAACCAAGAATGATGAAAACTCAGGCCTGACCTTGATCTGAGCTGAACAGCAATTCTCCTCTGATATCCATTAGGGTAGATCCAGTATCCTGCAACTCTAGAAACCTTTTCCGCAAGTCATTAAAACGTGTATTTGGTGCCAGATAGCAGACAGTTGTGATGCTCCCATCACTTTGAGGAACTGTGCAATAGATTATAAGGCCAAAACAGGACTACAGCTTACAATTCAAATGTTCAATAGCTTGAGAAGAATAGTAAGAAAGGAGTGCTTGGGTAAAGGATGAATGACTGGAGCAAAAGTAAACTACCAGTGTTTGATGATTTTTGTGCTGTCAAAATATGTGATCAACTGTCCCACCTGACCTGTATTTCTTCACTATGGGGCCTAAACAGTCTCCCAAATCTGGCCACAATGTAAAGACTCTACACAGTTTCAATTTTTCTTCCTTGTATCATTAATTTTATTGTTACTTTTATTTTCATTTTCTTTATTTATTTTAACTACTATTTCTTTATGTGTTTTACTTTCATTAAAGTCATAAAAAAGTGAATACAATATATACAGTGCTATACAATGTGCATTATTATACAATATAGTGCGATTTACAATACCAATTCATTTAATTGTATACACATATACCTTATTTTAAATTTTTTTGAACACAAGGAATCTATATCATTATGTGCATTATTTAATGAGCTGAATATACTCATAGCAATGAATTACCCCCTCCCCCCCCATGGGTTGAACCACTCATTCCTCATATACACACACATTCATTCCCTCATTTCTACCATACATACTTATTCCCACCATTATTGTACAATCACCATCTAGGCCAACGGGGAAAGATCTATCAACACCGCCGTTGCTGTGTAGTAGGTAGACATTTTGTGATGTTCGGTACTGTCTACAATAAAGCTGTGTTTTTTAATTTGCTGATAATCAAAGTGACAATGGCCACAAAAACTGGTGATAACTTGGCTTACTGTATAATGGTGTGCTGTAGTCCCAATAGTGGCATGGATGACAACCAAAGCTACAATTTAAATATCATAGGGAATAAGCCTCCATCAATAGTTTGTTACATGCAATTCAAGCACATCAAAACCATAACATTCTGTATAGTGAGGTTTTAAGAGCATGGAGATTATGCAGTGAGAACGAAGTATACAAAGACATAGTTAAAGACATGAGATAAAGATTCAAACAGAGAGGGTACAAGGATTTGTATCAGAGATAAAAGCTTAGTGTGAGCTAATAAATTGGAAAGGAATTCACTCTTTATGTGTAAAATGAAAATAGCCCTAAACATTGAGGTCTATCAGCGTGAGATTGATTATGAATTACAAGGCAGAAAATCAGCTTTTTGACATTTTATAGACATTGGCATCTCTTCGCCATAGATCTGAATTTGGAATAAAATTTAAGGCAAAGATCACAAAACACTTTTAAAACAGGTGACAAATTAAGAAGTGAACTTAGTCAAAATGACACTATATCAAATTCCTGCCCTTTCCCTGTGACGCAGGGCAGTGCAGCAAGATAACTTGCTGCGTTGCCCTATGCCACTTTTCCATAAATTTGCCATGGTCAGATTTACGAAGACCTTGAGTTGCCATTTCAATACACAAGGCTAGCACAAGGTAATGTAAGGACTTCAGTGAGATTTACTATGCTGCATAAAGCCACCTTGTGTGGCTCTGAGTGGCATAGTAAATATG
Source organism: Calotriton arnoldi (assembly GCA_963921515.1). Lineage (NCBI taxonomy): Eukaryota > Metazoa > Chordata > Amphibia > Caudata > Salamandridae > Calotriton > Calotriton arnoldi. Next base: position 1,357,085 of record CAWUFW010001465.1, on the reverse strand, counting down.
GAGTAACGCAACTCAGCACAATTCGTTGTCTTGCGTTACTCTGCTCTGGGAAGGCGTTCCATGGGTGGAGTGTGGGTGCTGCATGCATCCACCCATGGTTTTTGGCGCTTTCCCAGATATACTTACACTAGTAAACCTAGGAATGAGTCAAAATGCTACGCCTTCCCAGGTGAGGCTTAACGAGGAGAAATAGCTTTATTTCTCCTCATTATTGCCTCTTTCTATGTGGTCTGCATTCTGCAGCACACATAGAAAGAAGAAAATGCCTCGGAGGCTTGTTTTTGTGCAGGTAGGTGTCCCTTATTGCGGAAAAACAATCCTGCCTGTAACGCAGGCACCCTTGCACCATGGTGCAAGGATGCCTGCATTGGCGCTAGGCTACCCTCGGTGTATCAGCGCAGAGGGAGAGCAGGAATGTGCTATATCTTACTAGCTATGGCACATTCCTGCCCTCTCCATTTGATGCAGTGCAGTAAGTTGTCTTACTGCGTTGCGTTGCATCATATCTTTGTAAATCTGCCCCTGTGACTGCTTCATTACATCTCACAATGACACTCAGATATGGGATGATAGTAACAATGCCCATCCAAGCTGGACCTCAACTGAACACAACATTTTAGACTGGACAATCCAGTGCAGTAACCAGCTAATGATTATGAGAAATACCATAAAGGGAAAGGCTGCCTTCCTGCACAAAAACAATACTGCCCGTAACGCAGGCATACTTGCACCATGGAGCAAGATCTCTGAGTTGACACTAAGTTGCCCGAAGAGCCCCAGTGCTTTAAAAGAGCAGAAGTGCGCCCTACCTTAGTAGATACGGTGCATTCTGCTCTCTCCCTTTCATGCGACACAACGCAGCAAGGCAATTTGCTGTGCTGTGTTGTGTGAAAGGTTAGTAAATTTGGCCTCACATTTCCAAAACCAAATGACTGTTCTAAAAATGTAAATGAGATTTCAAAGCAAACAATGACTTAAGAGAGCTGACCGAAAGCTTTTTTGAGCACATACAAAAGTCTCTAGCCAGGCCAAATATATTTATAAATAAACAGCAGCTCAGTGCAAATTTGCACCATACGGGCAGTTGATGTAATAAGTCTCATGCATATAAATGCAGCAGAACATTTTACCAATATTTGCAATTAAAATCGTGTAAACCTAATTGCTGGATAGAGGTGTTCTCTCTTTAGTCAGATGTCTCCAGCGCTGCTTCAAAATGAAGATGATTCCTTCAGAGTCTGTGGCACGAATCACAAAGTGCCAAACCCCTGTGAAGCCTGCCACAAACTGGAGGAGCAAATAGCTGTTCACCTTGGAATATGGAATAATATGCACTATTAGTGGTTGTAGGTGGTGTCAAACTCGTAATTGGGTCTCAATTACACATCCGCTAATTTGCAAACACTACTCAATCGCAAATTTGCATCTGATTTTTGGAACCCAGTTCGTCAGTTCCTAAGCAGTAGATTGAAGGATCTGAGTAAAGATAACAGTAACTTTGTTATTTCAAACCCACAACCGGTGGTTAACCTCTAAGGAATAATGAACCTCTTTTATTTGTGCAGTGCTTAAGGGAACGCTGGCTTCTCATGGAGAGAGACTGAAATTATAAATAATGACAGCTAATGAGAACTGGCACTTTCTCAAAAGAAGACATTGTTTTTGAAGTTTTATCCAGAGGTATTAGTCTGAGAACATAAAATCAGCGTCTGTGCTGAACACTGGCCAAGTTGTAAGATGCATTCACATGACTTGTGATCTCACTCCAGCAGCACACACGGCGAGGTACATTCTGGAAATGCAATTGACACAGTGTTTTATCAAGTAACGATTCCAAGTGGTATTTTTGGAAACTAAAAATGAAGTTGGATAAATTCCAGGTAGTCTACATCTAATAATTATGTGTCTGTCTCTCGAGACTACCCGTTCTGCAGCCCAGTGATAACCACCTGCTATTGCTCCCCCATGTTCCCCGTGTGCGATTTCAGACATTATGTAATCATAAAGTAAATGTGTAATTCTTTAAAGTTCGGCCACGCTACAAACTTTGTTTCATAGTTTCATGGAATGTGAAGACAGACATCCCCAGATAATCTAGATCTGCCTAATTTGCTTTTTGATTGAAGCACCTAAAGCCCTGATGTTATTGCATTAATGGAAGGCCCAGTATTTAAGATACTGTTATACAATCCTACAATATTTTGAAAATTGCCAGAGGTCTTGAACTTCTGCCGGTCATTTCAGCAAACCAAAGTATACAGAAAAGTGATGGAATGTATGAATTAACCTCAGACACTAGTAATTACTCGGGGCTGCATCCCAGTCCATTGTTATTTTGCTCACCCTGCAATCTCAGTCTCGACTATATGCAAATCAGTCTCGACCCTCCTGCAATGAGAACATTTCTGCCCGAACTGCCAGTGCCAGGTCCTCCCTGAACCATAACGCAGGCCCCCTAGAACCATTTTTGCCCTAGTAAGGGCTAATCAGCCAGGTAAAGCTTGGTTCCAGTGTGTAATGTTGGTATAATGTCTAATGCTATGTTTAATGCTTATACATCGCGCGGCCAGCGCGCAATGCTTTAGATGTGCATTGTTGTATTCATTTGAATGTGGCTCACGCATGGAGTGTCCACTGGAAGGGGTTCGAATGGCATCAGTCAGTTGCCGTTCGATCATCTGACTGGGAGGACGCTCCGTGTTGTGGGTGGAGTACTTATTGGAAATAAACTCTTCTTCTTCGAGATACGCTGTTCTGCATCTCATTTCATCTGGCGACGAGCGAGAACGACTCCACCCACATACCCACGCCTTGGATTACCTGGTGACTGTTTGCGGTGGCCGCCGACTTGTAGTGTGAGTTAAATTTGGCAAATTCTCAGCTGGTCTTCATCAATTTTGTCACCTTGAACACCTCTGCACACTTGGCTGACCGTAAGAACACACCTAAAGGTACGTGTGTTTTTCCCTTTACTTCACGGAGAGACTCCCGCACGCTCTCGCGCTTCTTCCTCGTGAACCTACTGGTCTCGAGCATCAGCGCTTCAAACACTCGATGGTCGACTCGCCATGAGCCAGCGCTTACGTCATTACGCTACGTGGCGCCATCTTTAATTGGGCTCATTTTAGCACGCAACTCGGTAAGCCGTGAACTTACATTAACTCTATCAGCGTGTTGCCAGTATCACATCCCGGCGACACGCACGCCATTCACAGACATAATTATCAGCTGTTTAACTAATTTAACCAACGTGTTTGCTTCCTCATATTTCAGCGATACGCACGCCTATTAATTTACACGTCTGCAATTTCTGATTCAGTCAGCGTGTTTACTTCCTCGTATTTCGGCGACACGCACGTCCATTATTTTGCATATCAGCAATTTTAATGTACACTTTCTTCACACAGGCAACTTATTAAACAGGGATTACAACCTCAGCCTGTTGATCTCCGGTGACACGCACACCTTCTTCTGCTTTCTATTCTAAACACATTGTGGTTATTAGTAAAATATACAATTCGTCATGGCTAATGTACAACAAATAACAATCTCCACCATTCTTAAGCAAACCAGGGAGCCCACCAATTATTTGGTCAGAGTGGTACAGACTCTTCGAAAACCACTTAGTAGCTATTGATGCTGCTGCCTATTCCCCTGCACGAAAATTTGTCTTACTATTTGGATGCCTTGGTCAAGCAGCTCAGAGGATTTTTGACAGTATTGTACCCATTCCACCTCCAGCATTCTCATTCTGGCGACGGCCAATGGAACTTTTACTTTTTAATAAGGTAACAACAACAACTTGTCTTCCAGACTTATGAGACTAGTGTCAAAACTCCAAGAATATAATTTTGTGGTTAAACACATAAAGGGTGGGAAAAAGTTCCGTGCCGACTGTTTGTCCAGATTGCTTATGCACAAGGACGATGAGGAAGATACCATAATGGAGGACATCGAATGTGTAGCTGTCGTGGACGCGGTACAAGAGTATGATTCCGTGTTGTCCGAGGATGGTTGGAAGACAGCTTGTGAGAGTGATTCAGTCATACAGAAGGTAATTGAGTATACGACCCACAGCTGGCCTTAATCTAGATGTTTGAATGGTGATTTGCGTGTTTTTTCACAGGTGTCAGACGAATTGTCTATCGAAAACAATATCGTACGACGGGGTGACAGATTTGTGCCTCCCGCCGGGTTACTCTCTTCAATCATTAACAAAGCACATCGTGGGCATCTGGGATCTACTAAGACTGGGATGAAGATTAAACAACATTACTGGTGGCCTTCCCTAGATTCCCAAGTTAAAAATACAATCGACAATTGTCCTGAATGTCTTCTTTCCGAAAAAACATTGGCGGACATTGAAGACCCCTTTACACCCAACATAGTTTCCTAATGCCTCATGGGAAAAAATAGGTTTAGATTTTTCAGGACCATATTCTATACTCAACCAAGATATGAAATATGTCATTCTAGCTGTTGATTACTTTTCTAAATGGATGTATCACAGTTTTGTCGAGTCACCTGATACTGAGTCCACCATATCATTTTTGAACAAGATATTTTCGTTGGAAGGGTCCCCAAAAGTTATCGTTACAGATAACGGCACACATTTTGTTTCTGAGAAGATTTGTAAATTCATGAGGAAATTAGATATAAAACATCTAAAAGTGGCGTTATACTCTCCCACATCAAACGGCCTAGTAGAGAGAGGGAATAAAGTGGTGAAGGAAGGGATCCAGACAGCATTAGCATCCGGGTTGGATGTGAGGGAGTTTATCGATCAAAAAATTTGAAATTATAACACGTCTCCCCACTGTACTACGGGAATATCCCCTTTTACTCTGTTGAGGGGCAGAGAAGCACATACTCTTCTGTTCCCAACATGGTTGAAGGAGATGTCTGGCGGGGACAAAATTAACTTTAAGGACGTGTCTGATAGAGTGTACGTCAAGCAGACTCATATGAAGGAAAATTTTGATGAGAAATGCCGCTTGAATGGTGAGGACGTCGTGGTTGGAGACTGGGTTCTGATTAAGAAACCGGTAAAAGTTAAGAAGGGAGAGTCAAAATATTTGATGCCCAAACAGGTATGCAAGGTCAGTAAAGGAGCTGCTTTCGTAGGAAACAAGGGGTGGTGGAACAAAAGACAACTTGTTAAAGTATCCCCTGAACAAGCCGAGATAATGTATCATAGACGGAAAAGTATTGAGGATGATCTTGATTGGGGGCTTTGGTTGGATCCGGTGAGATCGGCGAGATACCCTGTTCAACCTACTCCATCTCAAGACATTTCCCCACCTCAGACTGATGCTAGCTTCCCAATCCAGGCTGACTTTAATATGAGCACTAGTAGCTCGTCCAGGGGACGTGTCATTAAGACACCAAAAAGGTTTGAGGATTTTATTAGATATTAAAATTCACTCTTTGTTTATGTCATTTTGTTTATTCAAGTTTTTTTTACTATGTAACTTTCCTTTTTGTTTTCTGTAAGGCGGAAGGTGTTGTAATGTTGGTATAATGTCTAATGCTATGTTTAATGCTTATACATCGCGCGGCCAGCGCGCGATGCTTTAGATGTGCATTGTTGTATTCATTTGAATGTGGCTCAAGCATGGAGTGTCCACTGGAAGGGGTTCGAATGGCATCAGTCAGTTGCCGTTCGATCATCTGACTGGGAGGACGCTCCGTGTTGTGGGTGGAGTACTTATTGGAAATAAACCCTTCTTCTTCGAGATACGCTGTTCTGCATCTCATTTCACAGTGGCACAGTGTGCACGGGTCACACGTCTGCGCATACCTATCCCACCTAGGGGAACACACTAAAGTATAAAAAAAATGTGATGGATGGAATTCTTTCATTAATCTCAGCCACTGGTAATCACTTGGGCTGCATCCCAGTCCATCAGTAATTTGCACACCATGACACCTCAGTTTGTACAGAGCCATATGCAAATCAGTCTTGACCCTGCTCCAATTGGAACAGTCAAGCCGAACTGTCAGGACAGGTCCTCCCTGAGCTGGAACACAAGTAACATAGGACCGATTTCGCCCTAGTTAGAGCTCATCAGCCAGGAATTGCTTGGTTCCGATGACACAGTATTCACGGGACCCACATCTGGGCATCCCCATTCCACCTAGGTCAACAAACTATGGGGCATATCTACAAGGGCTGGCGATAATTATCGCTCAGCGCTCTTAGCGTGAGGATAATTATCGCCGGCCAACTCTGAATTTTATCGCGGAGATAGCGTGCTATCAGCAACGCTTATCTCCGAAGTGATAAAATTCAGAGCGCAAGCTGCCAACTGTGCGATTATCGCTGGAAATCCAGCAATAATCGCACAACTTTTGGCGATAGCTTGCTGATAGGGCTACACATACTTAGCCATGATATCCACCTTCCATAGGATATCATGGCTAAGTCAGTGTCAAAGCAGGCGTAAGGGAAGTAGCGATAACAGAGGTTATCGCTACTTTTCTTGTCGCCATGCTTCGTAGCGTGAGGCTTGATAATAGGGGAAATGTCGCTTAGCGACATTTCTCCCGTTATTCTGGGGAGGAACGCCCACTTTGCATCTCATTAGAGATGCAAAGCTGGGCGATATGTGAAAGGGCGAAGAAGCATGGATTCACGCGTTAGCGTGTCCTTGCTAATAGGGCGTTAAAATTATCGCCGCTTTTCGTCCGAAAACGGACGCTAAAGCGGCGATAATTTTATCGCCAGCCCTTGTAGATATGCCCCTAAAGTACACAAAAAATAGATGGATTGAATGCTTGAATTAATCTTAGCCACTAGTAATTACTTGGGGACGCATTCCAGTCCATTGGTATTTTGCACATATACCACCTTTGCTTTGGGCCTAGCCATATGCATCTCAATCTTGACCCTGCTCCAATGGGGACAGTGCAGCCTGAACTGCCGGGCCAGGTCCTCCTTGAAACAGAACACAAGCAACCTAGGACCTAGTTAGGGCTCATCAACCAGGTATAGCTTGATTCTATTAAAGCAAGGCTCTCCCAACTTCAATTTATAATTTCCGAGAGGCATATGGTATTACCTGGGTAACTCCTGGTATTTTTGCATAGTTTGCCAGAATTTTTTATGCTGCTCTAGACAACAATAAATGCTCCTTAAGCCTGTTAACAAATATTTAGTCCTATTTACTGGCTTTCCTATGGTGTAAATTAAATCTTACTGCTCTCGGTGTATCCTACGCTTTTTTTTACTGTTCCTTTGCTGTTCTTACATTTTACTACAGTAAACCACATTTTCTCATTTAACTCCTGAAAATTGATGTTTGTTGTTGCCACTGAGAGCATAATTTCAGCAAGCATTTGTATACTAACACCGCCTCAGGTGTGACAAACGACCCCTGATGACCCTCCTAGCCCTTTTCTACTGGGTTCAAGACGAGTTGGGTGCTTCTCAGAATCCTGCTCCAGGCTTCTGATGACAATGGTTTCTATAAACTTGAGCATGTATTTATAGAAGTGCATTTTCCTTGATTTTGGTTTACAAAGGTTTGGCAGCAACTTCAAGGCCTCCTTTCATGTGTGTTTCATAATTTCTGTTGAAGAAATGTTATAATTTTTATTTGGCAATGCAAATATTCAAAAATAATTTTCTCTTTGCCATTGTCTTTATCTTTTGAATCAGACAAGTGGAAATCAAGGTCCAGATTTATTCAGATTTTGCTTTGGAGTTGCGCCACTTTAGTGGTGCAGCCCAGGCATAAAATCCGTGGGGCTTATTTACAAGCTCCTTGCGCCACCGGTACATCACTTTTTCCCATGTTAAAAGTGACGCGACATCGGCACAAGGGGCTTGTAAATAAGCCTCATTGGGATTTCTCAAGTCACGCAAATCAAGATCTGTGTGGCTTTAGCATGGGATTTTATCCCAAGAGTAATGCAGCGCATATCGCTGCCATGCATTATCTTGCATCAGGGAGACATTACATGGGTGGAGAATGGGAGTTACCGTGCCTCCACCCATGTATTTTGATGCAAGCCCATTTTCAATGTATAACTAGCTTGTTCTTACAATTTTAGAAACACATGGTAAGAGTGGATTGGTGTATGTTTGGAGACTAGTGCATTGCTTTAAAATAAGACATATGCACATAGCACTTTAAATTGTACCTTTAATTGCTTGATATCCGTAATCACAAATAAATCCCATTCACAACTGGCATTCTCGGTGCATCCGAGAAAATGACAGCACTACTCCCTAGCTTTTCTCCGTTCCAACAGGGAAAATCTGATAATTTTCTCCTTAATTCTCTACCCTTGCCTTATCCCTCCTCTTATCTTTCTCTATATACACACTTCTCTGTCTAGATAGTGCGCACTGGCTCTGAGTAAGAGAAATGGGGATGGGGGCACAAGGCAGGTAGAGAGGGAGGAGAGGTAGAAAGTGGTAAGTTGAGTTAGTAGAAGGCAGAGGTAGAGAGAGGTGTGGTATAGAGAGATGGAGAGAGGGGATGAAAGGTGGAGGAAGAAGAGATATGTTTTAAAGACAGGTGACGTATGAAGATGGAAGGTGCAGGGAAGTAAGATGGTAACATAGCCGTGAGGCTCAGAGAGAGGGGTGAGATAGTGAGCGATGGGGTACAAATATGGGTTAAGGGAGCATCAGAGGTAGGCACAGAGAGTGGTAGAAAGACATACGGGGAACTGGGAATCAGATAGAAAGAGCAGTGTATAGAGAGGTGTATTTAAAGAAAGGTGAGGTAGTATTGGGATGGGAATGTCACCAGTATGGTAAGAGGGTGTGTGCCCCCCGCCCTGTGTACCTGGCATCACGCCTAACTTAGCGGGCATGCAGAGGCCTAAACCTAACCCTGGTAATGTGAATGTAAGGTAGGAACAACTCAGGAACCAGAGCATTGTCTTCAAACCAGTGCTTTATTGCAGACAGTGCTGTTGTGCTGTCAGTCCCGCAACATCCTATATTCTAACCACCAACTTCTAATCATAACACTCCTACCCTAGGTGCAGCCTGTGTGCCACATTCTGCTCTTAACTGTATAACACAATACTACATCTCCCCCCTCATTTATAAACTCCCCTAAAACAAACCTAGATAAATAAAAATAAATAAAACATGAGAAATTAAACAGAATAAATAGCATTATAACAACAACAATAACTGTAATAGGCTAACTAACATTGTTTAAAAAATATCTTAGGTTTTTCAAGATCTCTTGATTTTCTAGCACCACAATTAGTATCATCAGTAGTTTGAGTAACTCCTGAAATTTCAGTATCTAAAGCTATGTCTTTTTGAACAAGTATCAATTTGACAGCTTCTTCCTCCATCTCTATCACCACCATAATGTTCATCTATTATTGGTTGCATAATAGTTTTGAAATGTGAGACATTTCTGGTCACAGGATTTGGATGAAAATAGTTTTTAGATTTCCTTGTTTGTGGTTGCTTGACTAGCACTGAATCACCTGGTTGGTAGTATTGAACTTTGACATGCCTTGCCTTGTCTGCACAACTTTTCATTCTTTCATTTGCTAACATCCTGTTTGAGAACTTCTTCATGACATTCTAGAGACTTTGCAGGTAATTGTGGAAGACGATTTTGTCTCACCTGTCCAAACATCAATTCTAATGGGCATTTCTCAGTTGTCCCATTAATATTATTACGGCAACCTCTCAACACTTGACGTAATGCTTGATTTAATGTTACTTCTGTTAACTCATAAATCGCTCAATCATTCCATTTGCTTATGGCCAATAAAGGGTTATTTTCCTATGAATCACTCCCCTATAGTTTAGAAATCTTTTAAACTCTTCAGCATTATACAGTGGTCTGTTATCAGTTTTTAATTCAACAGGTATCCCCCTCCTTGAAAATATCTCATATAGAACTTGTAACACAGAAGATGATGAAGTTAATACCACTTGCTTTACTTTTGGGAATCTTGAATATTTATCCATAATGACAAATAGATAATGCCCTGAATCCGTGGGTCCATAGAAGTCTGCTGCTAGTGCTGTCCAATGCGGCTGCTACCGGACCCGGGTGGTAGGGCGGGGGCGGGGGCAGGAGCACGAAAAACCACTTAACTGTGACGGCCGGCCGCCGCCTCTCCTCTGTCCTCTTTTTCCTGTCTCCGGTCTGCAGCAGGATGCAGAAAGCAGCAGGAAGCACCCTCCCAGGCTCCCAATAGCCAATCACAATGCTGCATTGCAGCATTGTGATTGGTCTGAGCGCAATGACACGCACTCAGCCAGGGGTTGGAGGGGTGGGCATGATGGAGAACAGGGAAAGTGTGCATGACTGTTTTGGGCAGCCCAAGAGGGCCAGCCAAATAGTCATGTGCACTTAGGAGTGGGCAAACCACTCCTCCCCAACTCCTCTGTAGTCAGAGCCACCTCGAACCAAAAGCTGCCGCAGCAGAAGCAAACATAAAATGATAATGACGCAAGTATCATTTTATGTTTTCCTTATGTTTTGTTGTTAAAAACAATGTATTCACAATTATCTGTTTAGATATGGTTTTGAGCATTCAGAATACAAAATCCACTTCAAACAATATTTCTCAGCAAGTGCCTGGCTTTAAAATTGTGTTTTCCTTTGTTGCTAAAACTCTTACTGACTTCAAAATAGCCTCTGGGAGAACATTCCTTTCAAATTCTTGCGGTACTTCGCGAGCAACCGATTTCCTCACCCCTCCAACGAGTGAGCGCCCCTTCACATTTCCAACACAGTCGCACCTTCAGACTCAAGCGTCCAAACCTGAGGCATTCCAAACAACATTGCGCACATTTCCTCAACGCTGGGTGTCATAACTCAAAAGTCAAATAAAACAAAAGTTATTCCCTTTGTAGAATGATTTTTACCCTATAGTATCCAACATGTATTTCACCAACTTAACACTCAAACACAGGATCCAAATCACACATGAGAAGGCCACAGTATCTTTCCTTATATAGCCCAAACTTTCAAAAGTAGAACCACAAAAAGCACTATATTGTAAAAATTACAAAGATAAACAGTAGTTCATCAATAATTAGCCTTGACACTGTAATTTACGATTTTCCTCACATTTATTAAAAACATATATCAATCTCCTTCATTTATAATTAAAAACAATAAATTCACAATTTGCAATATATGATAGAGTATTTACAAATACATCGATTGCCTAAATCACAGTTCCTTAAGAACATACAGTTGTTTTTAATCACTCAACCCCATGGTCGTGGTTGTAGTCAATACAAAATAGTAAAAAGAAAGTATCTTATTTAAAAACAATTAATGCAAAAAAACAAAATTATGTCGACGCGTTTCGGTGGATCTTGCTTTTATGCACCACCTTCCTCAGGACAGTATTAAAAACATAATAATCTTTGATTGAGATATCTGATCATCCAATATTCAATACAGGAAGGTAGCTTTCTTGGTATATCAATACCTCCCCTTATATCTTAATATTCAATGAAGAAATTTAAACACATTTGACACTTCTATTTCTTTGTTGCTTTCAGAACACTTTATTCCATTCGTTACGTTCTTCTTATTTAGATAAATTGCCGGTCATCATATACTGGGTGCCTCTCCTCAGTAAATCGCAAGTCGATACTTTGCGAAAAAAAGTAATTAATGTAGGTCCACTCTTCTTTCACAGTGGGGTAAATCAATCCTCCCACAGGTGGCACATACTGTTTGCTTGACTAGCCGGTAACGTCTCGGAATTTTCCCAAACGTTTTCCGAGACGCAAATTATCGACTTGCGATTTACTGAGGAGAGGCACCCAGTATATGATGACCGGCAATTTATCTAAATATGAAGAACGTAACAAATGGAATAAAGTGTTCTGAAAGCAACAAAGAAATAGAAGTGTCAAATGTGTTTAAATTTCTTCATTGAATATTAAGATATAAGGGGAGGTATTGATATACCAAGAAAGCTACCTTCCTGTATTGAATATTGGATGATCAGATATCTCAATCAAAGATTATTATGTTTTTAATACTGTCCTGAGGAAGGTGGTGCATAAAAGCAAGATCCACCGAAACGCGTCGACATAATTTTGTTTTTTTTGCATTAATTGTTTTTAAATAAGATACTTTCTTGTTACTATTTTGTATTGACTACAACCACGACCATGGGGTTGAGTGATTAAAAACAACTGTATGTTCTTAAGGAACTGTGATTTAGGCAATCGATGTATTTGTAAATACTCTATCATATATTGCAAATTGTGAATTTATTGTTTTTAATTATAAATGAAGGAGATTGATATATGTTTTTAATAAATGTGAGGAAAATCGTAAATTACAGTGTCAAGGCTAATTATTGATGAACTACTGTTTATCTTTGTAATTTTTACAATATAGTGCTTTTTGTGGTTCTACTTTTGAAAGTTTGGGCTATATAAGGAAAGATACTGTGGCCTTCTCATGTGTGATTTGGATCCTGTGTTTGAGTGTTAAGTTGGTGAAATACATGTTGGATACTATAGGGTAAAAATCATTCTACAAAGGGAATAACTTTTGTTTTATTTGTGTTACTTGCCCAGTTCCCTTTGGTGTAAGGGCTACTCTCTTCTTTTTGAGTTTTATAACTCAATAGTCGCCTTGTTCTGATGAAATAGACCTTCACCACAGCATAGAAGATCCAGAGCATGTTACCCCAAAGTCCATCCCATCCTTTTCACCAAATGTGTAAGGTAGGAACAACTCAGGAACCAGAGTGTTGTATTCAAACTGTCATGTGTTTCATACAGGGCCTATTGTAGTTTTCCCTATGTTAGCCTCACTGTGCACGACACAGGCCGCATTAGCTTTGCACACATTACTACATATTCATGTTTGCTTATGTTTCACATTATATTTTCACACAGAACCTGCAGTTGTTTTCTCATTCTGTTCTTTCCTGGGATTTAGTCTGAACAGCAGACCAGGTCAAAAACAATGTCCCTTGTTATTTTGTTCTGGTCAGGCACCCGTACCTAGACACAACACAGAAATGCAGCTATTGTTTATGAACATGTGAACCTTGTCCTATAGGCCAGCACATCACTGTAACACAGAGAGAGAGACCGATATTCCCTGAGATAAGATCACAGCTGTATCTGAGATGAAATACATTCATCTAGTATGCTAAGGTACGTGGTCCGCTGCTAAATCCAGAGACCTTTGCTGTATAATCAGTTTGCTTCTGTAGAAAGGAGGGGGGGGTTCGATTATTCTGTCTTATAATATAACAGGTTTTTTCATAATATACGGTTTATTGACAATGCTGATGGCATTTTTGCTCGGCAGTTGTTTTCTAATTGTGGCACGTATACTACATTGCAGAGGACAATAGTTTAAATAAACATTTCAAACTTCCTTCATGTCTCTTTCATATCTTATTGTGGACGAGTACAAGTGTGTGAGCGAAATGGAGTGTCCTGTTACCACGATCCCTGAGAGGGTCGGGAGTGTTGTGTTCTGGGGTGTCTATGCACATGTTCCTCTGGTTATGAGTAGGAGGGCAAGTGAGACACTTTAGCTAGTCGGATTCAGGCTGATGGTACTGAGGTGGTATGGTGATTCAGTCCCTAACTAATGATGTTCTTTGGTCCCAAGAATAGTTCTGTTCCTGAGCAGAATCCCTGCAACAAAACCAGTGCTTTATTCCGGACAGTGCTGTTGGGCTGTCAGTCCAGTAACATCCTAGATGCTAACCACCAACTTCTAATCATAACATTTCTAGCCTAGCTGCAGCCTTTGTCCACATTCTGGTCTTAAATGTATAACACAATATTACAGCGAGGTCCAGAACCTTTGCAGTGATTTGGAGGAGTGCACCAAATGTGCCTTCATACTCGGTATGTCCATGCCCTGGGGGAATCATATAAAGCGGTTGTGGCATCATACCGGATTTTGTGAACCTTTAGTATGACCAGACCTTTATCTCTGTGCCAGAACCAATGTAGTCTACTGACCTCTCTGTTGTAAGTTCTGCTTACCTTCCACTGATATCCCACGTGTATGTCTAGTGAGTGGGTACACAGTGAATGTGTAGCACCTGCATGATAGTAAGTCTGTGTGTGTTATATGATTCTGAATGCTGGGACTAGTGGGATGCAGTCTAAATGCCCCTGGTTTACCATGGCACAAGATGGAGGATGAGTATAGCTTCCCTAGACAATAGAAATGTATTACCTGCATGCCTGTGGCTGGTGGGTGGGGACCCAGACACAATACTGAAGTGAGGGAGGATGGAGATTGGGCTCCCCTTGGAAATTCAATGAGCAATGTGATAGCAAAAGGCTGTTGTTTAGTTCTTTCCGATCACTGCCTTTGGGTAGATACTGGCGGCGAGGGGTGGGACTGCAGATTCAGCTGTTCAAGGTAAGAAGGTTTCCTGGTCGTTGCTTCGTGAAGGCCGATGGCAACCAGGTGCAGCGATATGACACTTCACTGTGCCCTTGTATTGGATGCTCCTACTTCTCTAGCATGCAAAAAGGCTGCGTCTGCTGTATCAAATGAACAGGCAGAAAATTATGTTTGAAAGAGAATCAACCAAACCCAGTTCTGAAGCCTTAGACAGCGGATCCACATCCCATTTCTTGAAAATGTATGTAAAAGTGGAATCCAAAACCATCCCACTTTATTAGGAAGGGAGTGCTCCACAAAGTAGTCAAAGAGCTGTTGAGTCTCCAGAGCTGGTGTCTGCCTGACTGCCAACATCCCTAAGGTTAAGGGACAACACCTGACGTCTGCACTTTCTGCAGGAGGAGCTGAGGTTGAGGTGAGGGGACATCACCTGAAGTGTCCACTTTCTTTTAGAGAAGCTGAGGAGCTGTATAGTGCCTGATTGCCTGCTAAGAAAGGGAGAAAGAGTTCCTGACCCTTCAAATGGAGAGACTGTTCAGAAAGTAAATCCCTGTGTGTTTCTTGCATGAGGAACACTTGGAGAAAAGTGATGACTACACTGAAACAAGCCAGGAGCACACCTTGCAGGAACGAGGTCGCTTGGCCTCTATGCACAGTTCCCGCTGTGAATTGCACCAAGGCTTTGTGAGAACAAGCATCACTGCGTCATCTAGCAACCCTCTGTAAGTCAATGCTGCCCAGGGCGAAAAGTGGAGCTGCGTCACTGCAGAAACAGAAGCTCTGATCAGACCAGAGAACGCAACTGCCGTACCTGAGCATAATATGCACCTGGCCAGGGAGGCCATAACTGCTAAAGACCAGTGCCACTGCCCAGTCCTCCCATTCTGATTTCGTACCTGCTCCATAGTGAGATCCCTACCACTGTCCCAAAAGAAGTGAATCCATGATTTAGTGAACATTGACATAGAGACACGTGAAATTCAACAAGATAGAGAGGCAGAGAGAGGGGCAAAGTAGAGAAAGGTGAGGTAGAGTGGTGAGAGGTAGGGAGAGGCATTGTAGACATATGGAGGTAAAATTAAGTTTAGAGTGAGGCAGACAGAAGTAGAGAAAGAGGTAAAGAGATATAAGATGGTAGGGAGAGAGATAGATCATAAAGTGACAAGTGAGGTAGAGACAGTGTCAGTAAATACAACTTGAGAGTTGGCTTACAGATAGAGATAGCGAGAAAACGAGTCAGAGCTAGAAGGAACCAGAGTGAACAGAGTGAGACAGGTTAAGAAAAAGAAAGGAGAGAGGGAGAGTTTTCTTACTCTTTCTATAGCTTCATCTGGGGACCCCTTGAAAGGTGGGGGCCCTGGGAAATTGCCCAATGTGCTCATGCCTTTAAAGCTCGTCGCATGGCATGAATTCCAAAGAAACCATGGTATGGTATGAAGAGCTGCTCAATGTAGATAACAACTCTGTCTCACTATGCTAATACTGCTTGGCCTGTTCATAGGAATCAACATAGTGGACCACAACATAATCCTGCCCCAGTTCTAAACTAAGACCCAGGCCTACTAACCAATAGCGCCAGCACAATTTTGCAGTAGTGTCAAGCAATTATCAGATGCAGTTGATTATTAATGAGAAAAGGATGCAAATGCATACAAAAAACTGCATTGCATTATTTCAAATGCCCAGAAATGTATGTAAAGTTGACATAATCCAACATTTAGAAAACCCATAAGCATCACCATGAACTGGACTTTACTTGGGGGCATATCATCAAGGGCTGGCGATAAAATTATCGCCGCTTTAGTGTCCGTTTTTGGGCGAAAAGCGGCGATAATTATATCGCATTATTTCCAAGGACACGCTATCGCGTGTTTCCTTGATTCAGCTCCCGTTTTGTTTACACCTCGCTTTGCATCTCTAATGAGATGCAAAGTAGGCGTTCCCTGCGAAAACTAATGGAAAATGATCGCTAACTGTCCTTCTCCGTATTTGCAATACGGCCCAGGACACCCATAGCGACATTAAAAACAGCGCCAACCGCTGTTATCGCCGGTATTGTACGTCTGCTTTTTTCATGACTACCCTATCTTTGACATGGGAGGTGGATTCAGTGACTGAATCCACATCTCCCTATCATCAAGATTTCCCCTATCGCTGCGGGAATATCGCTGGATTTCCAGCGATATTCCCGCATAACGCCACTTTTGCTGGATTATTTATTGCCCTGGAGAAACGCGTTGTTGATAACGCGTTATCCGGGCGATAAATTCCTGCGATAGGCGGCAATAAATATAAAAGCGCTAAGCGCGCTTTGCGATATTTAGCGCCGTCTGTTGCTGATATGCCCCTAAGTTCACACAATGCAGCACAACTTTTCACAAGCACACATAGGTTCAAATCCTTGCACCAAAAGTAAACAAATGCAAATAATGGGTAAATATCAGAGGAGTATCAAAAGCACACAGAATCCCCCCACCTCTTTCTCCCAGTAAACCACAATGAAGGATCCTGTACTCTGACTCAGATACAGACAGTTGGAGTGGCAAGAAATTAACCCAGAAGAAGGCCGCTTAGAGAAAATTGTTCCGCTTGATAGTGACACTGTTTAGCAGTTGTGGCTGGTGAACTGTGGAAGCAGCGTGGCGTAAACCCTTTCCTTGAATAAGAGCAAGTGAGTGAAGGAGCCGAACTCTTTGTTGAAGATTTGGGATTTAGAGTGTTTCTTCCCTGAGAAATTAAAGAAAGAAAAAACAGGGCTATATGGTGTGTATTACAGCACTGTGTTCACATAATCCAAAGACACTGAAGAAACACTTTTCTGTACTCTCCCAAAGTAAACCTTTAAAGAATGGTAGGAAAACAACTGATTTTCGGTGAAATATATACTAAAAGTTGGTTTTAGCGCTACATATGTTACTGCCAGTAATGGCAATATGGTTATGCAGTGGCACGTAGCTTATCACTTTTCGAAATGTATATAGCATGTTCCTTCACTTTATTTTCCCATCCAGCTTCTTCCAAGAAGACTTTCAGTCGTTTCCTATGGTTTAGACGCTACAAGAGGCAGGATGAACAAATCAAAGGTTGTACAAATCTCACCATCACAGGTATTAATTTCTAGTACATATGTCTGGTCAACAAAGATCATCTTGTCATTTTCACCAAAGACACACACATACTAGTGTCATACCGAAACAGATTCGGCCTTTCATCTCCATACATCATCATTAAATACAGGACTGTCCCTCATATGGCCATGTTTTTTGCCACCGGTATGGCCCTGAGTCAGAATTATCTGAAGACTGGACTTAATAAGGCACAGATGGGCCACTTCTATTCCAGGGGTAGCCTGAATTTTGTCAGGAACAGTGATGATATGGCAAGAGTGGGCTGCTGTTGGCCAAGCAGAGTCCTAATGTTACCAGAAATGCCCACACATCACTGATGGGGCATTAACGCAGGGTTAGCTATCATGCAGTGGCGTCATGACCCCCCTGCTTTAGCAGCTTAAGCGGGGGTGCTGTTGGCATAAGAAATACTGATTAGTTATTTATGAGCTTGTGTTGTCTGATGTGAGAGATGGGAAGCCAGTCATAGTAAATAAAGGAGGCCCAGTAGAAGAAATGTTGAGAAAAAGAGAGAGGGGGGGCAGGAAGGAAGAGTAAAAGGAAGGCTACATGAAAAGAAGGAAGAAACTGTGAGAAGAAGGACAGGTCAAAAGGATGAAAGAATGGGTGTAAGGGTGAAAGTCTTTGTGGATGGAAGGGTAAAACAACATTTGCCTGGCTGGATGAAAGCAAGAATGGATGCAATGAGGGAAGGCCGAATGACTCGTGGATGGAAGGTTGAAAAGGTGGATGGATGTTTTGATAAATGGAAGGCGAAATGATAGATGGATGAAAAAGAATGGATGGTTGTGAGGATAAAAATCTGGATGAATGGTTGGCATGTAAGTGGAAGGATGGAATAATAGATGGAAAACTAATGATGAAAGGATGGATAGAACGGAAAAAGAAGGATGGATGGAATGGTGAAAGGATGGATGGAAGCATGAAAGATTGATGGATAAAGAAGGGTGGAGAGATGGATGGACAGAATGATGGATGAATGGGTCCTCTTCTAGGTTGAGTAGTATTTACTGGCTGCTCACCTTTGAGATATAGACCAATTTGGGCTTTTAGGGGGCATGTCCAGCGGCCGAACATGGCGGACGCGAGCTAGAGGAGCTCCGTAGCCCGAGCCGCTCTGCCCATAGATCCGGACACCATCCGCTACTAACAAACGGGGGAAACGACCCACCCCTGGCTGACCAGCTCCAGTGATCTGAGTCTGGGGGGGATTGGGCAGGGGGTCTTACGAGGAGCCGAATTGGCCAAGACAGCGGTGGAGGTGCGGGGCCGGGCGGCGCCTGCAGCAGCGCAAGAGGCCTATAAACCGCGAGGCAGAGCAGCTGGGCCGGGGGAAAGCCTGCGACACGAGTAACGGAGCCACACCAGGGCACACCAGGGCAGAAGTAACAGATCTGCCCCAGGGATCGTGGGGAACCTCTGAGACGCGGCGGCACCTTGCAGCCCAGCCGAAATACTCCGGACGGGGCCCAGGTGGTGCTTTGGGCCTCTCGAGAAGTGACATGAGTCTATGGGACGCTAGGTCCGACGGCAGATCTGAAGCGTTGACACGCGCATGCAGTGCCTGTGGGCGATGTGTTGGGAGCGGCGTTGGGCCTCGAGACTTCCGAATTAAAGGCCGCACGGACGGAGGTGAGGAGGCGGTGGGGAGGGAGGCTCGGAAGGCCTGATAACCTGATTGGGGCAGCAGGGTAACACAGACCTTTAGCCCCTTTCCCCCACCTCCCCCACACACCTCCACAAGAATCGGAACACTTCCAGTAGGCCATCCCGATGACTGCGGGCCCATAAATTGGGAGTGGCCCCCAGTGCATTTTTCGCCACACAGGCTCAGCGGAGGTACACAGAGGAGCGGACCCTCTGGCCCACGCCTGACAGGTCCTCCCCACGGGGAACTCCCTTGGAGGTGGGTGGACCGAGAGAGAGACTGACTGGGGCCCCTACTGTGCTGTGTTGAGGGGGTCTGCCCCCCTGCTCTTCCTGGGGGCCCTAGGGGCTGAAGACATTGGCCGATTTGACTGGGGAGAGCACGAAAGAGAACACACTTCCCCCCTCCCACAGATGAGGGGCCCTCGAGATGGGCGAACGCATGATAACTGGCACACACCAACTGAAGCCCTGGGCCCGAAACCGCCAGCTAGAAGACGCATACAATCTGGGGCCGGTTATTGAGACCTCAGCACCGACAGGCCGCGCGAGGGGTACCCACGAGTGGAGACACGGACCTCCGCTCCCACGCTTATCACCCCCGGGGTCCCCTTTGTGGCAGGTCATGGTGTGGGAGGTGGTGGAGTGGTTCCGGAAGCTGAAAGACGTTGAGGTGGCCCCAGAGCCCTGCGCTTTCAATATGGCGGGAGGCAAGGAAGGAGGGAAGAAGTCCTTACAAACCAAGATAGAGAGATTTGTCCTTCCTTCGCATACGCAGGCTGCCAGTGTGACTGAAGGAACCACACGTCATCCGGGTGATGAGACACAGGAACCATCGATGAGAGACATTATGGCGGCCATTTAAAGTGTTAAAGGAACCTTAGAGCCGAAACTTGACTCGGTGGTGGCGGAGATGTCGCTTATGAGAGCAGAGCTCAATAAAGAGAAGGAGAGGCTCCGTGAGCCACAACAACAGGTCACAGACATTACTGAGACAACCTCCCAACTAAAGAAACAAGTAGCCTCTTTACTTAAAGACAATATTACTATGCAGGCTCGGCTGGAAGACATGGAAGGCAGATCGAGGTACAATAACATACACCTGGTGTGGATACCTGAAAAAGCGGATGAACCCTGTATGGATCTTTTCGTGGAACACTTTATTAATTGGGTGCTCCAACCCAAGGGACTCTCGAAGTTCTTTGCGGTCGGGAGAGCACATAGGGTGCCTGCCATCCCACCCAAACCAGGCCTGCCCCCTCGCACCACTGTGGCTCATTTTTTTTTACTACAGGGACAGGGATGCAATCCTACAAGTAGCAAGGCGTGCCTCACATCTGAAATTTGAAGGAACCCCTGTTGCCCTGCTCCCAGACTATACCCTCAAAGTCCAACAACAACGGAGAAGCTTCACGGAAGTAAAGAGGGAATTACGAAAGCGTGAACTCAAGTATATGAGGCTTTTCCCGGACAGGCTCTGTGTAATAGCGGAGGGGAAAACATGTTTTTTTGACTCTCCCAACCTAGCAATGGACTGGCTAGAGGGCTGGCGGGTGGCGGGAGAAAGTCGAAGGCAACAAATGCCACACCCGAGGCAGTGAGAAAACACAGATGAGTCTGAAAATAGGGAGGGGGAGGCATATAAGGGGAGATGCTGAATACATCCCTGAAGGGGGTCTTGAGCGACTCCTCAGCCCGCCGCCAATACAGAATGCAAGGCAGGAGTGATATTCGTTAGTCACGTTGTGGGAGCCGTAAAGGTGGGGGTCTTCTATGTTTATGACAAGAAGGGAACACAGAATGAGACGGAAAAACAGGAGAAGAGCTGTCAAGTTAAACATAAGCACTATATATCAATTGCACCTGTTTGCAGAACCTACTTCGATTTGAGATCTAGTTCAATGCTGAGGCAGGGCAGGGAGGAGCAGTTTGGTCGCAACCCTCTCGTTACCCCCCAGTTGTTAATTAACTAATATGTTGTTTCTTTTTAGGGGGGACAGGCACCTTGCCAGTTGGGGAAGGGTGGACAGTTCAATTACCACTGGGCAGGGCAGCAGGGTGGGGGAGTTTTTAAGGTTACGGGGTTAGTTGTTAAAGCAGATGCAGTCACTTGGAGACCAAAAACAGTACTACCACAATGGGACGACTTTCATTTTTTGGGCGACCCCCACTACTATTGAAAGTTGGCAGACCCCCTAGAGCCAGATCTCGCCTGTCGATCCTCTTGTGGAATGTGAATGGTCTTGGGAACAAGATCAAATGGAGCATGGTCCACCAATTTGTCCGTAAATATTCCCCTGACGTTGTATTAATGCAGGAAACCCACCTGCTAGGCAATACCTGCAAGGCGATGAATAGGGGAGGCTATACAATGGTAGCACATTCAGGATACACTACTGATTCTAGGGCAGTGGGCATCCTCATCAAAAATTCCACACCCTTCATCCGACACAAAACCTGGGTTGACCCACAGGGAATCTATGTGGTGCAAACTAGCACATGGGAGGGTGTCTCTATCAATCTATGCTCTGTCTACATTTCTCCGAGGCTACATCGCGCCACGATCCCACGGTTGAGTGAGATGCTGATTAATTTGCCTGAAGGGATTTTAATTTTAGAGGGAGATTTCAATGCATTACTTTCACCAGAAGGTGACCCACCTGGCTAAAGTAGCTGAGGTACGACACTTGGCCAGAGGAATTTCAGACCACTCTCCAGTGTGGATAGAAATATGGGGACGTGCCAACACAACCCGGGGACCACGGCCCATCAATGCCTGGTATATGCAGGATGCCAAGTTCACTGAAAAGTTAGATAAGACAACAACCACTTACTTTGACATTAACGAGGGATCGGTGACTTCCAACTCAACCCTCTGGGAAGCCTTTAAGGCCTTTATACGAGGCATTGCCTATTCACAGATAGTGGGACTACGCAGAGACCGAGAGAAAGCACTTCTCACACTAGAGACCGAAATACAGTCCTTGGAGGCAGGGGGAGGCGTCGCCCTGAATGAAGATCAGATACATACCCTCCGTCTTGCCAAAAAGAATACAGAGATTTAATGGAACAAAGGGCGAAACACTTATGCACTTTGTCCCAACAATGTTTTTATGAAGCAGGGAATAAAAACAGGGAAGCTGCTTGCGTGGCTTTGGAAAAAGGGACCACGTACGAGGATGGGTACCCCAAATAGTGACAGGGTCGGGTGAGACTGTCTCCGATTCGGAAGGGATTTTGGAGGCATTTGCACAATACTACAAGCAACTTTATTCACCCACTACTCACTGGTCCAATGCAGAGCTCCATGACTTCCTCAGAGACATTAAGCTCCCGACCCTCTCGGACGATCACCGAGACTATTTAGAGGCAGATATTGGGCCAGGCAAAATAGAACTGGCACGGTCTCCCTATTGAACTGTACAAACGCTTAGCGTCCAGGTTAATACCCCACCTACGCCACATGTGGGAGGAGGCGAGAGAGGAACATATACTCTCATCAGATCAGCGCCTAGCCACGACAGTTGTTATTCATAAGGCCGGGAAACCGCTGGAAAAATGCACTTCTTATCGCCCAGTTTCTCTCCTCAATGTGGAGATCAAGGTTCTGGCCAAAATTCTGGCTACTAGATTACGAAAGGTTATAACTACCCTCGTACATCCAGATCAATCGGGCTTTATGCCCAATAGAGGAACGTGATTCAATCTACGTAGGCTATATGGAGTGACGGCGGGCTCCAGAAACGACAAGATATCACCATGGTCTTGTCGATGGACGCTTCAATGGCGTTCGACACCCTCAAATGGACATATATGTTTGGAACGTTGGAATGTATGGGTTTCGGTCCAAATTTCCTGGGTTGGATGCGATTACTCTACACAGCCCCTACGGCCCAGGTTAGGGTAAATGGAATACTATCATGTAGCTTCCCTCTGGGCAGAGGAACTAGACAGGGATGCCCTCTTTCACCCTTAATATTCACGCTGGCACTGGAACCATTGGTGGCGTGGGTCCGACAAGACCCGATAGTGATGGGAATAACATGGGGGGAATCGCATTTCTTTATATGCGGATGACATTCTTTTTTATGTGTCCCACCCCCCGGCCACGATTACCCGCCTCACACACATCCTTCGTATCTTTGGCCAGTACTCCAGATACAGGATAAATTGCGGGAAATCCCTTATGCACCTAATAACAGGTCCCATGCCCAAGCTGCCCAGAGAGGTGGAGCTGCCTATGTCAACTGGATACTTCAAATACCTGGGCATATATGTTACCATGGTCCCTGCCCTGTTCTATCGCTTGAATCTATCCCCTCTCTTGGAGCATTTTAAGGCGGATGTCGAGCACTGGAAAACCCTGCCTCTCTCGCGATTGGTACGAGCAGCGATGTTTAAGATGATGACACTGCCCCGAATGCTCTACACTTTACAGATCACCCCTCACCCAGTGCCAGATAATTTTTTCAAATCCATTGACTCCCTTTTACGCTCTTTGCTATGGGATGCGGCCCCACCGAGAATTGCTTTAGCCAAGTTAGTACATGGGGTTTATGATGGAGGTATTGGCCTTCCAGATATAAAGAAATATCACTGGGCGGCACATCTAGCGATAGTAAATGATTGGGTGTTCACCCCTTGGAATGACCCGAACTATAGGCTGGAGAGGCTATCCATGGGAACCGGAGGGTTTCAAGCTATCCTCTATAGTTCACCGAAGGGTAAAAACTTGCTTCCCCAAATACACACAATAGCTTAAATATGGCGCACTGCCACGTCCTTTTTGGGATGGAAAGGGAAACTGACTGATATGACCCCACTATGGCATAGTGACGCATTGTCACAGTTACGTGACCTACGAGGGTTTAAACCATGGGACTTAATAGGAGTCTCTGCACTGGGAGACGTTTGTTACAGAACCAATATGAACTAGCTGATACCGAGGTCTTTAGATACCTCCAGTTCCGACATGCCCTCAGAGTGCATATATGTGGGGTGACCCCCTTGCCAGAATACTCCCCCCTTGAAGACAGAATCCTAACGGAAGCGTTACCAAAAAAGACAGTTTCTCTGATATATAGAAAATTACGAAACAACTCCTGGATCTCCTAGTTGCATTGAGATCCAAGTGGGAGGCCGATATTGGAGACTGTGATGATGGGGAATGAGAGGAGGCACTGGGAACATTCCAGGAGGTTTCTATACAGACTGGGTTCAGATTGATTTTCCTACGCATGCTGTACCGATCTTACTATACACGCACAATCTTAGGCGTGTGGGGCGTGCCGTCACGGGCCTCTGTCTGAGAGGCTGCGGAGCGGAAGGAACCTTTTTCCACACATTATTGACATGCCCAAAGATTCAGACTTTGTAGAGCACCTTACAGAAAATAATGAGAACAGTAATTGGAGAACCCCCCCCCCCGACAACTGCAAAGAAATGCATTCTACATATTTGGGGAGAGGAGCCACCACCAAAATATGCCAAGATCTGGCTCTCATTGGGCCTAGTAGTGGCTAAGCGAATATAGCGAGATGATTTTGAGAGGGGTTGAAGCTCCCCAGGTGGGGGTCTGGGAGCGGGACCTGGACTGGTGTATGCTTAATGAAAAACCAATATATCAGGAAAGGGGCTGCCCACGTAAATGGGAGAAAATATGGGCAGGCTGGCGATCATACAGAGGGCTGGATCTGGAGCTCACCCTCGAAGGGGACAATGATATGCGGGACACACCCTGAGCCTAGTGATGATGGGAGGGGTAAACGGGCGGATTGCCCTATACAACTTTCTTTCCTGAAGTGATTGCTTGAGGTCTTCACTATTCACATACTGTTTTTAAAAAAAAAATGCTTTACACATGTCTCTGTATGCTGCTTTTTGGTTTATGTATTGGTATGCTGCATAAAACTAAATAAAAAGATTTTACACAAAAAAAAGTGGGCTTTAAAAAAAATTATTCTGGCTTCTCTCTTGCTAGCAATGCCCTAAGAATGACAGCAATATGTCACTAACAACTCACTGTTACATTAGGGTTAGTCAGCATGTCCCAAAGAATTCCCATAATGTCATTAACATACCATTATTGAGTTATGGTTAGCTCACATGTGCCACATTAGGCAGAGGTGAGCCCCGTCACTGGTGACCAACCACATACATAAAGGTGCACACCTACGCATTAACAAATATACTCTCACTGATCTGAGATTGGGCATCATTACGTAAATCTTTTAGATAAAAAAACAATTTAAAAAGGCAGACCCTAGAACAGATAATGCTATTACTCCACTTAAGAGAAGGCAGTTCTGTCAGAAAGAATAACATTTTGAGTGTCCCAAACAATTACAAAAAGCAGCTAGGTAAAGCAGCTTGCACCTCCCACTCTGTCTCTAGAAATACATTTGGTGCACATTCAAAATGTTATCAGCCGCTTTTGGATACCTCTGCGATGCAGATAGACATACATTTATAAATATAGAGGTGCACCCAGTAAATGAATAAAAAGTCCAAACAGAATATCAGAAATTCTTGTCTCTTTTTTAGTTCATGTTCAAAAGACTTTTATGTTTTAATGAATACAGCCTCAGCCAACACGTTTCGTTCTAGAAAGTGAACTTCTTCACTGCTGTAAAACAATATATAAAATATAAATGTGACAGTCACACAAAAAGACATCAATATACACCTACTCCAATACTCAATAACATTTCTGTGAAGACAGTATCTCACATATGTAAATACATAGATTAAAGCCAAGTTATAAACAATGACTCATGTTCAAAGTGCCCTGTCATAACGAGAGAGATTGTACAACCTTTTCCATATACCAATGCTCCATAATAATAGAAGCTAAGAGAAATTCACATAACTATCTATACAAAATTATAGTTCACATATATTTAAAAAATACATGTGAAATGTAATATCACATTTCAAGTAGAATTGCAAAGACGAAAATTCACTTAACTGTCTATACATGATTATTATTCACATATCTCACGAATAGATGTAGAACTTATAACATTTAATATCACATACCATACAAGTTCAAGGACCACAATAGTTCATTTGGAATCCAGGGGCAAAATATTATTCCAAATGAGGCAATACCTCATTGTCTCCTTTTCTTTCTGCCCCACAAAATGTCTTGACAAATCAATAGCTCCGATAATTCGTACCTTCACCAACATCCTCATATTCTGAATTAGATATGCCACATTATTAGAGGCATGTCTCGCCCCAACTAAATTAGAAGAAATATCTAAACAAAGGCAGACCTGTGATCACACTATATTGCTCATTAAACTACTTTTTAGAAAACAAATATTACTTGAAAGATAAGCATTTAAAACAAAATAGATGTCAATTGACAACAACTTATAATCATTCTCATTGTTAAACAGCGTGAAAAGATTATTTCATATGTACACATCCACTTGAATATGATTTACTGTCATTACTACCCTTTCTCTCCGTGGTTGGCAATGAGCCAGACAGAGACTGTAGTGTGACTCCTGCCCTGAAGTGTAAGGTTGGTGGGTGCAAATGTCACACCTCACTGATGCACTGTCAAGCCATGGCTATGTCCTCCTCTGATCAGGATATTTTGCCATGGATGCTTATGTTACTCTTGTTCAAGACATGTATGCCACTTGCCAGATTCTGATCTTCCTTCTTAGGGGCCGATTACAATGCGGCCCGTAAAGGCTCTGACTGGGCCAGGGCCGCATCGTAATGGGCCGCTCAGTTTCCTTTCTGACCGCTTCATTATGATGGAGGCTGTCGGAAAGGAAACCGGTCGGTCATTCTGGCTGGCTTGCGACGGGCTCCTCCGAGCCCGTCGCAAGCCAGCCGGGAGCCAGCTAGTAATCTCAAGGGCGGGCCTTTCCGCCCTTGAGACAACAATGCACGGCCTCCGACATGGTTGTCATGCCGGCCTGTCCGACATGGAAACCATGTCGGACATCCTGTTTGGGGGCCTCCAGCAGGGTCCCCTTTGGTGCACGGCCTCTGGCTGGAGTCCTATGGTAACCCCCTGTTGATCCCTGCACCCCATGGCAGGCACCTCCCTTTCACTATGAAAGCATACATTACGGCTGGTTTACAGCCATACTGCATGCTCCCATAGTAAAATATAGGAATGCGACTGTTGTTTGGTCGCATCCTAATGAGGCGGTCGGGACCGCCGACCAGGTGTCGGTCGGTCCCAGGACCCAGTCGGTGTCGACAGGAAGGAATTCCGCCTGACATCGAAATCAGGCCCTCAGTGTACCAAGTGTCTCCTTGATGTTGCCTATTGCTTTGTTCATGTTATCCGACATTTGTATCACAGCCTTAGCCAGTCCCACAGACATGTACTTAAAGAACTACTCAATGGTATTCATTGGAGTATCATCCATTAGGGCTTTGCTGTGGGTTGTCTTGCCAACAGAATTGTATGTATGTATTAATAGATATGTTGTGGGAAGATTCTATGTGAGGTAATGAGGGAGGCAGTTGTAAGGAGGTTGAGATGAGAGAAGACGTGTGCTGACTTGCTGTGTATATTCTTTAGATTTATGTAGAATAAACTTCTTCAAATGTATATGGGCTCCATTTCTACTTGCAACAAGTGGTGACGAGCTGGAGCTGCCTGAAGAGAATCCCATGCAAGATATTCCTCGACTGGTTTTCAAAGCAAGGGAACATCGCACTCAGTAATTTTTGAATTTCATTTGTATTACTATAATACCAACACAGGATTAATTTTGTACTCGCCATTGAATCATATGTTTTCATACTGGCTTTTGTGGCTGTACAGTTGAGACTGCACCCTTCCTTTACTACAGCGACGGGGGATTGGAATAATGCTGACGTGATTTCTGTGCTAAGAGCTGAACAGCCTGTCGACTTTGCACACAACGTAGGCGTGCGACTTCGAAAAACAAATCTAAACATGAGTACCCAAATTTCACCATCGGTTCACCTCAACCGTTTTGGCCTTCTGGTCCAGCGCCTACCTTAAAATGGGGAGAGTGGAAAATATATTTTTAAATTATATTGCAGCCGTAGATGAACCTAACAAAGGGTCACTATGCAAAAGTGTGTAGGAAGAAGAAGAAATGTATTAAATGTGTTTGCGAAGTTGATAGTAATGAATGCAGAGAACTTCCTACTAGCGAGGATGAAAATTGTGACAAGGTAGCTAGTCTAGGTGCCAATTTAGTTACGAATATTCATAGCGAGTGTTCTAAAACTAAACCTGAATGTTGGATGACTATTGGAGGAGTATCATTTATGATTTATGCTGACTCTAGTTCTCACCATCATTAATGAGGAGTTATGGAGGAAAACATTTGCAGACAAAGTTGAGAAGCAATTATTGTCTGCTGATATCAATCCAGAACAGTACAGTGGTGAGCTCATAGATATGGTTGGATTTAGATGCTTTACATTCAGATTCAAACATGGATCAACATGTGGTAAATTGTATGTAGTAAAAAAAGGACCCCCTGTTTCTCGGATGGTTCAATCAAAAGAACTTAGACATTGTACTTGACCCTAATAGTAAAGAGCAGGTACTAATAGTTGATGATGGTGTAAATATGGGGAACAATATGCTTGCAAGTTTTCCTGGTGTACTTAGTGGCAAACTGGGGACACAAGGGATTTGAACACAGCTTACTATTAAATAAATATGCCAATCCCATAATTCACAAGTTGAAGAATGTACCATTCATGGTCCGCGAAGAGGTTCCTAAAGAGTTTAATACTTTTTCCAAGGAAATTGGAGTCAAATGTTTCCAAGATACC
Organism: Calotriton arnoldi; assembly: GCA_963921515.1. Lineage (NCBI taxonomy): Eukaryota > Metazoa > Chordata > Amphibia > Caudata > Salamandridae > Calotriton > Calotriton arnoldi. The sequence continues at coordinate 1,328,167 of CAWUFW010001465.1, read as the reverse complement.
GTTTAGATTTTTAGTAACTCAAAAAAGGAACCTGATGAAAAATGTCTTAAAAATCTAAGGGGCAGATGTATCAAACGATTTTGAGGTCGCAAAAATAGCGATTCGCTAAAAACAGCGTTTGCGACCTCAAAAGCGAGAACCCGATGTATGAGCAATATTCGCAGTGCAAAATAAGAAATCGCTAAATAAGCGATTTCCTATTTAGCGAATTCTTAAAATGTGCGTATCCCTCTTGCGAATTCGCAAACAGCTCCAAAATGTTTGCGACATACGCAAATTGCGAAATCGCTGTGTAAGGAATCGCAATGCAATGTATCAAAAAATCGCTAATAGCGAATCCTAAGAAATCGCTATTTAGCACCATAGAATTAACACCAACACAATCCAGGTGGTAACCAGGTGCAAGCTATATTAAGAGGCCCACAATGCACCAGCCACTTCCACAATGGCTTCACTCTACCTGATAGCAAGGAGGCTGCGACTGCGTGCGGCAGCACAGAGAAGGATGCGACAAGAACGGGTGTTTAGGGTGCGCATCACACTCTTCATGCAGACTGAGGAGGAGATCCACAACAAGTACAGGCTGGACACAAAGAGCATCCTGGACTTGATAGAGGAGCTGAGACCCCACATGGAACACCCAACAGGCAGGACCCAAAGCATACCAGCCCATGTCCAGGTACTGTGCTCACTGCACCTGCTGGCCACAGGCAGTTTCCAAGGGGTGATAGCTGTGGCAGGTGGGGTGTCCCAGAGTTGCCTGTCACGGTTCTTTCGTGCATTCCTAGATGCCATGGTACAAAGGCTACGCAACCACATACAATTCCCCACCACACAACAGGAATTACAACAGACACAACTGGACTTCTACCAGATTGCACACTTCCCAAACGTAATTGGCTGTATTGATGGTACCCATGTGGCTCTCACACCCCCATCAACCAACGAATATGTGTACCGTAACCGCAAGTCCTACCATTCGCTCAACATTCAGATCGTATGCAATGCCAGGCATCTCATCAAGGACATTGTTGCCAAATTCCCAGGGAGCAGCCACGACTCCTTCATCTTCAGGCACAGTGGGATATACGGACGTCTCACTGCTGGCGAGTTTGGTGAGGGCTACCTCCTAGGTAAGTGCATGTCTGACCTCCCATATACAGGTACATCACTGGTCTGTGGGCCATTGACTGACCTCTCATGATTGTCCCTGCAGGTGACAGTGCCTATGCGGTGCGAGAGTTCATCCTGACGCCATACCTGAACCCAGCCAATCCCAGGGAGCGGCGTTACAACCGTGCTCACAAAGCAACACGATGCATAATAGAGCGGACATTTGGCATCCTCAAAAGCAGGTTCCGCTGCCTGCATAAAAGCGGTGGCGCACTCCAATACAGCCTGGAGACAAGCTGCAATGCTACACAACATTGCGGTGAGGAAAGGCATCCCAGTTGAACTGTCAGACAGTGACACTTCTGACGATGAAGACCCATGCCCCCCTGGAAGACCTGCAGTTGGATTTGGGGCAGCTGCGGGACGACAGAGACGGGATGAGATAACCCATAACTACTTCTAGGTGAGTAATAATGACATGAGGCATGTGTTATTTGGTTTCAGGTCTGTGTTTATTTCAGCCCTTACATGCAGGATAGAATACGTCACACAGCCTGAGAGACTCCATGCAGCCCACTATGTGTAGCACATGTTATGTCCACAGTGCAGGTCTGTGAGCAAGCCAGGAGTCCTGTTGTAATGGGTTACCTCACCCTTTGGCGTAACTCAGTTTGGGCAGCTCATCTTCTCCTGTTGCGGCCTGCTGGTGCCTGCTCTGGGTGCTGACTGGCCTCCCATGACTCCACATGTGTAGCTCCCTGTCTCCCACTGCGCCGTCTTGGCACAGGCACTGGTGGTGTAATGCTGCTCCTGCTGGATACCTCCTCGCTATCCTCTGAGACCCGAAGTGCTGGGCCACCTGTGTTGGCTGTCTGCATGTGTTCCACGGCACTGGTGACCAGCACCAGGCCTTTCGCCACATCCTGGCAGCAGTGGGACATCTCCACTTGCATGCTGATGGTGCGACGTGTCAGCTGGCTAGTGGCAGTGCAGAGGTGGTTTACCGCCTTAGTATAGCTGTGCAGTCGGCTGTCCGCACGTTGCCTCAGTCTGTGCCTGTCTGCCTTGTCCCTCTTGAATGTGGCACACAATTTATGGATGGCACCTGCCATGGCCATGATGCCCTCCCCCATGTGACATAGGCTTTTGTTCACTGTGCACAGCTGCCGATTAATGGACCGCAGTGATTTCTGTTGCAGGCGCTGTACCTGCAGTATGCTGCCCTCCAGTCCAGCAAACACCGTGTCCTCATCATCCGTGCCACAGCTGGTGCTGGCACGTGGCCTGCGTCTCCCATATCCATGCACTCTATGTCGCAGTGTGGCCTGTGCCGGGACCTGTGTCACACCCTGCCCTGGCTCTGCCTGTGCTTCTTCCTCGCCTGTGGACTGTGTATCTGCCTCCAGGGGTGGCAGTGGTGGCACAATGGTGCGCTTCCTCCTTGGGACAGGTGTGCTCTCTCTGCTGTCTTCTGGCTCCCCCTGCCCTGCCTGTTCAGCTGTATCTTCCACCTCCTCATCTCCCGCACTGTCATCCAGTGGCCCAGGTTGTGCTGTGGATGAAGCGGGAAAATTGATTTTGTGACATTGTCTACATTTCTCACTTAATAAAGTTTTCACATTTTGGATTGGCTAACTGGTATCTATAGCATTCCTGCCTTTACAGGGTCTCACATACTGCTTCAACATTGCTGTGTGTTCTTGCCCCACTGTGTTGTGCCTATGACTGCGTCTCCCATGATGCATTGCTGTGTGTGCTGGAATAAGTGGACCGGAGTGGCATTTGTAGTGTGTGTTGGGTGCATTCCTGTGTGTGGGGATGGGATGGTGCTGTGGGGGCTGCATTTGGCATGCCTCTTACCTCGTCTGGTGGTTGCAGGCTCTGAGCTGTCTATGTCAGCCACTCCACTGATGCTTTCTGGCAGGAGGGTGCTCTCCACCAACTCCTCCTGGGGTGTTGAGTCGGTTGCTGTGGATGTTCCACCCCTGTCTTCCTGGACTGCGCCAGCCTGGTTGCCACCTTCTCTTTGGACCTTTGGCGCATGTCGTACCACCTCTTCCTCAGCTCTTCGACCGTGCGCTGGGTCACACCTACAGCATTTACTTTTTCCTGGATGGCCAGCCAGATTTTGCGCTTCCTGGACTCAGGTACACGGAGTGCCTTTTTTCCAAATAGGAGTTCATGGTTGCACACCATCTCCTCAATCAAGACCTCCTGCTCCCTTTCACTGAACTTGTTTTTCCTCTTCCTCACTGCCCTCTCCTTGTCCTTCTCTTTGTGTTGGGAATCCATTTTTGCTGTTTGTGACTGCTGTGCTCACTCCTCTGCCTCTCCTCACAGCCTCTGACCCAGCCTCAGGCACTCAGGTGCAGCAGATCACTCCCACTTCCTGGGTGTGATGTCATCAAGCTGCACCTGAATTGCTGCTTCCCGATTTTGCGATTCTTTATTTGCGAATTTCGCTAATAAGGAATCGCAAAATCGGGATTCGCAGAATATTCTTAGACTTTTAAGTAATCGCAGATTTATAGCGATTTTCTAGATACATCGCGATTAGCGATTCTCAAATTGCGAATCGCTAAAACTCGCAAATTGAGAATCGCTAACCAAATCTTTGATACATCTGCCCCTTAGGCTCCAGAGGTTTTACAGTAGAATTCTCAAAATGCAAATTCACGGAAAACAATGTAACTTACTTGGGTCATGTAATTGGTGGGGATGGTGTTAGTTCAAAGCCATCTTTGATCAGAACCCTTGAGGAGGATTTAACCCCTACTAACAAGGATGATGTGCGTTTGTTCCAAATGAATTCCAAAATTCACAGAAAGAACGTTTCACATAAGACAATTGCTAAAGAATAAAAACAAATTCGACTGGTCACAGTGATGGAGCAAGGATTCGAGAAAATGAAACTTGCTCGTATGAATCTTCCATTAACTTTCACTAATCGTTAAAATTTGTAAGTGTGACGAAACTAATATACAACAGACACAGACACATGGGGAGAAAAGCTTACGCATGCTTGAATTAATGAGAAATAACATGCAATGCGACTAAAACCCGCTTTAATTTATGAAAACGATTTGCGCATGTGCAAAACCTGGATTACGCAGAGAGAACGTGACTAACTCGCTTTGAGAGGGAAAACCTCACGCATGCGCAAGAAAGACCAACACGCGGTCTTGAGGTACTGCATGCCAGGCATATGCTTGCTTGATTTAAAGGAAAGCTGCTGTTATTAATGCTTTTGCCCAGAATAATAATAATTACATGGGATAGAGTAGAAGTGGGTGGTGAACAGTGAGAATTACATCTTTAAGAAAATAACATTTGTTTATGATTCTTTTATTAATAGTGTGCATTCGGGCCTGCTAAACCATGACTGAAAAGAAAATGGCGAAAGCTGCGCATGCTCAATGAGTCCATGATATGACCCGGTGACCGAAAGAGCTGAATGACTGTCAAGATTCAAGGACAGAAGAGATGGGAAAAAGAGGAGATGTAACACTCATCTATGAAGCTTGTATTAAATAAATCATTACATTTACAACAAAATAGGAATGAGAAAATAAAAATATGAATGAGTCAAAGGGAAAGGGCTAGCAAACAATAGGTTTCACTAATAAAAATGAATATGTCAGCCTGGTGTGACGAAGACTCCCCTAACGCCGTCCAATCATATTCCGTATTTTAGTAAAATTTGCAACTCTTGATGGTGGGACATGAAGAAATAAAGACTATAACTAGAGTGACTTGAGTTAAGTAAATTAGCTAGACCTGGAGAGCTAGAGCTGCTGGAGCTGCTGCTGGGAGCTGAGCACGAGAGAGCAGAGAGAGAGAGAGAGATGAGATCAGACTCGGAAGATTCAGACGACTGCCTGATTAGATTCAAAGATTAAGGAAGAGTATCGAGGAGGGAGAGAGTGTAAGAGAGGGATTCGCCCTGGTGCGTCGGGTTTGTAGAGAAGTCTAGTAAGTATCAGTCCTGTCCTGATCCTATCCTATACTCTTTGTCTCCTGATCCTAAGTCAGGGGACCCCCACCAGTCCTTTGGCCAGAGGGGTGGTTTTCCAGTCATCTTTATTAGGTAAATGTCATTCTATCCAAAAATGGTCATATTTCTTTGCAAATGTGTTATTATGTGCCTTTTATCTCTACATCTATCCACTCTTATGCATTTGGTTTGTTGAATGAGTTTGTGTAATTGAATGTATTATGCTATATGATTGTTCTCTCTCCCATTTAAGAAAGATGGAATTTGCACTGTGAATCTGTAATTGATGAGCGTTCAACTTTATGACTGAAATTTTAGATACTCTTATAATTATTATTATTCAGAGTCTGTGGTTATTTCACTAAGAATTTTAGTAAAGAAGTTGTTAATATCACCATCAACTAACTCAACTTATGGTCCATCGACCAGAGGAAGAGTGTTGATCCGTGAAGATTAGTTAGACATTGAAATGATATTGTAATCGATTTATGGTTACAGGGAAATAACTAATCAGAACTTAAGTGAATTATAAAACTTGACTCCCAGCGGATTGGCCAGGGAGTGTGCATGAACATTTTTTTTGGATAAACGTATATGGGCCCATTGAAATATTCAGTTTTGTGTGAAATATCCAACCCTGGCCTTTTCGCGCTGGATCAACAGCAATATGAAAAAGATTTTGGCGATATTAAATCTGCTATTGCAAAGGCTTCTTCTTTGGAGAGTTTCGATCCATCTGCAGATAGCTTCATTACTACTAATGCTATTAGCAAAGGGTTAGGTGCTGTGTTATCTCAGGTTTATAAAAATGGAAAGAAGGATATTATTGCTTATGAATCTAGATCCTTATCCCCTTTAGAGGAAGACTTTCCAACTATTGAATGTGAGACATTAGCATGTGCATGGTCTTTAAAACATTTTAGAGCTTTTGTGTGGGGGAAACCTTGCATTGTACGATGTGACCACAAACCTATTGTGAAAGGCACTGTTAAAGCTTCTCCCAGAATTGCTAGATTATCTATTCAAATGCAGGACTATGACTAAAAAATAACATATGTGACGGGTATGGATAGTGTAATCACAGATTTCCTTTCAAGAATGCTTACATAGATGGAAGAGTGTGAGGATGAACTTCAGAATGGGTTTCAAGTAGCATTGATTGCAGTGCTCCTGCAGTCAAAGTTGATGAATGGAATTCTGAATACAAAACAACAGTGCCTTACAAAATGTGTTGAACTATGTAAATAGTGGATGGCCAAAAAGAACGTTATGGAGGATTCTATACAACCTTTCTGGGAAATCAGATCTTAATTATCAGAAGACAATGGTGAATTTTTGAGAGGCGAGAGAGTGATTCTGCCATGCAGTCTGAGTGAAATGTTTATTAATTTGGCACATGGGGTTCACTTTGGTATTGCCAGAACAAAATCTGTTGGGAAACAGATGTAGACCTTGAAGTGGATAGATTAGTGATAATGTGTACAAAATGTGTACGGGCATGCAAATCGTTACAAACTTTCAGGCCCCCAATGTGTAGTGGTACAAATCCTCAGAATCCTTGGGAATCTGTAGTGGTGGATATCATGGGACCCATTGGATCTCCACAAAACTATGTACTAGTTCTTATTGACTTGTTTTCAAGATGGGTAGTGGTTTAAATTGATGATCAAGCTTATACAGATTCAGTTTTAGAGTTCCTTGATCAAGTTTTTGTTTCAGAGGGTATTCCTGCCACAATACTGAGTGATAATGCTGTCCAACTCACGTCTTACAAGGCTAGATTGTACTTTGCAAGAGTCGGTGTTTGCCATAGGACCACTTCGTTTTATATAATCCACGTGCTAATGATATGGTTGAGAGATTCAACCGTGCAATCAAGGGAGTAGTTCACTTGGCCATGGCTAGTAACAGGAATTGGGTCACTCAGCTGGGAAAAACAGTATGGTCACACAGGGTTACCATCAATAAAACCACGGGTGAGTCTCCTTTTAATGATGAGAGGGAGAAACCCTAGAACTAAGTACAATCCTGGTTGGTTATTCTGCACAGGGATAGAGCAATGGTCTGTGGAAACTGCCCGTGACAGAAATAATGATAGTCAAAAGAAAAGTAAGTTGTATTACAACACCAAGAAGGGTACCAAGGTTGCAAAAGTAAAAGTGGGTTATTGGGTTTGGGTCCAGAAACCAGGTTGTGTTGTGAATGGAGAAAGTAGGTTCTGCTCACCAGAGGAGGTAATTGAGGTCTTGAAAAATTCCGTCAGTTTAAGTAAAGGTAAAGCATGGAATCTCAATAGGATTGCACTTGGACCTTTAGAGGTGTGGAAAAAGACGCGGAGTGAATTACATGCTAGTATCTGGAATCCTTCAGAAAATGTACCAGATCATATAAGTAACTCTGGTGTAATTACACAATCGTTTGCAAATGTGGCAGCAGAAGGAAATGTTCCAAGTTCTCTATCTGGGTTCTCTGGCTCAATGTCTAGGGAAGGTGATTGGGTGGTAGTTGATGATTCATCTGATGCTGTGAATGTTGATGTAGAGTTGGCTGATGCAGTAGTATGGATGATGCTGTTGAAGTGGAGCAACCAGATTCAGTATGGAATGGTTAGTGTATGGATGGTGGCGATTCGGGTTGTCATAAGAGAATAAGAAAACCCCCCAAGTGGTTAGAAGATTATGTGCATAAAAGTTCATAAGTGCCACGTATATACTGTTATTGTCAATGTATTCTTTTATTATTATTTATCGTCATTTGCCCTATTTTGAAACTGTAAGATGTTAGGACGCTTTACATTTTTATTGGATCATCTTGCAAATTATTCATTTTATTGTATAAAGAGGGGGATGTGTTGTCTGTTGTCTTGCCAACAGAATTGTAGGTATGTAATAATATGTTATGTTGTGGGGAGATTCTATGTAAGGTAATGAGGGATGCAGTTGTAAGTAGGTGGAGATCACGTGTGCTGCCTTGCAGTGTATAGTCTTCAGGTTTCTCTAGAAAAAACTTCTTCATAACATATATGGGGGCAGATTTACAAGCCCCTTGCGCCTCCTTGCGCCGCCATTGCGTCACTTTTTTTGACGCAACGGCGGAGCAAACAATGCGGCCTATTTACAACGTGACGCATCTAGGGAGATGCGTCACGTTGTAAAACCCTGCGTCACATTATACCTGCGTCAGGTATAATGTATGCAGGGTGGGCGTTCCCATGCAGGAAGGCCTCATAAAAGTGACTCAGTGAAATCTACAAGATTTCACTGCATCACTTCTACGACGCCACTGCGTCAAAACTTTACGCCTGCTTGAAGCAGGCGTAAGGAGTGGCGCAGTGTAGTGGGAATAGGCCTCAAAAAGCATTGCTGGAGTTGCGTCGTGCTTGCGACACGACTCCAGCAATGCGTGACTTTTGCTCCAACAGATGCGTCAGAATTTCTGATGCATCTGTCAATACTTGCGCCATGGTGCGCCGTATTGTAAATACGGCGCTTCCATGGTGGAGCAAGGGTTTGTCAGTGTGGCGCAGGGAAAGTGACGCATCTCTACAGATGCGTCACTTTCTTGTAAATCTGCCCCATGGAGTCCTTTTCTACTTGCAACAGGCTTCCTTGATATCCATTAAGCTATCATCCTACTTGTCATGAAGGTGGTGTAGCTCTGGCTACGCATTCAAGCATTCAATGTTCTTTATAAATAATTTCCAAATGAGCAAGGAAGGATGCTAGCCCATCTTCTACTTTTGTTTTCGTGTACATACCAGTTAGTGTCAATTTTGGGGCACAACTTTGCCTTTGGCTGATATGGTTGGTGCTTTGTCAATGTGTCCTGATTTTATAGGAGTATTTATTTGTCCTTGTTGTGGTCTTGTGATGTTCTCCACCAGGAGCATCACTTTGTCATCACAACTGCATGGGTTGATTGCTGATAGCGTGTCATCGTCCACTTTACTAGTTCCATATACGAGTAGGGAACAGTAGGTATTGTGGATTGTTATTTCCTATGCATGTCATCAGTTACAATTTAAAATGACTAATATTGTAAGAGTTGTAATTCACAAAATAAAACATAAATGCAGACCGTTTACTTGGTTTATGTGTCACACTTTCCAGTCATTGTTTTGGAAGGAACTTACTCGTACGGAAACAGTTCTAGGATGATGCACTGCAATGAATTATGGCCTCACAGACCGCAGTAGCATTTTTAATTTAGGGTGTGATTTTGCATACAACGCATACATCTTTAATGCTGAAGGTATGTGGTGATACTTCATGCAATCACATTACTCAGCCCCTATGTTCAAGTGGAAAGTTTGCCACATTGCTGATATGTGTCTCACAATGACGTTGTGTATGTTGAAATAAGTACTGCTCGCGTCTGCCACATGTCATTGTAGATGTGTGCATGGATGTAGGCTCTCCATTCTACATTATGGCTTCTCAGCAACCTCATAACACTTTACATTCATCTATTGCATCCATTTACTTGTCAAGTATTCTTTATCTATGTTCATGTTTATGTTAGGGGATTTGTAAAGCGCATGGCTGCCCAAGGACTTCCCAGCACTGAAGAGAAGAGGAAGAGGTGATAAGAAGAGACAAAATCATGGGAACAGCCATGTCTGAAGTTTTTTCCTGAAACTACGTTCATCTTTCAGCATGCTCAGTTTCGTGATCATGGAGTTCCAGAGCTGAGGGACCAGGTATGAGAAGGACCTTCCTCCCCATCTTGATCTCTTTATCCTTGGTGTATTCATAAGGAAGTCAGACGATGACCTGAGGGACCTTTTGGGGACATATGGGGAGATGAGGGCCTTTAGCAGAGCTGGGCATCTGTCATTCATAGCTTCATGAGCTAGGTAGAGGGCATTGAATCTGATCCTGGATTGAACGGGCAGCCAGTGCAACTTTTTCAGAGAGGCTCTCACTGACTCCTGTCTTGGTATCTTCAGGAGTAACCTAGCCGCCACGTTTTGGGCAACCTGCAGTCTGTTGACCACGCATTTTGGGGCACCCAAATACAGGGAGTTACTGTAGTCCAGGCGTGAGACCACCAGAGCCTGGATCACCGTTCTCCGTGCCTATCTATAAGGTTAGAGTGCGACTTGTGATGGTAGAAGATGTTTGGGCATGAACCAAGAAGCCAGGAGGTTGTACGTTTTACATGCATGTCTTTTTATAGTCTTATCTGCTGCCTGTAGGTCCTTCATATTACCTGTGTCTGTGCTATCATGTCAAATCTCCATTCAGGTTCAATTGTGGCTCCCACTGTTCCTCACTTGCAGTGATTTCCTCCTGTCAATCAATCAGTATTTGTAGTGCGCGCTAATCACCCCAGGGGGTATCCAGGCGCTGCGGGTGGGGCAATTCGAACATCCAGGTCTTGAGGCCACTCCTGAATTCGGCAAGGGAGGTAAAGGTTCGGAGGTGGATGGGGAGGTCGTTCCAGGCCTTGGTAGCTAGGTGGGAGAAGGAGCGTCCTCCAGCTCGAGTACGATGAGTGCGGAGAACGATGGCGAGGCCCATGGAGGCAGTCTGCAGGTGTCTGGTGGCCTGATGGAAGGTCAGGCAGTTGTTCAGGTATTCTGGTCCCGTTTTGCGGAGGGATTTGTAGGCGTGCGTGAGCAGCTTGAAGTGGCACCTCTTCTTGACAGGAAGACAGTGCAGGCTACGGAGGTGGGGGGTGATGTGGCATCGTCTGGGCAGGTCCAGGAGGATTCTTGCTGCTGCGTTCTGGATTGTTTGGAGACGCTTGAGGAGGAGGGTTGTGGTTCTGGCATAGAGAGTGTTCCCGTTGTCAAGTCAACTGGTGATGAGGGCTTGTGTGTGACGGGTCTTCTGGTGTCGGTTGGGATCCATCTGAAGACTTTACGGATCAATCTGAGGATGTTGAAGCAGGTGGATGCAACCGAGTTGACCTGTTGTCTCATGGAGAGCTCGCTGTTCGAGGATGATACTGAGGTTGCGGGCGTGGATGTTGGGGGTGGGTACTGATCCGCACCAGGTGTCATCCCATGGTGACGGGGGTCTTCTGAAGAGGAGAACTTCGGTTTTGTCGGTGTTGAGTATGAAGCAGTTGGCGACGTCAGTCATGGTACTCTAGAAGTTCGCTCTAGTGGTGTCCGTGTCTTCGGTGAGGGAGAGTATGAGCTGTATCTGAATTGGGTTAAGTCCTTTACTCCCTATGTTCTGTGGCCCAACCCACTATGGGTCCTGAGCAACCGGATCAAGTACCCCTTCTTCACTGGACTCTCGATGGGAGCGCAGATCAAGCAGTCCAAGGCTTCTCTAGGGGAGGTAGATGCAGAAGGTGAACGCAGGCTCACAACTTAAAATACGTTCAGTAGCAGCAATAAATGATTGTCCCGACAAATACTTGCTTTTATGAAAAAAAGGAATATTTATATATGAACACAAAGTGAAATATTGCATACACATATAATACACACATACCTCCTGAGGTCAGTACTCTAGTGATCGATAGGCAGGTCCCTGAGTCCCACTTCCGCTCTTTCTAATGGAAGTGGTTATTCCCCATTCATGATAGGAGACTTTTAGGTTAGGACCCACTAGAGATCTGAGTCCTAGTTGTCCCATTCTGACTAGTGTTCCTGTGCCCACAGCACTACAAGACAGAACAAGTTCCCCTGAGTCCCCAGTCTTACCCACTTCCTCAGGTTGCTCTGTCGAAGTCCCCAGGAGTGTTCCACTCTTGGGCATTGTGGAGGTCTACAGCCGCTGGCTGTCTGATCACACCATAGGTTCCTCTGATCCTTCTCACAGGTAGGGGGGAAGATCGCGCGGGTGTCAATGCTTCAGTCAGATCTCGGGCACTCACAGAACCCCACAGCATCCCTTCTCCTCTGCCTCAACGAAACCAGCTAACAACTCTTGCTCTTCATGGTGGCCCCCACTGGCATAAAGTGTCACCGACTTTACTCCTTACGCAGGCAACAACCCAATCGGCATGTCAGTAATGCATCTTCACGGGCAGCCCCCTTTGGCATTTAGGGTCAACAACTTTACTAAGCACATGGCCAACAGCCTTATCTGCATGACAGTTACATTCTTCACAGTGGCCCCCTCCGGCATGCAGGACCGCTGACTTTACTCTGCCCAATGATAATAGTCCAATCGGCTCTGCAGTAATACAGACTTCATGCCGACCCCCTCTGGCACACGTGGTTGCTGCCTTTTCTCTACACACAGGTGAGGCCCAATCGGTGCTGTAACAGCTAGCATTAAGGTGGCACCCTATGGCATACAGGGTCGTTGACTTCAATCTGTACATGGACGACAGCACCATCAGTGCAGAAGCCGCTTCCTCACACCTTGCGATGGAGTCCACTTGCCAGGATCACCACCTGGACCCTTCTTCTTCCCAGCACTCTCCTCTTCATCACAGTGAACACTGGTCTTGGCAAGAAGGCATGCACAGGTGCTCCAAGGCAGGTAGTCTTTGATTTCCATGGGTGATGTCCCATCACCCAGCTGGGAGACTGGCAGACCTTAGTCCCCAGCCCTGGTCACAGGTAGAAGCCTTGCAGAGCTTCTTCTCTTCACACAGCCCAACTGACTACTTGACAGTTGACAATTTTGGGGGCCGCCAGCTCCCCTTTTTATAGTCCATTTCCAGACACAGAATGTGAGTTAGTGTCTGAGTCTTTGAAGTTTTTTTACTTACTTTTGAAGAGGCCACTCCTCCTCTTCCCTGCCCTACCTTCAGAAAGCAGTCTGTCACAGCAAGAGCAACTCCAAATCTGAAAGACCCACAGCACAGGCCATGGGAGTGACTAGAGTTTCACACCTGAATGTCACCCGCAGTGATATGTGCATCAAAAGGATACCCCAGGGTCCCAGCCCTAATCTTCACAATTCTCAAATCAGCCCCATATCATTCCTAAGATGTGCCCAAGCCCCTTTCCATTGACCTCTCTCCGAATAAAAGAGCACCCTGTAAAGTGTACCGAAGAGCCTGGCTCTTCTTTCCTCCAGTGTGTATCTCACTGACCTCTCAGGAATGCAGCAATCCACAAATGTGTTCGGGTGGGAACTCTCTACCTTCTCATGCTCCTCCAATCAGCCCTAGGTCTCCCAAAGTGGAACCGAGACTCTTTCATGTATTGTACAGCTCTGAGGCATGCACACACCCAGCACACACATGCAACCACACTCATGCTGCACAGCGCTACATACTAATTTGATGTAGGCCAACAGTGAGTTAAGCACACAGCATCAGAACTTTACATGAGTGGTCCGATAGGCCTCATTCCAGTGATACAGGTAAAAAGGCCTATTCACTCCTACTGATGACTACAATATGCTGCCACTATCATGTTCGTGCTACTTAACTCCTGGTAACGGCAGTAGCCTTTCACTATCATGAGGGTAGCTCTTTGGGTGCCACTCCCAGTCCAGCACAACCATGCTCCTGTCATGGTACACATGCATGATCCATGTTCACCCATGACAACAGAAATTAGCACCAGACAATCAGATATCATTGCAGATGGGGCATTCAGGGCAGCAGTACATGTCCATCACCATGCGAGGAACTTTTCCATCCCTGCAGCGCTAGTCTGCCTGAAGTGCACCAGCACTTGGAGAAAGTAGAAGTGTGTCATACTTTAATAGATATAGCACATTTCTGCTCTCTCTCTTTCACGCGATGCAGCGCAGCAAGTTCCCTCACTACGTTGCGATGCATGAATAAATGGTAAGTCTGGCCCCACGCATTTAGGGAATAAACCAATAATTTATTTAATTTAGTTTATTCACCCAAAATGAAAAAATAGTAAACTAAATGTGGGTATTTTCAGAAAATATTCAGATGTTTGCTGGCAAATATATTGCATTTTGATAATATATTTAAAGCTGTTATTTGGGTGGTGACTTATTCTAAGTTGGGGACACTTGTTATTGATGAGTATTTTTGTGCTTGAAGACAGCTGCATCTCTGCCTATTATTTTCATTACCTATATTGATAAGGTTTTTTGTGGTGGGTCTACAATACTATTGCTGTTGTAGCTTTTGTATCCAACGCACAAAAGGTGGTTACAGGAATGTTTGTAAATAGTCTAACCACTAGCAATTGCTAGAGGTAGTATTCTAAGCCATTGTTTAACACCCATTTTAGTCAGAGGTCCTTCTTATTCAACTCAGTACTGACCCTGCTCTTCATGGGAACCGTTCATCCTAAACTGCCAGACATAACCCCCTTTAGAAGAGAACACAAACAAACCCAGACCGGTTTTGGCATTATCAGTGAGGTATAGCTTGGTTTCTATAACATAGTGAGCAAGGGACTCATGTCTTTGCATACCCTTAGACAGGGCCACCGGATGGCGCCTGGTGCAACAATCTTTGTAGGCGCCCCCCCTTCTTCATAGATTACCTCAATATCCCCTCCAACATTGCCCCTCATCTCTCCATAGAGCCTCTCTCAGATGTATTTCATTTGTTTATAGTCATACCAGTGTAGGGTGCCAGAGCACCTTGCATCACACACACATTATACAGAGACAAAGAATTATACATGTGTAAATCAGTGTATAGGAAATGTTACATAAGACAATGAGCACCACAAGGTGTAAGAGTCACATGTCATCCACACTGGAAGGCAGTGTATTTTAAGAGTGCTTGGTCTGGAGAAGCATAAACTCAGAATTTAAAATGCAACACAGTGGTTGAGGTTGGCTTTACTAATAAGAATTTATTTCTCCCCAAACAAACCCTTTTTCACAGCAACAGGATAATGAAAAACTGGGATAAAAACATAGGATTCTAGCCTATACCTTGCAGTTTGTGTGCAGATCGTTGATGACAGTTCATAGTTCACTGTGCTATATTAGGATTGTACTGCAACTGTGAAAAGAACCTCTGTCGCAAAAACAGTAACCCACTGAGCTATCTACATAAAATATAATTCTGTGATCTGCATGGTACACATTCTTTGCAGCAGGTATATTACCCCTCTGTGCTACTTTATGACTACTCAAAACTGCAACTAGAGAAATTCCATGTTTCTAGCAAGTACATTAATCACTAGAGTTATCTTGCCATTTTAATTGCTGCCTAAAAACGGCTTGACAGACAAGGAACTCTGCAGCACGTACTTTTAAACCATTAAGATATTTCTAAACACAGCGGCGTCCTTACCGCGGTCCTGTGCGGTGGCATTGGTCGCACCGCCCTAAAGCCAGCTTTGCTCATGGCCTCATTGAGAGTTGCATCAAATGCACAGAACATGATGGGAGGAATCCTTGCAGATAGCTTAACCACTGACAATCGGTCGGCGTAGCATTCTAACCCATCATTTTTACCCACTGTGCCACTGTAGACTGAGGCCCGTCTTATGCAAATCAGTATTAACCCTGCTCCTTATGGGAACAGTGCTTCCGACACAGTCCTTCTTTATCCAGAAGGTGACATAAGCAAATCTACACCTGTTTGGCCTTATTAGGACTCGTCAGTGAGCCATAGCTTGGATCCTGTGGCCCAGTTAACAAGCGACCCATGTTGGGACATGCCTTTGGCCACTTAGGGTTTCACATTAAACACACAAAGGGTAATGGGTGAATTGTTTGATAATAATCTAACCACTATCAATTGCTCAGGGTAGCATTGTAGCATCACACTCTTGCTGCTGCTAATCATATTAGTATCACTGATATTTAATTGCTTTTATATATCCATAGACTCAATTAAATAATTTCTGTTACATAATAAAATTGGTTTTAGCCATTTTGAGAATTGTGGTGTATTAAATGGTATGGTTGTGCGACCTTACCACGTAATACACTGATGAAACCGTCTTGGGTCCAATCAGGCATGTTTGTAAAAAGTCTAGCTCAACTCTGGGTAGCTGTGGCGCCCAGCAGCAAGGCTTAAACAAAGGAACTAGTGTAGAAAATTTAGAAGCAACAAACAATGAAATAAGAAAGTCTTGCAATACAAACGAAATCCAACACCAATTCATAAAAATAGATCATATTTTTATAAATTTCTAGACACTAAGATGAGCAAAATCTACTGGTGGGTTCCGGAGATATAGATTTTTAAGTAAAACATACATCTCAGCTTTTTAGTCCAAAGCGTGAACAAGCATTGGTAAAGTAAAGTTTGGAAACTTTTGAAAAGTTTGAAAGAGTTGTGTTCGGCTACTCTGGTCCGAGTTTGCCGACCAATTCTGACATTGAAAAAGTCATGAGGGCCAATAAGGAGTATTTGGACAGTCACCAGAGCAGTCACTCTCAAGTCAAATTCCATCAAGACTGCCATAAGCTTCAATGAAGTGGTCCTGTTGCTGGGGATGCAGGATGCTGAGTATTCTGAAAGAGTCTCTGCGATCGACGTGGGCCTTCCTGGGGTTATTCCTTGGTCCATTGGTGAGGTGGGGTGACTTTGGTCACAAGAGTCGGAGTCCCTAAAAATCATCTTTGAGCCAGCAGAATTCCAGCCGCAGCTGGACTATCAATCTCTGGACACTGCAGGTCCAGTGATATTCTTTGGTGAAGGCTAGTGTCCTCCTTTGGTGACCAATTGACACTCCAACGACTCTTCCGAGTCTGGCAAACATGGGTTCAACTTTTGAGTCCAGGGTCGAGGTCTTTTCGGTTACATGTCAGTGGCGATTCCTTCGAGTGGTTACTGATTTCAGCTTTTATGGCCCTCATGCTGGAACAGTGGGTCAGCAGACTGACCCTTGGAGTCACGACTTCAGTCTAGGGGTTGAGGAGTGACTTTTCCTCGAGCACTGTGCGGTTGGTGGCCGTGCAAATAGCAGACAAATGTTGCTATTTATCCAGCTGGTTAAATAGTAGAGATTCTGCACTGTTCGTCTGGCAGCTGTGCAATTAGCAGGAAAACTTAAATGTTTACCCAGCTCCTGGCTGAATAGTAGAGATTCTGCACTGTTTGACTGGCAGCTGTGCAAATAGCAGGGAAACTTAAATATTTACCCGGCTGATGGCTGAATAGTAGAGATTCTGCACTGTTCGACTGGCAGCCTTAAAAATAGTAGAAAAACTTCACTATTTACCTTGCCGCTGGTAAAACAGTAGAGATTCTGCACTGTTTGGCCAGCAGCGGTGCAATTAGCAGAAAAACTTCACTATTTACCCGGTCGCTGTCTAAATAGTAGAAATTCTGCACTGTTTGGCCAACCGTTTTTGGTAAACTACTCCCTTCTGAGGCTGCCAACATCCTGTCCTAAGGGGATCCCTTCCCCTTTGCAAATTAGTTATCACCCCAACTTGGGGCTCATTAACTCATCAATGGTTTGCAACAGCAATTGCAGTCACAAACTATCAATAAATTCCTTAACGAATTGGAAAGGGGAAGGAGGAAACCCCTTTCATGAACCCTCCTATTTACAATTCAGAAACAATCGCAAAAGTCATTTAGGTAGTCTAAAGATATTTCTAACTCATAAAAAGGATTTTGTACATAATGATAAGAACTTGTGTGGTCACAGCCTTTGTGATTTTGCGACATTAGGCCCTTAGTGCTAAAACTGGCTTAGATGCAGGCACTCACTTATAGGTCAGAAGGTTGCAAATGTTTCCAAGTTATTTTGACAGACATGGCACAGAATGCTACTCAAGTACATGTGGGCTGAGGCATAGCATGGATCTGTCTCGCGCTCAACAAATGCTGCCTCTACTTTACATTTACCTGCAGATGTGACTAATGATAAAAATGATTAGAACCTTTGCAAGACTGGTTAAAGCTGCTTACTCTTCTTTAGCTATATATTTGCTCTTACTCAAAAACCAATGGGAATGCACAAGGGACAGATATGGGATTACCAAAAGGCTCCATGTTATGAGAACACCTCTTTTTCTGCAGCATGGCAGTGCATTCTGGAATTATTAATTCTGGTTTAATTCAATTAAACAAATCAGACTAAAACACCTGAAAACAATGATTTGTAAAAGCAAAAAACAGAAGTGGAAATGTTGTATCCCAGTAACATAGAGTCATCTAACTTTTAGGTTGATTTTATCAAAATAGATCTATTGCATAGGTCCCCTTATGAAGTGAGCGACACAGTATAATTAAGAGGCTTCATTCCAATCTCTTGACAGAAGTAAGAAAAACTATGGGCCTCATTTAGAGGTCAGAGTTCACTTTGTTAGGATGGCGGAGCATAATACCGTCAACATCCTGAGGGACCTCCTCCCACCAAATTTAGAGTTGTCCCCTGGCCCTGTGGACAACTATCTACATTGACAGAACCTGATGTCATGGTGGTTCCTGTTTATGCGCGAAACATTTCAAGGACACTGAAGTCAGATATGATGGGAAATAGTAAATTTTATAAAAAAATGTTTGTTTTTCAAAAACAAACTCCTAAAGCAGGAGTTTTTATTTTTTTTAAAAACATTAATGGTTCCACACACTGGAAGTTTTCTCCCAGGGTGATGGGGGTCATTATTTTCTTCTTGTCCTTCTAAATAGAGTAGATGGTATAAAGTCCTCTTTCGACGGCCCGCACCTTGTCGGGCTCTCAGAGGAAGTATTCTGTCAAGAAGCTACTAGCAAAGGAATGGGACTATAATTAATTGAACTGAATTTCATTGGAATATGAATTCATTTTTCCATTATATCAGAGAAAGACGTATAGGTATCAAAGACACAGCAAAAAAGAAACTCAGAAATTTCTGTTCATTGACTTTATCACAAATATTGTAATAAATAGGACACTGACTTAACAGAGACATTTTGTTACCTCTATTATTGTGACCTACTGATCGATCATTTCACAGTTCCACTTCAATACTAATTTTCCAGATAGGGGATGTGGATCCATTATTGAGAATTCAGAACTGATTTAGAGTGGTTCTCTTTCAAATATCAATTGATATTTCCTCCTGGTCATGATCCTTGTAGTTTACCCAGTCCTCTTTCCCAGGTCTTCTGAATGCCTTTGGTACTGCCCCTCGGTCTTCCTAATCCCTGTCTTGCTTATCCTAGTATCCTGGACATACTGGCCATTGCCCTTCAGGTCCTGATTTCTTAGTCTTCTTCAATCTGGTACTGATCCTCCTGGCCCTCGTCCTCCTGCTCCTTGCCTTCATGACTCTGCTATAACTTGTTCTGTCACAGATCAACCTAGCCTTTCATCATTCTGATGTTCCTTGACTTCTGGTTCATGCTAGTCTATGAATGTCTTGGACCTGTACTTCCTGTTCCTGATTTTTTCTGGCTGTCATTTCTACCCCTATTAATTTGGATTCTTGGTCTCCTGTTTTACAGGACTCCAGTCCTGGACCTTTTCATCCTCCTCACCCCACCTCGTCCATCAGTCCACCTGGCCCAGCTCCCCTGATTTATCTAGTTCCCTTGTTGTTCCTAATCCTTCTGATCCTGCTCACATTGGTTCATGTAGTCCTGGTCTTAGCTCTGGTACTCCTTTATCTAGTCCTCATGTATTGGGTCTTCTGATGCTAGTTCCACTGGCCTTGGTTTTCCTAGCCCTCATAGTCCCCAGCACTTCTGCCCCATCCTACTCCTACTAGTCCTCCTGGTCTCCTGGTTTGTCCATTTTACCTTGTTCTTGTCCATCTGACCATGAGCCCCACTATAATGCTCCTCCTAGTAATGGTCCTAATGGGTCTGGTCTCCCTCATCCCTCGGGCACTGGTCCACCTAGTTCCTATATTGTTGGTCACCCTGGTTCATGCAGTTCGTTTCACTCTGGTTTAGTATCCCCCTTGCCTGACACTCCTGGGCTTCTGATCTTGGTTCCACTGCACCTAGACTTTCTCATCCTTTATACGCCCCTAGTCATTCTAATCCTGGGTCTCCAGGTTTGTCAAGCCCTGGTTGTAGACTTCCTGGTCCTGGTCCTTTTGCTTCTGGCCCCTTGTTCCTCCTTGATCTGATGTCTGTGGTCCTGGCCCTCCTGCCTCTCGTCCTTCTCTCCATTGGTCTCCTGGTACTGGTCCTCTTTGGTCTTTCTACTTGGGGCTGCTGCTCCTAACTCTGGTTGTCCTCGTCCCTCTAGTCCTGGTCAATGCGTGCAGGCCCTTAAAACCCTCCTTGTTGTTATGGCTCAGGGCTTTCTGTTCCTTCTACCTCTGGTGCTTCTGTTCCTCTGGCCCTTGTCCACGTCTAGATCCCCTTGTTTCACACCCTCCTGGCCCTTCTGTTCCTTCTCACCCTGGTCCAGGTACCCCTAGTGCTGTATTTCATTGTCCTGTTCCTCATTGTGTATTTGTTCCTGGTCCCCTCTGGCATTGGTAACCCTGGCCATCACAGATTAGGTCTCCCAGGGTCTAGGTCTTTTTGTCCGGGTCCTAGTGGCTCTGGCCGTCCTAGCCCTCCTAGTAGTCCACCTCTTGGCCCTTATTTTCCTACCTTTCATCCTCCTCCTACTACTTCTTCCTTCCTCAGTGGCCCCTCCACAGTGACTTTAGTCAGGGACAGCTTTGGCTTCCAGATTTCTTTTTCTGAGACAGCACTGTCAAGTACAGAAATGAAGCCCAGTAGAGGCAGGACCTTGCCCACTTAAAACACTGCTTAACATGTTAAAATCAAACACGCTCCTTCTGGCTTTACAAGCCTAGTCAGAAGACAGGCTGCCATAAACTGCACACCTTAGACTAATTAATATTTCCGACACTGATGATAGTATGCTTGTGGGCACGTACAGATTATCACTGGGTCCCTCCATGTGCGGCTATGAGGGGGGAGCCCTCTGTTCATTAAGGAATACTGGACTGATTCCACTGTCAAAGGGAGGGAGAGTGATGCCTTGTTAGGATGATTGAAGGACATGAAGTGCCTTTTGTACATGGAAGTTGTAACCTGTGTGAAGTTTGAGGGGTAATAGTAATAGTTAGGTTCCAGATGCTATGTATCTGAGATTACTAGGGTGACTCATTATAGCACTCATGGTGGATACTTTGAAGTTCTACCTTTCTTTGACTGCATCATACTCAGATTAGAAAAATGCACCTGAACCTTATGGTTGACGATTGGTACCTAGGCAATATTGAGTGTTTGTTTCAATGCCAAACTTAATAAAGAATTTAAAAAAAATGTAAATCATAACTACCATTCCCAAGATGCATTGTGCAGGTGACTAAAATGTCAGTGTGGCTGAAGGGGCCGCTCATGACATGGGACCAATAAGCATAAATGCCCTAAAGCTACTCTGCAGGGTGAATTTTATGAAAAAGTGTGTTTATTCACAGGCAGCAGAGTGAACTTCACCTGTGAATTACCCAGATGCATTACTTACCTGTCTCCTGCTTTCACTTTCCCGTTCCACAGAATCCCCATTACAGTGTCTTACTAAATTTACCTCCTGCAAGTGCCCCATAGAAAAGTGCCCCTAAACACCAATTACTTACTGTACGTGTCCCTCCCTCTAGAGCTCAGATACCACCTATCTCTCTGCATTCCCTGTTTGCTGCTGCTTGTTGACTGCTGCTGTGTTGCCAGATTTGAAATTCTAAGCAAGCACAGCTACCTTTAAACAGAAGGCTAAAGCTAGTACAAGGTCTTCCATAAGAAGCCCAAAAAGAGCCCAGCCCTAAAAAATCATCAAAAAGAGTGTGTCATGTACTTTAAAAAAAACAATGTAATTTCATGAGTGAATAAAACAGTTATATGACATGCTTTAAAACCATACTCTGTATTCTTTGCTGACAGCCAAATACTTCCTGAATAAAGCACAAAATATCTGTGTGACATATCCTGAAGCTTCTATTTGATTTCTACATGTTTATTTGAATATTAAAATAGCATAAATATTTTATTGAAAGTTGATTTTATGGGATTTTCATCTGTAAACAGCTTAGCTTAATTTATGCACTTACCTTTTTACAAACTATTGTACATTTGTATTTGCACTCACTTTCAAATGTTCACACATGTTGCATCCCCATTGCAAGATGGCCACCACACTACCATTGCCTGGAGTCCCTATTTCCTTTATGGCAGGCTAAATAAAGACATCCTTTACACTATTTACCCGACTGCTGGTCAAATTCGACATTATCACCACTATTTAGTCTATGGCCAGCTAAACAGCAAGAGATTATGTCTTATTTTGCCAGCCACTGGGTAAACAGCTGAAATTTTGTTCTATTTATATACACCTATGTGTTCACATATACATAGCAGAGTTTTTTTTAATTATTTTTATTTTTTACCATTTGTTCTTGGCTTTCTTTTTATTCTTGTATATCTGTTAGCAGTGTTTAATTTGAATCGGTGGTTTACGGTGCTCAGCGCCAGCACTTATTTGTCAACACCGTCACTTATGACAGTCTGCCACATGGTGGCACTGCTTGTGTATTTCAATTCAGAGACCCGAACAACAACAGTTGTTTATTAACTCAATGGGCCTTATTTATGAAGACCTGCGACACTTTTAAGCCACCGCTACATCACTTTTTGTGACGCTGTGGTGGCGTAAATAATGCGCCACATTGCACCATATTTACAAAAGTGACGCATCTAAGCAGATGCGTCACTTTGTAAAGGCCTGCGCTACATTATACCTGCGTCAGGTATAATGTATGCAGGGTGGGTGTTCCCCCGCAATAAAGGGTCGTAGAAGTGGCGCAGTGAAATCTATGAGATTTCAGTGCAACACTTCTAGGACGCTACTGCATCAATATCTTACGCCTGCCACACAGCAGACTTAAGACTTACGCAGGCCCTTTCACATGGGGATTGCCCCATGTGAAAGGACACGTTGCTGGAGTTGCGTCTGTTTTCAGACACACCCCAACAATGTGTCACTTTTGCGCCTACAGATAAGTATCTGTAACTCCTTGTGACATGGAGCGCCGTACATTAAATACAGTGCAGCCATGGTGTCAGCAGGAGGACGCAGTGTTTTCACGCAGCAATGCAACAGTTTTCATAAATGAGGCCCAATATACTTTAGAAATGACTAATGCCTGTTGCCCAAGACATCCTTATAGCTGTGGGGGCCTGGAATAGTTTGAATTGTATCACAAAATAAATTTCCTTTGGATTGAATAAACAGACTCTAAATAATATTAACTCTATGCACTCAAGTACATCTAAATCTCACTCATTCAGGTTCACATCATATATCTGGGGAAAATATAACCCTATACCCAAGGTTAACAATCTAGACAACGTTTTTATAAAAAAGTATAAATCTATTTATTGTTTAAGACAAATCATATGATACACAGATCAGAAAGTGTATGGATAATCAATTATATTGTTTTTTCTACTAGCATCTGGAGTTGATTCAGAGTAGTATATATGTTACGCACACATCTAAGCACTTTCTAAACCAGCACATAAAAAATACATTACAAATTAAAAGAGAGTACATGCAATAGACAAACAAATATGTCATAAAATGGCACACATCCGTGATTTCTTCTTTTTATGGGCTGGAACCCGGTACTGTCATGTCGATAAGTACTCAGTAGTCCCAGTTTCTTCACGGATTGTGTTTTTCTTAAGGGGCGTCGACGCGTTTCGATGGAAGCCTTATAATACCATCTTTATCAAGACTTTTAATTGTAACTCTCATAGTTCTTAGTCTCTGTGGGAACCTCTGTTGTATACGAGGTCCCAACCTATAGTCATCTGTTGAAACATGGACAATTTTAAAACGTTCACTTTCTCAGATGATCAATTTAACAAACTTATTAATCAAAATTCCCGAAGTGGGACCACTAACATTACGAACCAGTCAAATCAAGAACAACTGGTTAAACTTTTTAACTTAAAGAAATAACTAATCCGCACTGAACTACATGCGAAATTTCTCATCGAGTATCTTAAAGCGGGTGTGATACCAATTGGGCTTCAAATCAAAAATGAGCCCGGACTATTTATTGAACATAAAAAGTTTTTAGAAACATGGTCACACATTGCAAACCGCTGTAGCCGTGACTGGCTTATCCTTATCATTGAGACGGCACAAGAGGTTATAATAATAGAAAAGAAAGCCATAGAAGAACTAGAAAGTAAAATAAAAGATACTACGACAGTGGATGAAGTTAGAAAGAGACTGGACGAGATGAAACAAGAAACAGAGGGCTACAGAGAGTATCTGGTTAATAAAAAAATGAATAAACTTAGAAAAGACATTGATAAATTCAGTACAGAGACAGTGTACCCATATCTAGGAAAGGAATACTATAACTCCAAAAGGGATCAAAGATGGGAAAAACCCAATTATCAGAAGCCCATCTACTCTAGAGGAGGTAACAAGAGGATCACTTTTTCAGATACTTCCTGCTCAAGAAGTGATGAGGAAGACCAACAACATGAAGCTCAGGGCAGACTGGGATTTAATCCGGAACAAGAGCCTTTTTTAGGGCAACGCCAAAAACATGACCAGGGGAACTTCAGGAGTTCGAACAGGGGGGAACTAGCGAGAAACTATCCCCCCCAAGATTTTCTAAAAACCAGGAACCGCAGATACTGGCGGTAGATAAAATCCCAATAATCAACCTATCTTCTAAAAATCTTTCTATAGCTGAGAAAGAAGTGCTTGAGAGAGGATTTAGTTTTGCTCCCACAGAATCCCTAAACCAATTTGAATTTGAGAAAGATCTCAAATTACTCTTTAGAAAGATTAGACTAAAGGATTTTTTTGAAGGCAGGGATAGCCGACCCAGTACTAATATCTCTGGTATGCGGGGCAAATCATCTTTTATCCCCACTCTCGGCCAGGTTAGTAAAAACATAGACATTTTTGAAAGAACTGTAGAGATTAAAATGAAAAATTTGCTGGCCCGTCCGCATAAAACACACAATAATTTTTCTAAAAATCACAGGACAGCACTTAAAGGACTCAAAGAAGATTCAAGTATCATCATCAAACCCACCGATAAAGGCGGGGGAGTGGTTATATTTGATAGTAAGGACTACAATGATAAAATGATTAGTCTTCTTAACGTCAAAGAGCACTATAAAGAGGTATCACACTCACTCAATGACAAACTGAAAAAAGAAGTTTATGAGCTTTTAGAGATAGCAAGACAGGAAGAATGGGTCTGCGAAGAAGAATTTAAATTTTTAAATAACACAAATCCGATCACACCTGCGATATACCTGTTACCTAAAATCCACAAGGATGCCAGGGACCCCCCCTTGCAACCCATAGTGAGCAGTATTGGCTCAATTCTAGAACCCCTCAGTAAATATGCTGACTTCTTCTTAAAACCCATTGTAGCAAAACAAAGATCCTACCTTAGAGACTTGGCACATGCGATCTCAACGTTTGAAGGTTTGGGCTTCAATGGGGTGACCCAACTTTTGGTCACCCTAGACATTGAAGCCCTATATACAAACATCCCCCAAGATGACACCATCAGAACAGTCAGATCTATTTTAGAAACAGAAGACCTAGGTGGTGGCAATATTGATTTCATAATGAGCTGCGTGAGTATGGTACTTAAGAACAATTTGTTTTTATACAAAAGAAATCTTTTCCAACAAATTAAGGGGACCAGCATGGGGGCAACTTGCGCCCCAAGTCTGGCATGCCTTTACGTCAGCAAATTCGAACAGGTACATGTTTTTAATGAACTAGCGCCTTTTTTGAAAATGTGAGTCACTGGTACCGTTTCATTGATGATATAATTTTCATCTGGAACGGTACCAGTGAAGATTTGGAAGAATTCATTTCCTGGCTAAATCTAGGTGACCCAAATCTTAAATTTACATCACAATGGAGCAATACGAAAATCAACTTTTTAGATATTTGCATTAAAAACAGTGAAAATGGATTGGCAGTTGAACTATACACCAAGCCAACCGATAAGAATACACTCTTGCATTATGAAAGTAATCACCCTAAGGCACAAAGAGATAATATTCCCTTCGGGGAATTCCTACGTCTCCGAAGGAATTGTACTACATTAGACGGTTTTTATGTCCACTCTGAGGTTCTGAAGAAAAAGTTTAGTGACCGGGGCTATCCGAAAAAGCTCATTAAGAATTCATTTAAACGTGCCAGATTTTACGATCGTGATTACATGCTAGACATGAATAGAGAGAAAGGAAAGAAAAAATCCACTGATAAAATAGTGTTTGTCAGCAAATTCTCCCAGGTTAGTAACCAAATCAAAAATATAATAAATAGAAATTGGAAAATCTTAAATGATGAGAGAGAGCAACCCATAGATAAACCCATGTTTGCCTTTAGGCGCAATAAAAATCTACGTCATTCTTTAGTACACACCTACAAAGACAATGAGGAAAACATCCAGACTAGCCTGTACCATACAAGAGCAGTAGGCAATCACAAATGCGGATCTTGTTCAATTTGCGTAGCAATGTATAGTGGCTAAAAACTTTGAATTTAATGGCTTCAAACTCACCCCAGATGTGTTAAACAATTGCAGAAGCAAAAATGTGATTTACCCCTTGATCTGCCCATGTGGCCTTGGCTACGTGGTTGAGACTGGTCGTGAATTAAGATGCAGGCTACTAGAACATAAAGCCGCAGTATGTACCAACAAAGAGAATGCACCACTCACACACCATTATATCCAATTAAACCACAAATGCGATGAATTTCGCTGGTTTATTTTGGAAAGAGTAAAGATAAATAGACGTGGAGGGAACACAGATAAAATGAGAAAAAAGAGAGAACAATGGTACATGAGTAAGTTAGACACCATTAATAAGGGCTTGAATTCTCGAGAGGGCTGGTTGTCCTTTATCACCTAGTAATTTGGAGAATAGTGCATTATAATATATGATGAATCTTTTATCTTTGACAAATAGAATCTGTCCTATCTGCCTACCAGTAACTTTGTTCTAATTTGAATAGGGTGCAAGAGTTCCATATCTGAAAATTTTCAACACTATAAAAAGCTATGTACAGAAGGGTTTTAGAATATCAAAATTCTCCTGTCTACAATTAGGCTAACACGTTGCCAACTGTTTATTTACGGTGCATCCGCATAGGACATCTAGGATGATAAAAGTTTTACATTGTGAGCTTCCCTCATAATGCCAGAATGGGATACTAAAATAACAATCAGGAATTGAGTTCGGCATAGTGACATGTTCCAAGATGGCGGAATATGTGAGGAGCTTTTATGACTACACACGAAGTCTGCCTTTTATGTTTATTTACAACCCGGAAGGGCTTTGTACGGAAATGCGCTATGACTGAGAGCGCAGATTTTAGAGAGCACCGGTAAAATCAGCCCAGGTGTTACCCATCTTTCACGTGTATAAATAGGCAGGGCCAACAGAATCCGTTTATTCCTGCTTCGAAGATTCCTGTATGACGACGTGACGATCCCGCAAGTAGAAAAGTAAGTGCGATCTGGCGAACGTAGATGTATTGCACGGGGATTTTATTTTTAATAATGTAAGACTAGGGATATATTTGCCCGGTAACAGTGTCCCTACTTTCTATCAGGAAGTTAGTTAAACACTTGCAAGCTCGCTAACTTTAATTAGCACTAGTTGACGGCTTGAGATTTTTGCACAATTTAGCTATTCTGGTGTTACTCCCCGAATGAGATAGGACTGAAAGTACAAGATACAGACTCTATAACAAGATTTATGGTTGATATAGAATTGATTATAAAATAGATATATCTATATATATTTTTCCTCCTTCCCAGACCCTAATTATAAAAGGGACCCACGAGGTTGGAACTCGAAACCAATAAATTTAACCTATCACGAAGGTCTATACTTAGAAGGTATGTACATAATTACTCACTATGATAAAGACAGATGAGAAGGTGATCTCTTACGTCCTAGTAAGGTTAACTTAGACATATATACATCTCTTTACAGAACCACTGAATTTATTTTGGCCGGTGGTATATACGCCCTTGACAAAGACAAGCGCCACGTTCATTATCGGGGCCCACGAAGGGTGTCAATAGGTGAGAGCAAGACACTTGTAAAGGACACTTATATTATAGTACCGCAGCCTTTTCAATTTAGGATAACTTTGATGCAACTATATTCCAGATACACCCTTCATTCTTTATCTGGACACTAGTGAGGAGGACGGAGGTATCTGCCCATAAGCTCACTGCAATTTCACGCCCCTGTATATTTGTGTGGCCTCCTCCAATTATCAAGAGGTGAGAATTTTGTGAGAGAATGTATAAATAAAACAAACCCTATAAGTAGGTATCTAGGCTGTATGTATGTGTACAAACAATGCAAAGAAAGAAACACGCTTAGTAAGATCTGAGGTGGTGTATGTTTGAGTTAGGGGAACAATAACGGATATACCCAGGTACAATTGATTCTGGTGACTTTTCACCACTATCTGATCATAATGTACAAAACTTGGAGTAGACATAGACTTTTTGTATTGTGCAAATTTTCTTGTTGTCTAGATAAGCTCAGGTGCTACACGATTAGAGGTTTTGGGAATATATAATGTGTAACATCAGTAACTATTCTCTAACGTTATGAGAGGATTTCTTAATGTACTGCCAATTGATGATATTATATTTTTAGACATATCTATTGATTTTTGTATTTTATTACACAGGTTTTTAATGGTTCCAGTTTTAATTCGTTTGTCTATGAGAGTTACAATTAAAAGTCTTGATAAAGATGGTATTATAAGGCTTCCATCGAAACGTGTCGACGTCCCTTAAGAAAAACACAATCCGTGAAGAGACTGGGACTACTGAGTACTTATCGACATGACAGTACCGGGTTCCAGCCCATAAAATTAAGAAATCACGGATGTGTGCCATATTATGACATATTTGTTTGTCTATTGCATGTACTCTCTTTTTAATTTGTAATGTATTTTTTATGTGCTGGTTTAGAAAGTGCTTAGATGTGTGCGTAACATATATACTACTCTGAATCAACTCCAGATGCTAGTAGAAAAAACAATATAATTGATTATCCATACACTTTCTGATCTGTGTATCATATGATTTGTCTTAAACAATAAATAGATTTATACTTTTTTATAAAAACGTTGTCTAGATTGTTAACCTTGGGTATATGGTTATATTTTCCCCAGATATATGATGTGAACCTGAATGAGTGAGTTTTAGATGTACTTGAGTGCATAGAGTTAATATTATTTAGAGTCTGTTTATTCAATCCAAAGGAAATTTCTTTTGTGATACAATTGTATAGTACCCGATTCCTTTGGTGTAAAGGGGTTCCTCTCGTTTTTTTACAATAGTTTGAATTTTCACACATGTAGGAATGTGATGGTTAGTAGTTGTGCTGGAACTGTCATTGGCAGCACTGACAAGGGAAATGGGAGGTGCAAACTGCTGTGGCCTCCGTACGAGGGCCCTGGCACAAGTTTTTTTTTTTACAAATTAAGCACTGTCTGTTAGCACTATATGCGCTTGGACACAAGTTAGGCGATACATTCTTTAATGGTTTAACTCTGTATGTCTTCACAATGTTGCTGATCTGTTGTTTTATGGGGATTTCGGTTCAGTAACGAAGGAGTTAGGAAGAGAAGCATTATAAACAAAATGAAATGAACTTGAGTCGCTCTTTCCTATGTGTTTTCCACGTACTAGGCAGTGAAAGCTGCCCGAGGAAGAAGATACATAGAAATGGATATGAATGGAGGGAAACAGAAACTTTGATAGAAAACAACTAGCGCTTGGTGAACTGCATGAGATCCAAAATGTCTCTTATTCATCTGTGGAATTCCTCGCGCTTCTCCATGTAAAAGCTGGTTACATTAGCTCTGCCAAATGACTGAACCACAATAAATTATTATACACAAACTATTCACTGTTCACTGCAATTGGCCTGCTCTCAGGTGCTTGATTCCAGACCAGGATTACTCCTCTCCAGATAAAGAGCTCTTGCAATTTTCTGCTTATTTAAAAATAGATGAATGGCCCCCTCCCTCTTACTCAGAGATAGGCTTTATTCTGTTCACTGTGAGTCACTGGAGTGCTGGCTAGTTGCTGCTTTCATGATTTAAGTTCAGAAACCATTCTGCTTCAACAAGAAACAGCTGCTGGCGTTCCTTGCAGCCCACTTCTAGTAGCTGAATGTGTACTTCTTCTGTAGCTCAGTGAATCATTCAGCAGATAAGAGAAAGGGGTTGGCCTTGTATGATAGTTTGTCTGACCATGTCACTACAGCAGAAGAGAATGTAAGACGAAATATAAACAAGCATTTGCAATGCAATAGGTCTCGCTTTTGCGAAATTTTAAGCTATTGGCATTGTAAATGACAATGCCTTTTATTTATCTGTTTTCAAAACCAACACATAGATAAAAGGTTTGTCATTTACAGTGCCAGTAGCTCAAAGTCTCGCAAATGCGAGACCTATTGCATTCAAAATGCTTGTTTAAGTTAACCATTGCCCTCAGATGTCTACATTGCCTTCCAATGTAGACATCTTGTGAGAAAGATCTTTGTTGGAAAGCTTAAATGCGGGTGGCCTTGGAAAAAAACAAAAATGGAGTAAATACAACTTTTGCTCTACACATGAACTCCACAGGCCGCTGTTAACTCAACCTACAGCTACAACAGTCAACAGGGGTAAACAAAATGATTTAGCAAACCGACAAAGTCACAAGAAGCAGGTAGAAGAAACATTTGTGTTAAGGTTTTATTTAGCCCCTCATGAATTGCCCTCCTAAAAGTCTGTCCTGCAATACAGATGCATGAGCTGTGGAGCAAGGGGCTTCACACCGCCTGCAGAAAGAGTTAATCCCTGGTAACTAGTCGCCCCACAATGATGGGCCCGAACAGAGGAGCAGAATGAGGTGACGGACAATTAAAAGTGATTAATACCCAACTGCATTTTGCAACAACACAACAAACACCCGCTACCCACTCTCAACATCCACAGGCACGCATGCCAGCCAACTGTGGCTATCTACACCATAGTCTTGCTTCGCACTCACCGAGCCTAGTTTGCAGGCAAATAGGAGTTCAATTCAGCAATCCCAGCATTTTGAGTGCCAGGGACAAGCTCAGCATTCCAGACAGGACGCCATTAAGCAATACAGACCGCAAGAGCAGTCTTAAGCTGCTCAGAAATGCACGAATCAAGTTGGAGAATGTTTTAAGGCGGCTGCCTAATTGCCACCTTTTAAACATTTTATACTTGGGGGCAGATTTACAAGAAAGTGACGCATCTGTAGAGATGCGTCACTTTCCCTGCACCACTCTGAGAAACCCTTGCGCCACCATGGATGCGCCGTATTTAAAATACGGCGCACCATGGCGCAAGGATTGACAGATGCGTCAGAAATTCTGACGCATCTGTTGTGGCAAAAGTCACGCTTTGCTGGAGTCATGTCGCAAGCAAGGCGCAACTCCAGCAATGCATTTTGAGGCCTATTCCCAATACACTGCGTCACTACTTACACCTGCTTCAAGCAGGCGTAAGGTTTTGACGCAGTGGCGTCCTAAAAGTGGCGCAATGAAATCTTGTAGATTTCACTGCGTCACTTTTACGAGGCCTTCCTGCGTGGGAACTCCCACCCTGCATACATTATACCTGACGCAGGTATAATGTGACGCAGAGCTTTACAACGTGACGCATCTCCCTGGATGCGTCACGCTGTAAATAGGCCGCATTTTTTGCGCCGCCGTTGCGTCAAAAAAGTGACGCAATGGCGGCGCAAGAAGGCACAAGGGGCTTGTAAATCTGCCCCTTGGTGTTTACGCAGGTTGGAGAATTTTTTGTATACGATTCACTGTTCGACAGCTTTACTTTGTGAAGCATCCCCGACAGACAACGTACCCCCCACGCCCCCATACTCACACACATCCTCGTCGTTGTCGCAGGGATGCTGAAACGCAAAAGAAAACCTTGACGCTGTCGCAAAAAAAACACCGTCCCATCCCGAGAGGAGGCTGGCAAGCAGCACTACATGGCCTGAACTGACTGCGAGAGGCCCGTCGAGCACGGCCTGGAGAAATAATACCAAAACAGCCTCAACTTAAAATCGGCCGATAAGGTGAAAGACGATGGGTAACAAGTCACATACACAGTTTCAGCACAGAAAAAGGATGTGCGTGGGGCTTTCAAAAAGGCTTACAACTGGCATCCTCTCCAGGGAAAGATGACCAATGCAATGCCTGCCCTGCTGCACGTGAAGAGATGGGAGTCCGATGCAGCCGGCAACCCCGACCCTTCAGTCGCAGGAAGAACATGTTGTGTTGGCAGCTTGTACACATGTCTGATGGCCAAACGGAGGGGGGCGTGCAAATCTCCTATGTGTCTGTTTTATTGCCAAGAAGGGTCACTGCTGGCGTGGCATCGCTGCAATAGGTGGGGTGGGTGTGCAAACAATTTCACTTTCAAAAAGGTAGCAACAGAGCAGGATCCACCTACCGAAAGATTTTGGGAGGTAAGTGTCACTGCTGTACTCTGAAAGTGCAGATAGGTAATGTAGCAGCCACAAGTCAGGGAGGCCGACGACCAATAGGTACAAGTAGAAAAGTTTTAACTCAACTAGCAGGCACGTGGCAAGGTAAGCAGGACAGGCGCGGAGGCCAGGAAGCTTCCGACATATCCCTAATGACGCCAATAAGCAAACAAGCACCGACAATGCCAATAACTCTGACTTCTAAGTGGCCTCTCCTCTTCAGTCGCTAGTGGGTTTAGCTACTCAACACCTTTTTACAAATGCATCCATTTATCGATTCTGGCATTCACCCATTCCTCAATCTACAATAAAAAAAAAATGCACAAACAAAATCATTTGCAAAATAATAAAAATAATAAAAGTCGACTGCAGTGTCAAAGGCAATAGGCAGCACCTTTTTGAACTATTCTTTTTGCCTTTGCTTTTAGTAATCCAGTGCAGCATCGGCAAAATGTAAAATTGCCAATCCTGTGTGTTTAAGACAAAAGGTGCAAAGGCAGGGACTGCATAATTTCGCAGGCATAAGGATGCGTGATAACGGGATGGTGTGGGTGCAGGTTTTTTTTTGTAATTTAGCAATCAAAACTGATGGACATCTGCTGGCTCAGCAAATAAAAAAAAATGAGAAATTGACTTGCCCGAAAGCACATTTGGCATGCGGAGTAGCACCGCAGCAAGTGGCAGCTGCCAGGCTCTTCAAAAAACTTTAAATAAAAATAAAAACTTAAAGAACCGTAAGGGAGAGGAACAGCTGGCAGTGGGTGGGGGAGGGGGCAAGGAAGCAACAAAGGGGACTGGGGAGGAAAAATGTTTTAAAAAAGAACAGTCATGGAGAAGGGGACAGCAATGGGAGAGTTTGGGGAAATGAACCAGCAACAGAGCCTGCAGGAGGAGGTGGTGTTTGTAAGGGGCATGAACTACACAAGTAAGAGCTGCACTCATGGAATACTGAAAGAAAAAATAAGCATTGTCAAAGGCAATAGGTCTCACCTATACGAGTTCTATTAACTTTGTCATTTTTTTGGCGCCATGGTGTATAGCACAATCAATGCTGGTCGCATCATAGTTTTTTGTTTTTTTAAATCTTTCAACCATGCTGCAACGCAATCTCGTTTACACGTGAGTTTCCATCATTCAAACTCAAGACGCTTCACACTTTCGAAGGCGTCTTCTGAGAGAACTGCATCCCTAGGGTCAGCCGAGACACCTGTCCAAGACTTAAGATCAGGTTCCTTCAGCAAGGAACGGCAAGAAGAGAGACTGAGCAATAGTGGTTGTACTGGGAGAGGGTCGGGGGCTTCCCACCTGGACGCTGATCCACAAAGACCGACTTTGTGGAGGATGGGTTAAGAAGGTTTACAGAGGTGAGTGGATCGAACGTGCAAGTGTGGGATGGTGCTGGCAGGGGGACGTTTGTACTGTGTGTCTGCTCCTCCTGTACCCCCGTATTTCTCTTTACAGGACTTTGGGCTACTTCTACCTTAAATTAAACCGCTAGGTGAACAGCCGTTCTTTACACCCATCTGTCCCCCAAATCAAGTTCTATTTTTCATGGAGAAGGAACGTCACTGTGCTGCTGAAGGTCACAGGGTTCCGCCAAAGGGACAAATGGCCATTTCCAGAGCATGGAAGAGGCCCCCACTCACATGCTGCCCGACCCCACCAACTGTACACAGGATTAGCTCAGCCTTTGACTGGTTGCTCGCTTCCTTTCTTGGTGTGCAGCGGCTTTTCGCCGCCACAAAGGATGAATTGTTCCATTCCAGACAGCTCTGTGCAAACACTGGGGCTGAACCGTGTGCTACAGATTGCTGTCAAGGAAAGATAGCATAGAACGGCTTTAGATCAGCAAAGCCACGTGCACGGCTGTGTTTGGCACGGAGATTGTGTTCTCAAAGCAAAAAGAACAAGCTGTCGGAAACATGAGCCGGCAGTACACGCTAATTAGAAACAGATGGCCCCAGCATCATAAACTCGTCCACACTGAAACATGTCCGGCCCCCATAAAGATAAGAAAGTGCTTTGCGAGAGAAGCAAAGTAGACGAGGCAGTCCGGATGGGCCAGACGAAAAGGTGAAAGGGCTGCAACCATAAAAGCTCATTTCCAATGGCAGGCCACCGTTTAGCATAAACGGTGACGCCAGCCAATGGAAATGAGGGGCGGGGCTTCAAGCCCCCTTCTGAAAGTCCTTATCCACAATATATCTCGCCGAGCGAGAAGCGCATGCGCGCTGCAACGCTAGGCGAGACCTAAAAAGAGTGCTTTTCTGTAGAGTTTCTGTCGTAGGTTCAGTTAGAACATCTGAACAGAAACTCACACACCTGTAATCATTAGCAAATATAAGGCTACCAAATTACTTTAAGTAATCAGGCTACATTTTCCCAGCCCTGGCCCTTTCATTAACAGCATAATACAGCGGATCTTAAACTTTTAACGTCTGTAAACCACCACTGAATCACTACTGGAATCGCGTACCCCACCTATGCAATTTCCTCGAATTGAACCTCAAACCAACACCGAAAAATACAGAAACAAGTATACATCAAACAAATACATTCAATTCACAAACAAAAAATATACAAAGATCAGAATTTTACATTTATTAGGAAAGTTGAAGCTCTTTAAAATGTGCTTTTATTTCTAAAAGGCAAATGGATATGTGACACGTTCGCATATCACTTTGTATTTTAGGCTCCCAATTCATGCTCACTTTTTATGGGTGGACACCAGCACTTCAAATGAGGCCACTGTGGAGGTGAGAAATTAAGCATGATGAAGCGATAAGGTTCCTTCACTTTCGTCCTCGTCCTGTGCTTTCCATCTGGCTGTGGCATTAAAAACACACAGGGCCTTATTTACAAGGAATCAACGCAGCGTGGTGCCGCAAGCCATTTGGCTGCGCCAAGCTGCGTTAATTATGAAGCAAAGGGATGCATCATATCTACAACGATATGACGGATTCCTTTGCTCTCCCCTCTGCTGGAGCACAATTAGCTGCCATGCTCCGACGCAGGCACCCTTGCACCATGGTGTAAGGGTGCCTGCATCATGAGGATGATTGTTTTTGTGCAGGAAGGGACACCTTCACAAGAGGGTATTTCCTCTTCCTATGTGTGATGCAGAATGCAGCATGGATAGAAAGAGTAAAAAAACGAGGAGAAATGAAATAATTTCTCCTCGTTACGCCTCCCTACACCTCCCCTGGGGAGGCATACCATTCTGCCACATTTCCAGGTTTGCAATTTCTCATAAATCTGCAAATGCAGCAGAAGCCATGTGTGTTGTGTGGGAACACCCACGGCACGCCCCTTTCACTCAAAGTGTTGCGTTTAAAGGGGCCATATTTACAAGAACACGAAAAGCCACGCAGGCTGGCTTTACATGTCCTTGTAAATATGGGGCAGTAGGTCGCGCCGCTGGGGGTCACAAAAAGTGGCGCACCGGCGGCGCAAGGGGCTTGTAAGTAAGACCCACAGGTTGAGTGAGCAGTCACAGGCCATATGTTAAACAAGTTTGCTGCATGCATAACTGTAAAACCCTAACATAACAATTCTATTACACGGGCAAGTAAGCTAATAGCCAGTAACAAAAGAAGTACTAATCTCATGTACACATCTTTGCATTTTCTTTCCCCTTATAAAACAAAAGTACCTTATACAGTAATAATTAATAAAGAACAAAGTCTTTGTACTTCAGAGGTACAGCAACATTATGTGACAGCCTGGTTACTGTATCCATTTTGTCACGCGAATAGCATGCATCAATTGTGTCATGTGAAGCGCCTGCAGTGTCTTGAGATCGACTCACATGAGTTCCTTGTACACCTACCATGCTGGCAGCTTGAAAACCAGAATGTGAGTGTAAGATAGCAAGTACTGAGTCCACATTCCTGTCCTGGGTTAATGTCTCATCACAAAACCAATGAGAAATGTCACGTAAATCATTCTTTTGCAGATTTCTATTTCACAAAACCCTACTTGCCTGATCAGGGGAAAGTTTGAGTAAACACTTCCTACTCCACCACCCTCTTTTATCCAAAAGAACCTTTTGAAACTTTCAAGACCTGAACAGGAGACGAAAAAATAGACGCCCCTTTTTTCACGTTGACTGGGCTTTTGATCATAACCTTATCTCCTACTGTAAAATCTTAATCTTAATCTGTAAAAACTAGAATTGACATTGAAGTCCCTGATCCAATGTGGACACACACATGGGTGTCCGCAGAAATATTTTCAGGGAGGGGGGCATAATTAAAGAAAATTCAAGATCGCGTTGCCGGTATAATAGCAGTAGAGCAATCTTGAATTTTTTTTAAAGGGCAAGTGAAAAATCCAGGATCCGGGAGGGGGTGGGGGGATGGCCAAGCGCTCTTCGTGCGGACACCCATGGACACACATTGTCCCTTGGTTCCCTTTTTCGCATAAGGCAGAAAGGAGAGATCCAGTGGTAGAATGTGGGGAAATTAAATAAGACCAAAGTTTTCTCCTCAAGAATTCTTCCACAGCGGTGTTAATAGCAAGAGCTGTTTTCATCCCCTGTTCATTTGTTCCACAAGTCCATTTGAAGAAGGGGAATAAAGAGCCACTCTAAGATGTTTGATATGATGAGATAACAAGAAGTTACTCATCAGTGCTGTAGTGAAGTGAGATCCATTGTCTGTCACTAATTCTTTTGGACTGCCCTTGGTATTGAAAAGTTTGCCCAAAAACTTTATGACTGGCATAGTGTTAGGTGTAGTTGTAAATTCAAAGTAGGAGTAATAAGTTTCGAGTAATAGTCTATTAAAACCCTAAGATACTTTTTGTCAGCAGGCAGCAGATCAAAAGGACCTGCAAAATCTAAGGCAACTTGACTCCAAGCCTCATTAGGTACAACAACGACAGGCAAAGGAGTGTGAGTGGTTTTCCAGTGTTTGTCAGACAACTAGCAGGTTTGACATTTATCAATCCATTGTGTTACATCCCTATCCATTGAAGGCCACCAAAAGTGCTGTTTTAGAATTCTACAGGTTCCACCTACCCCTAGATGACCTTCATGTGCGGCTTCAATGAGTTTACTACGCAGTGACACAGGAGGGGCACTTGCATCAGCACACTTAAGGACACCCCTAACTTTAGACAATTATGTGGCTATTTGTGCGAAAGGTTTGAGGGGTGATGGAAGAGAGCGCTACCTGGGCCACCCTTTTCCTACCACATCCATCGCCGTTTGTAAAACCTCATCCTTTTGAGTGGCATCCAGCCAGTCTTTATAATGTACCAGTCCTACGGACTACAACATATCTCCTATGCTTGCCACAACGCATTCTACATCATCATGTGTGTCATCTTGTACAGTGCCTTGCAAAGGCATTCTGGAAAGGCAGGAAGCCCTGACATTTGGTCCCCCAGCAATGTATCTGATCACAAAATGTAATTCCTGAAAACAAGACAAATGTCTCACCAATCTAGCAGAGGCCTTGCTTGTTCTATTGCCATTTAAAAGATTTAATAATGAGCTGTGCTCCGTGGAAATCTCGAATTGCAATTCTCAAAAAAATGTCTTACATTTTTCCACCTCCCAGGAACAGGCAAGAGACTCTCTATTGTACTTGCTTCTAGATGCAAAACGAATTGTGTGCTCTTTACCTTAGATCCATTGACACAGCACTGTACCTAGGCCGCACTGGCCTGCAACAGTGAGAAAACATTTTTGCCCTGAAGTGTAAGATGACAACACAGGAGCATTGACAATTAAGGGGCAGATTTACAAGAAACTGACGCATCTGTATAGATGCGTCAGTTTCCCTGCAACAGCCTGCTATACCGTTGCGCCACCATGGATGCGCCATATTTACAATACGGCGCACCGTGGCGCGAGGATTGACATGCGTCAGAAAGTCTGACGCATCTGTTGGCCCATAAGTCACGCATTGCTGGAGTCGTGTCGCAAGCAAGACACAACTCCAGCAATGCATGGGGAGGCCTATTCTCATTAGACTGCGTCACTCCTTACGCCTGCTTCAAGCCACCGTGAGGTTTTGACGCAGTGGTGTTAGAAATGGGATTTCTGGTTGGCTAAGTCTTGCGCCAAAGCCAGGCAGAAACCACCACTCTAGTCAGGGCAAGGGAGTTACACACCCAAGATAACCCCTGCTCACCCCCTTGGTAGCTTGACACGAGCAGTCAGGACTATCCCGGAGGCAATGTGTAAAGCGCTTGCGCAACACACACACAGCAGCAACACACTAGGCACACCACAAAAGGAACTCCACACAAGGTTATATATAAAAATAGCCTTTGTATTGTCATAAACACCTTAGATCATAATCACACAATGTACACTGTGCCAACTGGCCCTAGGCGGTATTTACAGGGGACTATTTACACATGACAGGGCCAATTGGGCCACTGTCAAAACCATCACAAATCACCAATAGTAAATGTAGCGCACAACCAGTAACTACTGGTAAAGTTAGGAACTTAGCATGAGATCCTACAAGGTAAAACAGAGGATGCATAAACTACCTTGCGCATGAATCACCTTAGGCATAAACTACATTAGGCCCAAACCTCCTTAGCATCACCCTTTACGCAATAGGCATTACAGTAGGCATCACCAGCATAAACACCTTAGGAAATAATAATTGGCATAAAAACAGTGTGCCCCAATCGGGGGCACAACGCACTGAAACTGGCCCCAGGCCAACTGGCCTCTCACAGGGGCTCAAAAATGCCCAATGTCCAGAATGTCAGGGCTGGCTGCAAAAAGCAGCGAAAGCAAAAGTGCGCAAAGCGCTGGGGCAGGAGTGTCTCTCACTCCTCTCTCTCTCTCCCTCTGAGGAATAAAATGCCCCCAAGCGTTGCAGCTGCCTGCGGTCTTGCAGGACAGCTGGGGAAGGTGCCAAACGAGTACTGGCACCCGCAGTGCCTGGGGAGCACTAAAAGAAGGCGCCAAACTCAGCCCCACGTTGCAGCGACCCGCATCTGCGGCGCCGCTGTGTCGAACAGCAAAGACTCTGGCACTCACAGTGCCTGTGGAGCCCTACTCGGGGACTCGCAGCTTGAAAATGGCCCCCAAGCGTTGCAGCTGCCTGCGGTCTTGCAGGACAGCTGGAGAAGCCACCAAAACAGGCACTGGCACTACTTGTGCCTCACCAACCCGGGGCCACTGCAGGGCTCCTCCGGGAAGGCGGGAAATGAGGCAAGAATGCCCCCAAGGTGCTGCCGCTGCCCACTGTCAAGCGGGGCAGCGGGACAGAAACTGAGCACGGCACCTGCAGTGCCCGAGGCTTGGTCACGGGGGCGGGCACTAAAAATGTGCCCCGACATACCCCCAACCACCATAACACTGAGC
This sequence comes from Calotriton arnoldi, assembly GCA_963921515.1. Classification (NCBI taxonomy): domain Eukaryota; kingdom Metazoa; phylum Chordata; class Amphibia; order Caudata; family Salamandridae; genus Calotriton; species Calotriton arnoldi. The sequence continues at coordinate 1,288,401 of CAWUFW010001465.1, read as the reverse complement.
CCCACTCACCGGGACTTCACTGCGCTCTCCCCGGCGGCGGGGGAGGCTTCGGCGGCGTCTTGCTCCTTGTCAGCAGCGGCACTTGCGGGGCTCTCTGCACGTATGGGAGCCCTGCGCCGCACTTGAGTCTCGCTTCACCCGGTCCCCCTCCTCGGGACCGGGACTTCGTTCTGGAGCCCGCGAGGCTCCCGGGCTACTTCCGCCTCGTCATGCGGCCCCGCCCACAATCAGGCTTTCTGAATGCCTGTCTTCCTGTTTCGCCGCGAGCGGCGGCCGGCCGCTTCTCCTTCTGTGCGGCTCGGTGCCGCGGCGGTGATTCCTCTGAAGATGCGGGGTAGGCACCCGTGAGGACAATAAATCAGATCAGCGGGGTGGGCACCCGCTTTCAGTGGCGAAAGTGCGGGGTGGGCACCCGCGATGCAAGCAATGCAGGGTGGGCACCTGCTTTCAAGGTACCAATGCGGGGTGGGCTCCCGCTCGGTTTCCAACACAAATTAGCGGCGATAACGCGGGGTGGGCTCCCGCTGGTCCCACGCCAAGTAGGCGAATCCCACACGGTGCAGCTTCATGCTGCAGGCCACCAGCAGTCCTCCTGGGGCAGAAACACAGCGCTCATAAGCCCAAAAAGTCAAGCGCTCTTAAAAGGAAAAATAAAGCGCTTCCAAAGGCAAAATAAAGTGCTCACAGGCGCTGTAGTCCAAAGTAAGCCCTTTAGGATGAAGGGGGGGGCAAAGGGCTGGGCCCAGGCAGGCCAGCTCACAGGGCCCTCCAGCAGGGAGGCAGTCCCTAGTGGCGGTTCCTCCTGGAGCCCAACATCAGCAGCAGGCCCCCCTCAAGTCAGGAATAGCACAACAGAGAACATTTTCATGGGGTCACAGCCCCTTCTTTTATACACATATCCCCCTTTGTCACACAACACAGGGCTGGGGGAAAACCAGATGCAACTGGTTTGGGTGAGCTTTGGAGCACTTTGTTGTGCTCAGCTCCTCTCCTCTTTGTCAGGTGGGGGCTAGGTGCTCAGACGCACCACAGGGGGCGGAGCCAGCATTGTGGAGGGACGGCACAGCCCTATTCAGGTCCCAGGTGCAACTCCTCCCTCCCATCTACATGCAGATCTCCCTATTCACCACTGGGCAGACTCATCTTGGCTCCTGGAGCCAAGCACACCACCCAGCCCCTGTCAATCACAAGCCAGACATGCACTCCACATCAGGCAGGCAGACACACAGCACACAGAAATGCCAACTTCTAAAAGTGGCACTTCTCCACTAGTCACAATAGATCTGCGCACACCATTGCGCAGCATTTATTCTCTCGAGTTTGCACATACTAAACTCGCCCCTGCACTCCTCTCACACCAGGAATTACCATGGACACACATATCCACATGCATTCCTATGGGAGGGCAGGACAATCTCACCACACGCACTCAGAGAGTGCACGCACTTTACACTGGGCCACAGTGCTAAAGTGCGCAGAGGCCAAAAACCACCAACACTACACAGGGAAAAGGCTAAGAGCCAGGCAAAAAGTTTAGTGGTGAACCTGCCAAAAAGGGCCAAGTCCAACACAACCCCCTTCCAGCCAAAACGCAGGGCAGACCAATCACCACCGTGATGGGCTTCCCTGCTTGGGGCGATAGAACACGGACGCGGGCCCGCAACTGCAGGGACACCCTCCTGTTCTACGCCACTGTGAACCCACGTGGTTCCCTCTGTAAAAGCTATCTGGACCAACTGGGCTACCCCACTGGTATTCCCTAGCTGTCTGCGGCCAGGACCAGGCCCGAGGCCATCCAGATGCCACTGGTCCTTGCCCATCCACAGAGTGGGGGGTAGTAACCCCTGGCACATAGTAGCCATTCTCCACTCTTCCCCTCATCAGGGCAGTTCTAAACTGCCACTGATCCTTCAGCCCAGGGTCCGCACCCTCAGGCTGACCAAAAGTCACGGGCGAGGCTCTCCTCCCCCTACCTCTTCTTCTAGGGTGCCGCACCCTCCTCCTTGGAGAGGCACCCTCAGAACACAACTCTCCCACCAGTTCAGGACCTCTCTCCAACAGCTGGTTTCCCAACCTAGGGTCTAAACCCTCAGGTTGCACCAGGGTCAGAGGCGAGGACTCCCTCCCTCTGCATCCCCTTCCAGAGTTCTGCACCCTCCCAACTGGAGCGGTACCCCTGGAAGATGAACCGGTCAGGACACTGGTTACAGATGTCCTTTCCTCCAGGTCAGGCGGATCCTGAACCTGGCCTCCCAACCTTGGGGCTGAACCCCACGGCTGAGCATTTGCCTGGCACACCAGGACTTCCGGGCGCACACAGCAGCCCCCGAGGGTAACAAATGACTCATGTGTTGCGTGACAGTCTGCGTGGCGCAGACCTCCCGACCCCTGTCCATCTGACAGTGCGCAGAGATCCCCCACGACAGAAGTGGTGTCACCATGGTCACTTCTAGGAGACTCAGCCCTTCTGGCTGGCCCCTGACCCACTGGTTCTTCCACTGGGGAACACATCATCCTCTCACCCCCCCACCTGGACTTCTGCACCCTCCCAACTGGAGCGGTACCGCCAGACACCAGAACCACTGGAGCTCCACTTACAGATGCTCCAGGTTCTCCTGACACTAGGAGATCCTCCTCAAACGGCTTCCAAGAACAGCCTAGACCCCCGACCTGGTGTTCCCTTAAGGAACCCTCCAGGTCCTGAGACTGGGTTTTGGGCACCTGGGGACACACAGTCCCACACTCACTCCTACTCCACTGAGACAGGACGTGAGCCCCTACACCCCTCCCACTACACTGGGACCTAGCTGGGCTACTCTGAACCTCTTCCCCAATACAGGACTGGAAGAAACCTAAGCCACTATTTTCGCAATCACTCCCCACTGCCTCTTCAGAACCTCGGGCACTTTCCCAGAGGTCTGCTTCCCATGCCAGATCCCATGGATCAGGGTGCCCACACTCCAACAGGTGTTGGCGCAACCCTGGAAAACAACAACTGAGCAGGTGCTCTCTAATAACCAGATTGAACAATCCTTCAAAATCCTGTTCCGTGGTACACCTTACCCAGTCAATCAGTGCATCACTACAGTCATCCACAAACTCCCCCCAAGACTGGTGAGACAGTTTCCTACTGCCCCTGAACTTCAACCTGTACTTCTCTTCCTGGGAGCCAAGTACCATATTCTGGGAACTGGGAATGGGACTTCCTGCACTGGACTCCATATTGCTGCCACCACTGGATCCGACCCTCACTGGTGAATCCAGACAATTGAAACTACTCTCAGGGGATAACCTACCCTCCAGAGATAATTTCTCCTTGGTGAAGGCCCTCTCAGCCTCCGCCATCCTCTCCTGCGCTAAGACCCTTTCAGTCTCTAGCTTTTTCTCCTCCACACTCAGCTGCGCTATCTCCCTGGCATGCTCTAACCTGAGCTTCTCCAAAGCCAGCTGATGCTCCCTTTCTTCCCTCCTATCCACCCACTCCTCTGGGGACAGGGAAAGGGATGGGGCACTGCCCCCGACACTGGACCCAGCAAGGGACTCCCTATCCATGGGGTCCTCACTATCTACTGGCGTCCCTGTCCTGTCACTTTCTTCCTCCTCTTCAGACTCCTCAGGGCCCCCCTCAGACCCACCACCCTCTTGGCGTGTGGCCAGGGCCCTCTTCTCATTGCGCTCACAGTCCCATTCATCCTTTTGCCATTGGATCAGGTTCTCCCTAAGTTTTGACTGGGTGTCTGACCCACTCACTGCTATATCTCTCCTCACAGAACTCCACCAACTCCCCCATACTGTATCTAAACAGACTACAAAAATTAAAAGCAGACTCCATTTTGGCAGGACGCTCAGGGACACGTGCAACACTGGAGACCTAGGTTTCTGAGCTGAAGCAAGAGTATACAATTTACAAATGACACTTTTAGGAGAAGAATTAAAATAAAACTCAGAACAATAATCCCCAAACACGTGATTATCTAAGTGCAGAGTTTTGTAGTGCAGCCAGTTGTCGCTGTGGTACTGCGCAAACGCAAGTCCTATCCTCACCGCTGACCACCAATGTTAGAAATGGGATTTCTGGTTGGCTAAGGCTTGCGCCAAAGCCAGGCAGAAACCACCACTCTAGTCAGGGCAAGGGAGTTACACACCCAAGATAACCCCTGCTCACCCCCTTGGTAGCCTAGCACGAGCAGTCAGGCCTATCCCGGAGGCAATGTGTAAAGCGCTTGCGCAACACACACACAGCAGCAACACACTAGGCACACCACAAAAGGAACTCCACACAAGGTTATATATAAAAATAGCCTTTGTATTGTCATAAACACCTTAGATCATAATCACACAATGTACACTGTGCCAACTGGCCCTAGGCGGTATTTACAGGGGACTATTTACACATGACAGGGCCAATTGGGCCACTGTCAAAACCATCACAAATCACCAATAGTAAATGTAGCGCACAACCAGTAACTACTGGTAAAGTTAGGAACTTAGCATGAGATCCTACAAGGTAAAACAGAGGATGCTTAAACTACCTTGCGCATGAATCACCTTAGGCATAAACTACATTAGGCCCAAACCTCCTTAGCATCACCTATTACGCAATAGGCATTACAGTAGGCATCACCAGCATAAACACCTTAGGAAATAATAATTGGCATAAAAACAGTGTGCCCCAATCGGGGGCACAACGCACTGAAACTGGCCCCAGGCCAACTGGCCTCTCACAGGGGCTCAAAAATGCCCAATGTCCAGAATGTCAGGGCTGGCTGCAAAAAGCAGCGAAAGCAAAAGTGCGCAAAGCGCTGGGGCAGGAGTGTCTCTCACTCCTCTCTCTCTCTCCCTCTGAGGAATAAAATGCCCCCAAGCGTTGCAGCTGCCTGCGGTCTTGCAGGACAGCTGGGGAAGGTGCCAAACGAGCACTGGCACCCACAGTGCCTGGGGAGCACTAAAAGAAGGCGACAAACTCAGCCCCACGTTACAGCGACCCGCATCTGCAGCGCTGCTGTGTCGAACAGCAAAGACTCTGGCACTCACAGTGCCTGTGGAGCCCTACTCGGGGACTCGCAGCTTGAAAATGGCCCCCAAGCGTTGCAGCTGCCTGCGGTCTTGCAGGACAGCTGGGGAAGCCACCAAAACAGGCACTGGCACTACTTGTGCCTCACCAACCCGGGGCCACTGCAGGGCTCCTCCGGGAATGGCGGGAAATGAGGCAAGAATGCCCCCAAGGTGCGGCCGCTGCCCACTGTCAAGCGGGGCAGCGGGAAAGAAAACTGAGCACGGCACCTGCAGTGCCCGAGGCTTGGTCACGGGGGCGGGCACCGAAAATGTGCCCCGACATACCCCCAACCACCATAACACTGAGCCCCACTCACCGGGACTTCACTGCGCTCTCCCCGGCGGCGGGACTCCTCCGGACTTCTCCTGCGGCGGGGGAGGCTTCGGCGGCGTCTTGCTCCTTGTCAGCAGCGGCACTTGCGGGGCTCTCTGCACATATGGGAGCCCTGCACCGCACTTGAGTCTCGCTTCACCCGGTCCCCCTCCTCGGGACCGGGACTTCGTTCTGGAGCCCGCGAGGCTCCCGGGCTACTTCCGCCTCGTCAGGCGGCCCCGCCCACAATCAGGCTTTCTGAATGCCTGTCTTCCTGTTTCGCTGCGAGCGGCGGCCGGCGGCCTCTCCTTCTGTGCGGCTCGGTGCCGCGGCGGTGATTCCTCTCAAGATGCGGGGTAGGCACCTGTGAGGACAATAAATCAGATCAGCGGGGTGGGCACCCGCTTTCAGTGGCAAAAGTGCGGAGTGTGCACCCGCGATGCACGCAATGCAGGGTGGGCACCTGCTTTCAAGGTACCGATGCGGGGTGGGCTCCCGCTCGGTTTCCAACACAAATTAGCGGCGATAACGCGGGGTGGGCTCCCGCTGGTCCCACGCCAAGTAGGCGAATCCCACACGGTGCAGCTTCGTGCTGCAGGCCTCCAGCAGTCCTCCTGGGGCAGAAACACAGCGCTCATAAGCCCAAAAAGTCAAGCGCACTTAAAAGGAAAAATAAAGCGCTTCCAAAGGCAAAATAAAGCGCTCACAGGCGCTGTAGTCCAAAGTAAGCCCTTTAGGATGAAGGGGGGCAAAGGACTGGGCCAGGCAGGCCAGCTCACAGGGCCCTCCAGCAGGGAGGCAGTCCCTTGTGGCGGTTCCTCCTGGAGCCCAACAGCAGCAGCAGGCCCCCCTCAAGTCAGGAACAGCACAACAGAGAACATTTTCATGGGGTCATAGCCCCTTCTTTTATACACATATCCCCCTTTGTCACACAGCACAGGGCTGGGGAGAAACCAGATGCAACGGGTTTGGGGGAGCTTTGGAGCACTTTGTTGTGCTCAGCTCCTCTCCTCTTTGTCAGGTGGGGGCTAGGTGCTCAGACACACCACAGGGGGCGGAGCCAGCATTGTGGAGGGAAGGCACAGCCCTATTCAGGTCCCAGGTGCAACTCCTCCCTCCCATCTACATGCAGATCTCCCTATTCACCACTGGGCAGACTCATCTTGGCTCCTGGAGCCAAGCACACCACCCAGCCCCTGTCAATCACAAGCCAGACATGCACTCCACATCAGGCAGGCAGACACACAGCACACAGAAATGCCAACTTCAAAAGTGGCACTTCTCCACTAGTCACAATAAATCTGCGCACACCATTGCGCAGCATTTATTCTCACGAGTTCGCACATACTAAACTCGCCCCTGCACTCCTCTCACACCAGGAATTACCATGGACACACATATCCACATGCATTCCTATGGGAGGGCAGGACAATCTCACCACACGCACTCAGAGAGTGCACGCACTTTACACTGGGCCACAGTGCTAAAGTGCGCAGAGGCCAAAAACCACCAACACTACACAGGGAAAAGGCTAAGAGCCAGGCAAAAAGTTTAGGGGTGAACCTGCCAAAAAGGGCCAAGTCCAACAAGTGGCGTCCTAGAAGTGGCGCAGTGAAATCTTGTAGATTTCACTGCATCACTTCTACTAGGCTTTCCTGCGTGGGAACGCCTACCCTGCATACATTATACCTGACGCAGGTGTAATGTGACGCAGGGCTTTACAACGTGACGCATCTCCCTAGATGCGTCACGTTGTAAATTGGCCGCATTGTTTACGCTGCCACTGCGTCACAAAGGTGATGCAACGGCAGTGCAAAAATGGGCTTGTAAATCTGCCCCTAAGTCTTTTACAGACTGAAAAGCTTCATTAGAGATGGTCTTCCACGTAATTGGCACACCCTTTTTGAGCAAAGAAGGTAGAGGCCGATCAACTTGAGCATATCCAGGTACAAACCCGCTGCAATATTATCAAGAACGGGCGATAACATTATCGCTGCTTGGCGACAGGAAACTGCCGCTAAAGCGGCGATAAGGGGCTTGATAATATGCCCTATAGAATTCCAATAGAAGCCCAGGTTTGATGTCCTTCACACCAGAACCTAGGCTTCTATTGGAATTCTATAGGGCATATTGTCAAGCCCCTTATCGCCGCTTTAGCGGCAGTTTCCTGCCGCTAAAGCGGGGATAATGTTATCGCCCGTTCTTGATAATATGGCCCTTGGAGTAGTAATAGTAGTAACTTTATTCGATCAATTAATGATCATTCACATAAAAACAGCGGTTCCATAAAAAGATATTTGTATATTTTATTTTATAAAAAGATATTACAATTCTATATAAATAACATCATAAAAGCATTATAATTACAAAAAAATAAAACATATCATACTTAACAATGCTAGAGTATCTATAAAATAACCTCTTTAAATCACAGGGCAAGTTGGCTTGTAGGCCATTAAGCTAACTCATCCAGTTATGTTAGGATCAATTTCTAATGTCATTCTTGATTTAGAAAGAGAGACCTTGGGCTAAAGAGCATCACATATATTGCTGTTTTAAAGGTTTTAGTGTTTGGGTAAGACTTTGGGGACAGGGGCGTAACACAGGCCCCTGCAGCCCCCGTGCTGCAGGGGGACCCCCACGCTCCAGGGGGCCCCCTCAGCACAGTACTCCAGCCGGAGAGCTCCTGATTGAGTCTGGAGGGGGCCCCTCCATGAACCTTGCAGGAGGGCCCCCTCAAGTTTCGTTACGCCTCTGTTTGGGGAGAGGATGTGGCCTAACGGCTAGGGTGGTCAACCTCAAACCTGGGCAACCGGGTTCAAGTCTCGGCAACGACGCTCAACATCCTGTGATTCTGGGCAAATCACTTAATCTCCCTGTGCCTAACAAAAATGAATGTGTCTTTATGTAACGCAACTGGTGCTCATGTAAAGCGCTCTGATACCCGATACCTTCGGGTCAAGTTCGTGCTATATAAAACTAAGAAAAAAAAAACACAAAAAAAGAGAGAGAAGAGAATCCACTCCATAGCACCCTCATGTCACAGCCATACCACTTATTTGGTGTATAACATCTTAATCCTAACCCGCCATGCATAGAGCAAATATCACGTCAGTGTAAACACTAACCATTTGGTAGTGTCAGATCTAAACACACTTAGAGCTTCTGCTGATCGTGTAAATTCCAAAAGTCGACATGCCGGTATTATCCACCTTTTTCTGATTTGTACGTAGCAGGGGCAGGTAAACATAAAGGGGCACATGCATCAAGGTAATCATTTGCGATTACCAAATAGCAGATTTTAAGGATTCGCTATTTGGTAATCGCAAATGCCTATGCACGAAGGATTCGCAAATATTTTTGCGAATCCTAAACATTCCTTAATAGCGACTCGCAAATTGCAATTGGCTATTAGGGAATGCATTCCCTTTCATTCCTATGGGCCTACAGGCCCATAGGAATGAATGGGAATGCATTCGCAATTTGCGATTACCAAATTGGTAATCGCAAATTGCGAATGCAATTGCAAGGGTGCTAGGGGGCCTGAGGCCCCCCTGATGCACCCCCAAAAAAGGTAAGTTTGCACATGTGGCGCATACACATGCCCTAAGGGCATGTGTGTGCGCCACATGGCACTTTGAAAAATGCACTTTTGTGCATTTTTCAAAGGATTCTCCAATTACCATCAACTTGAAGTTGATGGTAATTTGCGATTCCTAAATGCAAAGTCTCATTTTGGTAATGCTACATGCATCACATTCAGGGAATCGCAAATTGCGATTCCCTAAATGCATTCACAAATTAGGAAATCGCAAAAACTGCGATTACCTATTTTGCGAATGCAATGCCTTTGCATTTTACCGGTCGCAAACGGGCCGATTCTGCGAATCGGCCCTTTTGCGACCGGTAAAATGCTTGATGCATGTGCCCCAAAGTGTTTTAAAGATTCAGAGGCAGATTTACAAGAAAGTGACGCATCTGTAGAGATGCAGACAATTCAGGCAATTCAGACAATTCAGGCAAAGAAATATTTAAGGTTGTCAACTCGTTTCTTAAACCTCGAGAATTAGAGATCGAAGTACAGCCTTCTCTTTCACTGTGCGAAAGAATTTCTGACTTCTTTGATAGCAAAATTCGGAAGGTCTATAATTCCTTTTCAGCAGCAGCAGAGACTGTTAAAACAGATGTGAACGAGAGTAGTAAACCCGAGCTCTCCCTCACGGAATTCTCCCCCATCTCTCAGCAGGAAGCGTTGGCAGAGATCCAGAGATGTAAGTAAGGGTCACCGGAGGACCCTTGTCCCCCCAAATTGTGGATAGAGTTGGCGCTCTCTTCTATCCATGTGCTGACTCACATATGGAATACATCTCTCACTTCTGGCATTTTCCCTGACACATGGAAACATGCCATACTTCTTCCCCTCAGGAAAAAACCTAATGTGGATCCAGGGGAATTTAACAATTACCGACCAATCTCACTGTTACCAGCGCCAGCAAAAATGCTGGAAAAAATGGTGCAGCGACAACTGGCCAACTTCATCGAGAGCCATGGTATTCTGCATGATACCCAATCTGGTTTCCGTGCCGGTTATAGCACTGAGACAGCTCTATTAGAGGTGGCAGAGTCAGTGAGGATGGCGGTAGATTCAGGGGCATCAGCTATGCTGGTGCTCCTGGATTTATCGGCAGCGTTCGATACTGTAGACCATTTAATGCTGGTTCAGCGACTCCAGGACATCGGCATCGGGGGTGCAGACCTTGCCTGGTTGAAGTCATTCCTCAACAATCGCACACAGAAGGTTGCTCTGCAACCCTATCAGTCTGAACCCAAACATTTATGGTGTGGAGTACCTCAGGGGTCGGCGCTGAGTCTGCTTCTTTTTTAATATATATCTGGCTCCACTGTTCTCACTTATAGCCAACTGGTGCGTGAAGGCGATATCATACGCCGACGATACACAGTTGGTGTTCTCCTTTAAAGATCAGTCGGTGGACTCCTTCAAGAGTTTTATGGGTTGTCTGAAAGACATTGCCCTTTGGATGAATAACAATAAACTCAAACTCAATGCTGAGAAAACTGAAGTGTTATTCTTTGTCCAGAACCTGCCATCAGATCTGTGGTGGCCGGCGGAAATGGGTTCACCGCCCGTCCCAGCAGGCACAGCAAAAAACCTGGGAGTGAAGTGGGAGGCAGATCTTTCTTTCTCTGCTCAAATTCAGCAGGTGACAGTCTCCTGTTTCAGCAAATTGAGAAATTTGCGGAAATTTTTACATCTACTGCTGGAGGAATGCCGCCGAGTCTTAGTCCACGCCACTGTGACATCTAGGCTTGTCTATGCTAACGGCCTTTACCTGGGCCTGCCAGTGTACCTAGTCAAAAGACTACAGATGGTACAGAATGCGGCTGCGGGACTGATTAGACGTGTGCCATTTCGTCATCATATCTCTCCGCATATCAAAGAGCTCCACTGGCTGCCGGTGGCAAGAAGAATTGAATTTAAGGCCTTGACTTTGGCATTTCGGTCAATCCATGGTAATTGCCCTAGCTACCTGAAACAACGGTTACATACCTATAAGCCGAATCGATCATTGCGGTCCAACTCTCATAAGCTGCTTTGTACTCCACGAGTTAGGAAAGCCCGGCTAGGCGGCAGATCTTTCACGGTCGGGGCGACTAAGTTATGGAACTCTCTACCTAACGACATTTGCCATATTGAATTAGAGTCACTATTTAGGAAAGCTGTGAAAACGTGGCTCTTCAGCCTAGGCTAATATTCTCAGGGTTTCTTTGCTGTTGTGTGTCATTTTGCGTGCCACCTAGTGCTATAGCGCCGGGACACCTCTGTTTGAGGTAGCTGTTCGCGCTTTATAAATGTCGGTATTATTATTAGAGATGCGTCACTTTCCCTGCGCCACTCTGAGAAACCCCTGCGCCACCATGGATGCGCCGTATTTACAATACGGCGCACCATGGCGCAAGGATTGACAGATGCGTCAGAAATTCTGACGCATCTGTTGGGGCAAAAGTCATGCATTGCTGGAGTCGTGTCGTAAGCACGGCGCAACACCAGCAATGCATTTTGAGGCCTATTCCCACTACACTGTGCCACTACTTACGCCTGCTTCAAGCAGGCGTACGGTTTTGACGCAGTGACGTCCTAAAAGTGGCGCAGTGAAATCTTGTAGATTTCACTGCGTCACTTTTACGAGTCCTTCCTGTTTCTCAACGCCCACCCTGCATACATTATACCTGACGCAGGTATAATGTGACGCAGGGCTTTACAACGTGATGCATCTCCCTAGATGCGCCACGTAGTAAATAGGCCGCATTTTTTGCGCCGCTGTTGCGTAAAAAAAAGTGACGCAATGGCGGCGCAAGAAGGCGCAAGGGGCTTGTAAATCTGCTCCAGAGTGTTGAGGTTACACACTAGACACAGTGGGGTTACCATAGCATTCTTCCATTTAATTTTGATAACATTAAAAGGCAAAATCCCAAACCTGAATTGTAAACAAAGTGCACATGCATGTGGGGGTTCGATTTCATCCATAAACGTTTCAAACTGGAAGCAGTTTTTAAGATCCAAGAACCTGTCAGTTAAAGTGCCTGGTGCTGCAGCATTAAAATAGAGTACCTGAATATAATTCCAAAATCTATGTTTTTAAAGGGGTAACACTTCTTTCGATATCGTTTTTGGATTCTCCCATAAGTCCCCCACCCCCAATTTAACCAGCCACTGCTTGACCTCCCTAAACCACGCCACTCTCCTGGCCCATTTGTCCAGGTTTTGTAGTCCAGCTACTGCTTCCATAGTGGGGATCTGTGTTACCCAAAACACTAAAACCTTTAATACCGCAATATATGTGATGCTCCTTAGCCCAAGGTCTAACCGGACCGGGAGCAGGGGAGTATTTATTGGAAGATTTAAAAGTCATCTTATGAATTTATTTTCCACCACCTCAAGGCTCTTTGTCTGTTCCAAACCCCACAATTCAGCACCATAAAGAGCAGCGCCCAACCCTCTATTGCGATGAATTTCTATTGCAGGATAAATTGGGCGAAAGACAGATAGATTTAATTTCTTGACCATTGCGGTATCTACATGCTGGAGCACTAGGCTACTCTTTTGTATCTGGGCAGGCCATGTTAGATTACTAGTTAATCTGACCCCAAGATAGTGAAAAACCTTAACCTGATCTAGAGTATTAGAGCCCAGCCTCAGCTTCCCTTTAAAAGATTTATGGGGATTAAAAGCCATGAACTTAGTCTTAGAGAAGTTAATCTCAAGATCGGAATCATTAGAGACTGTTGCAAACCTATTTAAAACGTTCTGCATACCAGTTGGGGTTTTGAAATCAGCAACATATCGTCTGCAAAGAGGAGAGAAGGGATTTAGCTGCCTGCTAATTTAGGGGGGTCACCCCCACAATCAAACAATGCATTAATTAGCCCATTCATGTGTAAAGTAAACAAAATTGGAGCCAAAACACAACCTTCGCAAACCACCTTTGAGACACATATTTTTGGTGAGATCTCCACCTGTGCTCCACCTGACTTGGGCATAGTTGTCTTGGTGCAGTTGAACTATAAGTTGGAACAGGCCACTGGGCAACCCAAGATCCCACAAGGTGGCCCATAGTTTGGTGCTATTGATGGAATCAAAGGCTGATTTGAGATCCACAAACACAACATACAGGTGTCCCTTCCTGATGGTGACTTCCTTCCATGTGAGCAGTAGGAAATGGAACTCTTGATCCAGAGTGCTTGTGGATGCCCTAAAGCCTGCTTGCAGGTGTGACAGGATATTATTTTCCTCAATCCAAGAGTGCAGGTGAGTCAAGATCAGTTTGCAAAAGACTTTCTGTGCATAGTCTATAAGGTTAATTGGCCTATAATTGGAAGTATCACCTTTTTCCCCTTTTTCCCCTTTCTTGAATATAGGGATAATTTCAGCACCCTTCCAGGTCCCTGTGATGCCCCCACCACGAGCTATAGCATTAAAAACTGAGTAGAGTATATAACCCGATATGTTTGGCTCAGATCAGTGGAGGTCTCCATGTATTCTATCTACAAACCTGGAGTAACATTCACTCATTCCTAGGAATGACCTTAATGTGTCTTTATCCTTTGGAGCCGGAACCTCTGCAATCGCTTGAGTAAGAGACAATTTGGGTTTAATCCCCATGGGAGTAATGGTGTCACTCAAATAATCCAAGTTGTCTGTTAGGATTTTGCCCTTGTCATGCCCAAGGGTGATTCCCACATCTTTAAAGATGTTTAGCACCTTTCTTAAAATCACCTTCTGATCTGACACAGTCTTTGAAAATATCAGGACATAGTCCTGATAGGCCTGTACACCATCAATCCCTCCCAAAATGTGATCCATACATTTCGGGAAAACACTTGCCGCTGAGGCCAAATTAAAGGAGTCACAAAGGTGGTCAAGTCACATGATTCTGGTGCTAAGGGATCTGATTGTATGCAGACTTTAAGTCCAAAAAGCTGAAGACCTTGGAACACCAATATTAGCAAGTAAATCCTGGATTTTTGGGAGTGTATGGCAGTCAACAACTATATTCTTGTCCAGTCAGCACATAAACAAATATTGCCACCCTTTTTGTGGACTACTACAATGGGGCTGACCCACTCCAAGGAATCTGTGGTAGTATTCACACCTTCCAAGACTAACTTGTCTAACAAGTGCTTTCAGATCATCCCTTATGCTTAAAGGAATTGACCTGAATTTATGAGCAATAGGAATGGCATTCTGTTTGAGCTTAATCACATGTTCAAACCTGGTGAACTTACCAATCTTCGACTGCAGGAAAACTGTAGGAAAACTTCCCAAAAGCTTTTCCAAGACATCACCCTCATTATCACATACATTAGTGACAACATCAACTTGTGTGTCATTTAGTTGTACAGGATTCTCTGAACCAGGAACGAGTTTCAAATCCATTTGTGCTAAATCTTGCCAACCCACAATATTTTCCCCTTTACCGCAACATATACCTTAGTTTTGATGTGTCTACCCAAACATGATAGATTCTCTGTAAATAGTCTAACATGTCAATGTCATTATGTCTATAAGCTTTAAGTAAAATATCTGCTTGCTGTAACTGAACCTTGACAGACCAGTGCTGTGTAAAAAGATGATCTGAAATTATGGTAAGACATGCACCAGAGTCCGCCATCATATTCAGTGAAAAATCACCTATGAATACCTGACAGAATGGGCCCTTAGTTGTGACTCAGTTTGAGAAACATCATCAGTATCAATAGCTAAATCCATCTTGTGGAACTCATCCTGCAAGCATTCATCATTAAGCTGTGCATCGCTCACTTGTACATTGCTTACTTGTACCACAGTCTTTCCTATGCACACAGACTGGAAATGATCGATTTTGCGACACTTGAGACATTTCTTTCCCAAAGTTGGGCACGTGAGACTATTACTCAAGTGTGAACGAGAACCACATCTGAACCATGCTGTACCAGATTTCTTTTGAAAAGGTTTGAGTACCCTGTTTTTGAAGGAAATAGCATTAACAGAATCCACATCTTGGACTAAATTAACTATAGAGTTACTGAGTGCATCATTAGAAATACACTTGGATGAAACAATAGCACGTTCAATCTCTTTTGCCATATCTATCACTTCAGTGAGTAAAGGATCTCTGCAAATCAAGATTCGCTCTTGAATTTTATTAGAGGAACAACTATAAACAAATTGATCCCTAATATATTTATCCAGTGCTGGACCGAAATTGCAATTAGATGCCAAATATCTGAGAGCTGAAATGTGTTCTTCTACACTTTCGTCAACTTCCTGCTTTCTCTTCATGAAATTAAAGCGTTCCAACATGACACTAGGCTGTTCCAAATAGGCTGTTCTAAATATTTCTCATTCAATCTCTAAACTGCCTCAATGTAAACATTCCAGCTATCAGCATCACTAGAAGGTGGATTCAAAGGTGGTAAATTGTCAAATATTTGCTCCCCCTCACTGCCCAGATAACTGAACGTAGTGCCATTTTTTTCTTTGGCGAATATTTCTCTGCATCAATTGCAACCACAAATTTTTCAAATGAGCGATACGGAATTTTCCAGGGTATTCTAAGTTTCCCAGGCAATAGTAAAAATGGTGTTAGCTGTACGACTTGTTGAGCACTTGCTGTAATATTGAGAATATACCTCTATTTATTTATTTTTTAAACTAGCCTAAGCAGAACCAACAATTCTGTATGAAATAAGTACAAAGAACATACCACAGAGCCGTTTTTGATGTCCAAAGAGAGTCTGCTAATAAAAATATCCAAGCAAGTGCAAAAACGGTTGATCTTCCACCTTGTTACTTTTTAATGGGTTAACTCCTTGAAAACGCCACATCTGTATAACTTCCAATGAGTTGTTATCCCAATCCAAAATGGCCGCCGTATGTCCCGTCGTGTGGTCACTGGTTCCATGATGCGTAACAGCCAATGAAGCTGAATGGAGTCTAGCGTCCGTTTCAAAGGACGCTTACTCATGTGGTGATGTGCGAGACACCGGCACTAATGAAGACTCTCCATTGAGTTAAAATACACAAGGGTAGCAAATGGCAAATCCCAGAGGCAGAAGACAAAGATCCAAGTGCCACATCCGAGTCCTGTATGCCGGCAAGAAAATTCACTACGAAGCGGCAAGCTGGGAAGGAGGAAATCAGCACGCTCTCCAGAGCTCACCTCGGAAACGAGGAGATTGCACAAAAATGGGTGGGCTCCTGCCAACCAAAAGCAACTCGTTGCCAGATGTGAATGCGTAGCGAGGAGAAATTACTTTATTTCTCCTCTTTTTTTCCTCTTTCTATGTGTGCTGCATTCTGCAGCACACATAGAAAGAGGAAAACGCCTCCATGTATTGTTTTTGTGCAGGAAGGTGTCCCTTCCTGCACAAAATAATTGTGCCAACAACACAGAGCAAGGGTGTCTGCGCTGGCACTAGGCATCAATTTGTGCGCAGGTAGAAAGGATAGGAATGCGTCGTATTGCATTAATACGGCGCATTCCTGCCCTTTCCTTTTTGCTCCCTGGGTACTCTTTCCTACACAGAGGGGGATGGGGGATGCTTGATACGTCTGACTGTAAATATGCATAGTTTCTTTATCCTGAATGATGTTTGATCTCCAGAAGCTACTGATTCCACGCCCTCTACAAAGTGGTTAGGTATAGTGTTAGACCTGGTACCATTGGCGTGAGTCTCCCTTCCACTTTTTTCTGATTGCCTCCTCTGTTTTTGATCTGTTTGCTGGTTCTAGATGCTTTGGGCACTGTGCCACTGCTAATCAGTGCCACAGTGCAAGTGCTCCCAATGTTAAATTGATGTGTTGATTAGCGACTCCATGATTGGGTTATTTGATTTACTTGTCAGACCCTAGTATAGTGCACCAGGTGTGCCCAGGGCTTGTAAATCAAATGCTGCTGGTGGGCTTGCAGCACTGGTTGTGCCACCCACAGAAGCAGCTTGTAAAGTGTGTCTCAGGCCTGCCATTGCAGAGCCTGTGTGCAGTCTGTGACTGCCATGTCGACTTGGCAAGTGCACCCACTTGCCAGTCCCTAAACCTTCCCTTATCTTCATATCAGACACCCCTAAGGTAGGCCCAAGGGCAGGTTGCATTGTAAGTATAAGCTAGGACATGCCCTGGTGTGTGTGGCATGTCCTAATAGTGAATTACAGCCATTTTCGTTTTTCACTATTGCAAGGCTACCTGTTCCCCATAGGCCAGAATGGGCAGTTTGATTATAACATCTTATAATCCTAACTGACCCAGGGAACATGGTAGAAAAACGAATTTAGTATGCCTGAACTCAGAATGATAAAATACATCTTTTAGTAAAGTTGGTTTTAACATTCTGGGGCCGATTCCGATCTTGGCCGGTAGGGCTCCGAATCGGATTCGGCATAACCGGATCCGATTCGGAGCCCTATTTCCCGACCGATTCGTACGCGCGCCCGGACGAGCGAGTATGATGCGAAATCGCCGACTGACTCGTTCGGGCGTCCCAACCGCTCCGACCGACTCGTTCCCGGGTCTAACCGCACCGACCGACTCGCTCGGACACGACTCGCACCGCGCAATGGAGACGTTCCCCGGCCGGATAAGTACGATGCGCGCCGCGAGCAGTCCGGCCGACACGCGCCGTCCGGCTCGAAAGAGCAGTCGGAGCCATACTTCGGGGGTCCGTGTCGGACCCCCCTATATGCGTAGCCGGGCGAGTCGCACACATGGGTCCCCCCTACCTGTGCGTGTACGGCGCGAGTCGATTCACCGCGTACCCGGTGTAGGGGGCGCCCTTGTTCGCCTCGCACCCATTGAGGCAGTGGGAGCCCGCGTCCGCGTTGTACGACCGGCTCCCATTGACTTCAATGGGAGTCCGACCGACTCGAGTACGATAGCATACGGACGCATCATACTCGTTCGGTCGGGCTGCACGGGTCCGATTCGGTCGGAAATCTCTCCGGGTCCGGCTCGGTCGGAGAGATTTCCGGCCCGAATCGGAATCGGCCCCTCTGTGTTTGAAAATACCTCTTTTAGAAAGTAGGTATTTTCTTACCTAACTGTCCAGGTTGTGCTAGGTTGTGTATTGTGTGTCTGGCTTTGTGAGTGACAGGGGCTGGGGGATTCCAGGAGGCAGGGTGAGTCAGCACAGGGCTGAATAGAGAGATCTCCATGTAGAGTGGTGGGAGGAGTTGCACCTGGGACCTGGGCTGTGCCCTTCCCTCCACAATGCTGGCTCCACTTCCTGTGGTGCGTCTGATGTCCCTGGCCCACACTGTCAAAGGAAAGAAGGAGTCCTGTAAACAAAGTGCTCCAGGACTGCACAGTACTGGTTTGGGCTAGGTACAGGCCCCTCTGCCTTCAGAGGACAAAGGATTTAGGGGTATAAATATTGGGGCCCTGACCCCAGAACTTTAGATCACTTCTGGAACAACAAGACGAACCTCTGCCAAGGAGAAGAACCAAAGGAAGCTGTAGGAGTTGAACTGCCCCCCTGCCAGTGTGCTGTGTTGCTGGGTTGGCCTACAGTGGTGTCTTCAGTGCCAAGGAGAGGAGAAGGAACTTTTAAAGAACTTTCATCATCTTGCAGAATATTACTCCAAAGGCTTGATTTGAGCTTGCCTCCTGACCGAAGTCTCAGGGATACCAGACTTCACTCTTTCTGTTTGCCTGCATCTGGAACTTGCTGTTCTGGTGCTACAGAAGGAATTTGCAACACCGACGCCGGCGAGCGACGCCGTCTCCTGCATCGAAGCCGTGAGCGCTGCTCCGACTTGCAACGTAGACCCGACGCCGGCCGCCTTGCCACATCGACGCCAGCGAAGGGACATCGCAAGCCTGCCATAGCCGTGAGCGCTGCTCCAACCTACGACGCCGGCCCGACGCCTGCTGCTGTGCCACATCGACTCCGAAGCCGACATCATCGCGGAGCCGATCGTCAACGTGGGTGGTCAAGAATCCATCGACATCGTGACATCGTACGGAACCGTGGTTTCGGCGCCATCGTGACGTCACCTCCTCTCCGGTCAGGAACCGACACCTCCCCTGCCTGCGCAAGCATCCAGGTCCCGACGCATCATCTCCCCCGAGGCAAGGAACCGACGCCGCACCTCCCCGACGCCGTGAGCTGTCTTTGTTTTCGCTTTTCCAAGGTACTGTTCTTTGTGGGTCTGTTTTGACTCCGGGCCCGACGCCGCGCACCTCGCGGTCGGCGCCGTACTTTGGGATTTCTTTGACCTCGACGTCGTGATAACTCCAGTTGGGGTTATCTGTTGCTAAAGACTGCTTTTAAGTGAAGAACCTATTTTTAAACTATTTCTACCATCTTGAAGTATTATTATTGATTACAGTATTGTGGATTTTTGTCGTTTATGGTCTTGTGATAAGTCTATATAAAGAATACTTATTTTTATAAAACCTGTGTAGTGTCCATCTGTAGTGTTTTCACTGTATTACTGTATGTGTTCACAAATGCCTAACACACTGCCTCTGAGATAAGCCTGTCTGCTCGTGCCAAGCTACCAAGGGGGTGAGCAGGGGTTATTTTAGTAGTGTATCCCCCTTACCCTGACTAGAAGCAAGGGTCCCTATTTGGTCAAAGGTGTATACCATAGCCAACTAGAGACCTCCAGTTCTAACATTGGTGGTCAGCGGTGAGGATTCTGGACTTGCATTTGTGACTCATATACAGTGATTGGTGTACACTACTAGTGAGTGCAGACCAAACGCAACCACATACATTTTTGGTAGAATTTTTTTCTCCTTGGACTGTTATTTTTCTGAGAACTGCCAATTCTTATTGCCATGAGTCCACCAGCATCTATTGCCTCTATAGATCCAGAGTTTGAGGAAGAGAGGTTGGATACCTATAATGCCAAACAGCTGAAAGCCTTCGGTAGAAAATTTAAAGTTGCTATTCCAGGCCTCACTAAAAAGGATGAGTTCCACAAGGCGCTGAGGGCCTGGGTGGAAGCAAGAAATGCATCTGAAAATGTGGAGCACCCTGTGGAGGAGGTGGAAGGGCAGCTAGATGGGCCCCTGGGCCCAAGGGGGGAGAAAGTACCTACCCCGCCAGGCAGCAGTGTTTCTTCCAAAGACCTGTCCCCAGGAGAGCTGGAGGATAGGGAGAGAAATAGGGCACACAAGCTGGAGATGGCTAGGCTCAAAATGGAGGGTCAAAAGGACCTAGAGAATAAGAAGCTGGAGTTTGAAATTAACAAGTTATCCTTGGAGAGAGAGAGAATGAGATTAGAGCATGAGAGAATGTTGAGGGAGTTAGAGATCAAAGCGCAGGGCTTAGAAATCAAACCCTCTGGTGGCAGTGCACCATCTGTGCCTTCAGAAGGCAGGGTATATATTCCCAAGGATGTCATCAAAGATTTCCATAAACATGAAGATATTGGGCAGTGGTTTGCAGCCTATCAGATAGCAATGTTGGCCCACCGGGTCCCTGAGAAGGATTGGGGAGCTGGGTTGTGGGGCCGCTTTGTGAGTGAGGGGAGGGATACTTTGTTAGACCTACCCAGTGAGAATAGGATGTCTTATGCCCATATGAAGGAAGCCCTGATGACAAGGTATGGTTTGACCCCAGAACTCTATAGACAGAGGTTTAGGAGTTGCAAGAAGCTGGAGGGAACCACTTGGGTAGAATATGTATCTTTCTTTTGCAGAGCCATGGATGGTTGGGTGAAGGGTAGCAAAGTGGATACTTTTGAAGCGCTCTATGATTTGTTTGCATGGGAGCACTTGTCTGCTAATTGTTTTCCAGAGCTACGCCAGCACCTTATTGATAGCAAGCTAACTAACCCTAGGAAGCTTGCTGAGGAGGCGGACCGCTGGGTCAGTACCAGGGTCCACAAGGGTCATGTGGGAGATTCCGCCAAAGGTGGGCAGGGTCCCCAGCAGAAGAGTGGGGGGACAAGGGTAAACAGAGGGAGTTCCAGAAAGGGCCCCAAAGTAATCCCCAAGGGAACCAAGGGAAGGGTTCCCAGCCTCCCCCTGAGAAGAAGCCAGAGGCCCCGACAGGTAGACCTGCTCAGAGGGGCCCCTACAAGTGCTTTACGTGTGGTCAGGTGGGCCACCGTTGGTATGATGCACAGTGTCCCATGAAGGATTCCAAAGCACCACCCCGTGCACCACCCCGTCAGTTGGCGAGTGTAGCCCTGGGAGGGGAGGAGATGGGTGCCCAAGGTGGGTTGAGTCCCGCAGAAATGTCCCTTGTCTCACTAGGAGACTTTGAGATGGTCCCTGAGACCCAGCTGCCTGATAACACTAAGAAGTACAGGCAGTGGGTGACCATCAATGGCCATAGGGTGGAAGCTCTCAGAGACACCGGGGCTAGTTGACAGCTGTCAATTGCCGGTTGGTGTCCAGAGAGCAGGTTATCCCCCATGCATTCTTCCCTGTAGTTGCCGCGGGCAACTCACAGAGCCAGTGTGAGGTGGCTCAAGTTCCCTTTGAGTGGGGGGGGGGAGGTCTCAGGTACTCTCCAAGTAGCTGTGAGGCCAGCCATGCCTGTTGATTGTCTGTTGGGAAATGATTTAGAGAGCTCCCCTTGGGCTAAGGTGGAGAGGAAGTCTCATTTGGAGATGTTGGGTCTGCCTGAGTGGGCGTGTGTCACCACTCGGTCTATGGCAGCCATTAAGGGTGTGCAAGAGATCCCGGAGCCTGAGAGTATGGCCCAGGAACCTGCCTTAAAGAGAAGAGGTGGGGGGCGCGGGAAACCAGCCCCCATTGTTCCCACGGTCCAGGAGGAGGCAGACCTTGAGGGGGATGCCCTGGAGCCTACAGGGGAGCAAGTTGCTGAACTGGGGGACCTGCCTGTGCTGACCCATTGGCAGCAGGAAGGAGGCATTTTGTGCAGAGCAAAGGAAGTGCCCTTCTCTTGAGGGTGTGCGGCAACAGGCCACAGCCCAGGCAGCAGGTGATCAGTCTGGATCACACTGGATCTACTGGGAGAACGAACTCCTGTGTAGCGAGCCTAAGTTTGCTGAGCCTGGGTCAGCCCGTGTGCTGGTGGTACCCCAGCGCTTCAGAGCCTTCCTACTGGGTTTGGCTCATGATGTGCCTTTAGCTGGACATCTGGGGCAGGACAAGACCTTTGAAAGGCTTGTCACCCACTTTCATTGGCCCCAGATGCGGAAGAGTTCAGACACTCATTGTAGGACATGTGAAACTTGCCAGGCAAGTGGGAAAAGTGGAAGGAAGCAAAAGGCTCCTCTCCAACCTTTCCCTGTAGTCAGTACCCCCTTTGAACGGGTGGGCATTGACATTGTGGGGCCACTGGACCCCAAGACAGCCATGGGCAACAGGTTTATCCTGGTCTTGGTGGACCATGCTACCCGGAAGCCACCTCGCTCAGGACAGTGACGGCCCCCGTGGTGGGACGTGCACTGATGGGGATTTTCTCCCGTGTGGGGTTCCCCAGAGAGGTGGTGTCAGACCGTGGTCAAACTTCATATCCAACTATATGAAGTCCCTGTGGAAGGAGTGCGGTGTTACTTATAAGTTCACCACTCCTTACCACCCCCAAGGTAATGGGCTGGTTGAGAGATTCAACCGGTCCCTCAAAGGCATGATAATGGGTCTTGAGGAACCTATGAGGCGTAAGTGGGACGTCCTCTTGCCATGCCTCCTGTTTGCTTACCGTGAGGTGACACAGAAGTCCTTAGAGTTCAGTCCCTTTGAACTGCTCTATGGTCACCCGGTAAGAGGACCTTTGAGTCTGGTCAAGGAAGGCTGGGAGCAATCTCCCAGGAAACCTCCCCAGGATGTATACAGTTACATGCTGGCCTTCAGGAACCAGACCAGGCGATTCAGGCAACTCGCTGAGGCGAATCTGGAAGCCAGCCAGGAAGAGATGAAGCGGTGCCACTCTGATTGAGCTTCAACCTGGACAGAAAGTTTGGGTCATGGCCCCTGTAGAGCCCTGTGCGCTCCAGGACAGGTGGACCGGACCATTTGAGGTGGTGGAGTGCAAGAGTGATGTCACCTACCTGGTGAACTTGCGGTCTCCAAGGAACCCTTTGCGGGTCCTGCATGTTAACAGCCTGAAGCCCCACTTAGAAAGGTCCGAAGTGGGCATGCTCCTAGCGACAGATGATGGAATGGAGGAGGAGACTGAGCCTCTTCCTGACCTCCTGTCTGCAACAGAGCAAGATGGGTCAGTGGATGGTGTCAGCCTCTCTGCCACACTGACCCCTGATCAGCAGCAAGATTGTCTCCAACTGTTGGGACAATTCTCTGATTTGTTTTCCCTGATTCCCGGTGTCACTGAGTGGTGCGTCCATGATGTGGACACTGGGGACAGTCCTCCTGTGAAGCACAAGGCTTACAGAGTGACTGACAAGGTCAGAGCTTACATCAAGGAGGAGGTCTCCAAGATGTTTGCCTTAGGGGTGATTGAGTCCTCTCACAGCCCATGGGCCAGCCCAGTGGTCTTGGTCCCAAAAGCTGCCGCGCCTGGTGAGACACCCGAACTCCGGTTCTGTGTGGACTACCGAGGACTCAATTCAGTCACCAGGACTGACGCGCACCCCATCCCCAGAGCTGATGAGCTCATTGATCGGTTGGGGGCTGCCCGGTACCTCAGCACGTTTGATTTAACGTCTGGGTACTGGCAGATCGCCTTAACTGATGGGGCCAAAGAGAGGTCAGCATTCTCCACACCAGATGGGCACTACCAATTCCGGGTTATGCCCTTTGGGATGAAGAATGCCCCTGCCACCTTTCAGAGGTTGGTCAACCAGGTGTTGGCTGGACTGGAGGATTTCAGTGCTGCCTACCTGGATGACATTACAGTGTTCAGCGCCAGTTGGGAAGAACATCTGCGCCACCTCTGCGAAGTGTTGAGGGCACTGCGAAGGGCAGGCCTCACGATCAAGGCGAGTAAGTGCCAGATCGGGCAGGGTTCCGTGGTGTACTTGGGGCACCAGGTAGGGAGCGGCCAGGTGGCGCCCCTACAACCCAAGATCGATACCATCCTGGCATGGGAACCCCCAAAGACTCAGACACAGGTGAGAGCCTTTTTAGGACTCACGGGGTACTACAGGAGGTTTGTCAAGGGGTATGGCAACATTGTTGCACCATTGACTGAGCTGACTTCCAGGAAGCAGCCCAAGAAAGTGAACTGGACTGACACCTGTCAGAAGGCTTTTGACGCCCTGAAGACTGCCATGTGCACAGCACCCGTGCATCAGGCGCCCAACTTCTCAAAGGAATTCATTGTTCAAACAGACGCTTCAGAGCATGGTGTGGGGGCTGTTCTATCACAGATTAATGAGGAGGGCCTGGACCAACCTGTAGCCTTCATCAGTAGGAGGTTACTTCCACGGGAACAGAGGTGGAGTGCAATTGAGCGTGAGGCATTTGCTGTGGTCTGGGCACTGAAGAAGTTGAGACCATACCTGTTTGGGACTCACTTCCGGGTTCAGACAGACCACAGGCCCCTCAGATGGCTAATGCAGATGAGGGGTGAGAACCCAAAGTTGTTGAGGTGGTCCATTTCCCTACAGGGGATGGACTTTATGGTGGAACACCGCCCTGGTACAGAACACGCCAATGCTGATGGTCTGTCCAGATTTTTCCGCCTTAGTGAAGAGAACTCCCAAGGGGTTGGGTAGTTCTCCCCACATTTCAGCTGGAGGGGACACGTGTTAGACCTGGTACCATTGGCGTGAGTCTCCCTTCCACTTTTTTCTGATTGCCTCCTCTGTTTTTGATCTGTTTGCTGGTTCTAGATGCTTTGGGCACTGTGCCACTGCTAATCAGTGCCACAGTGCAAGTGCTCCCAATGTTAAATTGATGTGTTGATTAGTGACACCATGATTGGGTTATTTGATTTGCTTGTCAGACCCTAGTATAGTGCACCAGGTGTGCCCAGGGCTTGTAAATCAAATGCTGCTGGTGGGCTTGCAGCACTGGTTGTGCCACCCACAGAAGCAGCTTGTAAAGTGTGTCTCAGGCCTGCCATTGCAGAGCCTGTGTGCAGTCTGTGACTGCCATGTCGACTTGGCAAGTGCACCCACTTGCCAGTCCCTAAACCTTCCCTTATCTTCATATCAGACACCCCTAAGGTAGGCCCAAGGGCAGGGTGCATTGTAAGTATAAGGTAGGACATGCCCTGGTGTGTGTGGCATGTCCTAATAGTGAATTACAGCCATTTTCGTTTTTCACTATTGCAAGGCTACCTGTTCCCCATAGGCCAGAATGGGCAGTTTGATTATAACATCTTATAATCCTAACTGACCCAGGGAACATGGTAGAAAAACGAATTTAGTATGCCTGAACTCAGAATGATAAAATACATCTTTTGGTAAAGTTGGTTTTAACATTCTGGGGCCGATCCGATTCGGGCCGGAAATCTCTCCGACCGAGCCGGACTCGGAGAGATTTCCGACCGAATCGGACCCTAGCAGTCCGACCGAACGAGTACGATGCGCACGTTTGCTATCGGACTCGATTCGGTCGGACTCCCATTGAAGTCAATGGGAGCCAGTCGTATGACGCGTACACGGGCTCCCATTGACTCAATGGGCACGACGCGAACAAGGGCGCCCCCTACAGCGCGTTCGCGTCGATGCGGGTCGCACCGTACATGCACGTGTAGGGGGGACCCATGGCTCCCCCCTGTGTGCGACTCGCGTGCCTACGCTTCCAGGGGGGTCCGACACGGACCCCCAAGTGCGGCTCCGACAGCTCCTTGGAGCCGGACTGCGCGAGTCGGTCGGAGCGGTCGCGATGCGCATCGTACTTACCCGGCCGGGGAACGTCTCCATTGCGCGGTGCGAGTCGTCCCCGTGTGAGTCGGTCGGAGCGGTCGGGTCCTGCGAACGAGTCGGTCGGAGATTTCGCGAGCGCACGCATCGTACTCGCTCGCCCGGACGCACGTACGATTCGGTCGGGGAATAGGGCTCCGAATCGGATCCGGTAAAGCCGAATCCGACTCGGAGCCCTACCGGCCGAGATCGGAATCGACCCCTCTGTGTTTGAAAATACCACTTTTAGAAAGTAGGTATTTTCTTGCCTAACTGTCCGAGCCTGCCTCTGCTAGGTTGTGTATTGTGTGTCTGGCTTTGTGAGTGACAGGGGCTGGGGGATTCCAGGAGGCAGGGTGAGCCAGCACAGGGCTGAATAGAGAGATCTCCATGTAGAGTGGTGGGAGGAGTTGCACCTGGGACCTGAATAGGGCTGTGCCTTCCCTCCACAATGCTGTCTCCACCTTCTGTGGTGCGTCAGATGTCCCTGGCCCACACTGTCAAAGGAAAGAAGGAGTCCTGTAAACAAAGTGCTCCAGGACTGCACAGAACTGGTTTGGACTAGGTACAGGCCCCTCTGCCTTTAGAGGACAAAGGATTTAGGGGTATAAATATTGGGGCCCTGACCCCAGAACTTTAGATCACTTCTGGAACAACAAGACGAACCTCTGCCAAGGAGAAGAACCACAGGAAGCTGTAGGAGTTGGACTGCCCCCTGCCAGTGTGCTGTATTGCTGGGTTGGCCTACAGTGGTGTCTTCAGTGCCAAGGAGAGGAGAAGGAACTTTTAAAGAACTTTCATCATCTTGCAGAGTATTACTCCAAGGGCTTGATTTGAGCTTGCCTCCTGACCGAAGTGTCAGGGATACCAGACTTCACTCTTTCTGTTTGCCTGCATCTGGAACTTGCTGTTCTGGTGCTACAGAAGGAATTTGCAACACCGACGCCGGCGAGCGACGCCGTCTCCTGCATCGAAGCCGTGAGCGCTGCTCCGACTTGCAACGTAGACCCGACGCCGGCCGCCGTGCCACATCGACGCCAGCGAAGCGACATCGCAAGCCTGCCATAGCCGTGACCGCTGCTCCGACTTACGACACCGGCCCGACGCCTGCTGCTGTGCCGCATCGACTCCGAAGCCGACATCATCGCGGAGCCGATCGTCGACGTGGGTGGTCAAGAATCCATCGACATCGTGACATCGTACGGAACCGTGGTTTCGCCACCATCGTGACGTCACCTCCTCTCCGGTCAGGAACCGACGCCTCCCCTGCCTGCGCAAGCATCCAGGTCCCGATGCATCATCTCCCCCCAAGCAAGGAACCGTCGCCGCAACGCGCCAACGACGCCGCACCTCCCCGACGCCGTGAGCTGTCTTTGTTTTCGCTTTTCCAAGGTACTGTTCTTTGTGGGTCTGTTTTGACTCCGGGCCCGACGCCGCGCACCTCGCGGTCGGCGCCGTACTTTGGGATTTCTTTGACCTCGACGTCGTGATAACTCCAGTTGGGGTTATCTGTTGCTAAAGACTGCTTTTAAGTGAAGAACCTATTTTTAAACTATTTCTACCATCTTGAAGTATTATTATTGATTACAGTATTGTGGATTTTTGTCGTTTATGGTCTTGTGATAAGTCTATATAAAGAATACTTATTGTTATAAAACCTGTGTAGTGTCCATCTGTAGTGTTTTCACTGTATTACTGTATGTGTTCACAAATGCTTAGCACACTGCCTCTGAGATAAGCCTGTCTGCTCGTGCCAAGCTACCAAGGGGGTGAGCAGGGGTTATTTTAGTAGTGTATCCCCCTTACCCTGACTAGAAGCAAGGGTCCCTATTTGGTCAAAGGTGTATACCATTGCCAACTAGAGACCCCCAGTTCTAACATTTAGTCTGTGATGAAACCCTGTTTATTTATGTATTTATGCATTTGTGTTTTTTTATAGAGTGAATATGACCCAGGAGGTGACAGAGTGCATCACATAGTTACACAAACATGCATTCACAACATAGAGAACGTCAATTATCTAATCGCTTTACAAAATTACAACATTTACAGATTGAGGTAGGTCATGTTAAGACACACTCAAATTATCATAGTCTAACCTAGAAAGGACCTGAGATTGGGCAACTTGTCTAAAGTCTTTTGCAAATAGCAAAGGTTTAGTACTGTGGGGAAGTCTAATTTGGAAATTGGCTCCCTTTACTAAGGTGTTAATGTGAGTTTGAAGATTCCAATTCTTATCCAGCTGGTAGGCCATGGATTTTGCCCATTCGATGATGGAGGGTCGGTAATCCAGGATGGTGAGAGTATTTAATCAACATTTGGTTAAGTGAAGATAGGGGACAAAAATAATAAAAAATCTGTTTTAGATGCTTTGACTTTGAGGTAGTGAATCCCTGATTGAATTTTAATAATAATTTGTGCAAGAAAACCAGTGCTACTTTTAGGTTCAGTTGTCCATGTAGAAGTAGTAGGGGAGATTTGATTTGTGTTGCAGGGTACCCAGAGGCTCCTTGTAAAGACCGAAGAGGCTCAGTGAGACTGTAGAACTTTCAGGTATGCCTTATTGGTGTTTGAGCTGGAATTTAAGATTTTTATGAATTGGGAACAAGGAGGCAGGATGATTTTCACTTCACAAGCTCTCAGGCATGGTCCTACAGGTATTTTAATGGTGGAAGAGACACAAGTTTCAAATGTTCATAATGGTGGACCACTGGGTCATTCTTAGTGTGATCTTCTTGCATGGCCCTGCTGCAGTACTTTCACAATATCTGACATTAATGTGCATTTATCTAGGGCTAACAACAACACCCATATTTGTTTCTTCCCATATTTGTTGCTAATGATGTTGGATAGGGAACTGGTCAGCTCTGATGTAGCCAACTGCTTCTCAAGCGTGGTATTATCAATACAGTCAGTAGCTGCCAGTAGCACCAAAAGAAAGAACTCATCTGTACCAATATTCTCAATGTCAGCTTGTATTGTGTTTTAATGCCTTTCCTGTCCTTTGGGGTACTATGCTGAATACAGTACTTATGCCATTATATATGGGTGGCAAATTGATCACATCTTCTCTGATGGCTTCAATCATTTCAGTTCATAGTTTTGGTGCCGAGAGCACAAAGACGTTCGAGAATACTTTATCTATCAATGAGTGTTTACTCAGAGCGCCCCTTTAAGGTATGAGTGTAAAACTCGGCTTCATTTCCTCTACAAGAAGGTCTTTTTTCTCAGGCTGAGCTTCTAATACTTTGTTCATGGATGGGAGGGGTCCTTTTGTCCCTGGTTTGATCTGTTCCTGTTGCAAACACTAGGCCCAGCCACATAAGTGAGGTAGAGTCTTTATCAGGACAAGTGGGGGAGCAATGCGTGGCAGGATTTTGTGGATCCCTGCAAACTCCGGAAGTTTATGTCATAGAAATGCATGGTGGGTAGATACGAGGAACACCACCCTGGACTCCCCCAAGTGTCTTCTTTCCAGAAATGTCTGGGTTTGATAGGTTACCCTAGATGATGGCCTAGCCAGGCCCAATTACAGCAGCTAGCCCTATTGTGGATGTCTCCACATTGCGTTTTGGGGCCTTTTGTGTTGCAGGCGCAGGGCCCACCCACACAAGTAGGGTACCTTTTTTAACAAGAGACATGTAGGAACACAGGATGGTAGGGCATTTATGGATCCTAAAGATTCTGGAAGTTTCCCTAACAGAAATGCAAAGAAAATGTATGTTTTTAGCCAAACTTTGGGGTTTTCAAGGGATTCTGGGTAGGAAAATCTCATGCAATCCATGCAATTCACACCACCCTGGACTACCCTGGGTGCCTAGTTTTCAGAAATGTCTTGGTCTGGTAGGTTTCCCTGGGTGCAGAGCTAGGGCCAAATATCCAAAGTTACCCAAATTGCAAAAAAGAGTCAATTTTGAGTGAAATAATGTGATGTGCTCATGTAGTGTTATGTTTATGACCTACAAACATTTCTGTCGGATAAAAGAAATATCCCCGAAGGGAATTGTAAATAATGTTTTTCATTAAACATTAAATACTCGAAGAGCCTATAAGTGATCCCTTCAACATGTGGAAAACTTCCCCTGACTCAAATAACACAAATCTTTCAAGAAAATAATATCTTAAAACCACTGGCACAACACAAACATCAAATTATGTTTTAAATATATTATTTTTCATATATCAAAACATCTC
This sequence comes from Calotriton arnoldi, assembly GCA_963921515.1. NCBI lineage: Eukaryota > Metazoa > Chordata > Amphibia > Caudata > Salamandridae > Calotriton > Calotriton arnoldi. The sequence goes on along the minus strand of CAWUFW010001465.1, from coordinate 1,258,550 downwards.
TTTTCATATTTCTCTTTTCAACGGCTGTCCAGAAAACATAAAGAACAATATGACACATTAACATATACATAGTGAAAATCAAAAATTTCCCAGTGATCACATACTTAAACATGAGACCTTGGAACCACATATAATCAAAATGTCCAAAACATTTTCGTTCAGTGAATCCTTATATCTTCATTACAAGGATAGCTGACATAGGACATGACGTAATGTTGTCGACGTTTTGACCCTGTGTTCAAGTATTATTGACTATACATCATGGCGGGTCTTCCTCAGGACGAGAACAGACCAAAGTGCAGCCTTAAATGTATTCAAAGAAAAACACATATGACGTGTCCAGAACGATATCCGTTACTTATATACCATGACATCTCAGCCCCCAGCCGGGGTTCACTCGATGTGAGGATCATTTGTCTTGATCAGTTATCCTCCTTCAATTGTATTCCTCTTGGCCCAATCGTGGCTTCATTTGTTTTCGATTTAGAATGTGACAAGCAGCAGCACCTGTCTTGTCTGCTGTCCTCCTGCGTAGGAGGACAGCAGACAAGATAGGTGTTGCTGCTTGTCACATTCATAATAACTGATCAAGAAAAATAATCCCCACATCGAGAAAACCCCGGCTGGGAGCTGAGAGGTCATGGTACATAACTACTCAAGAGTTGGCTCTTCCCCACATAACCACCATACTCAAACATGAATATGTTGTGTTTTGGCCTTTTCATATCACGAGCACTAGGCCCACCCTCAGAAGTGGGGGTACCATTTTGATCGGATGATGTGTAGGAATTTTGGGTAGTAGAAAATTGGTGGATTTCTGCAGATTCCAGAAAATATTTCACAGAAATATGCGGAAAATGTTTGATTTAGTAAAAAGTTTGAGGGGCCTCATTTACCGCTTTTTGGCGCAGGGCAGCTCAGCAAGGCTGCTTGCGGAGCTGCCCTGCATCAAAAGGAAAGGGCAGTAATGTGCCGTATTAATGAAATACGGCACGTTCCTGTCCTTTCTGCCTGCGCCAGCACAAATATTGGTGTCTAGTGCCAACACAGTCACCCTTGCACCATGCTGCAAGGGTGTCTGCGTTGTTGGCACAATTGTTTTTGTGCAGGAAGGGAAACCTTCCTGCACAAAACCAATCAATTGAGGCGTTTTCCTCTTTCTATGTGTGCTGAAGAATGTAGCACATATAGAAAGAGGAGAAATAAAGTTGTTTCTCCTCGTTACGCCTCCCGTGGGGAAGCGCATAGTTTTGATGCTTTCCCAGGTTTACAGATCCTTGTAAGTCTGGGAATGTGTCAAAACCCAAGGGTGTGGTGGGAAAACCCACTGCAGCGCCCATAGAAAACCTCCTTGGCGTAGAGTAAGGCAAGGCAGCGCTTTCCGCTGCCTTGTCTTACTCCATATCCATGAGGCCATGCAAAGCCACTCAGGGTGGCTTTGCGATGCCTCATAGATATGATTGAGAGGCCTGTGAAACAGGAGGGTCATAAAAAGTGATGCTCCAGCAGTGCAGGCCTCTTGTAAATGAGGCCAGAGGTCTGCAAGGGCTTCTGGGTAAAGAAAACCCCATGAGATTCATGCAAGGCACACCACCATAGACTCCCGAAGATGTCTAGTTTAAAAAAAATCTCTAAGTTTGGTAGGTTTTCCTTGGTGCCTGCTGAGCTAGGGCCCAAAATCCACAGCTACCCAAATTGGAAAAAAGGGTTAATATTGAGTAGAACATATGATGTATCCATGTTGCATTTTGGGACCTTTCTTATCGCTGGCCCAGGCCCACCCATACAAGTGGGGTACCATTTTTATCAAGAGATGTGTGGGAATGCCAGGTGTTAAGACATCGGTAGATGATGCATTTTACAAACCTTTCCATCACAGATATGTGAGGAAAATGTATGTTTTTAGCCAAAGTTTGAGGTTTAAATGGCTTCTGAGTTATAAAAAAAACTTGTGAGATCCACACAAGTCACACCACTGTGGACCCCCCTGGGTGTCTAGTTTTCAGAAATGTCTTAGGGGGATATTCACAAGAACGTGTGCTAAACATCTCCAAAAAATGTTAACGTAACTTCACACATCGCAGTCTATCTCGGGAAAATAACCCTGTGCTAACGTGGAATTCACAACACGGCGGTACCATGCGATAGCCTCCCGAAACCGCGGCCAATGTCCGCGATACAACCACCACGACGGCGATAAAACCCCAAACCCCAACACGGAAAAAGACGTGATGGGCCCAAACGCGATAAGAAAACAGTGATAACCAGCAAGAGGCCAGCAATACCCATGCGTAATGCGGGAAAAAGCATAAGAACAGCATACGGAAAATGCCACCAAAAAGGAAATGAACTGCGGAGTACCACGGATGCACCCTGACCGACTGCAGAGGACAACATGAACCCCACAATCCCCACGGAGGAACACCCAGGAATCCAGGGCCCGTGGAAGGGCAGTGAGAAGAGGAAGAGGAAGACGGGGTACAGTCTGCAGGAAAACACGATCATCGTCACGGATGAGATAGAACACCACCACCAACTGTACGTCACCTCCAACGTGTCTTTGGCAACAAAGAGGCAAAGATGGCACACCATCTCGGACCATGTGAATGCCATCGCAGCGCCGAGGAGGACAATGGAAGAGGACAAGAGGCGCTGGATTGATGTAAATGGCAAAACCAAGCAGAAACACGCTGCCAACACGAAAGCAGCAACGCACTTCGGAGGAGGGGGGCCAGCAGAACACCAGGAGCTGAATGACATGGAGAAGATGGTGGCCACAGTCATCAGTCGAAGACGGTGACAGGAGTTGGGGATCCGGACACTGCCCAACATGACCCGACACCACATCAACAGGGTGCGTACCGACCAGGGAGTGGGGGGAAGGTGGGAAATGGGCACAATGGCACACATGCACAATTAAGCAGCGCACACTGCACACCCACAATGACTCAGGATCATGTCCCTGATCCCAAGGGAACACTTCAGCACACACACAAACACCAAGTAGTCCCACGTACACCATGTACCCAAAGGGGCCCCCACCCAACATATCAACAATCACACAACCAACACATGCACACATGCGAAACACAGCAAACATGCATATACGTCAGCCACACTGACAATGCAAGAGACACCACATGGCGAGTAGCATGGCTGCAGTCCAATCATCATGTCAATGTGCACGCCACGACACTGAGGTGGCTGAGTGCGGACCCCAACCGGAAAGGAGCAGGTCACACTCGGACAAATCCACCTGCACAAACAACCCCTGATGCCAACGACACATCTGCGGACAAGCCATGCCCAAGAGTCACAACTCGACAAAGAGCACAAGTCACCCAAGCCTGCAACATCTCAGCACTGTGGAAGCACAGAACTGAAAGGCACACCATATGAAAGGGATAAGTGGCAGCCAAATCAGAGCCGCAGGAGCGACTCACCCACCGTGCAGCATAAGCACATAAGAATAAGTGCACCTCGACATTGACAACATCCTGATACAAACAGCAACACCTCCACAACAGAACACAGGACACAACTGGTGCCGCATATGTGCACAACATGACCAATCACATCTGGCACAGCAGGAAACTGTGACATGACAATGAACAAGTACAACCTGTAACCTGCAAATATTTATTATACACACATGCCGTGCTTGTGGACATTTAGTACTGTCCCATGATTGCCAAGGATGGCCACAATGTGACGTGCTCATGAGAAGAAATTGGCAATGAGGGTGTTCCTACGGGCTATTCCTGCCGCAGCTGCAGTGGCATGTCGGCCACCTGCCCCATCGTCCTCATCATCGTCCGGTACCTCTGGAACTTGGATCCATGGGGCATTGGTGCGTACACAGATGTTGTGCAACACACAACATGCAACGATCATCTTGCACACAATGTCTGGGCTGTACAGGAGCCTTCCACCTGTGACGTCCAGGCACCTGAAACGTGACTTCAAGACGCCAAATGTGCGTTCCACGATGCCCCTGGTGCGTATGTGGGCCTCATTGTACTGCCTCTGGGCGGGTGTGTTCGGGTCTCAGAGGGGTATTATCATCCAAGGGCAGAGTGCATATCCTTGATCACCTGGGACAGTGCAGAGAGAAAAGAGTCAATACTTGGTTCGGCATGATGTGATGGCATGCCCACTAATCCAGTGACGCCTGTGCTGGCTGTGTGTGGGGTGTGTGTAAGCCAGCCCTCAGGGAGTAGCTGGTGCTGGCAACAACTTCAACAGTCATCAGGCACTCAGGACTGCAATGTACGAATAGCAAGGGAGCATGACTTGAGCTGCACAGAGTTAGTGGCCCCGGATGCACAGCGGCCGACACGGGCCTACTGCCATGGGACGCCGACTTGCGGGAGACTGGGGTCGGGTCATGAGGGCAGAGCAGGGTCTCGTATGTATCAAAGGCGGAGTGTCTCGGGGGAGAGTCGGAGGTGTACCCCCAGGGCATGGTGCAGAGGGCACCTCCCAGCTGTGTCTGGCAACATGGCGGATATGAATGCCACAGACTCATGCCAAACACCAAGTTCGTACCTGCCAGTTGCTGATGACAACCCCCAGGCCACAGGCTCAGACACCAACAATGTTCTGCCGGAGGCAGACGGTGACTCACGGCGCACAGGGTTGGTGGCACCAGGTCAGTCCTTGCGAGTGGTTGACCTCCTCCGTAACGGTGATCCGTGTTTCCACCGGACTGAAACGCATCTGTCTCTCACTCCTCTCCCTGCGTTCACTGGCATGAACTCTGCCATTGATTAATGAAGACTCAGTTCTAGATGTGGGACATACTGGACTGCAGTGTAGGCCGGCGGCAGCGGTGGGGTATGTCAACGAATGTGGACTCCTGGGGGCCTGTGTCACGGAGGACAGCGATGGTCTGAGGAGGCTGCCAAGCTCGCGGGCATGGGTCTTGGAGCTAGAACCGGCACGTGGTGGGCCCTCTTTGACACACGACGGTGTCGGCAGGTGAGCAGTGCGGCCTTGGAGTGCTGGGGCAGGCAAGCAGGGTCTGTGTATCAGCGGCCTGGGGTGCAGCAGGCGCACAGGCTCGCAGGCCCCGCTGCTCACGGCGTCGGCCTCGTGTCGGGCTTTGAGGCGCCGCCCTGGCAGTGACATTGGCCATTCCGTGAGTGCACCACGCTCAGCGCAACAGTGTTTTTATCCACACCCCTGCGCAGGCCTGGCGTAAGCTGGGCCCACCCACTACGCTCACGCACACAGGGGGGGACGCAGCGAGCGACAGTTCCATGATCTAACCCACAGCCTGGGGTGACATGTTGCGTCCACTGTTCACTACTCCCCCAGACACCAGCAGTTGATGTCTGCATGGACATATCTGTGGTTTGCATACCCAGGTCTGTCCAGCACATTCACGCCACACTTGTCGTTGTGTACATTCCCATTCATGGGTCAGTTGCGTCCTTCGCACATGCCTGCTTTCTGCCTCTCCACACGTTCAGCTGTTGTGTGGCTGTGGTGCCATGATGTAGCTGGCTTGTGTAGATGGTAAGCCCAGTATCGCAATGGAGTTGTGTTGTCGTGTCTGGTAGGTGGGCATGTTGATTGACATGTTGTATGTGGTTTGGTCACGTGTGCATTCCCACAGTTTTGCGTTGTGTGATGGTGGCTTTGAGGTGTGTGGTGTGTTGATTTGGTACTTACCAACGAGCAGTCCAGTTCCATAGATGCCATCCTGGAAGCGCTGGTTGATGATGGACTGTCGGAAGATGTAGGAATCGTGCACACTGCCTGGGTAGTTTGTGATGTCATTGGTGAACATTCCCCGGTGGTCCACTAATGCCTGCACATTGATGGAATGCGTGTGCTTTCTGTTGCGGTAGATGTGTGCAGTGTCCGCAGGGGGCACAAGTGGGACATGTGTACAGTCAATGGGAAGCTAGCAATGGCGTAGAAGCCTTGCTTGGTCTCCAGCTGTTCCTGCGCAGTGTGGGGGAAGTGAAGGTACTGGGGTATGAAGTTGATGATGGCATCCAGGACAGGTGTGAGGAACTTTGATAGGGCTGGCTGTGAGATTCCCCCGACTCTGGCCGTTGTTGGTTGGAAGGTCCTAGAGGCCAATGTGTGCAGCACAGCCAGCTTTGTCTGCGGAGGGATGTTGGTTGTCCGCTGTGTTGGGACCGTCAGCCTGGGGCCGATGTGGGTCATGATGCGGAGGATGGTTGTCCTTTTGAGCCCGTAGTGGGCAATGACTTCCTCGGGCGTTAGGTCTGTGAGACTGGTGCGTTTTCGGTAGGTCCGCTGTCTTACTCTGCGCTGCCTCTGTGGTGGTCTGGGGGGGGTGCCAGTCCGGGTCCTGGGGGTGGTGGCGGTCCTGGGGGTGGTGGCGGTGGGTGTTGTGGCCCTGTTGGGGCCCCAAGCTGCATGATGAGTAGCTCCATGGCGTCGGTTGTTCTTCGGCTGTGGCTGTGTGCAGGGCTCCGTTGCCTACTGTCGTCCTGCTTAACACCAGCAAGAGGCAGGTGTCAAATGGCTGCTGCTACAGTGGCTTATCGCGTGGTTTTGGTTCGCATCGCAGATCTGGCAGTTCGTTGTGAAAGTGGTGTTTTCGTGTGTTTTTGCACGGGAACGCCTACTCTGCATCTCATTAGGGTTAGTTGGTGGTGTCACCCGTGGGGATGTAATTTGCGACAGTTATCGCGGGAATACTGGCGATGTCTGCAGTTAGCACGCGCTTGTGAATGGGGCGTTAAATCTATCTCCACTTTTGATGCGTTAAGGTGGCGATAACTCGGCGATAAGTCCTTGTGAATATGCCCCTCAGTGTGGTAAGTTTCTCTGGGTTTCAGCGAAGCGAGGGGCCAAAATCCTCAGCTGCTCCCATTGTAAAAAAGGGGTCGGTTTTGCTGTCTAAAATGTGATGTCTCCAGGTCGCATTTTTTGACATTTTTGTCCCAGGCGCTAGACCCAGCCACACAAGTGGGTACTGATTTTATCAGAAGAGACATGGAAACACAGAATAGTAGAACATTTTTATACCAGTTGAATTATAAATGTTAGCCAGTGGGGAAGAAGGAAGGCAGTTAGCAAATAATCAATCACATGGTAGTATTGGTAACCACAAATTCAGAGGTTCACAAATAACCACTGTTCCTAAATTCAAAATTAATAGATTTCCTTCATACTCATTTATAATTCTTTATATTTTGCCACATAAATTGCTGTATAGTCAGTACAAAATGTAAGGTGCAGTTCAGTTGTTGGCTCTGGGTATTGCGTGTTTTTGGAGAACCTACAAACCCTATATATCAGTGTAACCAGATCGGTATGCCAGACTTAATGGTATATTGCTTTTGTAAATCAGCCATGGAGCAAGAAGTTACAAATCAGAATGTTGTCAGAAATTGTTGATTTTTTCCTACTCATTTCCCTTATTTTTTATTTTAACTGTTAGTTTCATTGAGAAAACCATGAGTGATCTACACAAATAACCCCTTGCTCAATTCAAAATTGTATCTACTTTTCATAACTTTATAGCTTTCTGGGATCATCCATGAGTTTCACACTTGTTTCCACCACAAATTGCAAGCAGGCTGAAGCCACAAAAATTGGGAATATTGATTACCTGTCAGAAAAATGCAAAAACGGTGGCAAAAAATGTTTTTGATGCCTTTGTTTTTTCTTGAAAGCTGGAAAGATGGAGATCCTACAACAGCAAAACCTTTGGTATTGCCATTTTTAGAACAAAAACATATGCTTTGTTACACTTTGCTTCCCATTTTTCCCACAAACAAAATGCAGCCATATTTTGGCTATTTTTTCGCTTCTCACTAGGGGAATCTACAAACCCTGGGTAACTTTAGAATTCCCACAATGTTAGGAAAAAGAAGGCAAATTTGGCATGGATACCTCCTGTGGAAAAAAAAGTTATGAAGATTTATATGTGAGCATCCAAAAAAGGGCTTAGCACTAGGGGGGAAAGCCATAGCAGTCAAGAGGTTAAGAAATGAAAATCCGGCTTAATGTTAATTTATGACATCTTGCGATTTTCCTGGCCTACTGGCTGTACCTGCAGGAGTCCTCTGGTATGATGGAAATCCTAACAAAGTAATGGAATTTTTAGATGCTGTTGGCCAACCCAGTATTGGACTGAACCAATATTGGCTACCTGATCAGGTGTCTTTCTGGAGACACCTTGCCTTGGGCGATGCCATTGGTGACCACCTCAGTTTTTAGTCTGAGTGACTTCTTTATCTTTTGCAGTAATTATCGGTGAATGTTTTAAAGAACAGATGTGAAATACTCTACTGAGAAAGCCCTCTGTGATACCAAGCAAGGGCCATAAGAAATGATGGCTTATGTGATTAGATTCAGATGACACCTCACAGAGACTAAGTGGATGAAGTGCACATTCTTGATTCTATTTCAGCAAGGTCAAGAAGGACAAAATTAAAGATGAGTTAGTGCATACACCCAGCCCCACCATCCTTAATGAGACTATCAAGACTCTGCATACTGAGTACATGCTAAGTGAAAAAATACAAGAGTATAGGGTGGGACACTCCAATCAGGCAACTCTAGTACCTAGACTCTTCTTTTCTCATAAACCAGAAGGTGTGAAGGTCCCAGAAACAGGTGAAGACCACATACAAATAGGAGCGGTCAGAGGCCCGGTAAGTAGACATAATATCGAACTTTTAATATCGATATACATAAATATCGAGTTTAGTATAACGATAGTATTAAATATCGATGTTATGCATATCAATGTTAAAAATATCGGTTTTAAGTATTGTTAAAAATATCAAAGTTTGTAATATCGACTGTTAAAATATTATGTTAAAATATCGTTATTGTAGTATATTGTAATGTATATAGAGTTTGTTTGTAGTATAATAATAGTAAGTTAATGTTATAAAAAAATAAATTTGTCTAATATTTTTTAGGAGTGGGAGGGTTGCAGCCATTTCAACGCGGCTGTTACTACGCATGCCATTACGTCGCATGCGTTACAACGCATGCGACGTAACAACGCGTACACATTACGACGCGGGCCATTACATCGCATGCGCTTTTAAAACGCATGTGATGTAATGGCGCCGGAGCACAGACTGCGACGCTGGAACCGGGAGCAGAGACAGCGACTCTGGGAACGGGAACGCGACACAGGAAACCGGAGGAACCACGAGGAGAGAGAGGTAAGGGAGTGTTTTAGGCTTTAGGGCTTAGGGTAGTGTCAGGGGGTCGTAGTGTAGGGTAGTGTTTTAGGCTTTAGGGCTTAGGGCTTAGGGCTTACGGTAGTGTCAGGGGGTTGTAGTGTATGGTAGTGTTTTAGGGTTTAGGGTTGTGTCAGGGGGTCGTAGTGTAAGGTAGTGTTTTAGGGTTTAGGGTTTAGGGTTGTGTCAGCGGGTCCGGTACGGTACTGTTTCAGTGTAGGGGACAGACTGTGCGTATGGGTAGGGTCGTGTTTGGAGTACTGTTTTAGGGTAGTGTACTGTTTTGTACTGTAGGGTTGTGCTGTGGAGTGTGTGTTATGTAAGGTAGTGTGTTAGTGTTTGGGGGCTATTTTGCGTTGTAAATACATGCGGGGAAATGGGGTCCGTTGTAAAGGCATTTCGTATGCATTTCAAGGAAATGCGAACTAATGCCATCCATTGTAAAAACATGCGTTGTGACGGTACATGCGAACTAAAAACCGCGTTGTAAAAGCACGCGTTGTTTTAGTTTGCGATGTATCGTCATACATCCGAGTGGGATGTTGGGCTTATAGGGGATAAGGGTGGGGAGTGTTTTAAAATAATTGACTTTAATTTATAAAAATTTCGAAATGAAAAATTACAATTTAGAAAATATAATTTCGAATTTAGAATAATATTTTTTAGGAGCAGGATGTTGGGTTTATAGGGGATAAGGGTGGGGAGTGTTTTAAAATAATGTACTTAAAAATGTAAGAAATTCGAAAATAAAATTTATAACTTAGAAATTATATTTTTGAATTAAAAAAAAAATCTTTAGGAGTGGGATGTTGGGATTATAGGGGATAAGGGTGGGGAGTGTTTTAAAATAATATATTTAAAAAAAAATTAAAAAGCAAGAAAATTAAATATATAATTTAGAAATTATATTTTTGAAAAATATTTTTTAGGAGCGGGATGTTGGGTTTCTAGGGGATAAGGGTGGGGAGTGTTTCAAAATAATTTATTAAAAAATTTAAGAAATTAGAAATTTTAAATTCTAAATTAGAAAATATATTGTCGAAATTATAAAAATATTGAAATTAATTATATTAAATATTGTACTAATTTATGATAGGTATTGTCAAATAATTAAAATTTAATGTATAGTGGAGGGGGGGCGTGGCCAGCAGCCCAAGATGGAGGTCGCATAAGCGACGAGCTCCGGGCCCGGGATTATCATCCAACATATACTGATTGCCCCCAGCGGGCCTGTATCTATGTGAGGAGATGTGGTGCTATCGGAATTCCTGGTGACTACAGTGATCCCCTTCGCAGATCTGTAGAGTGTGGCTGCGACTCGCCTGACGTCCTGGAGTGAACACGAGCCAGCCGCCCAGCTTGGAATGAATTAGGCCTCTGAGCACCGGACTCCCCTAATGCTTTGGGCCGCGCTGTGCTGGAGTGCGGCAGGGTGCCCCGCAACGCAAGTCCCCCGGCTGATGGCCTGCCTACGGACTTACTACTGTCCCGTGGCAGGAACTGGTGGAGGAATTTCGGAGCCTTAGCGGAGCTGACTGGGGGTCTTCTCCCTTCCCCCCCACCTGTACCTCCACAGCTCTGCAGTTTGCTTCTCCGTCCTGCCGCTGTCAGGACTGGTCTGATTAGATCTCCTAGCGTCTTGAAACTGAGCTTGTTAGGAGTTAAGAGGCACAAGTACACCTTTGCCAGACCTCGTAGGGTCATTCCCAGTAGATTCTTTTCATTTTGGCTCAGTTGTCTGCTCTCATCTCGGCGGCAGAATTCCAAGATGGCCGCTCGAGATGATAAAGCGGGTTGCCGGTCTAGTGTTCTGGCAGTTTGTTCTACTCAGCTGTGCTCGCTCTCGCTCGCGCGAAGCACTACGCACTTCAACTGAAGCTTTGGGGAAAACGGCTGCGTGTGCTAGTTCGCGGCTGGTTTCCTGAGGAAGTTAAGGATTTCAGAAAGCAAATTTCGTAGTTAGAGCTTGTTTCGCAATAGGTATACACTGTGAAAGAGGTGAGTCATGTTCCTGGAGCCTTTTTTGAGAAAAGGTATCAACTGCGACTTAGTAGCTGAGGAGACATATTTCCTGCTTTCAGTATTCGTCTCATATTGAGTTCTCCTCACAGGAAGGAGTGTAGTTGGAGGACCAGACGATTCCATTTCTTGAATAGCTCCAATTAGCTTGCGACATAGGAGAGCTAGTTACCATTATGTCATGTAGGTTCTCCAATTGCCGACCTAGAGGTGTATCATTTTCTAAGAGACAATTCCATTGAATGTACATAGTATTCAGAGAGAGTTTTGGAAAAGCAACATTATTTTGAGACTTTATTCCTTGTCAATCAGAAATAACAGAAAAACTTTCAGTTCAAAGCATTTGGCAGGGTTACAGTTCCTGTATAGAAGGGAGCCGTAGATATAGTTATATATATATTTATATATATATATATATATATATATATATATATATATATATATATATATATATATATATATATATATATATATATATATATTCACTGAAAAAACCATAGGTTTCTGACACGTTATAGTTAGAAATTAGCATTTAAAAAACCTTTGAAATTCACTGAAAAAACCATAGGTTTTAGGGACAGTTATAGTTACAAATTAGCATTTAAAAAACCTTTGAAATTCACTGAAAAAACCATAGGTTTCAGATATGTTATAGTTACAAATTAGCATTTAAAAAACCTTTGAAATTCACTGAAAAAACCATAGGTTTTAGGGACAGTTATAGTTAGTTGGACATTTCACTCGTACAAAACCCGTGAAATTCCCCGTTATAGTTAGTTCAGCTAACTATAACTCGCGCCCAGCAATGCACTGCTGATGACGTCACATATTACATCACTCATGACATGGTCAGTGACATCACTGATGACATCACTGATGACATCTCAAATGACATCACTGATGACATCATCCAGTGACTGTGTGTTTCTGTAAAGTTTAAATATTTTTAATATATATATAGGAAAAGACGTATTGAAGAATGAGTGGGTGTGTAAGTGTCTGTATGGATGATTTAGTAGGTGTGTGACTGACTCTATAAGTGAGTGATTTAACGTATCTTACTGAATGCATGGGTTAGTGACTAAACTGGGTGAATGTCTGAATCCGTCTGTCTGTTGCTGTGTAAGTGGCTGCATGGGTTTGTGAATAGCTACATGAGTGTCTATATGAGTTATTGATTGGTTGTCTGAGTATCTGTATGGGTGCCTGAGTGTTTGTGTGGGTGGGGTGTGTGCGACTCTGTGCATAGATGTGTGAGTGGGTGATTCACTGGGTGGATGGTTTCAAGAGTGCATCTGTGATAGACTGTATGGGTGGGTAAGTGTGTGTAAGAGTGTGTTAGTGAGTGAATGTATGTCCCAGTGGTACATGTGTGAGTAACTACATATGTGAAAGCCAGTATATATGTGTGTTGGAGTATATAAATAGCTATAAGCGAGAGTGAGTGATTGTGATAGTGGCTGTATGGATGAGTGTGTGCTTGTATCAGTGATTGTATAAGAGCGTAACAATGTGCTAGTATTTGTATGAATAAGTGAGCTGGTGTGTGTATAACTGTATAGGTGAGTAAATGGCAGTGTGTTTAATTATTTGCATGACTGACTAGGTGTGTGAATACCTCTATGGATGAGTGGCGGTGTTTGAGTGTCTATATAGGAGTAAGAGTGCATATGATAGTCCTGTACTGAGTGACCATAAGTATGAGTGACTGTACGGGTGAGTGAGTGGATGTGTGTGTGTAGACCTAAGAATCAGTGAGTGGGTATGTAGTTATTGGTGTTGGAGTGTCTATAGTTTTGCGAATGGCAGTCTGTAATTTAGATTGGGTGTATCAAAGGTTATATTAGGGTGTGATGAGCTGCATCAGATTATCACGTGGATGATGTCATCAGTGATGTCATTTGAGATGTCATCAGTGATGTCATCAGTGATGTCACTGACCATGTCATGAGTGATGTAATATGTGACGTCATCAGCAGTGCATTGCGGGGCGCGAGTTACAGTTAGCTGAACTAACTATAACGGGGAATTTCACGGGTTTTGTACGAGTGAAATGTCCAACTAACTATAACTGTCCCTAAAACCTATGGTTTTTCAGTGAATTTCAAAGGTTTTTTAAATGCTAATTTGTAACTATAACATATCTGAAACCTATGGTTTTTCAGTGAATTTCAAAGGTTTTTTAAATGCTAATTTGTAACTATAACTGTCCCTAAAACCTATGGTTTTTTCAGTGAATTTCAAAGGTTTTTTAAATGCTAATTTCTAACTATAACGTGTCTGAAACCTATGGTTTTTTCAGTGAATTTCAAAGGTTTTTTAAATGCTAATTTGTAACTATAACGTGCCTGAAACCTATGGTTTTTCAGTGAATTTCAAAGGTTTTTTAAATGTATTAATTTTTATATTATTTTTTTCATACTGATTTACTACATTTTTAGAAACAATTTCTTTTACATATTTAATTTTTTAAATTACATTGTAATTACATTATACATTACATTACAAAAATACTTTCTCAGAATGAATTACTTTAGTTTAAATACTTAGCACATAGGCAATAGACTTTTAAGTACAGTAGTTACAGTTGTTGCAATGGGCAACACATTTTCAAACACAATGCAACATTCAGCTCAATGTGAATTTCTAGTTAAATGCAATTAGTTACTTTATGGATTACTTTTCTAACCACAGGACTGGATCCTAGATTCAGTCCTGGGACATCTCCTGTAAACAGTTGAGTAAAAGCGTTTTGGTTACAGTCGTGATTTTTAAGGAATATTATTGTATTTTAAAAGTTGACACTTAGAAACTTTTCCTCATAGAATCACCAATGTTATCCTATGGAAGGAAATTCACTTAGCAGGTAAAAACTGTAATCGTTACTTTTTCTTACTCAGTGTTGGATCCTGGATCCAGCACTGGTGCATCTCCTGTAAACAGTTGAAAGAATGCGTTTAAGTCATACAGGCGATTTTTAAGGAATATTTGTAGTTTGTGAAAATCGACACTTTGAAACTTTTCTGCTGAAAACCAGACAATGGATTCCTATGGAAGAAAATATAAGTTACTGGTAAGTACGGTTAAAATTACTTTTCAGGACCAGTACTGGGCTGAAAGATACAGCACTGAGGTCTCTCCTTATAACAGGTGAGTAAATCGGAATTCGTATTTCGGCTGATTTTAGAGGAATATTTTAAAGTTCCAAAACTCCACACTTAGAAGAATTTCCAAGTGAAACCAGTCAATGTTAGCCTATGGAAGGAAATTCAAGTTACTGGTAAGTACGGTTAAAATTACTTTTCAGGACCAGTACTGGGCTGAAAGATGCAGCACTGAGGTCTCTCCTGATAACAGGTGAGTAAATCAGAATTCGGATTTCGGCTGATTTTAGAGGAATATTTGTATGTTTCAAAAATCAACACTTAGAAACTTTTTCAGCAAAAAGCAGGCAATGATATCCTATGGAAGGAAATTCAAGTTACTGGTAAGTACGGTTAAAATTACTTTTGAGGATCAGTACTGGCCTGAAAGATGCAGCACTGAGGTCTCTCCTGATAACAGGTGGGTAAATCGGAATTCGTATTTCGGATGATTATAGAGGAATATTTTAAAGTTCCAAAACTCCACACTTAGAAGAATTTCCAAGTGAAACCAGTCAATGTTAGCCTATGGAAGGAAATTCAAGTTACTGGTAAGTACGGTTAAAATTACTTTTCAGGACCAGTACTGGGCTGAAAGATACAGCACTGAGGTCTCTCCTGATAACAGGTGAGTAAATCGGAATTCGTAGTAAGGCAGATTTTAGAGGAATATTTGCACAATGGTGAAGGGAGGGGCGGGGCCTGAGGTGACATCTGTGCAAACGCGCCCCGTGGCGCGTTTTAAGTTGGGGGATTAAGTCCCCTTGAATCATGAGGGTCCCTACGGGCCAACTAGCCCACCAGGAACCTCCAGTATGCGCCAGGGGCTGCGTTGCAGAGACATGTACAGAGGCCACACCCCTTTTTACACCTCTCTGCAACGCAGCTCTGTGGCGCTTTCTGGACGTACCTGTTGGGCTAGTTGGCCCCAGGGACCCTCAGGATTGAAGGGGATTTAATTCCCCATCTTAAAACGCGCAACGGGGCCTGTTTGCACACATGTCACCTGAAGCCCCGCCCTCCCTTCACCACTGTGCAAACGCGCCCCGTGGCGCGTTTTAAGTCGGGGGATTAACTCCCCTTGAATCCTGAGGGTCCCTGGGGTGCAACTAGCCCACCATATACCTCCAAAAGCGCCACAGAGCTGCGTTGCAGAGAGGTGTAAAAGGGGCGTGGCCTCTGTACACCTCTCTGCAAGGCAGCCCCTGGCGCATACTGGAGGTTCCTGGTGGGCTAGTTGGCCCCCAGGGACCCCAGTATTCAAGGGGATTCGTTCCCCCTCTGCAAACGCGCCAGGGGCGCGTTTGCAGAGTGGTGAAGGAAGGGGCGGGGCCTGCGGGCCCGATCGTTTTTTTTTTTTTTTCCCCTGAAGGAGGGCTGTGTGGCCCCCTTCCTTTTTCCTATTTTTAGGCCCTGGGGACCCCATCCCCCAGGGCATGGCCTGTATTGGCCCCGGGGACCCCATCCCCCGGGGCATGGCCTCTTTTTTTATTTGGAGGGGGCTGCGTGGCCCCCTCCTCAGGCCATTAAGGCCCGGGGACCCCATCCCCGGGGCCGGCCTTGCACTTTTTTTTTTTAATCTTTTTTTACCTTTGGGGAGGGGGCTGCGTGGCCCCCTCCGTGGCCACTTATGGCCCCGGGGACCCCATCCCCCGGGGCCTGGCCTCTCGTTGGGGACTGTGGGGGGTCCCCAAACCCCCACAGTCCCGCCGGCTCCCCATGTCCTACGGGAGCCGGCATTGCTTACACATGGGGAGCAGCTAACATGCTGCTCCCCATGTGGAAAAGCAATCAGCTTTGGATATTGGAAGAGAGAGCAGGTTTCCTGCTCTCTCTTCCAATATCCAAAGCAGTTTGCAATGACAGGACGGGAGCCGCGAGGCTCCCGTCCTGTCATTGCAAACAGCAGTGTCCCGGGGGTAGGCACCCCGGGACACTGCAGGAGCCGGCCCTGGGGGTGGCGGTCCCCAGGGCCATCACAGGCTCCAGGAGGGGGCCGCGCGGCCCCCTCCTTACATTTTGAAAGCCCGGGGAGGTGGTGGTCCCCGGGGCTTGGGAGTCCAAAATGGACCCCCATTGTATTTTTCTTAGTGCCCCGGGGAGGTGGTGGTCCCGGGCGTGTGGGGGCTGGAGCCCCCACACAGGTTAATCAAAAATAAAAAGAAGCCCCAGGGAGGTGGTGGTCCCCGGGGCTGCGGGAGGGCTCAGAGCCCTCCCGCACCATTACATAAAGCCCCGGGGGTGGTGGTCCCCGGGGCTTGGGAGCCTTAGAGGCCCCCACACATAAATTAACCCCCCAGCATGCCCCGGGACTTGGCCCACCCGGGGCCAGTGCTATCGAGCGCGGGAGACCGCGCTTCGATTTTTCCGGCAGGATTCGCGCACCCTGAGCGCATCCTGCCGATTTTTAAAAAAAAAAAAAATTTTTTTGCCCAGGGGTCCTTGTGGGACCCCTGAGCAAACCTAGGGGTCAGGGTGTTTCTACCCTGCCCCCTTTGTGCGCTTTGCGCACTTGTTTCTGTCCCTCGGTTCTACCGAGGGACAAAATGGCTGCCAACATTTCCTGAATCGGAATGTTGACAGCCAGCTGACAGCCAATTAACATGCAGCTCGTGATCGGGACGGTGCGCGCAGGGTGCGCTGAGGGTACGCGGACCCTACTCGGCCATAGATATCACTATCTTTTTACTTTTGATTTTCTCAGCAACTACTGAGCGGATTTACACCATTTAACAAAAGGGTTCTTTCTGAACCAAGAACTACCTCTTTGCCAAATTTGGTGTAATTCCGTTCAGCAGTTCGAGCTGTAGCCGTGTCTAAAGTTTCCTATGGAAAATTGCATGGGGAAAACGCGTTTTGGGACCCCCTTTTTCTCGGCCCCAGCTTGACGAATCCCCTTGAGACTTTCAGGGTAGGAGCGGACCGGAGCGCCCCACAAAGTTTGAAAATTTTGCGAAGATACGTCAACCGGCAAGAGAGTTATTTCAAATAGAATGTCGCGGATTTCCTATGGATAATAGGTTGTAACTATAACTATCTACTGGCGACCGCCAGTAGATAATATATATATATATATATATATATATATATATATATATATATATATATATAAGTGTACTTACCAACAACGCTCGGCGAATTGCTACAGTTGCGGCAAGAGGTCATCATCGGATCTGTAACAGCAATACCCTGCAAAAGAGAAGAAGCGGAAAAGAGTAATTTACATAAAGAACAAGACTGGTTAATACAGGTAATAGGTGGTGAGTAGAAACATAGAGAAGCTAGAGATTACATTCAGGTAGTTACTTTGTTATCTATTCACAGAGTCCTACTAAGTGAAGTCAACTTACCAGTAGGGACAAGCAGCAACGCAAGACCAACACATATACTCACAAGAGAGCAGCTAGCCACAAAGAAAGGACAGGTATTTTCAGAGAAGGGTCTTTGATTTGGGTCAGGGCTTTGTAAATTGTGGTTACATAACATTCTTTGTTTTAGGAGACAACTCGGAGCCATACGAGAGTTCCAGTCCTGAAGAAGAGTAGCAGTGGCTGTCTCTCTTTTCATCCCAATCCCCTTTCCCCCTCTTTGCTGCTTGTGAACTTGTTCGCAGTAGCGGAGTTGGGGATTGTGGAATTATTCATCTGCTCCTGCGGAAAATCAAGGTTCTGGTTCAGGTACTTGACAGATTGAAGTGCCAAACCCAAAACTTCCGCCCGAGCAGAATGACAGAGGGAATAGATGTTAAGGCCTTGGCAACAATTCTAGATGGTATACAAAAACAATTGAGTGACACTATGTCTGAGAATAAATCTCTTAGAGAGGAGGTTAGAAAATCTAGTCAGGAGGCCCAATTTTTGCGTCAAAGATTTGAAGAAATTTCAGCTAGTGCCATTTCCGGGTCTAAGGAAAGTAAGTCACAGACGTTCACTCCTGCCCCTTCTGCGGCGGAGTTGACCACGCAGGTCATTCATGCTATTTCACCTACCATTCCATTGGCAGCTCCCGAAAGGTTTAATGGGGATCCACATAAGGCCCAAATTTTCCTCACCCAATGTTCCCTACACTTTCTTTGTAGACCTATTATTTTTAAGGAGGATCAATCCAAGGTGGCCTTCATGTTGTCCTACCTGAGTGGTGACGCCGCAGCCTGGTCCATGCCGTTGGTAAATAATAATGATCACATCCTATATGAGTTTGAGGACTTCAAGAGAGAATTTCTGCGCATTTTCGATCGAAGGTCAATCTCTCAAACCACTGATAATGAGCTTTTAGACCTGAAGCAAGGTAATCGTGAATTGGTCGCTTACTTGGCACAATTCAATAAGTTAATTGTAGAAACCAACTGGCCCGAGGCTAAGCGGGCTGCCATTTTCTATAGAGGACTAAAAGACGAATTGAAGGATGGTTTGGTGCAGATACCAAAGCGGCCCACAGATGTTTCAGAACTAATTGATCTAGTCTTACAAATTGATCAACGTCAGAGTGAGAGAAGGAGTGAATGTAAAAAAGAAGTGAAGTATTTCCCTCCACGTTTTGATCGAGTTAGGTCGGATAACTCAAAGATTAAAGATGCTTCCTCTGAGGAAGAGCCAATGCAAATCAGCTCAGTTCGTGGGCCTTTATCCAAGGAAGAAAGAGAAAAGAGACGGACTGGCAAGCTCTTCATGTATTGTGGTAACTCTGGACATTTTGTCAGAGAATGTCCTAAGAAACCAAGGAATAATGCCTGGGTAAAAGACAGGCTCCACCAGTAAAGGGAGTTGCTCTGGTGGAAGCTAGTGATAAGTCAACTCCAGATTCACAATCAATTGCAAATACCTTACAGTCTTCAGCTCCTCATTTAATTATTTCAGGGTTGATAAAATTTGGAGATTCTGACGTGGATGAGATTTCCGTAATGATAGATTCAGGAGCAACCGGCAATTTTTGTGATATTCGGTTTGCCAAATCCTTAGGAATCGAATTTGTCAAAAAAAGAAAGGCCAGAATCTGTTCAAGCCGTCGACGGAACAAATTTGTCCTCCGGTCCCATTGTGCATGAAACTGAGGACATATTGTTAAAGGGGCCAAGTAGTCATGTCAGCATTTTGAGGTTCAGTCTTATCGACGCGCCACAGTTCCAGCTCATTTTGGGTTTACCCTGGCTTACTGAACATAATCCCAGGATAGACTGGGCTAAGAGATCCATTGACATGGATTCGGACTATTGCAAAGGGCATTGCCATGAGTGGAGTGTTGATTTTCCTCCTGTTTCATCCCCCTTGCTCTTGGCCAGTCAGTCTAAGTCAATTTGTGTTATGGAAACTCAAGAGATCCCGCTTGAGTATCAAGATTTGGCCTCAGTTTTCGATGAACAGGAAGCTAACAAGTTACCTCCGCACCGAGAGTACGACTGTAAAATCGAATTGGAGGCTGGCGCTTCGTTGCCGTGCAGTAGAATCTATGCACTTTCTGAAAAAGAAAATCAGCATCTAAAAGAGTACTTAGACCAGCATCTTGCAAATGGGTTTATCCGTCCTTCACAGTCACCAGTCACCAGTCTCCTCTCCGCTCTTTTTTATTCCTAAGAAGGATGGAGAGTTGAGGACGTGTATTGATTATCGAGCTTTAAACCTAGTCACGAAGAAGAACAGATATCCATTGCCCTTAATCTCCGAATTGCTCGATCAAGTCAAGGGAGCCAAGGTGTACACGAAATTAGATCTCAGGGGAGCCTACCATTTAGTGCGCATGGCAGAAGGCAAAGAGTGGAAGACTGCGTTTCGCACTCGATTGGGGTTGTTTGAGTACCAGGTCCTTTGGCTTGTGTAATGCTCCAGCCGCATTCCAACATTTTGTAAACGACATTTTGAGAGCGTTCCTGGATCGTTTTGCTGTCGTGTACATCGACGATATTCTTATTTTTTCAGCCAACATGAAAGAACACATTCAACATGTGCGAGCCATCCTGAGTAAGTTGCTCGAAAACCAACTTTTTGTTAAATTGGAGAAATGTGTTTTTCATTCCACCCAAGTGGAATTTTTGGGGTTCGTTTTGTCCCCGGAGGGAGTGTCTATGGATGATGCTAAGGTGAGGGTCATTAGAGATTGGCCCTCTCCAAGTAACGTGAAGGAGGTGCAGAGTTTCATTGGCTTTGCCAATTTTACAGGCGATTCATCCTGAGTTTCTCTGAGAAGGTTTCCCCGCTTACTCGCCTTTTGAGGAAGGGGGTCAAGTTTGAGTGGACTGCCGAAACGGAAGCAGCTTTTCAGGAACTAAAGAAGATCTTTATCACAGCCCCAGTCCTGCTACATCCAAATCCTGAGGAGCCGTTTTTTGTTGAAGCTGATGCCTCCAATTTGGCCATAGGTGGAATTCTTTCACAGAGACACCGTAGCACAGGCCAGCTTCATCCAGTGGCATTCAGATCTTGAAAATTGACATCTGCCGAGATGAATTATTCGATTGCTGATAAGGAGTTATTAGCAGTAAAAGATGCTTTTCAAGAGTGGAGACACTATTTATTAGGTGCCAGACATGAGGTAACTGTTTTCACTGACCATCGAAATCTTCAATTTTTAAAATTGGCTCGTACTCTTACTTCCAGGCAGCTGAGATGGTCTTTATTTTTTGCAGACTTCAACTTTGTTTTGACCTATAAGCCTGGTTCTGCTAATGGTAAGGCTGTTGCTTTGTCTCGTCTTGATACGGGAGAGACGGAAAGGGGGATGGAGATAGGACTGATCATTCCTAAAGAGAAGATAATTGGTGTAATCCTTTTCCCCGAATTTGAAGACCAATTAAGTAAATCCTTCGCCAATTTTGAAATCAGTGGTTGGGCCAAGGAAGGTACAGGAAGAGAAGTAAGAAATGGAAGGCCTCATTTTAAGGGAAAACTCTATGTGCCTAACGAGGAGCTTTAAATGATGGTGATTCGACATTTTCATGATGATCTACTGGCAGGTCACAAAGGTGTTAAGAAGACCTTGGAATTGATTCAAAGAGAATGCTGGTGGCCGACAATGGAGATTCAGGTGGGACAATATGTTGCCTCTTGTGTGCAGTGCATTAAGGGAAAGTCTGTTAGTATGGCTCCACAATGCTTGTTGCAGCCTTTGCCCCAGCACCTTATCCGTGGCATACTGTTTCCAAGGATTTCATTGTGGAACTTCCCTCTAGTCAAGGTTTCTCAACCATCTGGGTGGTAGTAGATCATTTCACAAAGACGATTCATTTTGTTCCCTTGAAATCTATTCCTAACTCTACTCAATTATCTGCTCTTTTCACACAACATGTAGTTAAGGCACATGGCATTCCCAAGATAGTCATTTCTGATCGGGGTCCTCAGTTCATCTCCCATTTTTGGAGGACTTTCCTCAAGAGATTAGACGTGGATTCTCGTCTGTCTACTAGCTTCCATCCAGAAACTGATGGACAGACAGAAAGAGTAAATCAGGAGTTAGAGCAATATCTGCATCTTTTCCTGATGGAACATGAAGGGGAGTGGCCAAATTTCATCTGGGCAGCAGAATTCGCTTACAATAATGCCAAACATTCCTCCACTGGGTTTTCTCCATTCTATCTCAATTCTGGTAGGCATCCTAATACATTTGTGGGGAAACAAGAGAGCGATGTTCCTGCAGTCGAGGTAGTGGTTCAAGAACTAAAGAAGGATTATCAGGTAGCTACTAGGCAAAGAGCTCTTACAAGAAGCAGGCCGACAAGAAGAGACGCTCTAATCCCATTTATGAGCCTGGCGACAAGGTGTGGATTTCGACTCGAAATATGCACCTGAAGGGGAACCGAAAGTTTCAACCTAGGTTCATAGGTCCTTTCCAGGTGGAAAGAATGGTTAATCCAGTGAGTGTGAAGATTCGTCTTCCTCCTAGATTAAGAATCCATTCTGTTTTTCATGTTTCTCTTTTAAAAAAGAATCACCCAGATTTGAGGTTAAAAGATCCACCAACTTCTGTTCAGATTCAGTCTGAAGAGGAATTTGAGGTAAAACGGATTTTGGATTCACGATTCAAGAAAGGGAAGTTGTTTTACCTTGTGGATTGGAAGGGTTTTGGTCCTGAAGAGAGAACCTGGGAACCTAAGACTAATTTGCATGCACCTAGATTGGTTCGAGAATTTCATAGCACACACCCTAATATGCCCAAAGAGATTGGGGAAAAAGCTTTGGTGGGGGGTACTGTCAGGACTGGTCTGATTAGATCTCCTAGCGTCTTGAAACTGAGCTTGTTAGGAGTTAAGAGGCACAAGTACACCTTTGCCAGACCTCGTAGGGTCATTCCCAGTAGATTCATTTCATTTTGGCTCAGTTGTCTGCTCTCATCTCGGCGGCGGAATTCCAAGATGGCCGCTCGAGATGATAAAGCGGGTTGCCGGTCTAGTGTTCTGGCAGTTTGTCCTACTCAGCTGTGCTCGCTCGCGCGAAGCACTACGCACTTCAACTGAAGCTTTGGGGAAAACGGCTGCGTGTGCTAGTTCGCGGCTGGTTTCCTGAGGAAGTTAAGGATTTCGGAAAGCAAATTTCGTAGTTAGAGCTTGTTTCGCAGTAGGTATACACTGTGAAAGAGGTGAGTCATGTTCCTGGAGCCTTTTTTGAGAAAAGATATCAACTGCGACTTAGTAGCTGAGGAGACATATTTCCTGCTTTCAGTATTCGTCTCATATTGAGTTCTCCTCACAGGAAGGACTGTAGTTGGAGGACCAGACGATTCCATTTCTTGAATAGCTCCAAGTAGCTTGCGACATAGGAGAGCTAGTTACCATTATTTCATGTAGGTTCTCCAATTGCCGACCTAGAGGTGTATCATTTTCTAAGAGACAATTCCATTGAATGTACATAGTATTCAGAGAGAGTTTTGGAAAAGCAACATTATTTTGAGACTTTATTCCTTGTCAATCAGAAATAACAGAAAAACTTTCAGTTCAAAGCATTTGGCAGGGTTACAGTTCCTGTATAGAAGGGAGCCGTAGATATAGTTATATATATATATATATATATATATAAGTGTACTTACCAACAACGCTCGGCGAATTGCTACAGTTGCGGCAAGAGGTCATCATCGGATCTGTAACAGCAATACCCTGCAAAAGAGAAGAAGCGGAAAAGAGTAATTTACATAAAGAACAAGACTGGTTAATACAGGTAATAGGTGGTGACTAGAGAAATAGAGAAGCTAGAGATTACATTCAGGTAGTTACTTTGTTATCTATTCACAGAGTCCTACTAAGTGAAGTCAACTTACCAGTAGGGACAAGCAGCAACGCAAGACCAACACATATACTCACAAGAGAGCAGCTAGACACAAAGAAAGGACAGGTATTTTCAGAGAAGGGTCTTTGAATTGGGTAAGGGCTTTGTAAATTGTGGTTACATAACATTCTTTGTTTTAGGAGACAACTCGGAGCCAGACGAGAGTTCCAGTCCTGAAGAAGAGTAGCAGTGGCTGTCTCTCTTTTCATCCCAATCCTCTTTCCCCCTCTTTGCTGCTTCTGAACTTGTTCTCAGTAGCGGAGTTGGGGATTGTGGAATTATTCATCTGCTCCTGCGGAAAATCAAGGTTCTGGTTCAGGTACTTGACAGCCGCGGGAATATCCGTGTTCGTGATGCGGTAAGTGCAGCTGCTGCGTCGCGGACCGCTCTGTCCCCTGGTCAGGCCCTGCGGTGCTGTGGCGAGAAGCGGACACCTCTGGATATTGACTTGCTGTGGCGGTGTGGCTAGGTGCTGCCTGGGGTGCCCGCACCGATGATTTGCTGCTTGCTTTGAAAAGGGAAATGGCGGCCTGGCACTTCTTCTCCCCTGCTCCAGCTGTGAGTACACGAGTTGACTCTGGGGGCCCCCGTTTTTTATGCTGACATAAACCCGGTTGAAGGAGCATCAGGGAACCTTGATGTCAGCAGGAGCACAATACAGCATGGTGTAGAAGGACTTACATACCTTTTACCTGCAAGTTCCAGGCTCATGATTTCGGAAATAGATAGAGATGGAAACGGTACTGGGAGGGCCCTCGACACACTAGTCATCCCTACTGCATGATCGCTCTTGCGATTTAATTGTTGTGGAACGCTGCGTCACACGAGATCTCTGATTACACTCTACTGTGAGAATTGTGCTTATACCCGGCGGTGAGTGCTCGGGTGCTGGGGTGATGGTGTCCCCTCTTCCCCCCTTCCTATTCTCTACTTGCTCCTTCGCTGCCTGAAGCGCCTTAACTACTGAGAAGTCTCCTATATTGCACAGTGGGAACGTCGTTTGTTCCTGTGCCAAGTGTTTGCCTGGAGTGTCAGGGGGAGACAGGGTCTAGTGAGACACCATTCCTTGGCTGCTGGTACTGGCGGTTGTTCCCTCCTATGTCTCATTGGTGGCCTGACCCCCCTCCCCCATCGCTTGCTCCACTCATGTGCCTGGGACTGCTTAGCCACTAATAGTGCCTACAACCGGCGAGGTGTGCCTATCTTGCTTCTCTAGACTGGCATTACCAATCAACCGTTCTCGCAGGGTGTCTCTGTCTATAGCCTACTCTCTAACAAGACCAGACTAAAGTCAGCAATGGGTAGAATTAAAACGAAGACGACGGCGGGCTCGAGCCGGGCCGGCTCGCCGCCTTCTGAGACCTCATCGGTACAATCACATCGGGCTGATGATGGCACTACACCTCATCCTCCAATTGACAAGCTGGACATGATCCTTCAGGAAATCCGTGAATCGCGCTCAGCTATAGCGCAACAAATTGGCACTATATCTACTGAACTGAATCTACTTAAAGATGACCATAAAAAACTTGCGGATAAAGTACAAGACTTTGACCACTCGATTTCAACACTACAACCACAGGTGAAGTAGCATGATGTACACATACAGCTGCTGCAGCAACAGGTTGAGAACTTACAGGCACGAGCTGACGATGCAGAAGGTAGGGCCCGTTGTAACAACCTTCGCATTGTTGGACTCCCGGAGGAGGCGGTGGGGCAGAACCCCACGACCTTTATCAAGGACTGGCTGAAAACTAAGGTGGCCCCCACGGGCCTCTCAGTGCATTTCACAGTAGAGCGGGCCCACCGGGTTCCTATGCGAAAACCTATTCCTGGTGCTAACCCTAGACCGATGTTGGACAGAATTCTAAATTACAGAGACCGTGACCACATCTTGCAAGCAGCCCGTGATACTGGCCCTATTCTTTTTGACAACACCAAAATCTCCATATTTCCAGATTACACACTTAGGGGCATATTCACAAGGAGCTATCGCCAAATTAACGGCACTTTATCGCAGCCAAAGTCGTGATAAATTTACCCCCCCATTCACAAGCCGGTGTTAACAGCCCACAGCACCAGTTTACCCGCGATAGCAGCCGCAAAAAACATCGCCACAGAGGACCCTCACAAATATCGCTAATGAGATGCAGAGTAGGCGTTCCCGTGACTAAAGTCAAGACAACATCACACCTCAACATTCACAACAACCAGCCACATCCGCGATAAAAACACAAAACAGGCGATAAGGCGTGTTAGCACCAGGAAATCTACACCTGCTCTGACCTGGTGTAAACTCGAACGGCAGCCAGCACCACAAAAAGGAGCACAGCCAAGGGCCACATCCGAAGGGCAACAGATACCATGGAGCCACACATCATGCGGCCCGGACACCCAAGAGGGCCACAACACCCACCGCCACCAGCCCAGGACCACCCCTCCCTGGCACCCCCCCGACCAAAGACATGCCACATCAGCCACACCTAAACATGTACAAAATATTCCGTTTGATGCCGCACAATCACAACTGGTGACATGGATGTGTCGTCACAGAAATTACCAGCACACATTCACTTTCGAAGCAACAAATGAAACTTTATTAAAATGAACACCGAAATGAAATGAAGACACATGGCCGCTCCCCTCCGGACAATACGTAGGTCACAGCCTGTAAGACAAAAAACATGATGAGAAGGTGTGTCCTGCGCACATCAGAGGACAGAGAGAGAGCGAAGGAGAGAGAGGAAGAGAGGGAGGGAGAGAGAGAGGAAGAGAGGGAGGGAGAGAGAGAGGAAGAGAGGGAGAGAGAGAGAGAGAAGAGGAGAGAGAGAGGAAGAGAGAGAGAGAGAGAGAGGAAGAGAGGGAGGGAGAGAGAGAGGAAGAGAGAGAGAGAGAGTGCCACCCCTGCGCACCCAGGCCACCCTGCTCACCTGCTGCCACCGGTGTGTCTCCAACCACGTGCCGGTATGTAGGGCAGTTCACCAGGTCACACATCTGAGTCAGAGCCGTCAGCTGAAACAGAGCCCAGACACATAACTGGCACAGTACACACACTTGCACAAGACAACATCGCCTGCCCGCCCATGCACATCCAGGCAGAGGCACCCCAACCCCTCCCGCCGCCCATCGGAGCATGCCCGCCCATGCACACCCAGGCCTCAATGCTCACCTTCCGCCACCGGCGCGTAGACAGGAGGTCCCACCACGTGCCGCTGCAAGCCACAAGCCCGGGGCCCGCGGACATGGCACCCTCCACATCATGCAGTCCCGCTCCGCAGGCCACCAGGTCTCACTTTTGGTGCTGGGTCTTGATTACTCCATGGCAGAGGACATACCAGTGCACCCAGCACCATCGCAGGCTGCACACCCACTCAGCCCAATGGGTGCCACCAACTCTGGGATCCCGGAGGCGACGCCACGTGGCGGTAGGCCCGCGCTGTCCGCTGGCTCTGGCCTACACTGCGGTCCAGCAGGGCACACAAAACCTGAGCCGTCCGGACCGCTGGGACGGGCCATCATCACAGGCTGCACACCCGCTCAGCAGCTCAAGGTGCCACTGACTCAGTGCACCCAAAGTCACTGTCCCGTGGCGGGGTGCCTGTGCCGTCCGCAAGGCCTCTGGTGCCACTAACCCTGTGCAACCCCAGTCTGCGCCAGGTGGCGGTAGGCCCGTGCCATCCGCAAGGCCTCGGATGCCACTAACCCTGTGCGCAACAACTCATGGGCCCTACATGAGTGCGAACTGTGGGGCGTCCGTCATCCAGTCACCACCGGAAGAGGGGAATGTGATGTCGTCGGACCCTTATGTTGGCGCAGTCACATGGCCTGTGACGCCTGTGCCGGATGGGTGTGGTGTGTGTGAAAACCTGCCCTCAGGGAGTGGCTGTGACATGCTGATGACTAGACCAGTGACCTGCACACCACCAGCGAGTACGGCTGCAACGGGTAACAATGAGGGCCCCCCCTCGGGCGTAAGTGGAGTGGACTGGCCTGCCGTACGCCGGACCAGCGCAGGGCTTGCAACAATGACTCGTGGGCTCTGGGCATGGTCCAGTCCATGTCCGGACAAGGAAGTGACTGATGCGTGTGTCCCTGCTGCAGTGTTCATGGAACCCGCTACACAAGATGCAATGTCGCACCCCCTTACTGGCATCCCACAGGATGAACATCATTGACGCAAGGGAAGGCACTGTCCCCACATGCATCCACACAGGAATGACGTAAGACATTACACAGTAGTGCATCACTGGATGTTTATTTGCACATCCAGTGCAGTCATGCAGCTGGAGCGGTACAGGGCAATGCCGAGCACACCACACAATATGGGCCCGTGGAGGGCAAGCCAGTGTCCATCCCGGGATGACCTGTACTCCGGAAGAGGAAGGGTACAGTCCGCAGTCTGTCCACCGTGTCATTGGTCGTCAAACAGGATGTGGCAGTCCATGTCGCTGTCCAAGGTGAGAACCTCGGAGTGTATCGGGGGTCAGTGGTAGGTCTTGAGGCTATGTGCGGCACCAAGCAGAAACAGGCAAGGTGGCGGTAATGGATGCTAGTGCCTGGCCCTCCTGACCACAGTCCCATCCACGTCCTCATCCCGGGGTGTGTGCCCTGCCCCACCTGTAGGTGTTGCAGTGCCGGCTGCGGCACTGTGTGCCACTGACTCATCAGGGGCCGGAGGAGGATTGTCGGCCGCACTGTGTGGCAGTGACACATCAGGTGCCGGAGTGGATACGCCTGCCGCAGTGGGAGGCACTGACACACCAGGGGGCGGAGATGTGGATGGTGTGGGGGCAGCAGCATTCATCATCGCCACGCCTTGTGGCAGCAATGCCATGACGAGGACATGCAGGACATGGTAGATCCCAGCTACATTTCGCTGATGTGCAGCAGCGGCTGCCATCCTTTCCGCCTCCATCCGCACCATGTCCTCCATGAGCCTCCGCATGTGTGCCAGCTCAAGGCTGGCATCGCTGGGGCCACTGTGAGCGGACAGGTATTCTTCCCTCCGCGTCATGACTCCAGAGATGTCAGTCAGGGCTCGCTGGAGACCATGGGGCGGACATAGACACCCAAGGATGGCGTCCAGTTTGTTAGCCATGAGCTCGAACCCCACCCGCACCTGCTCGGCCGTCTCCATCTGGCCCTCCAGCACAAAGCGTTGGAAGGCCATTTGTTGTTACTGGGGGTCTTGGGAGGGTGCCGGGGCTGTGGGTGCCTCCTGCTGAGTGGTTTGGCTGGTGGGTGGGGTCTCATGGATATAGCTGGGCTGCCCTGATCCTGGAGGTGAGTTGTGGAGGTGGTCAATGAGGTCTTGGATGGTTTGGATGTCGATGCTGGTATTGTCCTCCTCCTCGTCATCAGTGAAGAGTGGCTGTGACTGCTCTGCAGGAGGTGTTGACGATGCCCCTCCGATGTGAAGGGGAGATGGTGTATTACAATGTGTCCACATGTATGTAGCCGCATGGTACAGGTTGACATTCAGACAGCATGGCATTGTACATTGTGACAGTCTGTGGGTCTGGGCGAGGACCCAGAGTGATTGTGGGTGTGCACTGTGCCCTGCTTGCTTGTGCATGTGTGCCATTGTGGCCATCTCCCCCGTCCCCCAGTACCTGGTGGTCACTCACCCTGTTGCGGTTGTGTTGTGTCCTGTCGAGCAGTGTCCGGTCCCCCGACTCCGGCCACAGTCTCCACACTGATGACTGTCAACACCAGCTCCTCCATGTCATCCAGCTCCAGCTGTGGCGCTGTGCCCCCACCTCCGGTCTGCGTTGCTGCCCTCAGGTTGGCGGAGAGTTTATCCTTGGTCTTTCGCTTGATGTCATTCCATCGCTTCTTGACCTCGTCCATTGTCCGCTTGTGCTCTCCGACGGCATTCACCTTGTCGACGATGTCCCGCCATATTCCATTTTTGGTGCCCAATGACACGTTGGAGGTGACGAAGAGTTGTTGATGGTGTTCCATCACCTCCGTGACTATGATCCTGTTCGCCTGCGGACTGAACTTGGTCTTCCTGGTCTTCTTGTCCTTGCCCTTCCCTGTCCCCGAGGTCCCAGGCTGGTCGTCCGGGGTGCTTGTGGGGTTGCGCTGGTCCTCTGCGCCTGCTCCGGCTGCCTCCATGGTGCTTGTGTGTTGGTCAGTTTGTGTGTGGGTTTTTTTTCTGCTTTTATGGAGGTTTCTGACGCCTGCCAGGTGTGTGTTGCAGGCCTGGCGCTGCTTGTCGCTGGTTTCCTCATCGCGCTTTGGCCCATCGCGTGTTTTTTGGTGTTGTGGTTTGTGTTTTTATCTCCATCGTGTTGGTTGTATCGCGGACTTTGTCCGCGGTTTCGGCAGGCTATCGCATGGTACCGCCTTGTTGTGAATTCCACGTTGACACAGGGTTATTTTCCCGTGATAGGCTGCTTTATTGAAAGTTGCGTTACGCTACTCCTGCGGTAGTTATCACACGTTCTTGTGAATATACCCGCAAACCGTGCAACGTCTACGCTCGTCATTTATGGAGGTTAAGGCCCGGGCCCGTGCAGCAGGATTGACATTTGCTCTATTGTTCCCTGCTAAACTTAAGATTATTTTTAATCAGCATGCTTGTTTTTTTGACACACCTGACAGTGCATGGGAATGGCTAGACAGGAATTTTCCGGACACTGCACGGGTTGTGCGCCCCATACACTCACAGCCAAAGCCACGGCGCCTTCCATGCCATAGACGAAGGGGACTTACTTCGCAGAGCACAGTGGCCACTCCTCCATCACAACTGTCGGTGATGGAGAGCAGACGTACGGCTCTCCGTTCAGCCTCAGCGTTGCGGACTGCTCGTGCGCCTCTCAGCTCCAGTCCATCGGTGGAGGCTTCCATGGACTCTGACTCTGGGGGCAGTATGGCATTGTTTCCTTCTGTATCCACGCAATTAAGCAACGACCCACTGGGTGAATAGTGTATACATGTGTTATGTTCTAAGTATTGTTACAGTTCTCCGGACCTGCGCCTTCCCGGAGGGGGAAGCCTATTCCTTTCTTGCATGTCAAGTAATGTTGGTTGATTTATAAGTCAAGTTTGGCCTGCTCCACTATATGATGTGTGGTACGCTTAATTATTGTGGTCCTGGGGCCTGACACGTCCTGGTCTGGTTCTCACTTTACAGTTGATGTTTTAGTTGATGTATCATGATACAAACAAAGCCAACTCCGCAAGAGGCTGCAGGGTGAGCGCAGATATTATTTTCCCGTGGCCCGACCTATCCTGGGTTACTCCACTTGTTATAGTCGATACTTACGTATCTAAAGTAAGCAGCCTGCCCCACAGGCGAGAAGCCTTTTTTGTTACTTAGTGCGTTATGTGCCTTGCTCGCACACGGTTTGGTCGACCACAGTTTAGTCGTTTGACCTTGTATTGGGGTTTTTGTTCTTTTGTTAATGCTACTGGTCTGTTTCCTGATGTTCCTGGGAGTGTGGGGGGTGGGGACCTGTGGGGTGGTGGGGCACGGGGCGGAGGGGGTGGGATACGTGCTTTGCTGTTATGTCTGTAGCGAAGTCATACACAGTCATCTCCTGGAATATACGGGGATGGGTTCAATACAGAAGCGGCATAGGATAGTTGCTCAATTACACCACCGCCGGGCACAGATAGTCTATCTCCAGGAAACACACTTGGTCTCTTCCGAACTTAGTAAGGTGCAGAGACGTTGGAGGGGCCAATTCTACGGTACTGTCTACTATGCTTTCTCCCGGGGTGCAACAATTTGGCTGCGAGCAGGGGTCCCTTTCTCACTGACCGAAAGTAGAATTGACGATCAAGGGAGATATGTATTACTGCTGGGGTTATTAGATGGTACACGGGTGGTCCTAGGGTCGATCTATGCGCCAAATATTGATCAAGATGCCTTCCTTTCTCGCCTTTCACTGGCCCTATCAGACTGGACACAATATCCGTGGATATTAGGAGGGGTCTTTAATGCTGTGTTTGATACTTATTTGGATCGATCCCACCCTCCCTTGACCAACGTGGCCGCTACTGTACAAGCGACCAACTTAACTAACTGGACAAAGGGGTGGGGACTGTTGGATGTGTGGAGGATGCAACATACTGGTATGCGGGAATATTCATTTTATTCCTATCCGCACTCCTTGCACACACGTTTAGACCATTTGCTCTGTTCCTCAGACTTATCTCCTATGATAGTGCACACCACATATTTGGGTAAAACCATTTCAGACCACAATCCCCTGGAGTTGGTACTTAATTGGGGTCGAACCCCCATGCCGAATCCCACGTGGCGCCTACAACTGCTACAATTGGAAGACCCGATTTTTCGGGATAAATTAGCCACTGCCATTAACACATACTTTACTGATAACGAGGGTACAGCAACGTCCAGGATTATCGAATGGGAAGCATTCAAGGTAACGATTCGAGGGGTTTCCATGGGGACCCTGGTGGGGATTCGACGTGAGGCCATACGGGATCTCACTGACTAAGAGGATTTATTACAAGGACTAGAAATAGCAGCTCAGGCTGATAATAAAAAAGAATCGGCCCTCCAGGAAGCCAGGATTAAATATGCTGAGCTGTTGGAACATTTGAGAGTGATAGATTTACGTGCATACACACTGCGTACGCACACTGACTCGGACCGATCGGGCTCACTGCTAGCCAGACTGATTAGGCCTCAGCCCTCCCCTACACCCATTCTGGCCATACGTAATAGTCATTGTGAATTGCTCACTACACAAGTGGATATTAATAAAACATTCCATGATTATTATGCAGACCTTTATGCCGCCCCTTCTCATGAGGTGATGGACGCCACCGCTGCATTCTTGGATTCAGTGGTACTTCCCACTATTACGGCAGCTCAAGCTGCAGACTTGGCGGCCCACCTGACCGCGCCTGAAATCCGGGGAGCTATACGAGGAATTGCTCGGAACAAGACCCCAGGCTCCGATGGGCTACCCATTGAGTTTTACTCCACTTTCGCAGCACCCCTGGTCCCTAAACTGCTACAATTGTATACTACAGCTTTGAAGGAGGATGCCTTACCCCCCACGACTAGAGAGGCGATAGTGACCTCTCTGTTGAAACCTGATAAGTCTCCCTTAGATCTTACAGCATATAGGCCCCTATCGATCCTTAACACAGAATATAACATTCTTAGCAAGCTCTTAGCCTCGAGACTGCTCCCCTTACTCCCCACTTTGATCCACTCGGACCAATGTGGTTTTATACCCAAACGCAGCACCTCCTTGAACATACGCCGCTTCTATGCCATCTTGCATCCTCCTCGACCTGATTCCCCTCATGCGGGTTGCCTCTCCTTAGATATCCGTCAGGCATTTGACTCTTTAAGTTGGTCGTATATGCTGGCAACTTTGGTTAAATATGGGATTACCTCAGCATTTATTAAATAGGTGAAATTACTTTATACTAGACCTACGGCAAGGGCCAAGACCAGTACCAATATCACCCCAGCGTATGTGTTTCGGGGTACATGGCAGGGTTGCCCGTTATTGCCCTTGCTATTTGTGCTTGCTTTAGAACCTCTGGCACAACAGCTACGTTGTAGGATGGCGCCATATAGCATCCCGGTGGGTCAACTATGCCATTCCGTTTCAGCATATGCTGACGACATGTTGCTTTACTTTGCAGATTAACATGTGGATATGGCACCTATCGCATTGCTGTTTGAACAATTTGGAGAAATATCTGGATTATGCCTTAATGCCTCTAAATCAGTGGCTTTTTCCTTTTATGATAGATACACACTCCCCTCACTTCAATTTGGTGTACTGCAGTTCAGGGTAGAACCCACTACCTTTAAATATTTAGGGATCCATTACTACAGAACTACTTCGGACACCGTAGATGGAAATGTTGTCCGATCACTTAATAATCTCAAAACCCAAGTAGCGTTTTGGAACACCTTGCCTTTAACTACTGCAGGCCGTGTAGCCGTCTCTAAGATGGTTATGCTCCCTAGACTACTGTATCAATTTACGAATCTGCCCGTTGTCCTTCCTGCCTGGATCTATAGAGTGCTAGATACGTTATTGATATCCTTACTTTGGGGGCAGGGCCGTTACAGACTAGCTCTCGCTAAAATGCAGTTATCAACTACTGAGGGCGGCATGGGAACACCAGATTTCAAAGCCTATTCCATAGTGGCCCAACTACAATGGTTGGCTTATTGGGTGACTGGCCATAATCTATTTGAAATAAGTTATTCCCCCGAACGCTTACGGGCTGGGACACTACAATCCTTATTATGCCCTGGAGCAAATCGGGTGAAAGACCCTCCATTTCTTTTACATATTGCACTCCATTATTGGAAACTGGCGATGAGATATGCTGGTATACCGGCACCATATGCCCTAAATGTACCCCTGTGCGGCTTACCCACATTGCGGGGAATATTGTCTGCCACTAGATTACGCGGTTGGATAGAGTCTGGTGCTGAAACTGTAGGGGACCTATTTTTAGATGGAAATTTAATGCCTCACGAATAATTTGTACAGACCTACTCGGCCCCTCCAACACTGTTTTTGACGCATGCCGCGGTTACACAATATGTGCGTAAGTACTGGTTAGTGGACCAGAAAGAGCCTCCGACCTTTCGATTACTACAGGCATTGCACATAATGGGACATGGCAGTCACCTAGTTCGGTAGTTGTATCAAGGCCTACGGCCCCATTTGGGAGTTTCCTTGTTGACGCTTCATCAGAAATGGGAAGCAGAGGTGTCTAGAGAATTTACTGACAGGGAATGGGTACAGATCCTTGAATATCCCAGGCGCGTTTCCCGAAATGTTCGACTAAAAACCATACAGATGTTTGTGCTACACAGGGCCTATCTCACACCTCGGGTGATACAGTACATGTACCCCGATTCATCATCGGAGTGTCCCAGGTGTCACGGCATGGACGAAGGTTTTATGCACGTTTTGCACATGTTTTGGTCCTGCCCCTACCTTGTGGAATTTTGGACGGAGGTTCTACAAGGCCTCACATACCTCTCTGAGCGTCCTTCTTGGGACACCCCTGAGGCCTGCCTTCTAGGGCTCCCCCCTTCCCAAGAAAGCAAAAGTACTGCGCCGCTTCACGAATCTCATCTTAATGATGGCTAAAAGGCTTATCACACAGCGATGAAAATCTCACAGGGCGCCACGCAAAGAGCAGTGGAGGGAGGAAGTTATAAAATGGGCCACTGCTGAGAGAGAAGCATTGTACCGCGAAGAATACAGAGGATTGGGGAAGAAACCTATATCTTTAGAGTGGGCTCAAATGATAGAGCATTTTAAAATACAACATGTAGATGTCACTGATGGCTGATGTAATGACGAAATTGCGGCCTGCTCCTCCCCCCCCCTTCCCCTTCCTTTTCCCCCCTCCTCCCTTCCCCCCTCCCATTCCCCCCTCTCTCTCTCCCTCCTCCTCCCCTTCTCCCTCCTCCTTTCTCCCCTTCCCCTTCCCCCCGATATTGGTGCACCAGCCTAGACCTTTCCCCCGCTGGAAATTGAAACAGACACTTAGGGGCCCATTAGGATAACGGGCGGATCGCCACCGCCGGGTCGGCGGTGGCGATCCGCCCGCCAAATGTCCCTGTGTCACCCCCCGCCATATTAGTATGGCGAGGGGCACCGCGGCGGACGGAAAGACCGTCCGCCGCTTTTCCGCTGGTCGGATTGCCGGCCTGGGCGGAAAAGGAACACAATATGGTGGCGGTGCCTTGCGGGCACCTCCATCCATATTATGATGCGTGCGGTGTGCATGCATTTCCATGGCGGAGACTCCGCCATGGAAAGGCATGCGGAGATTGGCTTCGGGGGCCCGTTGGGGCCCCCGGGGGAGTGGGTGGCAGCACAGGTACCCCCCTTCATTGCCATACACAAGGTGGCAGGCACCGCGCGATGCCTGCCACGTGTTGCAATGCACTACGTGCACCTTTAACATTGCGGCGGGTGCTGTTTACAGCACCGCCCGCCGTAATGTTAATGGCAAGAATGCGCCCGCCAGGGTGGCGGGCTCATCCTAATTGGCCTAGCGGGTCCGCCGCACCTTTACCGTTACGGCCATCGTAATAGGCCCCTTAGTTTTTAGTAGCACAGTTCTTTATTGTTGTTTCTTTATTATTGACACAGATTTAATGCTTAATCAGGAAATAGTAGACAGTACGATTAAGATTGCGATTAATATATAGATTCTGCATATACGTTGCATGTTTGATCTTATAGCACTACTCAGCTTTGATCATTTCTGTGCCCTATGTATGTGAAGGAATATTTTGTAGACATAATCATTGTAGTCCTACTAAATGTCATAACACCTTGTCAATATTCGCTAAATATTGTATGACTCATCATATACCTGTATACACAAATGTACTGTACTGTGATTTTCATCATATCTACAAAACAAAATAAAATTTGTGTTAAAAAAAAATAATGTATAGTGGAGTTAGTTATATTACATTAATTTAGATAGGAAAAGAAAAATATATATGTTAAAGGTCTGGCAATTGTTTTTATTTTATTGTAATTACAGTGGGTATAGTAAATTAATAAAGTTTACTGTTCAGCATCTATCATTAATTAATACTAGCTGGAGTGGGAATAGTAAATTAATTAAGTTTAGTGTCCATCACCTAATCTGAATTAATAATAACTGTAGTGGGAATATTAAATTAATTAAGTTTAGTGTCCAGCACCTACCCCTAATTAATACTAACTGAATTGGGAATAGTAAATTAATTAAGTTTACTGTCCAGCACCTACCCCTAATTAATACTAACTGGAGTGGGAATAGTAAATTAATTAAGTTTAGTGTCCAGCACCTACCCCTAATTAATAATAACTGTATTGGGAATAGTAAATTAATTAAGTTTACTGTCCAGCACCTACCCCTCATTAATACTAACTGGAGTGGGAATAGTAAATTAATTAAGTTTAGTGTCCAGCACCTACCCCTAATTAATACTAACTGGAGTGGGAATAGTAAATTAATTTAGTTTAGTGTCCAGCACCTACCTTGAATTAATACAAACTGGAGTAGGAATAGTAAATTAATTACGTTTAATGTCCAGCACCTACCCTAATTAATGCTAACTGGAGTGGGAATAGTAAATTAATTAAGTTTAGTGTCCAGCAGCTACCCTAATTAATACTAAC
Organism: Calotriton arnoldi; assembly: GCA_963921515.1. Classification (NCBI taxonomy): domain Eukaryota; kingdom Metazoa; phylum Chordata; class Amphibia; order Caudata; family Salamandridae; genus Calotriton; species Calotriton arnoldi. Next base: position 1,221,795 of record CAWUFW010001465.1, on the reverse strand, counting down.
TGGAGTAGGAATAGTAAATTAATTAAGTTTAGTGTCCATCACCTACCCTGAATTAATAATAACTGGAGTGGGAATATTAAATTAATTAGATTTAGTGTCCAGCACCTACCCCTAATTAATACTAACTGTATTGGGAATAGTAATTTAATTATGTTTACTGTCCAGCACCTACCCCTCATTAATACTAACTGGAGTGGGAATAGTAAACTAATTAAGTTTAGTGTCCAGCACCTGCTCCTAATTAATACTAATTAGAGTGGGAATAGTAAATTAATTAAGTTTAGTGTCCAGCACCTACCCCTAATTAATACTAACTGGAGTGGGAATAGTAAATTAATTAAGTTTAGTGTCCATCACCTACCCTGAATTAATAATAACTGGAGTGGGAATATTAAATTAATTAGATTTAGTGTCCATCACCTACCCCTTATTAATACTAACTGTATTGGGAATAGTAATTTAATTAAGTTTACTGTCCAGCACCTACCCCTAATTAATACTAACTGGAGTGGGAATAGTAAATTAATTAAGTTTAGTGTCCAGCACCTACTCCTAATTAATACTAATTAGAGTGGGAATTGTAAATTAATTAAGTTTAGTGTCCAGCACCTACCCCTAATTAATACTAACTGGAGTGGGAATAGTAAATTAATTAAGTTTAGTGTCCACATCTATTTTTAATTAATACTAACTGGAGTGGGAATACTAAATTAATTAAGTTTAGTGTCCAGCACCTACGCGGAATTAATACTAACTGGAGTGGTAGTGGTAAATTAATTAAGTTTACTGTGCAGCACCTACCCCTAATTAATACTAACTGGAGTGGGAATAGCAAATTAATTAAGTTTAGTGTCATGCACCTACCCCTAATTAATATTAACTGGAGTGGGAATAGTAAACTAATTAAGTTTAGTGTCCAGCACCTACCCCTAATTAATACTAACTGGAGTGGGAATAGTAAATTAATTAAGTTTAGTGTCCAGCACCTACCCTAAATTAATACTAACTGGAGTGGGAATAGTAAATTAATTAAGTTTAGTGTCCAGCACATACCCTGAATTCATACTAACTGGTGTGGGAATAATAAATTTATTAAGTTTAGTGTCCAGCACCTATCCTGTATTTATGCTAACTGGAGTGGGAATAGTAATTTAGCTATATGTGTATTAATTTATAATCTTAAAAAAATTATAGTTTAAAGTAGTATAATATTTTAATTATAAGTTAGTTGTAAATAAAAACATAAACATTGTATATATACTTAATTAAAACATATTATTTTAAATACAATATTTAATAAAAATAAACTTAATATCTAACATTGAATGTAACATTAATAAAATGGTAGCCAAAAAATTAGACATTTTGATTTTTTTAAGATTTTTATTTATTGTAAATTATTTAAAAATCATGAAGAAATATTTTTTTATTAAAAATATGTAAGATAAATAAAGACATAGAGACAGGAAATCATATTTATTTTACCAATAAAAATGTTTTGTGCATATGAATATTTTTACATTTAATAATTAAAGAAAAAATTTTATTATAACATTGGTACATTGTTTTAAACTGTTGTGTAAATTTTCTAATAACAAATAATGTAGGTTACTATTTTTTTACATACATTTGAAAAACAATATATTTATTTATAACAGTGGTTAATTTCAGTTTGGTATTGTGAACATTTTTTATTTAGTTACATATATTGGTAACATTAATTATATAAGAATTTTCACATTTTTTAAAACATTTTTTAAGTATAAACTTACTTACATTTTCCAAATAAATAATAATACATTTTAATTAATAATATTAATATATAAAATATTAATCTTATTAATTATTACATGGTTTAATTCCTAAAATTTTTTTTTGTAAGGTAGACATTTTTTAAATATAAAATAAATTATTACAAGTTTTTTATAAATGTTGTATGTAACTTGTAAATATATGGAATTATAATATTAAATATTATGTGTTTAATAATATTTATTATTATAATTTTACAATGATATAAAAATGAAAAATACATTTAAACAAATAAGATAAAAATTGTAGTATTTTAATTAAACATGTAAGTAATTTATATATAATGTAATGACATTTATTTAATTAAATTAGATTTATTTTATATGTTTGAAGCTGCCATATCTGTTTGGGGCTTGTATTTTGTAACCGCTCGCGGTTGTTTTGGGTTATTTCGAAGGGGAGAAGGTTGCGGTTGGGAGCTGCTTCGCGTCGAGGAAGGTAAGATTACTTTTCTTTATTTAAACAAAATTTTTAATTAAATTTGAAGGTAGTTAAGTTGTAGTTAGTGTGTGTAGAGTTAGGTTTTGGAGTTGTGGTGTTTTTTATGCATTAGTTAGGTTTTGATGATTTATGTATCGTTATTTTTTGAGGCCTAGTTTAGAAATGTTAAAGTTTGGTAGGATATGTGTTATTATGGTCTGTATAATGTTTGTAATACTGTTATATTGTATATTATGTGTATATTTGTGTGGGTGGGAATGTTTGTGTGTTTTTTACAGGTTTTGTTCGATTGAAGTTGCGGTTACTAGAAGATTGCGTTTTTTTAAATTAAGGAAGTGTATATTAGTTTAAGTAACTAATTATTTTTTTGCACTTTCTTAATTTTTCAGGTTTTCATGGAGTGTTTCTTTTTTAAAACACTTTTCGTTTTTTATGGTTTATCGATTGTGGATTTACGGATCGAGGATTAGTTTTTGGAACAGTTGGATATTTTTATTTTTTGGGGGGTAATTTTTATTCTATTTGGATTATGAGCTACCATCATTGTTTTACAAGATGTGGGATTTTCTGTCTACAGCTACGGAAACGGTAAGTTAATTTAATTATTTATTGTGGGAGGGAAATGCTATAATATTTACTGTTATTGTTGTTTATTTTTTCAAATATCTAATTAATATGTCTATATATATATTTATACGTTAATAAAAATATATTAGACAAATTATTTAGTTATTTAAAAGAATAAAATTAATTTGTATGCATTTTAATAATTTTAACAGAAAAGTATTATATATTTTACACTGGTTTGAGAGTTTAGAGTAGGCTTTTGGCAATTATTGCTAAGTATTCTAGGCCTCTTGTTGTAGGGTATAGTCTGACTTGTTGTTGTAGTTATTCAAACATTTGTTTAGTTTGTTTGGATAGTTTAGGCTTTATTTGTGTGACAGATTGCTCCATTCTTAGCTGTTGGTAGCTCTGTTCTTTTTGGAGCGAGAGTAGGGGTTTGTGTAGAGTAGGTGTACCTCGTCCTGTTGTTGCTTGGAAGGCATTATGCCAACCTTCAACAGCATTGTTTGTTTTTGCCTCTTGATTTAGTGTGCTAAGGTAGACATTCCACCATGGAATTTGGGGGCATATTACCTAGGATTTGCGATAATTATCGCAAAGCGCGATTAGTGCTGTTTTTTTTATCGCCGGCTATTGCTGGATTTCATTGCGGCGATAACGCGTTATTATCAACGCTTATCTCCAAGGCAATAAAAAAATCCAGCGATAGCGGCGAAACCCAGCAATAGCGCGAGAAATCCAGCGATAAAATCACTGCGCTAATGAAAAGCTCGCTAATAGGCAAGTGAGGACTTAACCTTACAATCCACCTCCCAATGACAAGAATGGTTAAGTCAAGTTTTTAGCAGGTGTTAAATTCCAGCGATAATCGCGGTTAGCGCGACTTTTTTTATCGCTTCGCGGGCATTGCTAATAGGGGGAAGTTGTGTTTGCGACTGTTTGCCGTTGCTTTTAGTTGGGAACGCCTACTTTGCATGTCATTAGCGATAATTATTGCTGACATGCAAAGCGGCAACAAAACGGCCGCTATCGCCATTAAGCTGTTGCTAACAGCTGTTAGCGACAGCTTGCTAATAGGGCGATAAAAATATCGCCGCTTTATCGGCAAAAAGTGCCGCTAAAGCGGCGATAACGCCCTTGCTAATATGCCCCTTGGTATTTTGGTTGTCTTCTATGTCCTGATCTATGGAGTCTTCCCACCCAGGTATCTTCAAAATAGTCTAGGTGGGGACTTAATTTTTGTTCGTGTTGGTGGTAGTAAGGACTTTCTATTAAAAGATTGTTATGTTCAGCCACGTCAGTAACTGGGACATAGGCCAGTGCAATAAGTTTTTTTATTTGGTATGCGAATGAACTGTTTGTCGCATATTCAACACTTAGGGGCCGATTACGATGGCGGGCGGAAAAGCACCCAGACCGCCATGGTAGCGGGAATCAACTGTCCGCATGTACCGTGGGAAAACCAGCGGTCCGATTAGGATCAACCGCCAAGAAAATCCGACCGCGGCGGAACGATGCCAGGAAAGACCGCCGGTAGCGTGCGGAGCAGGTGAAAATCAGTCCACGGCGGTCGGATTTGCGGTGGAAAAAGCCCAAACCGCCGCACGGCCAGCGGATTGACCGCACGTGGAATTAGGATACCATTGAGGTGACAGCGGAACGATCCGCTGTCTCCGACCGCCGCAATCACAACCTGTGATAAATGGGAGAGCCGCGGAAGGGTGGTCGTATAGCCACCGCCGCGGGCGCTCCGGAAAATTCATAGCGTCCGAACAAAAAATACACACAACATGCCCACCAAGTGTACCCAGCAACTTGCCGCAGCTCCAAAAAAAACCTAATACACCCCAATGACACATCCCCATAGCAAGTTAAAAAACCACAAATCCCAGGTCAACCCACACAACACACCTGACATCAATACACCATTTTGACACACCCACATAGCTGAGTATAAAATCAGCCCCTTCCCTGACCACAATCCTTTGCAATACTCCACCACTGAAGGAACCAAGCCTACAGCACAAAGGAGAGGCAAACCACCACACAACTCACCAGCACAACAACACACACACACACCACTTACAACACCACCACCACTCACACACCTGCACTTTCAACCCCTTTGCACACCACACACCATGGCACAGAAGAAAATGCCCAAATTCACTGACAATGAGTTGTCAGTCATGGTAGACGAGGTAATCAGAGTAGAACCACAATTGTTTGGAAGCATGGTCCAACAGACACCATTAGCCACCAAAACACTGAGGGGCATATCTACAAGGGCTTTATCTCCGCTTTTTTGGCTTCTAAAGCCAAAAAAGCGGAGATAAAATCATCGCCCTATTAACAAGAGGGTGCTAACATGCATTGGCGCATGTTAGCACCCTTTTACCCGACGTCCCCCTTTGCATCTCTAATGAGATGCAAAGTGGGCGTCACTGGGCAGTACAACGTTGTAAATATCGCTGATGTGCACATCGCGATATTTACAAGGCTGCTAACGCATTTTAGCAGACGTTAGTTTTGGGCGAAAACCGCTGTTTTCGCCGAAAACTAACGTCTGCTAAAATGCAGACTTAGGCATACCTAATATGGGGGTGGATTGTGCTGATACGACCACAGGGTCGTATCAGGAAGGTTATCGCCGTTTTGCAGGGAACATCGCTGGAAAACCAGCGATGTTCCCTGCAAAACGGCGATTTCCCCCGCTATCGCTGTTAATTATATCGCCCTGGGGAAAAGCGTTGTAGATAACGCGCTACCAGGGCGATATAATCAAGCGATAGACGGCGATAAATAGAAAAGCGCTAAGCGCGCTTTGCGTTGACTTATCGCCGTCCTCGTAGATATGCCCCTAATGTGGGAAAGGATAGTCCACAAGGTCAATGCAGTAGGGACTGTCCCACGCAACAAGAATGAGATCATGAAGCGGTGGCATGACCTCAAGAAAAAGGTGAAAGAGAGGAAAAACAAGAACCGTGAGCTGGCTCAGAGGACTGGCGGTTGCCCTCCCATTCCACCAAGAACATTCACCATATGGGAGGAGAAGGTGCCTGCCATACTGCATCCAGAGAGTCTCACAGGAATACCCGGGGGAGTGGAGGCTGGTAAGTAACAACAAATGTCCACCACCACACTGCTATGTACTGTCTTGCACAACCACAAAGCAACACCTCCTAGGCCCAAATGCATCCATGTGCACCATACACTCCCCAACACATGTTTCACAGATCTAACATTCACTCCCTCTGAATCACCCCAAAGGTAGCTAGCAACATTCCCAGGGTTGCATGTGTCCAGGCAGCCAGCACTACAACTCCCACCAGGCCCCCTGTCCCAAAGCACACAAGGATGGAGCACTCCCCCCATCCCACCCAGAAGCAAGTGGCAGACATTGCATTCCCCTCATCAAACTAACAGGTAGGTAGCCATCTTAACAGGGAGGGGGTGGTTGTGTTTGTGAAGCCTGCACTACAACTCCCACCAGGCCCCCTGTCCCAAAGCACACCAGAATGGAGCACTCCCCCCACCCCACCCAGAAGCAAGTGGCAGACATTGCATTCCCCTGATCAAGCTAACAGGTAGGTAGCCATCTTAACAGGGAGGGGTGGTTGTGTTTGTGAAGCCTGCACTACAACTCCCACCAGGCCCCCTTGTCCCACAGCTCAGCAAGATGGAGCACTCCCCCACACCCAGAAGCACGTGGCAGCCATTGCATTGATCACCTCTACCTAACAGGTAGGTAGCCATCTTAACAGGGAGGGGTGTTTGTGGGTGGAAAGCCAGCACTACAACTCCCACCAGGCCCCCTTGTCCCACAGCTCAGCAAGATGGAGCACTCCCCCCACCCCACCCAGAAGCAAGTGGCAGACATTGCATTCCCCTCATCAAACTAACAGGTAGGTATCCATCTTAACAGGGAGGGGGTGGATGTGGATGTGAAGCCTGCACCACAACTCCCACCAGGCCCCCTGTCCCAAAGCACACCAGGATGGAGCACTCCCCCCACCCCACCCAGAAGCAAGTGGCAGACATTGCATTCCCCTCATCAAACTAACAGGTAGGTAGCCATCTTAACAGGGTGGGGGTGGTTGTGTTTGTGAAGCCTGCACTACAACTCCCACCAGGCCCCCTGTCCCAAAGCACACCAGGGTGGAGCACTCCCCCCACCCCACCCAAAAACAAGTGGCAGACATTGCATTCCCCTCATCAAACTAACAGGTAGGTAGCCATCTTAACAGGGAGGGGGTGGTTGTGTTTGTGAAGCCTGCACTACAACTCCCACTAGGCCCCCTTGTCCCACACCTCAGCAAGATGGAGCACTCCCCCATACCCAGAAGCATGTGGCAGCCATTGCATTGATCACCTCCACCTAACAGGTAGGTGGCCATCTTAACAGGGAGGGGTGTTTGTGGGTGGAAAGCCAGCACTACAACTCCCACCAGGCCCCCTTGTCCCACAGCTCAGCAAGATGGAGCACTCCCCCCACCCCACCCAGAAGCAAGTGGCAGACATTGCATTCCCCTCATCAAACTAACAGGTAGGTAGCCATCTTAACAGGGAGGGGATGGTTGTGTATGTGAAGCCTGCACCACAACTGCCACCAGGCCCCCTGTTCCAAAGCACACCAGGATGGAGCACTCCCCCACCCCACCCAGAAGCAAGTGGCAGACATTGCATTCCCCTCATCAAACTAACAGGTAGGTAGCCATCTTAACAGGGACGGGGTGGTTGTGTCTGTGAAGCCTGCACCACAACTCCCACCAGCCCCCTTGTCCCACAGCTCAGCAAGATGGAGCACTTCCCCACATCCAGAAGCATGTGGCAGCCATTGAATTGATCACCTCCACCTAACAGGTAGGTAGCCATCTTAACAGGGAGGGGTGTTTGTGGGTGGAAAGCCAGCACTACAACTCCCACGAGGCCCCCTTGTCCCACAGCTCAGCAAGATGGAGCACTCCCCCACTCCCAGAAGCATGTGGCAGCAATACCCCTCAACTGTGTCACAGAACAGGTAGGTAGACAGTGCATGCACCCTGCCATTCCTCTCAAAAAGCATGGAGCCATATGACCACACCAGCCCTCACAACCCACCCAACTTGGCAGAGATCCAATAGCCACTTCCAGTGTGCAGACAGCTTAGCGTATGTAACTGTCACAGAAATTGAAGTGTGACTCACCAAATCATATGTTGAAGTAACTCAGGGCACAATCATGCACAGCAGTGAATGCTATGTGTAAGTGCCATGGTGGCAGAGCATCAAGGCCCATATGAAAACAAAACAAGCATGCTCATTTTAAAAAATAAAGCAAAGAACATGATATGACAGAGGGATGCATGAGATAACAATGGCTACTACATGCCCAGAATGAAGATCTTCCATGCAGAGCAAACAACAAAGATGACTCACAAAAAGTTGTTGTGCTGCTAGTCGTTAGATGATGACATGTCCTTGTAATCACACAATCTGTACGTAGAGCATGGTATCTATTGACATGTCACACCATGGGCAAGTAATGTAGGTACCTACACATCATGTTATGATGCTCAGTACCGTGCAGCCATACAAAGTGATCTCAATGTAAACTGTGTGGTGTATAACATGTAACATCCAAACATCTAACACCAAGCTTGTGGGGTACACTTCAATGACCATTTCTCCTCTGTTCTACAGGTGATCAAGAATTGATTGCTGCAGATGACAACACCAACCTGCAGAGCCAGTCTCCTCCCCCCCGGAACATGGAGGCCCAGATGCAGACTCCCTAAATTCCTTAAATGCGGACACAGAAGCTAGCCAGCTGGCGTGCCAGGGCGCAGCAGGTCCCAGGTCCCCACTGTCCTCACCACCACCACCTCAACAACATCAACTGCGCTGACCACTGCTGTAACGACTTGTGCGTCCGCCACCATCACCATCACCACCACCAGTTCTGCCTGCAACACTGTCCCTGCCTCAGAGGATACCCACCCCACCATCTGAGGAGGGCAGGGAGAGTCAGCGGGTGCGTCGAGTGGTGATGCCACAGGTCTGGGACAGCAGGGCAGGTGGGAGGGCAACCAAATCAACAGGACACTGGGACCGAAGCCCTGGACAACATCGCCAGAGTCCTTGGGGCATACGAACAAGCCCAGGGACACACGGGCCAGGCTCTGGAAGAATCGCATGAGCTCCGCCTGCTGCTGAGGTCCATAGACACGCACATGGGCCAAATCGTGGACCTCTTGGGTCAGTTTGTGGGTGTCCTGAGGGACCGGCCTGCGGCCCAAAGGACAGCTCAACCTCCCTCCAGTGGCCTGCAGGATGACAGTCCCACCACCTCACCTGCGGCCACAGAGACACGTGAGCTGGAACAGGATGTGTCCTCAGACACCTCTGATCCCGCAGCAGAGGCCCCCCCTGCCAAACGCTCAAGGGGCCGTCCGAGGAAAAACAAGGGAGGATCACGTGGCAAAGCACCAGCCAAACGCCAGTCAAAGAGCCAGCCATGATGGTACCTCTCTTCACCTCCCCATTGACTCTGACTCTGTTGACTATCCTTACCCACACTGCCATGTTGGACTGTGTCACCACATCAATGTGGTGATTACTCTATTGTCTCATCTACCATCACTGACAACTCATTGATCCACTTACCACCTATTTGCAAATAATCACTTCCCTGTCACATGTACTTATTGTAAATAAACACTCTTTGAACACCTATGTTTTCGTGTCAGCTCCATGTTTATCACAGGATGTACAATCTTGACTCAGATTACAATGTACCATGTGCACTGATTGTTGCGAGGCATTGAGAGGCTGAAAGGACCTAGGAAAACACAAGAGAACAACATTCACCTGTCAGTTGATGGCATCACACCCATTACACAACACTTGTCATCAAGGTACTCAAACCTGCACACATTACAATGAGCAACGATATCGACATAGACATCATGTAGCTGTGCATAACTACCCTGTCCCAGAAACATCAGCCCTCAGCACAGAGCCAACAACAGGCAGCTGTCACATAGCTCTCCTAGGCATTTCCTACAACTACAAAAACACCATACAATGGCACCGTTGTACAATGTCACTCACCTTCAAGGGAAGTAGCGGGCGATGAGCTGGTGACGCAGGTCGACACCTTCCTCCTCTCCACTATCCTCGTCACTGGACATGTGTGGGGTTGCAGGCGGGGGCATCTGCTGCTCATCATCATCCAGGATCAGGGGGATCTCTTTGCGCAGGGCAAGGTTGTGGAGCATGCAGCATGCTACCACGATCTGACACACCTTTTGGGGAGAGTACATCAGTGCACCTCCGGTCCTGTCCAGGCACCGAAATCGAGACTTGAGAAGCCCAAAGGTCCGCTCCACCACACGACGTGTCCTCCCATGGGCCTCATTGTAGCGGACTTCACCCGGGGTCCTGGGATTCGGCAGTGGGCTCAGCAACCAGGGCCGGTTGGGATATGCAGAGTCACCTAGGTGCCAGACACACAGAACAATTTAGTAAAATGACTGTCGCTGTGGACAGCATGTCATACATACAGCACAATACTTGACTCAGCTAACTCACCTACAAGCCACGCACGGTCAGGATGCAGATTTGCCATCATCTGTGGTACGATGCTGTTACGCAGGATGTAGGAGTCGTGGGCTGAGCCAGGGAATCTGGCACAGACATGTGAGATGATCATATCTGCCTGGCATACAACCTGCACATTAATGGAATGGGTATGCTTCCTATTCCTGTATATGTGCTCCCGTGCCTGTGGCGGAACCAGTCCAACATGGGTGCAGTCAATGGCACCAACTACATTAGGGATGTGGGCAACGTCATAGAAATCAGCCTTCACAGCTGGCAATTCCTGTCTCTGTGGAAAATGGATGTAAGTGTCCTTGTATACCATCATGGCGGACAGGACACCCCGTAGCACCATGCTGAACATTGCCTGTGACATCCCACCTGCGCTGGCCACCGTGTACTGGAACGAACCAGTTGCGAAGAAATGCAGGGCCGCCATCACCTTACATGTTGGTGACACAGCAGTTGGATATGTCCTGCGAGGCCTCAGATGGGGTCCAATTGAGCACATAGGTCTTGGAGGTTTTGCCAATCCAACCGGAACTTACGGATGATGTCCACATCCTACATGTCCGCCAGCAAGGTGAATGGCCGGTGCACATTTGGTCGCCTCCTACATGAGATAAAAGGGGACACTTGTCAATTCAATTCACCCATGAGATGTGTCCAACATCTGACATTTTGATTGACATAGCGCCAACGATGACTGGCCTGACACACCAGCTTACAAAACAAGTCACATGCAGAGACAACTTGACCCCAAGTAGTTGTACACGTGATCAGTATGTAAGGACTGAGTGCACCCGAGACAGATTCAGACCATGTGAATGTGAAATGGGACATTCCGACATCTTGTGTCACCAGCCCTGAGAGTACTGGACACAGCACATGTCTGAAACACCAACACCGCTGTCTCCTACGTAGCTGCTGTACCTGCCACACCTTCTTGCGTGAGTCGGACAGGGCACACATTAACGACACAATGAGTACAGTGTGTGCATGAAGATCAAGTATCAACATGAGTTCAGCAATCTACACAGTGAAGTAGGCACATTGAGTAGTCAGTCCATCATCACTGTGTGTTGCTTAGCCATCTCACACATTGACATGTCCCCGTATTTGGGAGTCCATCACACAACAGATCTGTGTACATGCACAACAACATCATCAGTGACATGTGAGGGACTACATGCCAATGCATGTACTCCAGTGCACTGACATGGCATGTGCAGACATCAGTGAGTAGAATGTCACACTAGCATTCAATTTAACAATCTGGTGCCATGACTCATTGTAAGTGTGGAGTGTTCAATAATGAGAACTGCCCATTGCCATTGCTACAGCATGATGTGTCCATAGGTGCCCTAAGCGTGCACCGCCACTGCAACCACGGTCATTGGCACCAATGTAAAGATGCCAAATCGCTGTAGCGACCGCCTGGGCCCCGCGGTGTGACACCGCCATTGCCCATGCCCATTCAGCCAATGGGAACCGCAATCGCGCTAGTGGAATGCACTTTTGAAACTCGCGGTAGGCGTGCTACGCTACCGCGGGGCCGGTCATTGGATACAATTGTAAGATGCACGATCGCAGTAGCGACCGCCTGGGCCCCGCGGTGTGACACCGCCATTGCCCATGCCCATTCAGCCAATGGGAACCGCAATCGCGCTAGTGGAATGCACTTTTGAAAATCGCTGTAGGCGTGCTCCGCTACCGCGGGGCCGGTCATTGGTTGCATTTGAAAATTGCTGACCTGGACCACCATTTGCAGCAGCTGAGTACCATTGAAACAACCCGAGGGGGCTATATATGTGGGTGTGAGAGCCACACATTTCCACTGCATCCAGACACTGCTGCCTGCCATTCTTCATCCCCAACTGCTGCTGTTCCTGTCTCCTGGACCCAATGATGGCGAGAACTGAGAAGATCAGGGCCCGTCCCTTCACCACAGAGGAGCTGGAGGTCCTGGTGGACGAGGTGCTTACACACTACGGGAGGCTATATGGTGCTCCTGATGTAATGGTAAGTGTCTAAGAGTGAAATTTGGAGAGTTCAAAGAGTGCTCACATGATGTTGCTCTGCAGTAGTATGTGCCTGTGAGTGCAAGTTTGTGTGATACACTGCCTGGCATGCTGACTTCATGGCAATGGGGTGTGTAGCCTTATTACCACAGATCCATGGCTGCATTGGAAGATGGGAGGGACGTGCAGTGTCTTTGCAGCCATGCAGTGACACTGTTGGTTTGGAAAGTGGATGTCAGAACAAACATTGCCTCTGCTAATGGATGTCAGAGTCAATTCGCTCTTCATATGCTCATTTGGGACATCACAAATGAGTTTCGTCCAGAGGGTACTGAAGGATGTGTGCACACTTTTCATGTCATCACCATGGATATGTGAGCATTATGCACAAGATTGAAATGCCTGAGAGTGACACTCTTGGTGGAAAATCGCATATGACACATCAGAGTGATGTACTTCTGAGACATCCTCCTTCCATTGATTTAATAATGTGTACTGACTTGCATGTGTAGGCACTGTCTGACCTCTCATATTGTACATGCATGTGATTGTTCAGATGGGCCAGGTTTAACCTCAGTGTGAGTCCCCCTGGCCTGCACAGATACTGCCCAATTTGACACGGACCCATCAGTAAATGGACAGTGTGAGATATATGTGTTGTCTGCCACCCTGTTTCTCAGTGAGCTATCTTAGGCCTGATGATTGCACAAGACAGACCTTGTGAGAAGGGTGTGAGAATGTAAGATCATGTCCCTAGATGTGACATCCACGACACAGTGAGCCACTCACAGGCCAAGGACATTAAGGGGTGTGTAGTGTTGGACACAGTGAGTCTTCCCCAAAACATCATTTGCGACATGATGTATGTCTTGCTCCCTCACATGCTGCATCACAGATGAGGGCCTTCTTCACATTGCTTTGTGTGCTGCCTTTCTGCATGTGTGTGAGATGGCCAGGTCCTGTGTCCACCCTCATACCTAAATGCATTTCAATCCGGTTATCTGATGCTAATGTACTACGTGTCATGTTGTATGGCCTCTGATCAAGCTTTCTGTACAGTTGTGCTAAGTGTTTGCATGCACCTGTCCTGAGACACTGTGGAACATGGCCCAGTGTCCCGGAAACTGCCTCTTCTTGTCTCCCATGCCTGCAGCTCAAAGTCCGCCAGCGTAAGGCCTTATGGAGGGCCATTGCACGCAAGGTGCAGGCTCTGGGTGTCTGCAACCAACGACACACACACTGTCACAAGAGGTGGGATGACATCTGCCGGATGAGCAAAAACGTGGCAGAGATTACGCTGGGGCTACTCCCACGGACTGGAAGGTTGTCGCGCAGGAGCATGACACCACTAATGGCCCGCATCTTGGCTGTGACACAGCCAGAGCTGGATGGACGTTTGAGGGCCCATCAGCAGCAGGTTGGGGGTGATATTCTGCGAAGGGTGACTTTGGGTGTGAGTGACTGTATGTATCCCAACCCTGCGCCAGTGTTGAGCTTTGTGATGTTTCCAGGGTGATGCAATGGCTTGTAAGTGGCCTCTGTATTGAGTGCAGCTGACATGCTTTTTTGCTACATGTACTTTCTCATGTGTTCAACATAATGGCCCGTGACATTGCAAGATAAGATGTGGCCTCATGCCATCTGCTGCATTATGGGTGTCATAGACATCACCGGGGAGTGAACAGCTGTGTTCTTCATCTGAGTGTGCTTACGTCGATGTGTGCAGTGCCTGACTTTGGAATTGTGAGAACTACACATCTGCCGACAGCAAGGGTCGTTGCGCTTCAAAGCACAACATGGTGGACATCAGTAGCTCATGGCCATGGTATGAGGACATCCTGGAGTCAGTATCTGTGTTGTCCCCTTAAAGTGACTCCATATGTGACTGTGACAACATGTTGAGATGTACATCTATCTCACCTACAGGCACGTAGGTATGCTTACAGGAATCAGGATGTCAGGCAACTGGGAGGCAAGGGCCAGCTATTTGGCAGTGTGAACGTCACATGGGTCATTGATACCAAATATGCTTGTTTCCATGCATCTTCTGACTTTTGCATGAGGCTTGCACATGCAGACCGCACAGGGTGGTGTGCTACATGGGGGTATCATGTTCGAGTTGTTTGCTTTGGTTGCATATGATGTTTGTGAGTATGGGACTAAACTGAACCTACGTCTCTGTCTCTTGCAGCATCTACAGAGGGCACAGAAGGACAGGGTAAGGACACCGGGGATGAGGCATCTTGCTCGACGGCAACACATGGGCTCACTGACACTGATGTGACCAGCGACTCTGAGGGGGACCGGAGTACCCTTGATGAATCAGGCCCGGAAACACCAACCTCAACGTCATCTGACACCAGCGGTGACTCCTCGATGTTGGCGGACACAGGGAGTGGGAAATCAGCCTCTTCTTCCACCACACATCGTCCAGTGCCCACCCTCCCGGCTAGTTCCACTAGTGCTGCCCGTGCCCGCAGCAGTCAGAAGGGTAGAGTGTCCTTCACCCCAGGCACTGCTGCCCCTGCCCCTGTCTCCCCTGTCTACCCTGCTGCCCTCAGTGTTGAGGTGGTGGAGCTTTTGCGCCAGCTGTGTGTGGGTCCGACTACTTTACTGAATGCCTTCCTTGATCATGACAAGAAGTTGGCACAGGTAGTTGCCTTCATGGAGGGCATTCATTCTGACGTGGGTGGGCTACACAGGACTGTCCAGTCTTTGTCCTCCACAGTGACGGTAGCCATTCAGCTGGCACAGGCTCAGGGTCCAGCTCCTGTCCCTTCGGCAACCACCCTGCCAGTGGCCACATCTGACGAGAGTGACCACACACCACAGCCCTCAGGCTCAAGGTACTCCACACGAAGCACAACACAGCAGCACTCCAAGCGGGCCAGGGCGCAGACACCATCCCCCCAAAAAAAAGAAGTCACACAGGAACGCTAAGCCAAAAGCCCTTCGGGTGACACTCAGGGGCATCAAGCCAATAAGCAGGCCTCAGGCTCACATGCATCCAAATTAGTCCAATCCAAGGACACTTCCGTCCCAAAACCTGCTCCCACAGACAGGCAAAAAGTTGCTGTGCCTGCTGTGAAGCTGCTGCCTGCAAAGAGTCCGCAGAAACGGATCTCTGAGGCAGGTTCACCCTCAACCTCAACTCCCACCCACACCCCTGTGAAGCTGGGAAAGGAGGGCACTGTGGGGGGTTCACCTGGTCAACAGGGGATGGAGGGGAAAAGGCAAGGCCAGGACAAGCGTACCACCATACCCAGCAGTTCACCAGAGGTAGGGCCAACACCTACACCTGAAGCACCTTTGGTGGGGAGTGAGGCTGTTGTGCCCGCCCCACTTCACACTCCTACCAAGATAATTTATCAGTATCGAATCCCCAAGAAGTGGAGAGGCAGCCCTCCACATTCTCCCTCACACACTGTGTCTCACAGCAGCATTTCTCCGCCTCCCCGTGCCACGCTGCCACCCGGTCCAAGCAGCCCTCTGGCTCACAAAGCCACTGATGCCTCTACCTCAGCTGCTCCTCCCTCTCCCAGGTCAGGTCCGCCAACGGTCCCCGACAATAAGCCACCTCCCAGTCCTACTGACAGCCAAGTCTGAGGCAAAGTCCCCCTCTCAAAGCCGTCTCTCACACAGCGGTGCCTGGACTGCCCATCTGTATCCACAGAGCTGTGGTGATTCCCATGCCAGTGTACGGTGTCACACATTCCCTGTGCAGGTTCTCATGTTCACATGTCCCTCCTTTGAACTATGGACTGGCCACTGGCCTTGCTGTTTGTAACCTTGAATGCCCATTCCCTGTGCAGGTTCTCATGTTCACATGTCCCTCCTTTGAACTATGGACTGGCCACTGGCCTTGCTGTTTGTGACTTTGGATGCCCATTCCCTGTGCAGGTTCTCATGTTCAAATGCCCCTCCTTTGAACTATGGACTGGCCACTGGCCTTGCTGTTTGTACCTTTGGATGCCCATTCCCTGTGCAGGTTCTCATGTTTACATGTCCCTCCTTTGAACTATGGACTGGCCACTGGCCTTGCTGTTTGTACCTTTGGATGCCCATTCCCTGTGCAGGTTCTCATGTTCACATGTCCCTCCTTTGAACTATGGACTGGCCACTGGTCTTGCTGTTTATGACTTTGGATGCCCATTCCCTGTGCAGGTTCTCATGTTCACATGTCCCTCCTTTGAACTATGGACTGGCCACTGGCCTTGCTGTTTGTACCTTTGGATGCCCATTCCCTGTGCAGGTTCTCAAGTTCACATGTACCTCCTTTGAACTATGGACTGGCCACTGGCCTTGCTGTTTGTACCTTTGGATGCCCATTCCCTGTGCAGGTTCTCATGTTCACATGTCCCTCCTTTGAACTATGGACTGGCCACTGGCCTTGCTGTTTGTAACCTTGGATGCCCATTCCCTGTGCAGGTTCTCATGTTCACATGTCCCTCCTTTGAACTATGGACTGGCCACTGGCCTTGCTGTTTGTGACTTTGGATGCCCATTCCCTGTGCAGGTTCTCATGTTCACATGTCCCTCCTTTGAACTATGGACTGGCCACTGGCCTTGCTGTTTGTACCTTTGGATGCCCATTCCCTGTGCAGGTTCTCATGTTCACATGTACCTCCTTTGAACTATGGACTGGCCACTGGCCTTGCTGTTTGTAACCTTGGATGCCCATTCCCTGTGCAGGTTCTCATGTTCACATGTCCCTCCTTTGAACTATGGACTGGCCACTGGCCTTGCTGTTTGTAACTTTGGATGCCCATTCCCTGTGAAGGTTCTCATGTTCACATGTCCCTCCTTTGAACTATGGACTGGCAACTGACCTTGCTGTTTGTACCTTTGGATGCCCATTCCCTGTGTAGGTTCTTATGTTCACATGTACCTCCTTTGAACTATGGACTGGCCACTGGCCTTGCTGTTGTCTACTTTTGATGCCTATCTTGGTGATATGTAATAAAGACAGTTACTCCTGTTGTCTGCTTTGTCAGTGTCCTTGCTAAATGTAAGTGTTTTTGGTATGTGCATGGTTGCATGTGACAAATGCTCTGTATGCCACCTTCACATTGTCAATTGCTTCTTTTACTTTTTCTGGGTTTGGCAGTGGTGAGGGGCACTTTAGTTCTTCTTTCTTCTGAGGTTTGTGGGTGCAATGATGGGTGTTTGTGATGATCTACGATTGTCATACTCATCATATGATCAGGGTTGCTAAATTGTCCACATGTCATGTTATGATGCAATTCCAGAACAGAGGTGTATTCTATCCACAGGATTACTTGCGGGCTGGCCAGGGTCCTTCATATCTGTGTGATCTTTCTTGATGCGTGAGCAGCAGTGTTGATGTATGGTCATCTTGTGATGGCCTGTCTTCCTAGTCACATGGGTACATTTGGATGTGTGCACTTGTGTGGTCATGAAGTGTGTAGGGGTACTTCGGTTGTCAGCGTTGATGTGTGTGTGCCCCTGCAATGCCAACTGCACACATGTATGACACAGAAGCTGAGTGCCTGTTTGTTTCAATACTCTGCCATGTGTTTCTAATTGTGGGCACATGTGGGAGTTGTAGGTTGGGCAGTGTGCAGTGTGTTGTTGTGTCCTTGCACTCCTGGGGGATACCTACTTGTTGTTGCTGCCAGTTGTGAGTATGCAGAGTGTGTGACAGGCAAGTCTGTGTTGTATTTTGTTGATCAGCCATGTGTCTTGTTACTGTTTGTGCACACTGTACAGGACTGCTCAGCCACACTGACAATATTTGTGAGTTTTCTCATGCATTGCTATCACTTGACCCATTTTTGGCTCCAGTATGGTATGTGGTATGTGGAGTCATGCCATCCCCCATATGTGCTTCTGATGCCTACACATTGTGAATGACTCCTCTATGTGTTTGTATACTGTACACTGCTCACCTGTCCACTACTGCAGTACACAATACTTCAGTCTCATGTCTTCCACCCCATGGCTTGCCAGTTTGTGAGCCTCCCCACCACTTCATAGTGTGACACTATGCTGTGTGCGGCTGATCTGTGTCCAGGACCAATGTGCTACTCGGGACAGATTTCAAATTAGTTATGTGTTTTTTCCTTGTACTTATTTGCTGTCATGGTTGCTCATGTGCAGTGCAGATGTTTGGGCAGCACAGTCCTCTGGTCATGTTGTTTGCACCTGGATGTCCCTGAGTTGTGCATCTGTGGGTGATGGCTAAGCTGTATGTGTGTTTGCTGAGGTAGTGCTACACTTCCTGAGTGTGATTTATGTTTGTGCTGTGGGAGTTCATGGTTTGGCACTCAGATGTGTGTGCTACTGTTTTGGTTGTTGTGCACACACTGCTTGGTGTGCATGCAGTATTGTCAGTGTATGTTGCTTTGTCCTTGCTTGTTGTGCATCCCCCTGATGTGCAGCTGAGTTTGCATTGTGATGGATTGGTCTGTGCATCTGTTGTGTTTTGGTTGTGGATGTATGCAGTGTTTGGCATGTGTTGGCTCTTTGTACTGACTGATGTTATGTGTGTGTGATGTTCTATTTGCATGACGTTGTGTGTGTGTGTGGTTGTTTTGGCTGTGTGATACATTCAGATGTGTGTTGCAGGTGTGGTGTGCATCACTTGTGTGTCTGTCACATGCAGCAAGGGTATTCTTGTTGCTGGGCTTGTTTTCAGTGCACATTGGTGGTTAGTCCTCCTATTTTTGACCTGTTACTTTTCAGGGTTGTGCATGTGCATGCTTCTGGTACAATATGGCACCTTGTCCACTTCATGGGTGTTGAGGTGTCTGTGTCTGTGTTAGCTGATTGTCTCATTGATCCCAGTTGGTGTTCATGGTAGATTTGTGATGGTACACCTCTTGTTTGTGTTGAGGTATGGTGTCTGTTCATTGGTCCTGAGTGACAATGTTGTGTCTTTCTGTTCTGTCTAGGGTCACATTGCCTTTCCACTGTTTTCCTGCACATGTGTGGGCTTGTTGTACCTCTGTGTATGTTGTTTGTAAGCTTTCTGTTTGGCTATTGTTTGGTGTCTGCATTGGTTCAGGCATCCCTGTGTGTTAGTGTGATGTTTGTGGGTGCACCACAGGGAGTGTGTTTGGTTGTCATTGCACTCACAGGACACCATTTTGGCCTTTATGTGTGCTTCTCACAGGGGTTGAGTGGTGGAGGTATGAGGTGGGTAGAGAATGGGTATGTGTGAAGGTCCTAGTTGTGTTTGACAGTCAAGGAGTGTGACAATGGTCCATGTGTGTTGTACTGGTGATGTGCACATGTCAAGTCAGTTGTGACAGATGTGTGGCTGCTCACTGTATGACTTCAGACACTTCCTATCATTCCTGTGACTAGGCATGGCTTGCCTTGATGTGTCCCTGAGTTGTTGCACAGAGGTCAGTTTGGTATAATTTAACTCACTGTGCCACCCATGTCTGATTTGTTGAGCTAAGGGTGTTGTGATATGTTCCTTCTCTTGCATGTGATGTACAGATGCTATGTGTCTTGCTCCATGGTTTTCCAGCACTGTCCACTTCACTTTTGACTGGCCCATTGATTGTCCTACATTGCTGCTGGCCTATGGTGTGTGTATGTGGCTGTGTGTCAGTGTGGGGTGTTTGTGAGTGACTTGACAGGCAGTGTGGACAGTTCAGTGGATGTTCTTATGCAGTGTGAGTCTTCATTTTATAGTTGGGCTCAGTTTGCTTCACATGAGTGGGAGATAGGTGTGAGGAGGAGGGTTGTCCAGCCCCTGAGTTCTGTGCAGGGTGTTCCTCTTCACCCCCACCTTCCAAGACAGGCGCCCTGGTCCTTTGGTGTGTGAGGTGCAAGGTCTGGTTACACCTGGGAGATGAATTGTGCAGGGGGGGCACAGGGGGTGCACACAGCATGTGCCCCAAATGGGTGTGGGAAGCGTAATGTGGGAAGGGTGGAGGTGGAGCCCTGTGAATCTTTGTGGACTGCCCATGCCTGGCGCCGGCCCTGCCTACTACATTTTGCGCATGTTTTCCCGCGTCTTCACCGCTGCGGTGACGTGGCCGGGACATTGCAGTGATTTAGCGGTTGATTGGTGACCCGGATGCGGAGGGGTAATTTCCTGACAGGTGGGACATGTGTGGGTACACTTGGGGAGGTGTTCCTGTCCCCACCAGGGTGTCTGATGTGGACAGGGACCGTATATCAGCACAGGAGTTGCGTGTTGTGGTTGTGTGCGGAGTTGTGTCATTGCGTACCTGTGGCGTTGTCCGCGACGGGCCATTATTTGCTGGTAGTGGAGGAGGTACAGCACCGGAATGGCTTGAAGGGCTGGATCCATTGCGGTCCGGACCGGGTAGAGGGGACCGCGAGTCTGGTTTCGCGCTTTGCTGTCGTGTTTCCGCCGTCTTTGGGTTGGTGGATTCTCCGCTGCGGTGTGATGGGCTGTTTGCGGCATCGTGATTTGTATGGCGGACGGAATGTCATTCCGCCTGGCGGTTAGTCCCTATTGGCTCACTCCGCAGCGGTGGCGGGCGCAAAAATCTGGCGGTTCTCCTGGCTACGCAGCGGACGGGAAATGGGCTATGTTTGCCCATCGTAATATGGCGGGCGGGAGTACCGCTGCAGGAGTGTGGAAAAAGGCATTTTCCGCCTCCTCCAGCACTGCGGATGTGCTTCCGCCCGCCATCATAATGACCCCCTTATTTTTGATTTCTGAAGGTGTCTCAATAGACACTGATTGAAATGATAGTAACAACCCTGAATTGATGTGTGTGGGTAGGACTTTAGAATTGCACTTATCATAGCCTGCTCAAAATCTATTAATATTTTCTGTGGAAAATTATTATTTGTTTCCTGCTTAATTTTACTTAGTACTTCCATATATGTGGAGTTCAGTTTATTGGGTAGCAAGGCATAGATAAAGGGGATGTTGGTGTTCTGATATAGGGCATGGACAGTGTATAATTGATAGAATGGTTTGGGACAGATTTTAAAAGTCCCGTCGATCATCCATGTTTCTGATTGTTGTAGCTTTATTAAATTGTTTGCAATTGCAAACATTATTACTCTTTTTTCTTTGCATTTGTTGTCAGAGAGAACAAAGGGTTCTTCATTATGAATTATAGATAGTTCTGGGGGAATTACCACCTCTTCAAATGTTTTTGGAGCAGGTGTTGTAGTTGTTGTGGCTTTTTTTGTGCGAGCTATAGTTCTTTTTAATGAAGAAATAGAGGGCATTTGCCCAGTACCATGTTTGGGTACTGTAGGCAGAAATTCTTTAAGTATTTGAGTTGTAGGTGTCTGTGAGCTAGTGCTAGCTTCTTTAACGTTCTCAAGGGCATTCCTAACCTCTATTTCAGTAACATTTGGAGGGTGGTTATGCTCCCTTGTATACAAAACAGTTGTTTCTCTAGTTGTTGCCC